>LR738713.1:183235824-183248268 GCA_902687465.1 Secale cereale | reverse complement strand
GGGCACTAGAACTGTCAAGCTTTGGCCTCAAGTTTGAGAGCACTTCAACTATCCAAAGTAGAGCATTGGCAGAATTCATAGCAGAGTGGACGCCAACACCAGATGAAGAAATTCCAGAAACTAGCATCCCCGTCAAGGAAGCAAGCAAAGAGTGGCTGATGTACTTTGATGGTGCCTTCTCGCTGCAAGGCATCGGTGTTGGCGTGCTGCTTATCGCACCCACCGGAGAGCACCTCAAGTACGTAGTCCAGATGAACTTTCCCAAGGAGCAAGCAATGAACAATACCGCAGAGTATGAGGGTTTGCTTGCCGGTCTCAGGATCGCGGCAGACCTTGGGATCAAGAAGCTCATTGTCAGGGGTGACTCGCAGCTTGTCATCCGCCAAGTGAACAAGAATTATCAGAGTCCGTTGATGGAAGCTTACGTCGATGAAGTGAGAAAGCTAGAAGAGCACTTTGACGGCCTACAGATGGAGCATGTCCCAAGAGCTCAGAACGACATTGCCGATGGCCTGTCAAAGTGCGCCGCACTTAAGTTACCTGTGGAACCAGGGATCTTTGTGCTCAAGCTGACTCAACCGTCCGTAACGCCATCAACTGGATAGAGCAAGAAGAGGAAGTTGATTTCTGGTGACTATTTTCCGGCAGAGCTTCCCCAAGCCGCCGCAAAGAAGGTCCCCAAGATCAACGCCAAAATTGCTGAGGAGCAGTATGCTCCGGCAAGCCCTAGGGTTTGTTCCGTTGAAGCAAACGCTCCCGACAAGTTTTGCTCCGGCAAGCTTGCCGGGGAACATCAAGCTCCGGCCGAGCCGCAGGTTCTCGCCGTAGAAGCGGATGTTCCCGCAGCAGCAGATGTGCCTTTAGTCCTTGCTGTCGAGCCACAAGCTCCAGCATGGGCACAGCAGATTGTCCGTTTCCTTCAGACAGGAGAACTTCCCGAAGAGCGAGAAGAAGCGGAAAGAGTAGCCCGACAGTCAAGTATGTACCAGTTTTTTGACAACACATTGTGCAGAAGAAGACTCAACGGTGTGAAATTGAAGTGTATTCCCCGGGAAGACGGACAAAAGCTGTTGGCAGAGATACATGGAGGCATATGTGGTCACCACATTGGCGCAAGAGCACTTGCCGGCAAAGCATTCCGGCTAGGTTTCTTTTGGCCGACAGCCCTCCATGATGCAACTGCACAAGTAACCAAGTGTGAAGCGTGCCAGTTCCATTCCAAACAGATACACCAGCCAGCTCAAGCTCTCCAGACGATCACTTTATCCTGGCCATTTTTGGTCTGGGGGCTCGACATCCTCTGCCCCTTTCCCCGCGCAGCCGGGGGCTTTGAGTACTTGTACGTTGCCATCGACAAGTTCACAAAGTGGCCGGAAGTGGAACCAGTGAGGAAGGTGACAGCACAGTCAGCAGTCAAGTTCTTCAGGTCGATTGTTTGCCATTTCGGGATCCCTAATAGGATCATCACCGACAACGGTACGCAATTCACGAGCCGCTCCTTCATGCAGTACGTCCAAGATCTTGGCACCAAGGTCTGCTTCGCTTCTGTTGCTCACCCGAGAAGCAACGGTCAAGCGGAGAGGGCAAATGCTGAAGTGCTGCGTGGCCTCAAGACCAGAACTTTCGACAGGCTGCGCAAGTGCGGAAGAAACTAGATCGAGGAGCTGCCGGTGGTTCTTTGGTCGATCAGGACGACGCCAAATCGAGCCACTGGACAAACACTTTCGCTCTAGTCTATGGAGCAGAGGCAGTTCTCCCCACGGAACTCGTATACGGGTCACCTCGAGTTCTCGCTTATGATGTGCTCAAGCAAGAGAAGCTGCGACAAGACGACGCGCTGCTCCTTGAGGAAGACCGTCTTCAGGTTGTTGTACGAGCTGCTCGCTACCAGCAACCTTTGCGCCGCTACCATAGCCGCAAAGTTAACGCCAGAAGTCTCGAGGAAGGTGACCTTGTTCTTCGGCGCGTTCAGTCCGCCAAGAATTCCAACAAGTTGACGCCGAAGTGGGAAGGCCCTTACCGGGTGAAACGAGTCACTAGGCCTGGCGCTGTCCACCTTGAGACCGAAGATGGCTTTCCGGTGAGCAACTCCTGGAACATCGAGCATCTTCGTAAGTTTTACCCGTAAGGCGCGGTTGCCAGGACCCGTTCCAGCAACCACCTTTTTTACAAGTCTTGCCGCTGTTGCATGTAAACCTTTGTACAAAGCCGGACGCAGACCCCATGCATCAGTAAAGCTCATGTGCTCCGCACATCTTGTCAACTTCATGCTTTCTATATTTTGCATGTGTTATCTGACGCTTTGTGCAGCACCTACCCCCGATAAGCAATAACGAGACGTAAGGCTCCATATTGTTATTTTCTCTTCTTTATTTTTCTCAAGGAAAGGAAGGTTCCCTCGCCCACAAGTTTGCCGGGGGGGAGGAGAAGATAGTGGTATGGACCAGGCGTCGTTCAAGAAAGTTTTGCCTTGCCGGGAAGCAAACAACAGAAAAGCTAAGTTGCCAAAGTTTGAGCAGTCAGATTTTTAAATTTTTATGTTATCTTCCTTGAACGACCGTGCTTTGTATGGAAAACCTGTGCGCGGAGGAACCAGGCTTGAATACTTTGTTCTTGAATGGCTCCAAAGGAACCACAGAGGACTTTGGCGGTCACCCGTCAAGCCTTGCCGCGGGGCGCTGCGACGGCCGGTGCACAAGTTCGGGATACTAGGGTACCCCTACTCTAGTACACCGACAGGAGCCCTCGGGCCTGGGCCATACACGGTGCCGAGCGCTGTTGGGCCAGGCCCAAAATAGGGTACGGGCACGCGCGGCCTGGGTTCACGCCGTATCTCATTCCGTATCCACCGCGCCCTCCCTTAACGACACGCGTTTAATGCGGCGTCGTGGGAGAGATCGTGGGTGGTTTCTTTATTCGGAAATGCGGAACTTCTGCCCCCTCCCTCCTTATAAGCAGGGGAAACAGGGGCAATTCGTCCATTCGCCCGTTGCTACTATAACCTCGAAAGCCTCCGCCGCTCCCCTTCTTCCCAAAGCCGAAAGAAAGCAGCGCTCCGCCCCCCATCGCCACCAGCACCACCAACGCCGTCGACCTCCCTCACCACTTCCGCCATGGCTCCGAAAACCGACAAGGGGAAGGGCGCGAAGTCGGCCGAGGCGCTGCGGCTCGCGGCGCTGCGAAAGGAGCGGGCTGTCTTCCCCCCAAGCTTGCCGCGAGGAAGCTGAGGGAGAACTACTACCTCTTCTGGTCGCGGGAGACGCGGGCGCATCCGCGCACCAAGGTACTCC
Source organism: Secale cereale (assembly GCA_902687465.1). Lineage (NCBI taxonomy): Eukaryota > Viridiplantae > Streptophyta > Magnoliopsida > Poales > Poaceae > Secale > Secale cereale. The sequence goes on along the minus strand of LR738713.1, from coordinate 183,244,978 downwards.
CAGCCGTTTCTTATAAAATGGCTCCGAACGGATATGGGTTCTTCGCCTTGTTCTTCTACTGCAGGCTCTGCCCGCCTTTCTCTGAATTCTTCTGCGACATTATGAACACCTACGGGTTCCACCTCCTTGACTTCACCCCCAACGCCGTTCTGACCATGGCAGTTTTCGCACATCTCTGCGAAAACTTTGTCGGAGTCCATCCCAATGTAGCCCTTTTCCGCCACTTCTTTATGCCTCGAGTTGAGAGAGGAGAGCCTTTGTCCGGCGGAGTCTCCTGGATCTCGAGGGCCCACAAGAAGGAAGCTTATCTGGAGGGAGAGCTCCACAGAAAATGGGAGGAATGGAGAGCCAATTGGTGTTGGATTGTCGAGGAGAACCCGCAGCTATTTACCGCCCGGCGCCAAGCCCCTGTAGTGCGCGGCAACGATTGGAGCGACCTGGCCCCAGAAGACGGTAGACTGAAGATTGCCACTGCCCGGATCCGACGCCTCAGGCTTGCCGGGCTCACTGTAGGCGCAGTTGGCGCAGATTTCCTTCGCCGCTGCATCGCCCCCTTGCAGGAGAGGAAGAGGCCCGCCTGGGAGTTCGAGAATGCGGCGGATATCATGAGGCTGCGCCCGGGCCTCAACTTCAACTTCACTGTCCTGGAGCTCAACGCGATGCTCCAGGAGCTGTTCAAGTATGACCCCGATCATCCCGAAGTGTTCAGGTTGCCGAGGGGGGTCGTCCCACTGTGCAACAACTCCGCACTCAGCCGCATCCGCGCAATGATGCCGCTGTGCGACTCTCATGGGATCGACCCAACTTGGCAAGAGCCTGCCGATGACGCCGTGCAGGAGTTCTTTGACAACTTAGAAGAAGTGCCGATTCGCTACGACGAGAAGAAGGGCCTCACCCGCGACACCATCGATAAGGAGTTGGCGTACATCGCCACTAGGCAGGAAGAGGCGGCGGCAGCCGCAGCCGCGGGCGAGTTCGGATTCACCGTGGAGGAGGCGGATGCAGCAAAGGAGGCAAGCCTTGCCGAGTGAGGGGAGCTTGCCGGCGAGGAGGGGCCTGTCGGGCAAGACGCCGAGTCGAGCGAGCCCACCGAGCAGGGTGTCGGGTCGAGTGAGCCCACCGAGCAGGGCGACGAGTCGAGCAAGCCCGCCGAGGATACGAGAGGATCGCTGGAGATCGACTCCTCTTCCTCCTCATCTTCAGGCAGCTCGCCTCCAGCTCCACCAAGAAGGCGTCTCCGCAAGGCCGGGGATGTAACGGAGCGGCAGACAAGTCGACAGCAGCCGCGTCGCGCGACACGCTCCACCGCGGCAAGCACTGTTGCCGCGGGGGCACCTTGCGCTGCTGCAGCAACTGGAGCGGGGTCCTCCCGGACCACCGCTTCTGCTCCTGCCGCTCCTCACGCCACGGCGGCAGCCGGAGCGGGGTCGTCTCAGACCACCACCACTGCTCCCGCCAAGCGGCCAAGGGAGCCTACTCCTCCACCTCCTCGCGCTGGACGTGAGCCAGACTTCGACTTCTCCGCGCTCAGCTCCGACGAGGAAGAAGAAGAGTAAGATTCTTGTTGTACTTGTATTTCTTCAATTCTTGTTGTTTTTGTCTTGTATCTCATTTGCTTTTCTCCGAACCTTTTCCTTTTCAGGACTCTAGCCCAGAGAGCGGCGAAGAGAGCCAAGGTCCCGACAAGGAGAGAGGAGGTGATAATCGTCGAGGACGAGCCCGCAGAGACCACCTTGCCGGACCCGGCAACTAACCTTCAGAGCAGCCCCCAGCGCAGCCCCCAGCGTAAGTGTATGGTTTACTTTCCGCTATTAGGCGCGCGTGGGTGTTCTTTATTGGCTGATATTTGTTTGTTGATTTGTGTAGGAGCAGAGCAGCCACACCAGGAGCGCCCGGAGACCGCCACCGACGTGCCCTCTGCTTCAACCACGCCGCCAAGGGGGAGCTCTCCGGCAAGGGAGAGTTCTCCGGCGAGGGGGAGCTCTCTGGCGAGGGGGAGTTCTCCGGCAAGTGAAAGCTCTCCGGCGAGGGATAGCTCTCCGGCGAAGGATAGCACCAGCGGCCCTCCGCCGGCGGAGACCATGACTGCGCCGCCAAGGGAAAGCCCTCCGGCAAGGGAGCCAGCCGAGGAGCCGGCTCGCGCAGGTAATCCTCTCGCTTCAAACTTCCCTTGGGCTTTTCTTCTTTTGATCTTCTTTTTGGATATTTGCTTGACTTATTTTCCTTTTCCGGCTGTCAGATCCATCCGCTGCTGAGCCGATGGAGACTGAAGTTGTTGCTGACGACGCCGCTGCCACCGAAGAAGCAGCCGGCGCTGACGATCCCGCCGGCGCAGAGGCCGCAGTAGCTGGCGAGGGGTCTGGCAATCGCACTGACGGCCCTGAGGCCGCAGGAGCGCCAGGCGCTACGCCGACCGCCGATCCCTCCGCCGCTGCCGCAGCGCCAGGCTCCGAAGAGCCCGAGCCAGGCGCCTACTTGAAGGCCGGCGACGGCGTCTTCATCAAACTCCCCTAGGTCTCAAGCTCCAGGGCGCCGGTCGAGGGAGAAATCTTCGACGGAGAGGTGCTCGCCTCCGCTGGGCTGACGCTCGTCGACGCGCCGAGCAGCAGCAGCAGCGGTGAGCCTGAGGAGGAGCGGCTGCTGCGGAAACTGCTGCCGCTCTACCGCGCTCGGCAGGCCAAGCTGGAGTCCCGAGAGGCTCTTGCCGCGAAGGCGGGAGCTGACACTGAGAAGCGCGCGGAGGAGCTCCGGGCCCTCAACCAGGCAGCTCTCCGGTCCCTGGCAGAGGAGCGGGAGCAACTTGCCGAGGAGCAGCAGGCCTTCTTCCTCGAGAAGGCTGAAGTGGAAGAACAGCAGCGGCTTGCCGCTAAGAAGCTGTCCACGCGGGAGGGTGAGCTGGCGCAGCGGAAGGTCAACCTCGACAGCCACGAGGAGGAGCTTGCCACGCGCGAGCAATCACTTGGTGGGGCCCTCTAGGAAGCAAAGGACGCTGCCGCAGCTGCCGAGACCGCCAAGAAGGAACTGGAGGCGAAGATGGCGCAGCTGGAGGCCGATCTCAAGGCGAGAGGTGAAGAGATTGCCGCACTCAAGCTCGAGCGGGAGAAGGACGCCCACAGCCACTCAGAGTTGCAGGTTCGTCTCGCCGAGAAGGGCAAGGAGCTTGCCACCGCCAAGGACTCCAACGCTGATCTTGAGTTGAAGCTGACCACTTTGACCAAGACGCTGGACGGCGCCAAGGAGCGGGAGGCGGCCTTGAGAGAGGAGGTCAAGGCCGAGAAAGCGTTGCTGGCGAGTGCTGTTGTCACCCAGAACACCTTTAGGGAGACTGTGGAGCACTGGACGGAGGGTCTCGTCAATGCTGCCGCAGATATCGATAGGGAGCTGGCGCAGCTGGGGGCGGAGTATCTCGGGTATTCCTCCGATGAGAACCTCCACCCCAGCGCCAAGCTCACCTTGTTCTTCAGAGGCGTGGCGACGGCCCTCCAGCTCCTCCGGGAGAGGATCCCAAAGCAGCTGGCGGACGAGTCGCGCAAGCTCTGCGCGGGAGCCCTTCAAAAGGTGTTGGTGAAGGTGGCCTTCCGCAATCCAGGCCTCAACCTCACCAACGTCCTCAAGTCCCTGCCATCGGACGCTGATCTGGACGCGCTCAAGGCCCTTGTCGCACCCATTGTGGACAAGGTGAGCGGGATCAAGAGGGTTGAGGGCGATCGCGTAGATTAGGCCGCCCGTTTTCTTCTTTCCTTGTCGCTGCTTGTCATGTTATGAGAACAATCTGTTAGAGCTGCGACAAGCCACTTGTAATATAACTCTATTTTGGGTAATGATTGCAACGTTATTTCCTTTACTTGATTCCTTCCTTTGTATGTTTTTGCCCTACACTTTTAGGGAACTTGCCGGCGCAGGCACCTTAGCCGCGAGCGCTGAGTGCGGAACGTCAGCAGCCTGCTGGCAGCGCCGCTACCGACAAGAAACCTTGTCGCAACTAGTTGCAGCACACTTAAGTTGTTGAGCGGGCTCGAAAACAAAGTAAGGGCGCGACACTAGTCGCAGCACACTTAAGTCGTTGAGCGGACTCGAAACAAAGTAAGGGCGTAACTAGCTACGAGCTGGTTCCTCCGCGCACAGGTTTTCCATATAAAGCACGGTCGTTCAAGGAAGATAACTTAAAAATTTAAAAATCTTACTGCTCAAACTTTGGCAACTTAGCTTTTCTGTTGTTTGCTTCCCGGTAAGGCAAAACTTTCTTGAACGACGCCTGGTCCATACCACTATCTTTGTCGGAGAAACTGATCCACCCACGAACACCTACTCACTCACATTGATATCTATTGATGGGCATCTCCACAGGCCATTAATACGCCTAGTTGATGTGAAACTATCTCCCTCTTTTTTCTTCTCCACAACCACCACTCCATTCCACCTATAGTGCTATATCCATGGCTCACGCTCATGTATTGCGTGAATGTTGAAAGGTTTGAAAAAATTGAAGTGAGAAACAATTACTTGGCTGAAACCAGGGTTGTGCATGATTTAAATATTTCATGTGATGAAGATAGAGCATAGCCAGACTATATGATTTTCTAGGGATAACTTTATTTGGCCATGTTAATTTGAGAAGACATAATTGCTTTGTTAGTATGCTTGAAGTATTATTATTCTTATGTCAATATTAAACTTTTGTCTTGAACCTTTCGGATCTGAACATTCATGCCAAAATAAAGAAAATTACATTGAAAATTATGTTGGGTAGCATTCCAAATCAAAAATTCTGTTTTTATCATTTACCTACTCGAGGACGAGCAGGAATTAAGCTTGGGGATGCTTGATACGTCTCCAACGTATCTATAATTTTTTATTGTTCCATGCTATTATATTATCTGTGTTGGATGTTTAATGGGCTTTATAATACACTTTTATATTATTTTTGGGACTAACCTACTAACCCAAGGCCAAGTGCAAATTGCTATTTTTTGCCTATTTCAGTGTTTCGCATAAAAGGTATATCAAATAGACTCCAAATGGAATGAAACCTTCGGGAGAGTCGTTTTTGGAACAATTGCAACACAGAAGATTTGGAGTACACGCCAGAGAAGGAACGAGGCGGCCACAAGGCGGGAGGGCGCGCCTAGGGTGGTAGGCGCGCCCCCCACCCTCGTGGGCCTCTTGTTGCTCCACCGACGTGCCTCTTCCTCCTATATATATCTACGTACCCTGAAAACATCCGAGCGTACCACGAAACCTTAATTCCACCACCGCAACCTTATGTACCCCTGAGATCCCATCTTGGGGCATGTTCCAGAGCTCCACCGGAGGGGGCATCAGTCACGGAGGGCTTCTACATCAACACCATAGCCTATCCGATGAGTTGTGAGTAGTTTACCACAGACGTTCGGGTCCATAGTTATTAGCTAGATGGCTTCTTCTCACTTTTTGGATCTCAATACAAAGTTCTCCTCGATCTTCTTGGAGATCTATTCGATGTAATTCTTTTTGCGGTGTGTTTGTCGAGATCCGATGAATTGTGGGTTTATGATCAATATTATCTATGAACAATAATTGATTCCTCTCTGAAATCTTTTATCCATGATTTAAATATCTTTGCAAGTCTCTTTGAATTATCAGTTTGGTGTGGCCTACTAGATTGATCTTTCTGCAATGAGAGAAGTGCTTAGCTTTGGGTTCAATCTTGTGGTGTCCTTTCCTAGTGACAGCAGGGGCAGCAAGGCACATATTGTATTGTTGCCATCAAGGATAAAAAGATGGGGTTTATATCATATTGCATGAGTTTATCCCTCTACATCATGTCATCTTACTTAAAGTGTTACTCTATTCTTATGAACTTAATACTCTAGATACATGCTGGATAGTGGTCGATGTGTGGAGTAATAGTAGTAGATGCAGAATCATTTCGGTCTACTTGTCACAGACGTGATGCCTATATACAATGATCATGCCTAGATATTCTCATAACTATTGGCTTTTCTATCAATTGCTCGATAGTAATTTGTTCACCCACCGTAGAAATCTGCTATCTTGAGAGAAGCCACTAGTGAAACATATGGCCCCCGGGTCTATCTTCTATCATATCAATCTTCCATCAACTATTTATCTTTACTTTACTTTTATTTTGCAATCTTTACTTTTCAATCTATAACAAAAATACCAAAAGTATTGATCTTATTATCTCTATCATATCTCACTTTTCCAAGTGACTGAGAAGGGATTGACAACCCCTTTATCGCGTTGGTTGCAAGGTTCTTATTTGTTTGTGTAGGTACGAGGGACTCACGCGTGGGCTCCTACTGGATTGATACCTTGTTTCTCAAAAACTGAGGGAAATACTTATGACACTGTGCTGCATCACCCTTTCCTCTTCAAGGGAAAAAGAACGCAAGCTCAAGAGGTAGCACGTAACTGCAGACAAGCATCACACGATCTTCCTCTAGATGGTGCCGACACTAGCAACCCCGGTGCTCCAGCTCCATTATGAGGGTTAGTTTTCTCTAGTGTTTTGCTTAACAAATGCATACTTAGCTTCGTACATGCTTGTTAGCTCTATTATGCCACATACTTAGCTTATATTCCCAAAAATGAGGTATACTTACCTAAGTTGGCTCAAAAATGGCATCATCACCTAGGTTAGCACAAAAATGACCTATACTTACCTTATTTTCCTCCAGATTGACATAATAAGCTTAGTTAGCTAAAAATGGCATAATTACCCAAGTTAGCTATGAAATGACACAAATAAGGAATAAGAAGAAGAAAAATAACGAAGAGGAGGAAATGAAAGAAGAAGAATGAGAATGAGAAGGATAAGGATAAAATGATACTCCCTCCATCCCAAAATAAGTGTCACTGATTTAGTACAAAGTTGCACTAAATGAATGACAATTATTTTGGGACAGAGGGAGTAGAAGAGAAGAAGAAAGGTGAGAAAAGAAGAATAAGAAGAAAATATCTTCTTATTCTTCCTTTTTCTCTTCTTTCTTTTTCTCCATCTTCTACTCCTTATTCTTATTCTTCTTCTTTCTTCTTCTTCTTCTTCTTCTTCTTCTTCTTTCTCTTCTTCTTCTTCTTCTTATTCTAGTCTTCTTCTTCTTCTTCTTCTTCTTCTAGTCTTCTTCTTCTTCTTCTTCTTCTACTACTACTACTTCTATTTCTAGTCTCCTTCTTCTTCTTCTCCTTCTTCTTCTTATTCTTCATTTATGACATAATTAGCTTCTTCATTCTTTATTTATGAGATAATTATCTTATTCATTTCAAAAATGGCATAATAACCTTGGTTTGCTCATAAATGTCATATACTTAGCTTATTTTTCTCCAAGATGGCATAATTACCTAAGTTAGATGTAAAATGACCTATACTTACATAACTTAGCTCAAAAATGGCATAATTACCTAAGTTAGCTCTAAAATGACCTATACTTACATAAGTTAGCTAAAAATGACATAATTACCTAAGTTAGCTCTAAAATGACCTATACTTACATAAGTTAGCTAAAAATGGTATAATTACTTAGGTTAGCACAAAAATGACCTATACTTACCTTATTTTCCTCCAAATTGACATAATAAGCTTAGTTAGCCCAAAAATTGCATAATGACCTATGTTAGCTCCAAAATGACACAAATAAGGAATAGGAAGAAGAAGAAAAAAAGGAAGAGGGGGAAAAGAAAGAATAGAAGAAGAAAGAGAAGAATAAGAAAGAATAAAAGAAGAAGGATGGGAAGGAAAAGGGTAATAACCTTCTTCTTCTTCTAGTATTCTTCTTCTTCTTCTTCTTCTTCTTCTTCTTCTTCTTCTTCTTTTTCTTCTTCTTCTTCTTTTTCTTCTTCTTCTTCTAACTTGCTTACTCCAATTTTTGCAGATTTGATTGGAATTGATGGACTGCTAGTTTTAGTTTCTATTTAGATTTTGTGTTGATGAACTCCGTGAAACTATGTACGTATGTATGTATGTTGATGAACTCCATGAAACTGTGTATGTATTGGACCTTTTAATACCCTATGTGTTCTGTTGCATTGATGGACTGCTAGATGTTGGCTACATGGGCTTTGTTTGAGGTTGAAACTATATATATCATATATGTCTTTTGAAAATGCAGGGATATAAAAGAAAACAGAAAAAAATAGTAACAATACATGCACTTTGCCATCTGCCACAGATGGCAAAGAAGCCACGTGGCAGCAACCTGTGTAACTTGGGAGCTGGCCATTTGGTCACTTTGCGTCTGTGGCTGACGAAACGGCAAAGAAGGTCTTTGTCGTCTGCTGGTTGACGGCAAAGCCTACCGTTAGCTGCATAATGTGACTAACGTCAGGTCTTTGTCGTCCACCTTCTTTGCCGCCAGCCACCGACGACAAATGGTCTTTGCCATCCGCTGTCACAAAACAGATGACAAAGAAGCTCTTTGCCAGAGTTTGCAGCGCCGGACACGTTTGCCGTCTGCGTCTGGCGGCAAAGAGGTTTGATGTCAGCATGCTAGTCCTTTGCCGCCTGCCATAGCAGACGGCAAAATAGCTATATATATATATATATATATATATATATATATATATATATATATATATATATATATATATACAAGGCCACTAACAGTAATCGAGGCAATTGTTCTTTCTTGTATTATTATAAGGGAATGGAGGGAGTAGTATTTTCTTATAGCCCATTACTATACATGACTACTCCCTCCGTTTAGGTATATAAGTCACCTTACAAAAACCAAATAATTTCAAAACATTTAGGCGCAATGCATTAACTATCACCTCCTTTATTTATTTTTAACATGGATAAAGCAATCAATATAAGAGATGTGGGATATGTATACTTTTAATGACTTGAGACTAGCAAACACGACATGCACTTGTCAGTTCATTGCATGCAATGCTATTAATTAGCAAATAAACATGAAGTTCTCTCGCTTTCTCATCCTCCTAGGTTGCGATGCACAACCTAACATGACCTATTCACCTAGATGGAGGGAGTATTACATTGGCTATAGATGACATGGCAACATGTTAGTCATCAACTAGCTATATTATTAACCATGCTTAAGGCATTCTTGCATAGAGAGAGAGAGAGAGAGTCGCGTCGCATGCATGCAAAACCAGAGAGAGAGAGAGGGGGAGAGAGAGAGAGAGAGAGAGAGAG
>LR738713.1:183195976-183210397 GCA_902687465.1 Secale cereale | reverse complement strand
ACGGGCACACAAAAGTGAAATTTATTTTGAAAATTTGAGATGGCACATACAAATTTGCTTAGAACGGCAAGGGAATACCGCATATAGGTAGGTATGGTGGACTCATGTGGCAAAACACGGATAAAGGATTTTGGATGCACAAGTAGTGATCATACTTAGTGAAAAACGAAGGCTAGCAAAAGACTGGGAAGTGACCAACCATGAAACGAATAATCTCATAAGCGAGCGTTGAGCATAAATAACACCAAATAATGCACGACATGTAGGATGTAATATCATTGCATGATTATTGAATTTCATGCTTGCATAAGGAATCACAAACTTTAACATTAATATTCTTACTAAAACATAATTACTCATTAACATGACTCACATATCATATCATCATGTCTCAAGACTATTACAAGGAATCCAGTTTATTTTGTCCAATGATCTTCATGAAAGTTTTTATTATATCCTTCTTGGATATCTATCACTTTGGAACTAATTTTCATGTGTTGCTTTTGATAAGCTCAAACAAATATAAGTGAAGATCGTGATCATATTTTTTTTTCTTTCTCTCAAAATAATTTAAGTGAAGCAATAGAGAATTTCTTAATTTTTTTACTAACTCTCAAATAAATCTAAGTGAAGCAAGAGAGTATTTCTTCAAAAATACTAAAGCACACCATGCTCAAAAAGATATAAGTGAATCACTAGAGCAAATCCATAGCTCATAAAAATTTAAGTGAAGCATAGAGAGCTATTCGAACAAGTCATGGAATAATTTTGGATCTCTCTAATAGGTGTGTACATCAAGGATTGATAGCTTAAAAAGAAAAAGAAAATAAGCAAAGACTCATATCATACAAGACGCTCCAAGCAAAACACATATCATGTGACGAATAAAAATATAGTTTCGAGTAAAATATCGATGGTCGTCAGAAGAAAGAGGGGATGCCACTCGGGGGCCTCCCCAAGCTTAGTTGCTTGCTTCTCTTTTAGATAATGGCTTGGGATGCCAGGGCATCCCCAAGCTTAGGCTCTTCTTACTCCTTATTCCTTCATCCATCGTAAGATAACCCAAAACTTGAAAACTGTAATCACACAAAACTCAACAAAACCTTCGTAAGATCCGTTAGTATAAGAAAACAAATCACTACTATAAGTATTGTAGAAAACCAATTCATATTTTGTATTTGTATTATATCTACTGTATTCCAACTTTTCTATGACAAAAACTAATCAAAGAAAACCATAGATTCATCAAAACAAGCACATAACACAATAAAAATAGAATCTGTCAAAAACAGAATAGTGTGTAGTAATATGGAAGTTTCAAATACTTCTGTTACACTAAAAATCTTGAAAAACATAGGGCCACGTGGGAAATTTGTATATTAATCTTCTGCAAAATAAATCAACCCAAAAGGACTCTTCTGTGAAAAATGAGAATTTTTCTCGTGAGCGCAAAAGTTTCTGTTTTTTCAGCAAGATCAAATCTACAAACACCCAACATGATCCTAATGCTTTGCTTGGCACAAACCTTTATTCAAACCACAAAAACACATCCAATCAGAGGTATTAAAGGGTATTTTATTGAAAACAGCAAGGGAATAAAAAAGGGAAAAGATACAAGTTGGGTTGCCTCCCAACAAGCGCTATCGTTTTACGCCCTTAGCTAGCACTACTAGGAAAAGGGCTATAGATTGAATTGATACTAATGGCGCACCAGACAAGCAGTGCGCCATTAGTATATACTAATGGCGCACCACCCTCTGATACGCCATTAGAGTTCAAACTACTAATGGCGCACCTGGCCCAGGGTGCGCCATTAGTATCAAAAAGTTTTTTTTTGAACTAGTGCGCCTGTCCAAACATACTAATGGCGCATCCAGACACAGTGCGCCATTACTAGTTGTAACTAGTAATGGCGCACCTGTCGGAAAGTGCGCCACTAATGTTGTTATTTTATTATATTTTTTATTCTTTTTTTTTGCAAAACTAGTAATGGCGCACTGTGGGACAGTGCGCCATTAGTATTTTTTTTTCAAAACTAGTAATGGCGCACTAACAGAAGATGCGCCATTAGTAACCTGGATTACTAATGGCGCATTGAGAGTGGGTGCGCCATTAGTAAGTGGGAAGCAACAAGATATTTTGCACAGTCTCTCCTACCCACACTCACTTTCTCCCCACTTCATTCTCCCCACCTCCTCCTTGTCTCGGGTCCCTCCTCTTTTTCACCTCATTTCCACCATAGATTCATTCAAATTAAGTGGTTAAATTACCTTGTTTTGATAGGTAAGTAAGGGGGAAAGCTATATTTATGTTGTTCTCCCTACAACAATGTGCACATGCACTTTTTATGGCCTAGCTAGATCTATGTATGTTCGTGGTGTTGCATATGTTTCTTGTGTTGCATATGTGTTTGTGTTTGGAGGTGTACCGGTATTTGAAATGCGATAGTTGCCAATATTTTCCGGAATGTTGATTCATTTCCGTTTCGGTGAGAATTTTGGCATTAAGCATTCTTTTTGGTCCTATTTTTAGGGAAAGTCATGGCAAATTTTTTCTTGGTTCTAAAATATCGTTTTGCTCTACCCCGTAGGCGACCATGGTGCGCACGATGACCGAAGGCATCGTGAATAGCTTTTTGAGGTCCGCAAAGGCCGAGATGCTTCAAAAGAACGAGACGGAGATAAGATGTCCGTGTCAAAGATGCAAGCTGAAGAGCCTTATTGCGGACCCGAATTCCGGGCAGGTGCGGGACCACCTGCTCTTGCGTGGTTTCATGGATGGCTATCGGTGGCAAGGTGATGAAGATGACTACGAAGTCGTCCATGGGGCCGGGCAAGAAACGAGGAAGGGCAGCAAGACAACCACCGCGGCTCGGGCGGGCGAGAAGACGAAGAATCCCCAGGAGATGATCACGACGGTGATGCTGTACACAGTCATCATGTAGAAGATGCAGGACATGATGATGAGGAAGATGCCGGAGCAGACGACAGGCATGATCATGAAGATGATGATGTCGGCGGAGCAGACGACGCTGGACCATCGATGGGCTGGGTGCAGGACCCTCATATTCAAGAGCTGTTTCTCAAGCAGACCAATAACGCAAGAGCTGCCGCCCGAGAGAAAGCCAAGATGGATCAACTTGAGTTAGACGCGGTTACTGCATTGTATGAATGATGCAGGCCCGAGGATACCCGTCTGAAAGTAACGCTCATGGCTCTGGAGATGAAGGTAAAACACAAAATGACCGACGCATGCTTCGACGAGAACATGTCATTCTGGCACGAAAGTCTTCCCAAGGGGAACAAGTGCCCGACCAGTTTGGAGGAGGCGAAGAAAATCGTGTGTCCTCTGGATTTACCGCACGTGAAATACCATGTGTGAATGAACAATTGCATAATTTATCGGGACGAGCACGCGGAGTCTACCATATGTCCGGTGTGCAGCGTCACTCGATATAAGAAGAGGAAGAAAGCTCCTCGAAAAGTGGTGTGGTACTTTCCGATCACTCCTCGTCTGCAGCGGTATTTCGCGGACCCTAAGGTAGCAAAGCTCCTGCGTTGGCACGCGGATAGGGACGAGAAGAAGCGAGAAGATGACGCAAATGATCCGGAGATAGATAAAAAAGACAAGATGCTGAGTCACCCTAAGGATGCGAGCCAGTGGCAAGCGTTGAACTTCGGAGACCTAGAATTTTGGAACGATCCAAGGAACATCGTGCTGGGCGCGAGCACCGATGGAGTCAATCCTTTTGGCAGTCAGAGAAGCACACATAGAACCTGGCATGTGTTTGTGTGGATGTACAACCTTCCCCCCTGGTTGTGCATGAAGAGGAAGTACATTCACATGAGTATGCTAATTGAAGGACCGAAACAACCAGGGAACGACATCAATCTGTATCTGGGGCTGCTGAAAGAGGAGCTTGACACGCTGTGGAAAACACCAGCCAATACGTGGGACGCCGCAGAGAAAGAATATTTCCCTATGAGATCCGCGCTGCTCACGACGGTGCACGACTATCTCGGTTACGGATATGTCGCGGGGCAGGTGGTCCACGGATTTTCTGGATGCGTCAGGTGCATGGATGACACAACGTATCGCCAGCTAGATAGAGATCCCGGGTCTTCGAAAACCGTGTTCATGGGACATCGAAGGTGGCTTCACGACGATGACCTGTGGAGAAAACGCAAGGATCTGTTCGATGGTGAAACCGAACCCCGAGGACGCCCGCGTACGAGGAGCGGCGAGGAAATAGACGAGCTGTTGAAAAATTGGAAAGATTGCCCACTGCCGGGAATGAAGCAAAAGGCGCCAGAGCCGGGAAAGAAGCGAAAGGCGCCAGAGCCGCTGCTGAAGGTATGGAAAACGAGGTCTGTTTTCTGGGACTTGCCGTACTTGAAGATCCACCGTGTGCCACATGATACGTCCAAAACGTATCTATAATTTCTGCTTGCTCCATGCCACTTTTGGGTGATATTGTTATGATATTCATACACTTCCATACACTTTTGATCATATTTGGACTAACTTACTAATCCAGTGCACCCCAGTGCCAGTTTCTGTTTTCGGCTTTTTTTGTATTTCAGGTTTTCACGTTTCGAGAACTGCCCAGAAAAATCCAGAAAAATTATATAAAAAATCAGCGATCCGGAAACAACACTGCGTCCGAAGGGCAGCCTGGGGGGGGCACAGGGGCTCCAGGTGCCCTGTGGGCGCCCCCCCTGGGCCGCGACGGGGGGGCGCCTGGGCCCCCCGAGACTCCCCCGGTGCCCTACTTTGGCATATATTTAAAGGGTCCTCCGTAACCCTCAGAACAGGACTTCTTTTCGCGATCCCATCTCTGTTCCGCAACCGCCGCCGCTTCCAAGATCGGGAGCACCAGGAGAACTCTTCCCGGCACCCTGCCGGAGGGGAGGATCACCACCAGGAGCTTCTCCACCACCATGGACGCCTCCCGGATGACTCGTGAGTAGTCTCCCTTGGACCATGAGTCCATGACCAGTAGCTATGTGATGTTCTCCTCCCGTTCTTGTGCTTCACTAATTAGTCCTCGTGAGCTGCCCTACATGATAGAGGCATCTATGTAATCCTTATGCTGTTGCTATGTTGAGTTTGCTGGGATCCGATGGATTATGAGATTATGTTCAGATTGATCTTGAGTAATATATTTGATTCACCTCTTTTATATTTTAGTTCATAAGTAATTCTTGCATGTTCTCCGTTGTTATTTATTGCTTTGGCCGAGTAATAGGTAGTGACTCCAAGAGGGAACGTCATGCTCGATTGTGGGTTCATGCCCCTCGATGACTAGCTTGAGTGACAGAAACATGAGTCTAGGGGATGTGCTGTTGCCACAAGGGGGAAAACAACGGTGCTTGTGCCCGCGGGTGCAAGGATTGTTTACTTTACGCAAAGTTCTTTTAATGCAGTTGTCTGTTGCATTGAGTTTACACTATGGGTGGGACTCGCAACTTAATACCAGCGAGATGTTCTGGATAGATATCTCAAGGTGGATGATTAGTAGTAGATATTTATTGATTTCGGTCTACTTACTTTGGCGTACCGCCCATGCTTTGAACCTCGACCTTTCTTGCAATGTAGTCAGCATTGGTTTGCGTTCGTGGTCCTGTCAGTTGCCCAGCTGTAATTTGTTTACCTCACATAGCTGTTTTATCATCTTTTGGGAGAGAGACATCACTAGTGAACATCATGAGTCTCCGGTCCATATTACCATCATTGATCACATCCACTATTTACTTTTCGCTATTTACTTACTATTGCAAAACACTATCTATCACTACTATCATATTGCTTTTAACCCTTTGTGAACTACAAGGCCGGAGAGATTGACAACCTATCTGTACTCGTTGGGAGCAAAGTTATTTGTATCTGTGTGCAGGTCCACGTTGATTGCTAATTGCGCCGTTAGCAGTTGACACCTACTTGTTGAACCTAGGAGTCTCTGGGGATTCGATCCTTGGCATCTTTGCTAGGGGAAAACACTTCTACTTACTACATCTTACACCTTCCACTTGGGGTAACCAACGAGGGGTTCGAGGCCCATCAAGGAGTATTTTCTGGCGCCGTTGCCGGGGACTCCACTCTTCAGGATAGGGGAGTTGCATGCTATCTTTTACCTTTGCTTTTTAGTCTTGTTAGTTTACTTTTCATTTTTGCTTTAGTTCATTTTATCGAAAATCACAAAAAAATAGTTATCTTGCTTGCTTGCTACTATGGGTTCCACCGAGAACACCAAGTTGTGTGACTTCACTAGTCACAACAACGATGACTTTATCAGCACACCTATCACTACACCTGCCACTTCAGCACCTTCATATGAAATTAAACCTGCTTTACTTAACTTAGTCATGAGAGAACAATTCTCCGGTGCTGGAGATGATGCTGCTTTACACTTGAACAACTTTGTAGAACTTTGTGATATGCAAAAGTACCAAGAAATAGATTGAAATATTGTTAAGCTTAAGCTTTTTCCTTTCTCCTTGAGAGGAGGAGCTAAAATTTGGTTTCAGTCTTTGCCTAGAAATAGCATAGATTCATGGGACAAGTGCAAAGATGCTTTTATCGGAAAATACTATCCACCTGCTGAAATTATCCAACTTAGAAGTAACATCATGAATTTTAAACAATTGGATAATAAACATGTTGCCCAAGCTTGGGAACGTATGAAATCTCTTATCAAGAACTGCCCTACTCACGGTTTGACTACTTGGATGGTTATCCAAACTTTTTATGCAGGCTTGAACTTTACCTCGCGGAACTTGTTAGACTCGGCCGCGGGAGGAACTTTTATGTCAACTACACTTGGTGCTGCCACAAAGCTTCTCGATGAGATGATGACCAACTATTCCCAATGGCACATCGAACGCGCTCCAACAGGTAGGAAGGTAAACTCTGTCCAGGAGATTTCCTCCCTTAATGAAAAAGTTGACTTGATCATGTCTCTACTTTCGAAGCAATCTACTATTGATCCTCGTGATGTTCCTTTAAATTCTTTGATTGCTCAAGAACAAGTAGATGTTAACTTTATCTCTAGAAATAATTTCAACAACAATGCTTATAGGAGTAACTTTGGTAACAATTCTAGACCGTTCCCCTCTAACTCTTATGGGAACAACAATGCTTATCCTAGTACCAAGAACTCCAATACTGAACTAGAGACCATGCTTAGAGATTTCATCACCACCCAAAAAGCCTTTAATAAGAATGTAGAAGAGAAACTACATAAACTAGATTATCTTTCTTTTAAGGTAGACCACTTAGCCAATGAGGTAAAATTGCTAAAAAATGAAACTTCTCCTCTTAAGGAGAGGGAAGTCATCCCTATTAATGCTACTCAAGTACAAATTAACGAAAATATTAGGATGATGGCTAAGCTAAAAGAAAGATGGGCGAGAGAAAGGGAGGAAGAAGAGAGAATTAAGAGCCTTCCTACCCACCACAGTGTTGCTACTATCCCAGTTATTGAGGATGTTCACACTCTTAGCACCCAATGTACTCCTGGTCCTAATGGACCTATTAATGGTGATGCTATAGAAACTACCAACCAAGTGAACCTTAAGGACACCACTACTACTTTACTTGATGCTCGTGACCTTGATTTTGATAATTGCACTCTTACAGAAGTTATTGATTTCCTTCACAAGATGTCTAGAGATCCCCGCACTAGCACGCTTAACCTTGCCTTCACAGAGCATATCACTAATGCTCTCATCAAAGCTAGGGAGGAGAAACTTAGAGTAGAAGCCTCCATACCTAGAAAGCTAGAAGATGGTTGGGATCCTATGATAAAAAATTATTTGAATGACTTCTCTTGTTATGCATTATGTGATGTTGGTGCTAGTACCTCTGTTATGCCCAAAAGGATATATGATATGCTTAAATTGAAACCTTATGATTCTTGTTCTTTTGGTGTTCGTCTCGTTGATTCTTCCATAAAGAAACCTTTCGGGAGGATCGACGATGTTCTTATTGTTGTCAATGATAATTATGTGCCCGTTGATTTCACTATTATGGATGTTGAATGTGATCCTTCATGTCCAATTATTTTGGGACGTCCCTTTTTGCGCACCGTTGGTGCTGTCATTGACATGAAAGAGGGTAATATAAAATTTCAGTTTCCTCTCAAGAAGGGGATGGAACACTTCCCTCGTAAGAAGCTCAAGTTACCTTTTGAGTCCGTTGTACGGGCTAGTTATTCTTTTACTCTTGATAAAACTTGATCTATGCATTATGCCTAGCTTAAAGGCATAAAAGAAAGCGCTTTTGGGAGGCAGCCCACTTGAATAAAAATTTTGCTTTTGTTGTGTCTTGATGTTGTTTACTGCTGTAGCATCATCATTGTATCTTTACTTTTCATATTTGTGCCAAGTATAGCCTCTGATTGCTAGAAAGTTCAAAAGTTGTGAGGTGCTGTCCAGGAAACAGATTCTGTCCTTGGATAGAAAAATTCGTATAAAATCACCAGATCATATTTTTGGTCTGAAGTTTTGTCGACAGCGTTCTCTATATAATTGTCTTTCGTGCGTCAGTTCTGAGTTTTTTGATTTGAGTTGCAGAAGTATCCCGAACAGGTCAATTACTGCCTGCTGTTCTGTTTTTCACAGATTCTATCCTGTTTTGCCTTACCTTCCCTTTGCAAATTAAGAACTTGCTTTTTCTTTGCAAAAACCTTTTGGCAATCTTGAGAAACAGTAGAACTTCAAGAATATCCTTATTTCCAGCAAGGTATAATTATTTTATTAAGGGTACTAACCTCGCTAATCAGATTATGATGAGTTATGTATGAAGGGAGTTTTCAAGTGTGCGAGGGAAGATGATAAAAAGATTCAGGAGTGTCAAGCGCTCAAGCTTGGGGATGCCCCCATGCACCCCCAAGAAATATTCAAGGAGACTCAAGCGTCTAAGCTTGGGGATGCCCCCGTGCATCCCCTTCTCCATCAACATTATTAGTTCGTCTTTCGTTTCGCTATATTTTTATCATTTCATATGTTATGTGCTATGCTTGGAGCGTCTTACTTTTAATTTTTATTTTTAGTTTTTCATAACAAATCGGAACCCAGCATTCCTTTATGAGGGAGAGAAACACGCTCCACCTCTACCTAGAACATAACATCGAATTTTTCATGTCTATCTATGATGTGTGTGTTCTTTGCCTTTTAATAGCTACTATCATACTCTGCTCTTAGTATTCGTGCTTATCTTTTCAAGAGCTTTTATTTAGTTGGTTGCTTGAACTCTCTTTAATTACCATGCTCACCTTATTAAGAGAGTTTGCTTCCGTTGCATGGGTTAATGTGTCTATGATAAAGATGCTACTTTCATGATGGTGCTTAGTAGTTCAGGTTTTCTTATGGTTAATCTCAAATAGCTGGGGGGTTCCCAATGTGTTATTGGAGTACCAACTTGGTTTGTTTGCCTATGATATGGTATGGTTTAGTAATATCTTCCTTCGAGAATTTATTTTGATTGACTTGGCGTATGCTCACGCATATTCAAGACTGTAAAGAAAGTCTGTCAAGCCTTGATGATCTTTTGTTTCTAAGTAGCGATATAACTACCATGCCTGATTCAATATTGCTTTGTCGCTCTGCAATATTATGACCGTCATTGCTCTCTTAGTTGGTCGCTCCCGGTCTTTTGCTAACCTCCACCTGCACTAAGCAAACTAACCATTCTATACATAGCTCATGGGAAAGTAGCCTAAAAACTATTGTGGTAATGAATATGTTGCCTATGTATCTTATTTCTTATAAGTTGCTTGCTGAGCGGTAACCATGTTTCTGGGGACGCCATCAACTGTCACACTTTTGTTGAATATCATGTGAGTTGCTATGCATGTTCGTCTTGTCTGAAGTAAGGGTGATTTATCGTGGGTTGAATTAATATGCATATTGTTAGAGAAGAACATTGGGCTGCCAACCAAAGCCATGCATCATGGTGGAAGTTTTAGCTTGGACCTTAATCCTCAATCTCTTATGAGAATATGCTTATGCATTAAAGAGGAGTCCATCATCTATTTTCTATGTTGTCCCGGTATGGATGTCCTCAAGTTGAGATCTATCAAAAACGAGAAATCAAATGCGATTTATCTCCTTGGACCTTTGTACAGGTGGCATAGAGGTACCCCTTTGTGACACTTGGTTAAAACATATGCAATGCAATGATAACCCATGGGGATCCGAGCTAATTAGGACAAGGAGCGAGTACTGTTAGTATTCGATGCATGAGGCTTGCAACTTATAAGATGTTTTATGCATGACACATATGAAGTACTACTACCGTTGACACAATTTCTTCCATGTTTTCAAAATAAAAAGCTTTAGCACTTAACCTTTGTTTTACCTTTATGTTGAAGCACCAACTACTGAGAGCATGATTGTCATTCTGAGTGTAATGTGCATTGTCCCAAAGTAGCATTGTCTTTTGCATGTTTGTGATATCGTTTATTCTGAAATGATTGTATCTAGTCATCACTTAAACCTTGAAGGTGCCCTTGCATTTATGTTTTGCATCACTAAAGGGGGCAAGCTAGATATCACTTTATCATATTTGCACATCATGTTCATTGCAAATCTTTTTGATGTTTCAGTTTCATATTGTAAAACTTTCAGTCATTTGTGATTTTCTCTTGAGGCAACTTAATTACTTTAGAATCATTGTCTCAGTAAGCTTTTGTCATATGACTATGAGAAAGTCCTATATGGTTAATAGCATGTCACCATAGAAATTATTCTTGTTATCATTTACCTACTCGAGGACGAGCAGGAATTAAGCTTGGGGATGTTGATACGTCCAAAACGTATCTATAATTTCTGCTTGCTCCATGCCACTTTTGGGTGATATTTCTATGATATTCATACACTTCCATACACTTTTGATCATATTTGGACTAACTTACTAATCCAGTGCACCCCAGTGCCAGTTTCTGTTTTCGGCTGTTTTTGTATTTCAGGTTTTCACGTTTCGAGAACTGCCTAGAAAAATCCAGAAAAATTATATAAAAAATCAGCGATCCGGAAACAACACCGCGTCCAAAGGGCAGCCTGGGGGGGGCACAGGGGCTCCAGGCGCCCTGTGGGCGCCCCCCCCCCCTGGGCCGCGCCGGGGGGGGGGGGCCTGGGCCCCGCGAGACTCCCCTGGTGCCCTAATTTGGCATATATTTAAAGGGTCTTCCGTAACCCTCAGAACAAGACTTCTTTCCGCGATCCCATCTCTGTTCCGCCGCTGCCGCCGCTTCCAAGATCGGGAGCACCAGGAGAACTCTTCCCGGCACCCTGCCGGAGGGGAGGATCACCACCGGGAGCTTCTCCACCACCTTGGACGCCTCCCGGATGACTCGTGAGTAGTCTCCCTTGGACCATGAGTCCATGACCAGTAGCTATGTGATGTTCTCCTCCCGTTCTTGTGCTTCACTAATTAGTCCTCGTGAGCTGCCCTACATGATCGAGGCATCTATGTAATCCTTATGCTGTTGCTATGTTGAGTTTGCTGGGATCCGATGGATTATGAGATTATGTTCAGATTGATCTTGAGTAATATATTTGATTCACCTCTTTTATATTTTAGTTCATAAGTAATTCTTGCATGTTCTCCGTTGTTATTTATTGCTTTGGCCGAGTAATAGGTAGTGACTCCAAGAGGGAACGTCATGCTCGATTGTGGGTTCATGCCCCTCGATGACTAGCTTGAGTGACAGAAACATGAGTCTAGGGGATGTGCTGTTGCCACAAGGGGGAAAACAACGGTGCTTGTGCCCGCGGGTGCAAGGATTGTTTACTTTATGCAAAGTTCTTTTAATGCAGTTGTCTGTTGCATTGAGTTTACACTATGGGTGGGACTCACAACTTAATACCAGCGAGATGTTCTGGATAGATATCTCAAGGTGGATGATTAGTAGTAGATATTGATGGATTTCGGTCTACTTACTTTGGCGTACCGCCCATGCTTTGAACCTCAACCTTTCTTGCAATGTAGTCAGCATTGGTTTGCGTTCGTGGTCCTGTCAATTGCCCAGCTGTAATTTGTTTACCTCACATAGCTGTTTTATCGTCTTTTGGGAGAGAGAAATCACTAGTGAACATCATGAGACTCCGGTCCATATTACCATCATTGATCACATCCACTATTTACTTTTCGCTATTTACTTACTATTGCAAAACACTATCTATCACTACTATCATATTGCTTTTAACCCTTTGTGAACTACAAGGCCGGAGAGATTGACAACCTCTCTATACTCGTTGGGAGCAAAGTTATTTGTATCTGTGTGCAGGTCCATGTTGATTGCTAATTGCGCCGTTAGCAGTTGACACCTACTTGTTGAACCTAGGAGTCTCTGGGGATTCGATCCTTGGCATCTTTGCTAGGGGAAAACACTTCTACTTACTGCATCTTACACCTTCCACTTGGGGTAACCAACGAGGGGTTCGAGGCCCATCACCTCACAGCCTTGGTGTAATGCATATCACGAAGAACGTGTGCGAGAGTCTGCTTGGTACCCTGCTCAACATGCCAGCGAGGACCAAAGATGGGCCGAAAGCAAGGGCAGACTTGAAATAAATGGGCATCAGGCAGGAGCTTCACGCTATATATGATGATCATGATGATGATGATGATGATAAGGCGAAGCAGGACACGGAAAGTCGTCGCAAAGGCAAAAAGGCCAAGAAGACCGAAAATGACTTCCCTCCTGCGTGCTTCACTCTAAGTCAGGAGGAGATCGAGCAGTTTTTCACCTGCCTCGTAAGAGTAAAACTTCCTTACGGTTACGTGGGGAAGATAAGCAGATACCTAGACCCAGCGAAGCTGAAGTTCAGCGGGAGGAAGTCTCACGACTGTCACGTGCTGATGACGCAGATACTTCCAGTTGCAATCCGTGGGATCGTGGACGCGCACATCCGTGAAACCCTATTTGGCCTGTGCAACTTTTTTGACGTCATCTCTCGGAAGTCTGTTGGCGTGAGGCAACTCAAAAGGCTACAGGAAGAGATCGTGGTGATACTATGCGAGCTTGAGATGTACTTCCCGCCCGCATTTTTCGACGTTATGGTGCATCTGCTGGTCCATATCGTGGATGATATCATCCAACTCGGGCCGACGTTCCTGCACAGCATGATGCCGTTCGAAAGGATGAATGGTGTCATCAAAGGATACGTTCGCAACATGTCACGTCCAGAGGGAAGCATAGCCAGGGGCTTTCTGACCGAAGAGTGCATCTCGTACTGCACGAATTATCTAGGCATCGTGAACCCCGTTGGTCTGCCCGTCAACAGGCACCTCGGCAGGCTCGCCTGATGGGCTCACCGTGAGGGTCGCCGTGAAATGCATGTCGACTTCGAGGGTCGACTCGCCGACTTTGAAAGAGCAAACCTAGTCGCGCTACAACACATAGACGTGGTCGATCCTTGGGTGGTAGAGCACAAAACCTTTATTGAGAAGACGTACAATGACCGAGGTCAACAGAGGATGGACGGAGATATAATCAAAGAGCACAACTCATGTTTCACGCGTTGGTTCAAGCAAAAGCTTCTGTCGTACCCTTTACATGAGGATTCTTCCGCGGAAGAACAACTCATATTCGCCTTGTCACAGGGCGCCGAGCACAACCTGATGACCTATGAGGCGTACGATACCAACGGCTACACATTCTACACCGAGGCCAAGGACATGAAGAGCGATGGTTATCAGAACTCCGGGGTAACGATGGAATCCTACACCGGTAATGACAAGGACAGATACTACGGAAGGATCGAGGAGATCTGGGAGCTGAGCTACGCTGGAGAGAAGGTCCCGATGTTCCGTGTCAGATGGGCCAAGAGCGTCCTAAAAGAAGACCGGTATTTCACCACCATGGTTATACCCGAAGCCAAATCCAAGACCGCGGGCACAAACGTCACCGCGAAAAATGAGCCATGGGTACTGGCTTCCCAAGTTGACCAATGCTTCTTCATTACCGACCCGTCAAAGCCCACTCGTGTTGTCGTGAGGAGAGGCAAAAGGAAGATCATCGGAATGGATGGAGTAGCCAATGAGCAAGACTTCGACAAGTACGGCGACCCGAGGATCGAACATGACGACGATGATGAAGTAGCAGCATACACCACAAGAAGAAGCAGGACCACCCTACCTAAAGGACGTCCGTTCCACAGAAGAACTCCATTTGTGAAAAAGAAGGGCAAGAAGATTGTGAACATATAGCTAGCTAAGATCAATTGTATTTAAATCGTAGCCTTCATTTCTCGATTGTATTTCATGGGCACTTTTTGAACTATCATGAATATTTTTAAATTTCATGGACACTCGATCTCGATCCCCCTCCATCTCGATCGTTATCCCCACCTCGCCAGATCCGGTCCCCCTCGCCGCCGAGCAACCCCCGGTCCACCGGCCGCCGCCGCCGACCCC
>LR738713.1:183184907-183195654 GCA_902687465.1 Secale cereale | reverse complement strand
ATCCCCCGCTCCACCGGCATTACTGTTTGATGATATTTTTAAAAAATTTATTACTGTCTTATAAAAAATATATTACTGTTATGATTTAAACAAGTTTGAACATATTTAAACACAAATAAGTATCAAACAGCATTTTGAATGCATAAAAAAATTGTGGAGCCTGGGAATCGAGCCCAGGAACTCCTGGTGTGAGAATTGGCTGCTGACCAGTCGAGCTAGTAGAGGGGACTTGATGTGGATCAGGTCAGGTGGAAGATAACCTGTTGGCTCGAGCAGAAAAAAAATACTAATGGCGCACCAGGGCAAGGTGCGCAATTACTATGGA
The DNA here is from genome assembly GCA_902687465.1 of Secale cereale. NCBI lineage: Eukaryota > Viridiplantae > Streptophyta > Magnoliopsida > Poales > Poaceae > Secale > Secale cereale. The sequence goes on along the minus strand of LR738713.1, from coordinate 183,195,329 downwards.
GGTACTTATGGCGCACCGAGGGGTGGTGCGCCATTAGTATTGTGCCGCCCCCATCCATATTCCTCCCCGGCCCAAATTAACCTATCCCCTCTCTCTCCCTCGCCCGCTCTCGATCCCCTTCCCCTCTACTCTCTCCCGACGCCGCCCTCCCCGCGCAACCCCGACGCCGCCCTCCCTGCGCAACTCCGAGGCCAGGCGCCTCCCCCCCGGCCCGCTTCGACGCTGCCTCCCCGTCCCCGACGCGCGCCGCCTTCCCGTGGAGCCCCGACGCCGCGCCCCCGAGCCCTAGCGCTCGCCGCCGCCCGTCTTCCACGGTCTTCTGCTCCTCCGCTCCTCCGTTCCTCCGCTCCCACGTCGCCGTCGACGAAGGATCCGTCCTCCTCAAGGTTTGGCCTTCTCCCCATCCCCTTCCACTCCCATCTTCTCTCTCTCATTAGCATGGTAGTGTTGTGATTTGGAGTGTGAATCCATGTTTTTTTTGATGGTTTGATCGACTAAGGTTGTGACCAAATAAAATCATCTCCGCCCGTTTTGTAAAGGGTTCGTGAAGTGGCTGCACGGGTTCGTGAAGTGCTTGCACAACGTGGATGGACAGTGGGTTAATAGCGGTTGAAGCAGAGAAAAAAGAGTGCCATTTTTGCTCCAGTTACGTTCCAAGCCCAGACAATTCATTGTCTGCATTTCATTTATCTTAGTTGCATCTGCATGAGGATATTTTTTTGCATATCACCGATGCAAAACAATATTTCCTTTGCAAAAGATGGCTGTATTTTTGGGAACATGCTGCATAAAGTTTTGAACAATCACACAGGTAGCAGTGTTTATTCTTGGCATATTCATGCATTATTGTACCTAGTGTTATGCTGTAAAGAAGCCGATAGAAGTGCGGACGGAAGTTACAAATCTTTGTCATTGGAACGAGGTAACATCGTACATTGGGTTGTGACTGTGTTAAGTTTATCGGCATCAAGTCCTGCTGGTCTTTTGTGCTACACAGGCATACGACGATACGCATATGTTGCGTTTTGTAATACTGTGGGAAACGTGGATGCCACGTTAGGTTCTTCTAGCACATACCTTAAAGTACTAGTGTACTTTGCAAAGCTTAACACTGTGTGGTGGTTTTGGTGATACTTTGGAATCGACCATAGATTCGGCATTTTCATGCGCTGGTGAAGATTTTGTAAGATTTCCGTGTGGTCTTTTGACAGATTGCTGAGTTTTGTGCACAGTGAAACCAAGAGAGCTTTCTATTATTTACTCCTAGTTTGGAAGTAATTGAAACATTAGATTAAAATAGTTTACTTCCCCTAGGATGCTATTGAGAGCATCTACAACTTGACTGGCAAATTTGGCCCACTAAGAGCATCTATAACTGCACCCCGTACCCCATACCTGGCAAATTTGGCCCATTAGAAAACATTGGTTTGCAAATCCTGGAGAAACAAACATAGGCTTAGAAATAAGATAAAAGAGACTGACCATGCCCATCATCAACATCAAACAAGAGAATGCTTTGAACATTAGAAAGATGAATTTGTTCTAACAAGTAATAGAAAACCTGTGTTGTTCTAAGAAGTAATAGAAAGCCTTCACTGTAAGAACAATTGAGCATAGTGTAATCCACATTGGCTATTTTTTGGCATTCCTCAAATGAAAGTTGATTTCATAGAAAATGAGACATTTTAGGGCCAATGTGAAATGACTAAAAATGGCACTGGAATGACAAGCAAATAGACCACCGCACTGGAATGATAGTTATGGGCGCATGCAAATCAAGGCTTGTTTATTAATCTTGAAAGATGGAGCGTCGGTTTTACGTCCATGGTGTAGATGAACAAGTCCACTTATTTTGTGGTCAATTTATTTAGTTAGTTACCAGAGAGAGAGAGAGAGAGAGAGAGGGAGGAGCACATACAAATTTTGCATCCCATACAAATTTTGCAGCTATGACTTCCTCTGGTAGTATTTTATTGCTTATTTAAACCATGTATTGCTAGTACAGATCATGTGAGGACACAGGAGACACTCAGCTTTCGATACATCGCCTTGGATGCAACTTAAGACATCTAGGTCATTGCTGTTATTGAAGGGGGCGGCACAATAACACTCATGTCTTGCTGCCATTCTTAGTTTTTTTTATCCATTCTCAGTATTGGCACAGATTCTGTTATTGAAGTTTCATGCTCCCAACTAACACTCATAATGCACCCATGGTATTATTTTCCAGCTTCTTACCTAGGTGCTTCTGTATTGTGATTATTTTGTTTCGAGGGACTATAAAAATGCTTCCATTTATCAACAGAATTCCGGTTCTGTTTTGAAAGTTGGCGACACAGAAGATGCATCAGCGTCTTGCTGCCATGCTTAGTTTTTTTTATCCATGCTTGGAGTTTCTATTATAAACAAGCTTGGAGTTTCCTCCACTTAAATATGAATGCATAATTTGTGAGTTCTAGGACCTTACTCTTTATCTAAATTTTAATTGGTGATGTCAGTAGTTGAAGCCAAGCTTCAGCTTACTCAAATGGTAGGGAGGTCATAGTGTTCCTTTACAAGCATAGTAGAGCATAGTATGGATTCTAATGTTCAACTCTGACTAAACAGGTTCTGCAAACGGTCTTTTACTGCACTTGACTGAAGAAGTAGGTGTCTGCTATATCCTGCACTTGAGGTGAGTTGTGTTCTCAGGTTTACATTGCAATGGGCACTCTTCTTGTAAACACAAATTCAGATTTATATACTATATGCTGGCATGATTGTTTTTATTAGGCAGGACAGTGCAGTAGTTGATGTATCTTGGGTTGATTATAAAGTTGCTTGGGTTTAATATTACCCAGAATGATGATGTATCAATGTAGCATTAGCATATGATCCAAGTGCTAGTACTGCTAGTAAATAGCTAATACATTTAATGAAGAAGAAAAAACTGCTAGTACAGTTAATGAAGAAGAAAAACAACTGCTAGTACTACTAGTTCATTTTTCCTTAGGTTAATATAGAAATGTCCAGTGTATATATATTTGAAAATGATTGCTGCTAGATGTTAATTTGCTGGTACTAGCTAGAATTTGGCACTGAAAAGCAAAAGCAAAAGCTAATTAACTGCTGGGTAATAGCACTGGTACTAGTAAGCTAAAATATGTGTTCTGAAACACTGAGAGCAGAAACACTTACTACATACATATGCTCAAGAAACACTTACTAACCAGAAAAGGTTTTGACTTGAAATGTTAATAGCACAGCACCTCAATCTGTTAGTATTTGTCTGCATTTTCTCACATTCTTCTTGTATCTGATCCAATATTGCTTGTAGTGGTTTGTCCAAAATGTTGAATGATACTGCTTGGAGATGCATATATTGTTTCACCTCTTCACATGCCAATGTATTTTCCATGTTGTGATGGAGGCCTTTTTTGCCTTGTCCGCCCGAGAGGCCCTTGAGTTTGCTGGAATGTCGATTAACTTCCGTTCCGGCAAATTCGGTTAGTCCATATGTCCTATTTTCAGCAAAGGTCATGCTGAAATTTTCCGTGAATTTTAGCATGACTTTGCTAAAAATAGGACATATGGGGTACTTGTGACTAATGCGTGGGCCGGGGTATCTTAGTAGTTAATTAAGTAGGATCAAGTGCCCCTTTATTCTAGCTGCATTAAACCATAGGTGGCAATAGAGCCAAGTGATTAGGCCCAACTTAGAATTCTCCTTCCCAGCTTAGCTTTTAGGATGCCTCGGTGTCGACAAACCATAAATTATAAAACCTTGGCTTTTAGGGTGCCTCGGTGTCGATAAAAACCGAAATGTTGAAAGCTTAGGCTTTTAGGGTGCCTCGGCGTCGAAAAACCCTCAATGATAAAAGCTTAGCTTTTAGGATGCCTCGGTGTCGACAAACCCTAAATGATGAGACCATGATCTTGTTCCTTGACAATAACCAACTTTTTGACCAAACTTTGTTCCTATTTAGAGAGAAACATGGCCAACAACGATGAGGCCGGGGGTTCGGGCGGCAACGCATTCTGGGAGCTGTCCCAGGAGATGGAGGAACAACCTCACTTGTATGAGGACGCCGCCTTCCCCACCGATCCTGAGACCTTTGATGGTACCGCCGAGGATGACCCCACTGATGCCACCACTGATGGTGCCGCGAGGATGCCACCACTGATGATGGCGGCGCACGCACAGATGGCAGCCAACCGAAGAGGCAACGAAAGAACCGGCGCTCGACCATGCTCCGCACCCTCAAGGAGGAAGTTACTGAAGTGGACTCCGACGGGAATCCAACGGCGCCCGAACGAATAGTCAAGGGGTACTCGCTTCAGCCCAGGTGCATTCTCCGGAGCACCGTCTCGATCAACACCGAGAACCCGAGGCATCCTGACCGAGGGAATTTGCGCAACCTACTCTTCACGAAGCTGCACGAACGATACAAGTTCCCTGCTGAATTTGAAAATACAAGCCTCAAAGGGAATAAAGTGAACAATGCTGCCCTCACGAAGATGAGCAAGGCCCTGTCTACTTGGAAAAGCAATGTGAAGAGAATGATCGAGAAAGGTGAGAGTTATGAAAAGATCAAGGAGAAAAATCCTTCGATCACCGAAGATGACTACAACGACTTCAAGATCAATTGCTCGAGCACCGCAAACTCCGAATCAAGTCAGTGGGGGAAAGAAATGCGGGAGCTGAACTTAGGGGAACACACACTCGGTCCCGGCGGTTACAGAGTGGCGGAGCCTATATGGGACAAGGAGGAGGCGGACCATGCCGAGCAAGGCCTACCGCCCCTCTTTGATAAATACGGTGACAAGCAGAACAGGAACTTTGTCAGGGCCCGGTACAAGAAGGACCCGAAAACAAAGGAGCTTACCACAGACCTGAAGACCAGGGCGCTTGAGCTTGTTCTGGTAAGGAATACACCCCCACGTAATTAGCTCCATATGGTTGCATTCTAATTAATGAAGCCAAATTTCTAAATGGTTCACATTCCTTCCGCAGGCGACTGAAAGCAGTAGCGCGGGGTCGACTAAGAGCAACCCTTGGGACACGACTCTAAACAGGGCGTTGAATGTAATGAAGAACAAGGATAAGCTCAGTAAGCCAACGTCAGCTGGTCGCGTGGCCGGCAAAGGCTTATCGACAAAATGGTCGTCATACTATAACGCTGGTGGGCGAAAGGAGAAAAAGACCAGCTCGGAAAGCCAGGCGCGCGAGGTTCAAGAACTCAAGGCACAGGTGGCGCGGATTCCGGAGATTGTCCAAGAGCAAGTGCAACAACATCTCGGAGCGACGATCACCGCCATTGTGTCTACCTTGATCGAGGGGTTGAGTGCGTGGATTGCGGGCGGCCAACAGGGGCCGCCCCCGATTCCTAGCTTCACGGCCAGCAACTCGCAGAACGCGATGGCGGGGCCATTGGTGTCTCCGGCGGAGGCGGCATTGGTGTCTCCGACACCGGCACGGGAGCTTAATGCACCCGGGTGTACGCCGGCCGGCACCTCTGCAGCAAGCGGCCCCTCCGTCAACTGCACGCCCGCCGTTGGCGGTGCCTCGACATTAGCCGAGCTCGACGCCATCATCACGGTAACTAATTAAGCCTCTCTCGGCCAAGGACTTCATCTCCTTGCCTTTGACTGGGCATCCCTGACGCCCTACATGTTTTCGCAGGGCGCCGCCGACGTTCCGTGCACTCTCCTGCACTTCGTGAACAACGAGTTGGTCGATGTCGCCAAGGGAAAAATCGTTCAACCGGGCAACCCCTTGTTCCACGGTACCCAGATGCCACCCCACTTGTTTAGGGTCCAACTGGTTCGGGAGCTGCTAGGCTGCGACGAGGTGTTACCTCCGATTCGACCCGTCGGGGCCGACGATGATGACGTGATGACCCTCAGCGCCTGCCTGAGCTGGCCCCTGCTTTGGCCGAAGAGCCAGATTCGTTTGGGGGCGGGGGACACCACCCCAAAGACAACACCGCCAGTCGTGCTGGCGCCAAGTCGGCCCCATGGCAAGACCTCCGCAACGGTGCCGGACATCCCTATGCCACTGGATCCAAACATGCATATGGCACAGTATCAGAACGATGACGACGACGACGCATTTGCCAACGTCGATCAGTACTTTGCCGATCATGGGTACGGTGGCGACTTCATGCGGCCTCCTTCTCAAGAACCCAACCCAACAAAAGACGTGCGCGATCTAGCTGGTACCGCGGAGAAGCCAAGTTGCAACAGGCGTCGTCTGCCGTTCAGCTCTCAGGAGACGCCTCCAGCTGCCGAACCGAGCCTCAGATAGGCGAGGTGCGAAATATTATCAGCCCCAACACAGTCAAGAAGGCGGTGTGTGAGCAGAACTCGGTCCCATTATAGGAGAAGAAGAAGGCACGCAAAAGAAAGACTAACAAGGGTGCGAGCCAGCCGGCACCGAGTACGATTCGTGCTCAGGACGGGCCACCTTCACCTGAGGATGTAATGAGGAGGGTACATGTGGCGGGTTGGCTGATGCTACCGAGAAATATGCTCGATGCTGCAGTCGGTGCTATGCGAAGTCTGCATGACAGTGTTCTTTCTTTGGTAAGCGGTGTCTCAGAGAGAAGGATGTGGCATACCCGGTTTTCGTGGCCAAGGTGCCAGAGGGCAAGGGCTTTGTGGATAACTCCATCGGGGGTACGATCGTCCTGCGGTTTGATGACATCCACGCTATGTTGAACCTTCATCCGCTGCACTACACCTTCGTTCGGCTATTTTCGCTGAGTATGGAGATGCGGATCATTCGCGACAAGACCCCGGACATTGTGATTGTCAACCCCTTCTACATGCGTGCCAAGATCTTGGGCAGCGCTGGGGACCGGCAAGTCGCGAGTTCTTACCTCGATGGCGTCATTCTGGCTAACCGAGATAAGGATAACTTCCTCGTGCCTTACTTTCCCGAGTAAGTCCTCCCCTCAACCGCCCCGTAACATATGAATTCTTAGATTTCGATCGTTTTTCTTTTAACATTCCGTGTTTTCTGCAGTGACACACATTGCACGCTCATCCTCCTAAGCCCCAAATATACCATGGCCACGTATTTCGACCCAGACCATCAGTTGAACGTAGACTACACAAATGTCAAGAAGGTTCTTGATGATGTTCTCCCTGGCTACGCCAAATCTGGAGGCACCTTCACCAGGACAGTTCGTAAGTACGGCAAGCACGTGTTCTCGCACAATACAACGTTCTGCTGCGTCAAGCAGCCGCCTGGCGGTCAGGAGGGTGCCTACTACAGCATCCATCACATGCGGGCGATCGTACGGGACCATCATCAACTTCTGCTACCGAGTAAACTCAAAGATTGGGCCGGGAGCGTGTCGGCAATCCAGGACGCGGACATCAGACAAGAATTCGTTCGCATCCAGTCGGAGTTTGCGGAAATCATCCATCAAGATGTCCTTCGTACCTCGGGGCAGTTCTACCTCAGAAATCAACCGTCCAACAGTGACATCGACACAATGCTACAAATGCAGGCTGACAACGCCCATGATTTCATGACTCCCACGATAGACGGCGGCTTCATCCACGCTCCGGTCCCTTGAGCCGAGTTGAAAGCAGTGATGCTGTGTCTAGTTCTGAAACATCGATTGGCTCATGTTGTAATTAAACTTTAATGAACTTGTAGTATGTCTCTTTGGTTTTGAGAGTCGTTCAACTTAGATGTAATCGATGCTATTAATGTCTTGCTTTTCTCTTTCGATCATTCTGTTGCATACTTATATATTGCTTATGTATTGTCTGTGAATTCGTACTAACATTTCGTTTGGCTAGTGCATAGCGATGCCGTCGTATGTCGTGTACAAGGGTAAGGTTCCCGGAGTCTACGACGACTGGGAGGAGTGTCAGAGACAGGTTCACCGATTCAGCGGTAACAGTTACAAAGGGTACACCACTAGGCCGAGGCTGAATCTAGATACGCCCGCTATCTAGCGGGAGAGGGGAGGGAGCGTTGGAGGAACCGGATGAAGATGGGTTTCATCGTGATGATGCTCATCGTGATGACCGCAACTCTCTTTTATGTGTTGGTAGTTTAGATGATCGATATCGACTTGTAATGTGAAGACAAACTCGCTACTCGCGGTCTCGAGACTTGTAATATAATGTTCTATCTTTGTTCGGTGTTTTCAATTTGGAGACTAATATGATGAATTGTATTCGGAGACTAATATGATGAATTGTATTCACAGACTAATCTTCTATTGTATTCGATGAATCTGTTGTTGATGTGTGCTGTCTATATTCTGTCCAATTATACATTTTGTAACCTGTGCAAAAAACAGAAAATTAAAAAAAAAACTAATATTCATACTAATGGCGCATCACATCACAGTGCGCCATTAGTATGCCAAAGGATACTAATGGGGCATCATTAAATAGTGCGCCATTACTATGCCAAAGTTACTAATGGCGCATCTTGTTGTTGTGCGCCATTAGTATGCCAAAGCACCTGGGTATACATGGCCCCCTGGGAGGCATACTAATGGCGCACTGCTGTATATACTAATGGCGCACCAGAGGTGCGCCATTAGTAAAATATACTAATGGCGTGGCACTAATGGCGCACCACTAATGCGCCATTAATGGCCAAATTAGGTGCGCCATTAGTAGACCTTTTCCTAGTAGTGTAGGCATGATACCAAGAATCTAAGTTTTCTCATCCGTAGTTTTGGCAACCTTTGTGAGGGTTTTCTCAAACCCGGGAGGCTCTTTCTGCTTTCCTAAATTCTCAGGAAAAGATACCATCTTGAGATCCAAAATATCCAATCGCTTATTGCAAAGAGTTATCAAAGTTTTCATGCGATTGATACTACCATTAAGATATTGAGGGGTTCATTATACTTTCGCAATTCAACCATGTGTTTGTGTAAATCGCCAAGTTTGTCCAACATTTGAACTCCCTCCGGGGTAAAAGAAAACCCCTTCTTTAAGGGTGGAACACCCAAAATTCCTTCTAGTAACTCATAGGCAGCATTAGCATCAAGCTCAATGAAATTCCCTTTAGCGGCAAAATCTAAGAGTTGTCTATGCTTCAAACCCAGTCCTATGTAAAAATTACGAAGCAAGATTTTAGCATCCCACTTTAAATTACAAATACGATAGGATTACATAAGCCCATACCAAGCATCTTTCAAATTTTCTCCTTGTCTTTGCTTGAAGTATAAAACTTAAAAATCTGGTGACAAAGGAGGCGTGGACACGCTAGCCATGATGACAAGAGCTCAAATAGATCCGGCAAGAAAACGGCGAATGAAAAAGAGGGCGAATAAAATGGAAAAAAAAATTGAAGTGGGGGAGATGAAGAGAGCCAAATAGAAAATAATGTAAATTGCAAGAAGATGAGATTTGTGATGAGGAACTTGGTATATGTTGAAGGAAATCCCCGGCAACGGCGCCAGAAATTTCCTTTTGATGATTTCTAGAACTACGTCGGTTTTTCCCCAAAGTGGAACGAATGATGCAAAATAGCAGCGGTAGGTATTTTCCCTAGTGATGAAACCAAGGTTATCAAACCAGTAGGAGAACCAAGCAACACAACGTAAACATCACCTGCACACAAATAATAAATACTCACAACCTGACTTGTAAAAGGGGTTGTCAATCCCTTTCGGGTAACGGACGTGATATAGTTGTAAATATTGATATATCGGATGCCAAATAAGATAAATTGCAGCAAGGTATTTTTGGGTTTTTGGTTTAATAGATCTCAAAATAAAAGCAAAGGAAAATAGATCGCAAATGCAAATAATATGAGAACGAGACCCGTGGGTCGTATATTTCACTAGTGGCTTCTCTCGAGAAAATAGCAAACGGTGGCAAAACAATTACTGTTGGGCAATTGATAGAACTTCAAATAATTATGATGATATCTAGCCAATGATCATTATATAGGCATCATGTCCAAGATTAGTAGACCGACTTCTGCCTGCATCTACTACTATTACTCCACACATCGACCATTATCCAGCATGCATCTAGTGTATTAAGTTCATCGAGAAACGAAGTAATGCAATAAGAACGATGACATGATGTAGACAAGATCTATTTATGTAGAAATAGACCCCATCATTTTATCCTTAGTAGCAATGATACATACGTGTTGGTTCCCTTTCTGTCACTGGGATCAAGCACCGTAAGATTGAACCCACTACAAAGCACCTCTTCCCATTGCAAGATAAATTGACCAGGTTGGCCAGAAAAAACCCAAATATCAGAGAAGAAATACGAAGCTATAAGCAATCATGCATATAAGAGATCAAAGAAGACTCAAATAACTTTTAAGAATATAAAACGATAGATCTGATCATAAACTCAAAGTTCATCGGATCCCAACAAACACACCGCATAAGAGTTACATCATATGGATCTCCAAGAGACCATTGTATTGATAATCAAGAGAGA
>LR738713.1:183159744-183184847 GCA_902687465.1 Secale cereale | reverse complement strand
AGAGAGAGAGAGAGAGAGAGAGAGAGAGAGAGAGAGAGGAAGCCATCTAGTACTAACTACGGGCCCGTAGGTCTACAAAGAACTACTCACACATCATCGGAGAGGCACCAATGGAGATGGTGAACCCCTCTATGATGGTGTCTAGATTGGATCTTTTGGTTCTAGACTTTGCGATGGCTGGAATAGATTTTCATCGACTCCTCGAGGGTTTCTAGAATATCTGAGTATTTATAGAGCAAAGAGGCGGTGTGGGAGGCCATCGAGGTGGGCACAACCCACCTGGGCGCGCCAGCCTGTGCCCCCCTCGGGGCACCCCAAGGTACAACTCTAGCCCATCGGGTGTCTTCTGGCCCATAATAATTCTCCAAAAAGTTTTGCGGTGTTTGGACTCCGTTTGATATTGATTTCCTGCGATGTAAAAAACATGCAGAAAACAGCAACTCGCACTTGGCACTATGTCAATAGGTTAGTACCAAAAAATGATATAAATGACTATAAAATGATTGTAAAATATCCAAGAATGATAATATAACAACATGGAACAATCAAAAATTATAGATACGTTGGAGACGTATCAGAGACAACGCACAAATCGCCAAATACTTCACAAACAATCAAACAACTTGCACCCAACGCTATAAAGGGGTTGTTAATCTCTTCACGGTTATTTGCAAAAGTGAGATCTAATAGATATGAATAAACTGTAAAGTAAATATTTTTAGTATTTTTGGTTTATAGAATGGAAAGTAAAAGATTGGAAAATAGTAGGTCAAAGAGTAATAAGATGGAAAATAGACCCGGGGGCCATAGGTTTCACTAGAGGCTTCTCTCAAGATAGCAAATATTATGGTGGGTAAACAAATTATTGCCTAGCAATTGATAGAAGAGCGCACAATTATGATGATATCTAAGGCAATGATCATGAATATAGGCATCACGTCCATCTCAAGTAGACCGACCCCTGCCTGCATCTACTACTATTACTCCACACATCGGCCGAAATGATTCTGCATCTAGAGTATTAAGTCGAAAAGAACAAAGTAACGCATTAAGTAAGACGACATGAGGTAGCGGAATTAACTCAAGCAATATGATGAAAACAACATCTTGTTATCCTCGATGGCAACAATATACGTGTCATGTCCCTTTCTGTCAGTGGGATTGAGCACCGCAAGATTGAACCCAAAGCCAAGCACTTCTCCCATTACAAGAAAAACCAATCTAGTTGGCCAAACCAAACCGATAGTTCTAAGAGAATTACTAAGATATCAAATCATGCATATAAGAATTCAGAGAAGATTTAAATAATATTCATAGATAAGATGATCATAAATCCACAATTCATCGGATCTTGGCAAACACCGCAAAAGAAGATTACATTCGATAGATCTCCAAAAACATCGAGGAGAACATGGTATTGAGAATCAAAAGAGAGAATAAGCCATCTAGCTACTAGTTATGGACCCGTAGGTCTGTTGTAAACTACTCACGCTTCATCAGAAGGGCAGTAGGGTTGATGTATGTCGGTACGAAACGACACCTATGGGATCACTAGAATCCCTTCTACGGTTGACAGGCGCGAGGTTGTGCAAAGAGCGGGTCTAAGAGTCAGTACAAAGATCGTTTACCCATGTTCGGGCCACGAGGATGCGTAATACCCTAGTCCTGCTTTGGTGTATATTCGAGTGTTCTTGAGTTCTTGAACTAGCTACGGTGCATGTCCAGCTCCAAAGGATCTGAATCCTTCTCCAGTATGTCGCGGGCCTTCTTTTATAGTCCAAAGGGGCTGCCACAGTGGCACACAGGAGGTGGAAAAGTGTATAGTGCGTAGGCTTATCTCATGCCATTACGGGACAAGACCCATTAAATGCGCTACTTAGGTGTCCACTTGATTTATCGGGGACGGAAACGATGCCCGTCCCGTCCGTGGCCGCTTAGTTCGGTTGCGACGCGCGTCCAGGCCAGCGGGGCATGCAGCTGAGGTGGCGTGGTGGTAGGGTCTTCACGAAGATCTGCATGCCACCACGCAGGTGCTTGACTAGCTGGACCAGGAACCATGTACCGCCACGTGGGTACCTTCCTGGGCTAGGGGGTCGGCCACTGAGCTGGGGCGACGATGGGTCGGCAAGGGCTTGCCGCAGTCGTGCATCTGTTCCCGTCAAGGGTCTTGCCGGGGCCTCCGTGAGCTTCCTCGGAAGAGGCTTGCCGAGGCTTTGGGGTGTCTTTGGCGAGGAGTCTTGTCGGGTCCTCGTGGGCATTCTCGGCAAGGAGCCTTGCCATTGCCTTGTCGTCGGGTTCTCCTCTCGTTAGCCATAGACCTTTGTCTCCACAAAGATCTGCATGACATCATGTGGGCACTTCCCGATCCTTGGTTCCAATGTTGTTGATGTCGTTGGAGTTCCTAGGCTCAAGGGTGGCTGCGACGGAGGATTTTGGGTGAATCTCCCCGGCAAGGGCTCTTGCCGGGGGTGTGCAGGCCGCCCCGGCAAGAGTCCTTGTCGCGGGAGAGCCTATCTTCTTGCTTGGTCTTCTTGTGCCACTGTCTTGGCTTTGCTCTGGTAACTTTGTGTCTCTGGCTTCCCTGCTCTGCTTTGTTATGTGTGGTCACAGGCGTGGCTTTGACTGCCCGTGCACAAGTAATGGGTAAAAAAGAGCGCCCCTACTTTTGTACAGAGACAGGAGCCCCCGGGCCTGAGCCATTCATAAGCGCAACGCGTTGTTGGGCTAGGCACAGAATAGTGCGCGGGCAGTAGGGTTGGATTCTTTTACCGCAGTAACTCCTCCGGTGGTTGTGCTTCCCCACGATCTGCACTGACGTGGGGGTCGTGCGTGGGATGGCCGCAGCATGCTTGCGTCACCTTGCGGTTCCAATATTAAAGAGACGGTTCGCGCCCCCCCCCCATAAGAAATAGAGGAAGTTGTTGGGGCGCGGCCCATTCACTAGGCAGACTTGGGTCGCCCTATGATCACGGGGTGCGAAAAACGGTCGTACCACATGCCACCTGAAACCCCGAATTGTTCGCCATGTACCCCTCATGCATTGGGGAGAGCAGGCGGCGGACACAGAGGGTGCGGGCTTTAACGCTGGGGCGGGGGGCCGGGCGCCGCCGATTGGAGCAGCGGGTCGGTCTTGTTTTCTTGTGCCTCTGGCGTTTGGACTGGTTGATTCGCGGGTCGCCCTTCTATAAAGAGAGGGAAGGGGGAGAGGGACGGTGCCTCTCGCCCCTCCACTCATCCTCTTCCAGTTCGATCCCTTTCCTTCCCAAGATATTCCGAGAGGGCGTGGCCGTGGCCATGCCTCCGTGGACGCGACCAGGTCGTCCTCCCGTCAGAGGGCGGCAGTGGTCAAAGAAGAGCCGGATGCTCAGGACGAGGATCACGTGGGAGGTAGAGGCGCCGGCCGGGGTCGTGGTCGTCGAGGCGGTCGAGGTAGAGGCGGAAGAGGTCGGGGGACACCCGCGACGTTATCATCTCCGTCTCCATCTCCTCCGTCGTCTCCTCCTGCCTCCCCACGTGGCGATGTCAGGGACACGGTGCTGGAGTTCATCTTGCAACTGCGCGAGCCGCCGCGTAGTTGCCTCCATCTTCCCGAAGCGTTCGCGAGGGTGTAGGAGGTCGATCAGCCACTAAGGTTGATGCTTCACATGGAGGGGTGTTGCCATGGCGCCATGTGGGTGAACACCAAGTTCCCTGTTCTTCATGTGATGCTCCTCCGTCGGGGTGGAAGACCTTCGCACGTGCCCACTGCTTGATGAAGGGGCACATCCTCTGCTTCAGGTTAGTGGAGAGCGATCTTCTCTCCGTCAAGGTCTTCGGGTGCTCGGGACACAGACTAGGGTGATGTGCAGAGAGCTCGACTGACGACGAAGACTCCTTCCCGAGTGAGAGCGATGGGGAGGACAGTGACAACGACGATGAGGGCAGTGGGCGGGAGGATGACAGGTCCAACTAGGCGGCGGATACGCCGTCTCTGGGCGATGCTGGCAGCACCATCATCTGCACCGCCAGCCCCTCGAACTTCTCGGGGTCGCCTCCTTGGGCGGCTGGCGTTGGGAGGCCGGAGAAGATGAAGAAGGTGGGCGGCGGTCGTCATGTCGGAGTACGCGGGCATCAACTCGCGTATTGCCGGCCTGCTGCCCCATCTTTCGGCTCTTCTCCCGGCGCCATCATTGCCAGCCTCCTTCGGGACGGCCACCGGGATGTTCTCTTGGTGCTTTTTGCTTCTCGCGCTTTGCCTAGGCGCTCCTTTTGCCCTTCGCCATCTTGTACCATTCCCTGATGAGAGGGACAAGAAAGGGATTACGGGCATCTTATCTCTTTTTAGTTTTTAAGCCTACGGGCCTTTGTAAGATTTAAATCTTGTACCCCCTCGCTCATGTATGCATTCCGTACAATTGTACTTGTTTACAACGTATTAATGAAGAGAAGGGTGTTTGCCAGGTTTCTTCGTGCGCGGGCAGGAGCCACACCAAGGAACGGATCCTTGTTATCTTAAGATAAACAACGCGCCCCGGCAACAAGCCTTGCCGTCCCTCCCCCGCTCCATAGTTGTATTCGTGCCCTTGGCGGAAGTAGGAGCAGGGTAGGGTTAGGCCCTTCGTCTGCTCCCTTCCCATCACACTACTACGGAGCTCCGGTCCAAAAAAAAGCTTGTTGGACACATGGAAAAAGGGAGCATGATGGCATAAAGTTCCATACAGAAGGAAGGGGTGGGGGATGAAAGACTTATATGGTTTTGTAGCTCTCGGCAACCTTGTCTTGCCGTGGCTTGACCCTTGGTCGTGCAGCCCCCGGCAACCTCAGTTTTGCCGGGTTTGGAGCGTCGGCTCGTTCTCTTTCTTCCAAACAACTCAGCAAAAATGTCCACGCATCCTGCGAACAAGGGGACAAAAAGGAAATAGAGAGACACAAACCCGACTTCTATGCTAGGGGTTAGCTGCCGTCAAGCACTATCAACCCCAACAAAGAAAGAGACTCAACCTAGCATGCATGCTAAAACTTAGGGCGCCAGCGCTTCATTTATTTATGCTCAGGGTCTGCGCCTAGCTTTGTACGAAGGGTTACATGCCTTGCCGGCAAGGCTTGTACAAAAGGGTGGCCAACCAGGAAGCCCGGCAACCGTGCCTTACAGGTAAAACTTGCAAATATGTTCGATGTTCCAGGAGTTACTCACTGGAATACCATCTTCAATCTCCAGGTGGACTGCGCCAGGCCTGGTGACTCGTATTACCCAATAAGGGCCTTCCCACTTTGGCGTCAACTTGTTGGAATTATTAGCTGACTGAACATGCCGAAGAACAAGGTCGCCTTCCTCAAAACTTCGGGCATGAACCTTGTGGATATGATAGCGGCGCAAGGCCTGCTGGTAGCGCGCTGCTTGCACAACTGCTCGAAGACGATCTTCCTCGAGGAGCGTTGCGTCATCTTGGTGCAGCTGCTCTTGCTCAAGCTCATCATAAGCGAGCCCTCGGGGTGACCCGTATGTGAGTTCCATGGGGAGAACTGCTTCTGCCCCGTAACCGAGGGAGAAAGGTGTCTGGCCGGTGGCTCGATTTGGTGTCGTTCTGATCTACCAAAGAACCGTCGGCAATTCATCAATCCAGCGTCTTGTGCAGTCTGTCAAATGTTCTTGTCCGGAGGCCTCGCAATACTTCAACATTTGCCCCCTCCGACTGGCCGTTGCTTTGAGGATGCGCAACAGAAGCAAAACAGACCTTGCTGTCGAGATCTTGAATATACCGCATGAAGGAGTGGCTTGTGAACTACGTGCCGTTGTCGGTGATGACTCTGTTTGGTATCCCGAATCGGCAGACCGGGCCTTTGAAGAACTTGACGACTGATTGCACGGTCACCTTTCTCACTGCTTCCACCTCTGGCCACTTTCTGAACTTGTTGAGTGCAACGTTCAACACGGGGAAAAGGGCCCAGTATGTCGAGCCCCCAGACCGAGAATGGCCAGGAAAGAGGGATTGTTTGGAGAGCTTGAGCTGGTTGACGAAGCTTCTTTGAATGGAACTGACACGCTTCACACTTGGTTACTAGTGTCGTTGCATCCTGGAGGGCAGTGGGCCAGAAGAAACCTTGTTGGAATGCCTTGCCGGCAAGGGCCCTCGACCCTATGTGGGAGCCACATATGCCTCCGTGTATCTCTGCCAACAGCCCGCGCCCTTCCTCCCGGGAAATGCACTTCAATTTCACACCGTTTGGCCTTTTTCTGTACAAGACGTCATCGACAAACTGGTACATGGCGGACCGACGGGCTACTTTCTCCGCTTCTTCCTGCTCCTCGGGAAGCTCCCCTGTTTGCAGGAATTGGATGGTATGCTATGCCCATGCCGGAGCCTGGGGCTCGACGGCAAGGACCAAAGGCATTTCCTTTTCCATGTGAACGATTGTCTCTACGGTCAGGGCTTGATGCCCTGCCGGAGTCTGTCACCCCACGGCAGGCTCAGCGTCCCCGGAAAAATCTTTGTCGGCCACCCCTGGGGGCTCAGCGGGAAAGTACTTGCCGGGGCCTGATTTCCTTCAGTTGTTCTGCTCGGTCAATGGTTCAACGGATGGCTGAATTAATCGAAGCACAAAGGTACCTAGTTCCATTGGTAGTTTGAGGGCAGCGCATTTTGATAGGTAGTCAGCGATGTCGATCTCCACTCGGGGGACATGCTCTTCTTGTATACTGCCAAAACGCTCCTCCAGCTTCCTCACTTCATCCACGTAGGCTTCCATCAACGGGCTCTGGTAATCTTTGTTCACTTGCTTGACGATAAGCTGCGAATCACCTCTGTCGACGAGCTTCTTGATACCGAGGTCTGTCGCGATCCTGAGACCACCAAGCAGTCCCTCGTACCCGGCAGTGTTGTTCGTCTACATCTGCCTGGGGAAGTGCATCTGGACCACATACTTGAGGTGCTCTCCGGTGGGTGCAACGAGCAGCACACCAGCACCGGCGCCTTGCAGCGAGAAAGCCCCGTCAAAGTACATAATCCAGTTGCGACTCGTATCCTTGTCGGGGAGAGTAGTCTCCTGGATCTCTTCGTCGGGCGTCGAGGTCCATTCTGCAATGAACTCCGCCAAGACTCTACTCCAAATCGTCGAAGTTCTTTCCAACTTCAAGCCGAAGCTCGACAGCTCCAAGGCCCACTCCACAATCCTCCCAGTCGCATCTGGGTTATGCAATATCCGCTGCAACGCGAGGCGGGTGACGACGGTGATTTCATGTGCTTGGAAGTAATGACGCAGCTTCCTCGAGGCCATAAGGAGGCCGAAGAGCAATTTCTGCACACCGGAGTACCTCGACCTAGCCCCCTGCGTTGACGATAAGCTGACAAAGTAAACTAGGTGTTGCGTCATCTTCTTCTTCTGCACCACTCCATTTGGTTGCATCGCTTCGGCCCTAGCGGCATCAGGTTCTGTAGTTGCTATTGCTTCCGCATTGACCTCCCTCTGGGCTACTAGTGAAGCACAGACCACTTGATTCATTGCCGCTAGATACAACAGCAACGACTCTTATGGTTTAGGCGTGACTAGTATCGGCGTAGAGGAGAGGTATTTCTTAAAATCTTGCAGTGCTGCTTCAGCTTCTGGGGTCCACTCCATCGGGCCCGCCTTTTTCAAAATCATGAACAAGGGGAGGGCGCACTCGGCAGATTTGGAGATGAATCTGCTCATGGCGGCAACGCAGCCAGCAAGCTGACGCACATCCTTGATCCGCCTGGGTGCTTCAATCTTCTCGATGGCCTTGATCTTGTCTGGGTTCACCTCAATTCCATGCTGCAACACGAAGAAATCGAGAAGCTTGCCGGACGGAACACCAAAGACACACTTCTCAGGGTTCAACATAAGGTTGATCTTGCGCAGATTCACGAATGTCTCTTCTAAATCTTGTACAAGCGTTGCTTTGTCCTTGGTTTTGACCACTATATCATCCATATAGGCTTCCATATTTCTATGTAGCTGAGGCTCAAAACCAATTTGGATTGCTCTTGCGAAGGTTGAGCCATCACTCTTCAACCCGAAAGGCATCCGTATGAAACAATACGTACCACATGGGGCGATGAATGTTGTCTTCTCTTCATCTTCTCTTGTCATGAAAATTTGATGGTAGCCTGAGTAAGCATCAAGGAATGATAACAAATCTCATCCGGCTGTGGAGTCTACAATCTGGTCGATGTGCGGCAATGGGAAAGGGTCTTTTGGACAAGCCTTATTGATGTATGTGTAATCAATACATAGTCTCCACTTCCCATTTGCCTTGCGCAACACCACCGGATTGGCCAGCCACATTGGGTGGAGCACTCCTCTCACTAAGCATGCCGCCTCTAACTTCCTGGTTTCCTCTCTCATGAACTCTTTCCGCTCCAGAGCTTGCTTCCTGACCTTCTGCTTGATGGTTCGCGCATGAGGGCAGACAGCAAGATGGTGCTCAATCACCTCCCTGGAACGCCGGGGATGTCGGACGCTTGCCATGCAAACACGTCGACATTCGCCCACAGGAAGGTGAAGAGCGCGCCTTCCTATTTGTTGTCAAGGGAAGAGCTTATGGTGAAAGCCCCTCCCGTACCATCCTCCTTGACGGACACCTTCTTGGTTTCTAGTGGAGCAGCTTTGGATTTCTTGCTCTTGCCGGTGGAGCTCTCTGGCGCGTTCTCGACAGGAGCACTGCACTCCAAAGAGCAGCGCTTGCCAGAGTGGGTGCGAGAGGTCCTACCGGTCTTCTTCCCTCCTGGGGCTTCAGTGGCAGGAGCAAGTGCCTTGGCAGCAGTTGCTGCAACTGCCTCTCGGTAAAGCTGATCAGCGCAGATCAGCGCATCCTTCTTGTCGGAGGGGACGGTGATGATGGACATCGGCCTAGGCATCTTCAATGTGTTGTAGGCGTAATGTGATGCCGCCATGAACTTGGCCAATGCCGGGCGGCTTAGGATCCCGTTGTAAGGCAAGGGGATCTCGGCAACATCAAAAACAATCCTCTCCGTCCTGTAGTTCAGTTCGCCCCCAAATGTCACGGGCAGTGTGACTTTACCCTTGGGCTGACTCCTTCCTGGGTTGACCCCTTGAAAGGTGCCCGTCTCCTTGAGGTCTCCATCAAGAATTTGCAGCGTTTTGATCACGATGGGTGAGATCAAGTTCAGACCGGCCACGCCATCAACCAGTATCTTCGTCACCTTGAGGTTGCGTATTGTTGGTGAAACCAACAATGGAAAACACCCGACCGCAGTTGTGCGATCAGGGTGGTCCTCGGTGTCAAAGATGATAGGAGCGCTGGACCACTTCAGTGACTTCTGGGCATCAAATGATGGTTCTGCTGCTGTGATCTCACGCACCCACTCCTTGAGCTGGTGGTGAGAGGTGTGCAGGGAGGCACCGCTGTCGACGCACATGGCCTCCGTAGCTTTCTAGAACTCTTGCTCGCCAGACTCATCGTCCTCAACCCGATCATCATCTTCTCTCTTCTTGTCACGGCCCCGGGCGGGCCTTTCTTGTTGGTTATCTTTGCCGCGGCGGCCAGGCTGGTCGCCACGTTGTCTGCTGGATCCCTCAGCACCGTCTTGGCCCTTCTCCTTGTGCCGGCTTTCATATCCGGCTTTTTGCTTCTCTGCGAGCTGCTTAACTTGTCGGCAGTTCTGGAGGTCATGGCCTTTGGTGCGGTGGATCTTGCAGTACTGCTTGTCAGAGCCTCCTGGTTTGTCGGCGGCCGCCAAGGCCCGGCAGGCGACACACCCGGCGATTTCCTTGCCGGGGCCGTCTGCCTTGGTTTTCTTGGCGGCGCCGGCGTCGTCAGTGTTGGAGATATGCCCTAGAGGCAATAATAAAAGCATTATTATTATATCTCCTTGTTCATGATAATTGTCTGTTATTGATGCTTGAATTGTATTGTACGGAAACAGCGATACATGTGTGAATACATAGACCACAATGAGTCCCTGGTAGGCCTCTAGTTACCAGTTCGTTAATCAACAGATGGTCACGGTTTCCTGACCATGGACATGGGATGTCGGTGATAACGGGATCACATCATTAGGAGAATGATGTGATGGACAAGACCCAATCCTGAGCATAGCACGAGATCGTATAGTTCGTAATGCATAAGCTTTTCAGTGTCAAGTATTTATTCCTTAGACCATGAGGTTGTACAACTCCCAGATGCCGTAGGAATACTTTGGGTGTGCCAAATGTCACAACGTAACTGGGTGGCTATAAAGGTACGCATCGGGTATCTCCGAAAGTGTCTGTTGAGTTGGTACGAACCGAGACTGGGATGGTGTCACTCCGTATGACGGAGAGGTACCTCTGGGCCCACTCGGTAAGACATCATCATAATGAGCTCAATGTGACTAAGTAGTTAGTCACGGGATGATGGATTACGGATCGAGTAAAGAGACTTGCCATGACGAGATTGAACAAGGTACCGGGAATACCGACGATCGAATCTCGGGCAAGTACCGTACCGATGGACAAAGGGAATAACATACGGGATTGAGTGAATCCTTGACACGGTGGTTCAACCGATGAAGATCATCGAGGAACACGTGGGAACCCACATGGGTATCCAGATCCCGCTATTGGTTATTGACCGGAGAGTCGTCTCGGTCATGTCTACGTGTCTCCCGAACCCGTAGGGTCTACACACTTAAGGTTCGGTAATGCTAGGGTCGTAGAGATAAATGCACGTGGAAACCCGAAAGTTGTTCGGAGTCCTGGATGAGATCCCGGACGTCACGAGGAGTTCTGGAATGGTCCGGAGGTAAAGATTGATATATAGGAAGTCCAGTTTCGGCCATCGGGTGATCACCGGGGGTCACCGGGAGCGTCCCGGGACCACCGGAGGGGCCCCGGGGGTCCACCGGGTGGGGCCACCCATCCCGGTGGGGCCCCTAGGTCGCAAGGGGAAGTGTCCAGCCCTAATGGGCTGGCGCACCACTAGGGGCCCACCTCCCCATGCGCCTAGGGTTGAAACCCTAGGGGGGAGGGGGCGCCCCACTAGCCTTGGGGGGCAAGGAACCCCCCTGGCCGCCGCCCCCCCTGCAGATTGGATCTGCAGGGGCCCTGGCGCACCCCCTGGCCCCCTATATATATGTGGGAGGGGAGAGGGCAGCCGCACCATTGCCCTGGCGCCTCGCCCCCTCCCGTCACACCTCCATACTCCCACGCAGGGCGCCCGGCGAAGCCCTGCTGCGATCTCCACTGCATCCGTCATCACGTCGTCGTGCTGCCGGAACTCTGACGACTTCTCCTCCCCCCTTGCTGGATCAAGAAGGAGGTGACGTTGCTGCACCGGACTTGTGTTGAACGCGGAGGTGCCGTCCGTTCGGCGCTAGATAATCGGTGACGAAGAACGCGAAGAGTACGACTACTTCATCCACGCTTCTTCAAAAGCTTCCGCTCACAATCTCCATAACGGTATGCAGATGCACTCTTACTCGCTCGTTGCTAGATGTCTCCATAGTTGGATCTTGGTGAAAGCGTAGAATTTTTTTGAATTATGCTACGTTCCCCAACAGTGGCATCCGAGCTAGGTTTTATGCGTAGCATCTTGCACGAGTAGAACACAAAGCAGTTGTAGGCGTTTGAGTTTGTTCAACTTTCTTACCGTTACTAGTCAATCTTGATTCAGCGGTATTGTGGGATGAAGCGGCCTGGACCGACTTTACACGTACGCTTACGTGAGACTGGTTCCACCGACAGACATGCACTAGATGCATAAGGTGGCTGGCGGGTGTCTGTCTCTCCTACTTTAGTCTGATCGGATTCGATGAAAAGGGTCCTTATGAAGGGTAAATAGAAGTTGACAAATCACGTTGTGGTTTTGGCGTAGGTAAGAAACGTTCTTGCTAGAAATCCTGTAGAAGCCACGTAAAAAATTTGCAACAACAATTAGAGGACATCTAACTTGTTTTTGCAACATGTGCTATGTGACGTGGTATGGCCAAAACAAAGATGTGATGAATGATATATGTGATGTATGAGATTGATCATGTTTTTGTAATAGGGAATCACGACTTGCATGTCGATGAACTTGACAACCGGCAGGAGCCATAGGAGTTGTCTTAATTATTGTATGACCTGCGTGTCACTGAATAACGCCATGTAATTACTTTACTTCATTGCTAAACGTTAGCTATAGTAGTAGAAGTAATAGTTGGCGTGACGACTTCTTCAAGACACGATGATGGAGATCATGATGATGAAGATCATGGTGTCGAGCCGGTGACAAGATGATCATGGTGCCCCGAAGATGGAGATCCAAGGAGCAAGATGATATTGGCCATATCATGTCACTTTAATTGATTGCATGTGATGTTTATCATGTTTATGCATCTTGTTTACTTAGAACGACGGTAGTAAATAAGATGATCTCTCACTAAAATTTCAAGTATTGTGTTTCCCCTAACTGTGCACCGTTGCTAAAGTTCGTTGCTCCGAAGCACCACGTGATGATCGGGTGTGATAGGTTCTAACGTTCGCATACAACAGGTGTAAGACAGATTTACACACGCGATACACTTAGGGTTCACTTGACGAGCCTAGCATGTACAGACATGGCCTCGGAACACGGAAGACTGAAAGGTCGAACACGAGTCGTATAGAAGATATGATCAACATGAAGATGTTCACCGTTGATCACTAGTACGTCTCACGTGATGATCGGACACGGGCTAGTCGATCCGGATCGTGTATCACTTAGATGACTAGAGAGATGTCATTCTGATTGGGAGTTCATTAAAATTTGATTAAGGTGAACTTAATTATCATGAACTTAGTCTAAATTCTTTACAATATCTCTTGTAGATCAAATGGCCCATGCTCAAGTTTCCCTCAACTTCAACGCGTTCCTAGAGAAAACCAAGCTGAAAGACGATGGTAGCAACTATACGGATTGGGTCCGTAATCTGAGGATTATCCTCATAGCTGCCAAGAGATCATATGTCCTAGAAGCACCGCTAGGTGATGCATCTGCTCCCGATGCGGCCCAAGACGTTTTGAACGTCTGGCAGTCGCGTAGTGATGATTACTCCCTGGTTCAGTGCGGCATGCTTTACAGCTTAGAGTCGGGGCTCCAAAAACGTTTTGAGCACCACGGAGCATGTGAGATGTTCAAAGAGCTGAAAATGGTTTTCCAAGCTCATGCCCGAGTCGAGAGATATGATGTCTTCGACGCATTCTACAGCTGTAAGATGGAGGAGAACAGTTCTGTCAGGGAGCACATCCTCAAGATTTCAGGATTGCACAACCGCTTGTCTTAGCTGGGAATGAATCTCCCAGATGAAGCGGTCGTTGACAGAATCCTCCAGTCGCTCCCACCAAGCTTCTAGAGCTTCGTGTTGAACTTCAATATGCAGGGGATGGAGAAGTCCATTCCCGAGGTGTATTCGATGCTGAAATCAGCGGAGGTGGACATCAAGAAAGAACATCAAGTGTTGATGATCAATAAAACCACTAAGTTCAAGAAAGGCAAGGGTAAGAAGAACTTCAAGAAGGACGGCAAGGGAGTTGCCGCGCCTGGCAAGCCTGTTGCCGGGAAGAAGCCAAAGTATGGACCCAAGCCTGAGACAGAGTGTTTTTATTGCAAGGGAATGGGTCACTAGAAGCGGAACTGCCCCAAATACTTAGCAGACAAGAAGGCCGGCAACGTCAAAGGTATATATGATATACATGTTATTGATGTGTACCTTACCAGCACTCGTAGTAGCTCCTGGGTATTCAATACCGGTACAGTTGCTCACATTTGTAACTCAAAACAGGAGCTGCGGAATAAACGGAGACTGGCGAAGGATGAGGTGACGATGCGCGTCGGGAATGGTTCCAAGGTCGATGTGATCGCCGTCGTCACGCTACCTCTACATCTACCCTCGGGATTAGTTTTAAACCTCAATAATTGTTATTTAGTACCAGCTTTGAGCATGAACATTGTTTCTGGATCTCGTCTTATGCGAGATGGCTACTCTTTCAAATCGGAGAATAATGGTTGTTCTATTTATTTGAGAGATATGTTTTATGGTCATGCCCCGCTGGTCAATGGTTTATTTTTGATGAATCTCGAACGTGATGATACACATATTCATAGTGTAGATGTCAAAATATGTAAAGTTGATAATGATAGTCCCACATACTTGTGGCATTTCCGCCTTGGTCATATTGGTGTCAAACGTATGAAGAAGCTCCATTCAGATGGACTTCTAGAGTCTCTTGATTATGAATCATTTGACACGTGCGAACCATGCCTCTTGGGCAAGATGACCAAGACTCCGTTCTCCGGAACAATGGAGCGAGCAACCAACTTGTTGGAAATCATACATACCAATGTGTGCGGTCCAATGAGTGTTGAGGCCCGCGGAGGCTATCGTTATGTTCTCACCCTCACAGATGACTTGAGTAGATATGGGTATATCTATTTGATGAAACACAAGTCTGAGACCTTTGAAAAGTTCAAGGAATTTTAGAATGAGGTTGAGAATCAACGTGACAGAAAAATAAAGTTCTTGCGATCGGATCGTGGGGGTGAATATTTAAGTCATGAATTTGGCACACACCTTAGGAGCTGTGGAATTGTTTCACAATTGACACCGCCCGGAACACCTCAACGTAACGGTGTGTCCGAACGTCGAAATCGTACTCTGTTGGACATGGTGCGATCTATGATGTCCCTCACCGATTTACCGCTATCTTTTCGGGGTTATTCTTTAGAGACTGCCGCATTCACTTTAAATAGGGCTCCGTCGAAATCCGTTGAGACGACTCTGTATGAACTTTGGTTTGGCAAGAAACCGAAGCTGTCGTTTCTAAAAGTTTGGGGTTGCGATGCTTATGCAAGAAACTTCAACCTGAAAAGCTCGTACCCAAATCGGAGAAATGCGTCTTCATAGGATACCCAAAGGAAACAATTGGGTACACCTTCTACCACAGATCCGAAGGCAAAGTCTTTGTTGCCAAGAATGGATGCTTTCTGGAGAAAGAGTTTCTCTCGAAAGAAGTGAGTGGGAGGAAAGTAGAACTTGATGAGGTGACAGTCACCCCTTTTGGATCGGAAAGTAGCGCAGCGCAGGAAACTGTTCCTGAGGTGCCTGCACCGACAAGGGAGGAAGTTGATGATAATGATCATGAAGAAACAGATCAAGTTACTACTGAACTTCGAAGGTCCACAAGGGCACGTTCCGCACCAAAGTGGTACGGCAACCCTGTACTGTAAATCATGTTGTTAGACAACGGTGAACCTTCGAACTATGAAGAAGCGATGGCGGGCCCGGATTCTAATAAATGGCTTGGAGCCATGAAATCCGAGATAGAATCCATGTATGAAAACAAAGTATGGACTTTGGTGGACTTGCCTGATGATAGGCACGCCATAGAACACAAATGGATATTTAAGAAGAAGACAGACGCGGATGGTAATGTGACCATCTATAAGGCTCGGCTTGTCGCTAAGGGTTATCGACAAGTTCAAGGGATTGACTACGACGAGACTTTCTCTCCCGTAGCGATGCTGAAGTCAGTTAGAATCATGTTAGCTATTGCCGCATTCTATGATTATGAGATATGGCAAATGGACGTCAAAACAACATTCCTTAATGGCTTCCTCAAGGAAGAGTTGTATATGATGCAACCGGAAAGTTTTGTCGATCCAGAGAACGCTAACAATGTATGCAAGCTCCAGCGCTCGATTTACGGGCTGGTGCAAGCATCTCGGAGTTGGAATATTCGCTTTGATGAACTGATCAAAGCGTTTGGATTTATACAGACTTATGGAGAAGCCTGTATTTACAAGAAAGTGAGTGGGAGCTCTGTGCCATTTCTCATATTATATGTGGATGACATATTGCTGATGGGAAATGATATAGAATTCTTGGAAAATGTAAAGGCCTACTTGAATAAAAGTTTTTCAATGAAGGACCTTGGAGAAGCTGCTTACATATTAGGCATCAAAATCTATAGAGATAGATCGAGACGCCTCATTGGTCTTTCACAAAGTACATACCTTAACAAAATATTGAAGAAGTTCAATATGGATCAGTCAAAGAAAGGATTCTTGCCTGTTTTGCAAGGTATGAGATTGAGCAAGGCTCAGTCGCCGACCACGGCAGAAGATAGAGAAAAGATGAGTGCCATTCCCTATGCCTCGGCCATAGGTTCTATCATGTATGCCATGCTGTGTACCAGACTTGATGTGAACCTTGCCATAAGTTTGGTAGGGAGGTACCAAAGTGATCCCGATACGGAACACTGGACAGCGGTCAAGAACATCCTGAAGTACCTGAAAATGACTAAGGATATGTTTCTCGTTTATGGAGGTGACGAAGAGCTCGTCGTAAAGGGTTACGTCGATGCTAGCTTCGACACAGATCTGGGTGACTCTAAGTCTCAAACCGGATACGTGTATATTTTGAACGGAGGGGCAGTCAGCTGGTGCAGTTGCAAGCAAAGCGTCGTGGCAGCATCTACATGTGAAGCGGAGTACATAGCTGCTTCAGAAGCAGCGTAGGAAGGAGTCTGGATGAAGGAGTTCATCACCGACCTAGGAGTCATTCCAAGCGCGTCAAGCCCGATGACTCTCTTCTGTGACAACACTGGTGCTATTGCCACTACCAAGGAGCCCAGGTTTCACAAGAAGACCAAGCACATCAAGCGCCATTTCAACTCCATCCGGAATTATGTTCAGGATGGAGACATAGATATTTGTAAAGTGCATACGGATCTGAATGTAGCAGACCTGTTGACTAAACCTCTTTCACGAGCAAAACATGATCAACACCAGAACTCTATGGGTGTTCGATTCATCACAATGTAACTAGATTATTGACTCTAGTGCAAGTGGGAGACTGTTGGAGATATGCCCTAGAGGCAATAATAAAAGCATTATTATTATATCTCCTTGTTCATGATAATTGTCTGTTATTCATGCTTGAATTGTATTGTACGGAAACAGCGATACATGTGTGAATACATAGACCACAATGAGTCCCTGGTAGGCCTCTAGTTACCAGTTCGTTAATCAACAGATGGTCACGGTTTCCTGACCATGGACATGGGATGTCGGTGATAACGGGATCACATCATTATGAGAATGATGTGATGGACAAGACCCAATCCTGAGCATAGCACGAGATCGTATAGTTCGTAATGCATAAGCTTTTCAGTGTCAAGTATTTATTCCTTAGACCATGAGGTTGTACAACTCCCGGATGCCGTAGGAATACTTTGGGTGTGACAAATGTCACAACGTAACTGGGTGGCTATAAAGGTACGCATCGGGTATCTCCGAAAGTGTCTATTGAGTTGGTAAGAACCGAGACTGGGATGTTGGCACTCCGTATGACGGAGAGGTACCTCAGGGCCCACTCGGTAAGACATCATCATAATGAGCTCAATGTGACTAAGTAGTTAGTCACGGGATGATGGATTACGGATCGAGTAAAGAGACTTGCCATGACGAGATTGAACAAGGTATCGGGAATACCAACGATCGAATCTCGGGCATGTACCGTACCGATGGACAAAGGGAATAACATACGAGATTGAGTGAATCATTGACAGGTTCAACCGATGAAGATCATCGAGGAACACGTGGGAACCAACATGGGTATCCAGATCCCGCTGTTGGTTATTGATCGGAGAGTCGTCTCGGTCATGTCTACGTGTCACCCGAACCCGTAGGGTCTACACACTTAAGGTTCGGTAACGCTAGGGTCGTATAGATAAATGCACGTGGAAACCCGAAAGTTGTTCGGAGTCCCGGATGAGATCCCGGACATCACGAGGAGTTCCAGAATGGTCCGGAGGTAAAGATTGATATATAGGAAGTCCAGTTTCGGCCATCGGGTGATCTCCGGGGGTCACCGGGAGCGTCCCGGGACCACCGGAGGGGCCCCGGGGGTCCATCGGGTGGGGCCACCCATCCCGGTGGGGCCCCTAGGCTGCAAGGGGAAGTGTCCAGCCCTAATGGGCTGGCGCATCACTAGGGGCCCACCTCCCCATGCGCCTAGGGTTGAAACCCTAGGGGGGAGGGGGCGCCCCACTAGCCTTGGGGGGCAAGGAACCCCCCCTGGCCGCCGCCCCCTGCAGATTGGATCTGCAGGGGCCCTGGCGCACCCCCTAGCCCCCTATATATATGTGGGAGGGGAGAGGGCAGCCGCACCATTGCCCTGGCGCCTCTCCCCCTCCCGTCACACCTCCATACTCCCACGCAGGGCGCCCGGCGAAGCCCTGCTGCGATCTCCACTGCATCCGTCATCACGCCGTCGTGCTGCCGGATCTCTGACGACTTCTCCTCCCCCCTTGCTGGATCAAGAAGGAGGCGACATTGCTGCACCGGACGTGTGTTAACGCGGAGGTGCCGTCCGTTCGGCGCTAGATCATCGGTGACGAAGAACGCGAAGAGTACGACTACTTCATCCACGCTTCTTCGAAAGCTTCCGCTCGCAATCTCCATAACGGTATGTAGATGCACTCTTACTCGCTCATTGCTAGATGTCTCCATAGTTGGATCTTGGTGAAAACGTAGAAATTTTTTGAACTATGCTACGTTCCCCAACAGTCAGATCCCTGGACGGCAAGCACGGCCTTGCCCTTGCGTTTCCTGCTACGGTGTTGGCCCTTTTTCGTCGGGGCGACGGCGTCTTCGTCCGAGGAATCGGTTTCCACACCGGCGTCTTCGCTGGGGTACTTCCTTCCCTCTTCAGCCCGAGCGCAGCTGTCGGCCAGAACTTAGAGTTCGGCCACATCCTTGACTTTATTCATCGCCAGCTCCTCACGCATCTTATGGTTGCGCACATTCTGATGGAATGCATTGATGATGGCGGCGGGATGAACATCTGGGATGTTTTATTGCACTCGGCTAAATCTCTGTATGTACTTGCACAGGTTTTCACCTTCCTTCTGGGGGATGACATGCAAATCGCTTGCTTGGCCATGAGCCTGGTGGCCTCCCGTAAAGGCGCCAACAAACTCATGGCACAAATCCGACCAGGAAGCAATAGAATCTATTGGCAAGTGCATCAACTATGACATGACGTTGGGTTTAAGTGCCAACAGAAATAATTGGCAAGCACCTTGTCGTCACGTGACCCAGTAGCCTGCATCGCGATGGTGTAGATGTTGAGGAACTCTGACGACCGAGTCTTGCCATTGTACTTCTCGCTGACGTCGGGCTTGAAGGTGCGGTGGGTGCGCCATTGGAAACGCCATAGCTTGTGGGTAAAGGCTGGAAAGCCTACCTCGTAAGGTAAGCCTCCAGAGCCTCCCGGTGCTGGGTGGTCCGTAGTGGGCGTTGCCTCACGCCAGCGCTCGATGGTAGTTCGAGCGTCCTCGTGGGCACGCTCTTGAAGAACTTGGTGCTGATCGCGATGGGTCCGGGGGTCGGACGACGCTATGGATATGTTATCACAAGCGTCATCCCGATGGACCGGGGCTCATGGTAGATGGCGAGGAGGAGGAGAATGCATCGTGGCTGCGACGCCTCTGACCCTTCCACCACTGGCTTGCGGCGGCTCGACAGAGTGTCGGCCTGAGGGCCCCACCGGCCGTGTCTTGTCTTTGTTGGCGACGGCGACGAGGCTCCGGATGGTAGCTCTCCACTCGTCGAGCTTCTCCGCAGCAGGAGGGAAATCTAGGAGCAACTGCGCGCGCTAAGGCCTCCGCCGGCGTGGGTGGCGGTGAAAACTGCGTGGACCGTGATGCGTTGCGACTTCTAACCATGTTAGAAGGAGCTCTATCACGGTCCTGCAGCTGCACACCATTTTCGCCGGCACCTCGGCGAGCATGTTGATCCTCTACATCCCGCGACTGATGCGCAGGGCTCTTTCCGCGGTGGCGCCCGGGGTCCTCGGCGTGGCGACGCTGCTCATCGCGCACGACCTGGAAGGAGCGCGCCGTGGGCGTCTTGGAAGTCTCCGCGTCGCCCGTATGTGGTACGACGCACTCTTGGAGGGCCCCGCACAGCATGCGGGGGGCCCGGCTCCGCCCTTGGACTTGGTTGTGTGCGGCTCGTCATCTCGTTCATGAACGACGCCGCTTGCCAGGCTTCGGCTGCTTGAACGACGCGGGTGTTCGTGGGTCGCGCCTCGGCTTCCATCCGCGACCACCCCATCGACAGCCCACACCGGCACGGGCCGTTCGGCTCCAGACGAACCGATCGCCGCGATCGGATTTTCACAACTGCGGCCTCTACCTAGCGCGCCAAAGATGTCAGTACAAAACGACACCTATGGGATCGCTGGAATCCCTTCTACGGTTGACAGGTGCGAGGTTGTGCAAATAGCGGGTCTAAGAGTCAGTACAAAGATCGTTTACCTAGGTTCGGGCCGCGAGGATGCGTAATACCCTAGTCTTGCTTTGGTGTATATTCGAGTGTTCTTGAGTTCTTGAACTAACTACGGTGCATGTCCAGCTCCAAAGGATCTGAATCCTTCTCCAGTATGCCGTGGGCCTCCTTTTATAGTCCAAAGGGACTGCCATAGTGGCACACAGGAGGTGGAAAAGTGTACAATGCGTAGGCTTATCTCATGCCATTACGGGACAAGATGCATTAAATGCGCTACTTAGGTGTCCACCTGCTTTATCGCGGACGAAAATGAGGCCCGTCCCATCCGTGGCCGCTTAGTCCGGTTGCGACACGCGTCCAGGCTAGTGGGGCAGGCAGCTGAGGTGGCGTGGTGGTAGGGTCTTCACGAAGATCTGCATGCCACCACGCAGGTGCTTGACTAGCTGGACCAGGAACCACATACCGCCACGTGGGTACCTGCCTGGGCTAGTTGGTCAGCCGCTGACTGGGGCGACGATGGGGCGGCAAGGGCTTGCCGCGGTCCTGTGTCTATTCCCGGCATGGGTCTTGGCGGGGACCTCCGTGAGCTTCCTCGGCAAGAGGCCTGCCGGGGATTTGGGGTGTCCATGGCGAGGAGTCTTGTCGGGGCCTCGTGGGCATCCTCGGCAAGGAGCCTTGCGATTGCCTTGTCGTCGGGTTCTCATCTCGTGAGCCATAGACCTTTGTCTCCACAAAGATCTGCATGCCATCACGTGGGCGTTCCCGAGCCTTGGTTCCAATGTTGTTGATGACGTTGCAGTTCCTAGGCTCAAGGGTGCCTGTGATGGAGGCATTTGGGTGAATCGCCCCGGCAAGGGCTCTTGCTGGGGGCTTGCAGGCCGCCCGGGCAAGAGTCCTTGTCGGGGGAGTGTCAGGCCCAAGATGCGATTCTATCCCGATCACGTTACACTTACGTGATTGGGGCACAACCGCATTTCATGCGCTTAGCAAGATGGATATCATTACATCGTACCATTACATACATACATGGGGGATACAACAATACATACAAGTCACATGAATACAACATCAATACAAGACATCCGACTACGGATGCAAACATGAAAAGCATAAAGACATCCATCTGCTATCCCAGGCTGCCAACCCGGATCCTAACCGAAGACTGAAGAAGAAGAAGAAGAAGAAGAAGAAGAAGAAGAAGAACTCCAACACAACGATCAACGCTCTCACGTCAAGATATCGGAAACCTGCACCTGCAACTGTTGTTGTAGTATCTGTGAGCCACGAGGACTCAGCAATCCCATAACCATGGGTAACAAGACTATCAAAGCTTAATGGGTAGGAAGAGGTAAAGTGGTGAGGTTGCAGCAGCGGCTAAGCAATATATATATGATGGCTAACTTACGAGTACAAGAATAAGATGAGCATCTACGCAAACGGTCGCAACTAGTAGTGACTGCTAAAGATCCTGAACTACCTACGAGTCAAACATAACCCCACCGTGTTCTCTTCTCAAAGTGAAAAGAGACAGTCACGGTTACTCACACAGTTGTGTGTTTTACTTTGGATCCTCTGTCAAGTTTTCTACAACCGGACATTAACAAATTCCAATCTGCCACATAACCGTGGGCACGACTTTCGAAAGATCATAACCCTGCAGGGGTGTCCCAACTTAGACCATCACAAGCTCTGACGATCAGCTGAAGTAATAATAATTATTACCCCTTATCTTAGGGAAATCCGATCAGGCTCGGTATCCCGGTGCACAAGACATTTCGACAATGGTAAAACAAGTCCAGCAAGACCTCCCGGCGTGCCGACACCCTGATAGTAGCCGCGCGTATCTCGTCTAAGGCCACAACCGGATAGGTGATCCTATGAGTAAAACCAGCCCTCGGGTTTCCCCAAGGTGGCCCCGCAGTCTCCCCGTTCGGGACCAACACCATCAGCACTGGCCCCCCTGCTATGTAGAAAAGAATCTCGAGGGAGCGTCCCCCCCGATGCAATTTAATTAATTAATTAAGTTGTTATTATGAGGCAAATTAAAACCAATGTTGGGCCTTGCTGGAGGAGTTTTATTCAAAGACGAAGTGTCAAGGGGTCCCCATATACCCAACCGTGTAAGGAACGCAAAATCAAGGAACATAATGCCGGTTTATCGGCGCCTAAGGTGGCATGAGTGGAACAAAACACCGAGCAAAAGTCCAAGCCTTCCACCCATGCCCAGTATATAGGTGTGTTAATAATAACAATAAATATTGTGATGTTCCAACAACAAGTTCCCACCTGGAACGACCTTCATCTTCACCTGCAACTAACAACGCTATAAGAGGGGCTCAGCAAGCGGGTAACACAGCCAAACAATGGTTTGCTAGGAAGGTGTCAAAGGTTAGAGGTTTCATGGCAACAAGGACAGGGGCTGACAATAATGATGGGTAGCACGACAAGTAACGATAGCATCGAGACAACTAAGCATGGCAATGATAGTAAAGGTATCCAAGGGTATGGTCATCTTGCTTGAGATCCCGCAAGTAAGAAGAACGGATCCATGAAGAAGACGAGGAAGAAGCCTCGAAGAAGAACCACGGGTAGACGAACGAATCCTCACGATCGCAACGGAACAAGCACTAACGAGAAGAAGCAAGAAATACGGTAGACACACAACACAAGAACACGACAAGATGCTCAAACAAGTATGAAGCAAGACAAGTCTATATATGATGCAATACATGGCAAGGTAGGAAGCACACAAGAACAACACAAACCAACAAATTTAAATGAGGCCAGAAACTAGACATAACAAATCTGGTAAGTCCTCATATGCATATTTTGAAATTAGTCCAGATCTGAACAAACCTTAAGTTAAAGTTGTTAAACAGCAAGTTAACATGCACCATGATGATCTACACGAAAATCTAGTCAAGTTTCATATAAAGTTTGTTTAATTCGGAGCTACGGCCTAGAAGATATGAGCATAACAAGACAAGCAAGGCAAACGGTGCAAGATGCACCCAAACATCAAGCAAACATACTCCAAACATGTAAACAACATTATATTATGATTCTACATTAAAAATCACACAAGTTTCATATAGGGCACGCCCAAAACGGAGCAACGGGCTAAAAGATACGCATGAAACAAGATATAACAACAAGCTGAAGTTAACAGCCACATAGCAACTTTGGAGCAAGGTAAATATATGCTACATCACCCAAACATGATAACAAGAAGCATGGACATGAAGTAGACATGTTACTTAACAATCTTGAACTTAGAACACACCCAAAAGCTTGCTGGAACACATTTAAACAAGCATGGCAAGTTGCAATAAAATTATCCACACTTAGCCAAAATCTGGGAAGGCAAAAACATCATCACGATGCTGCCTTTGGAGGCACAAAACAACAAGCATATCAAATCTAATAAGAACATAAAGAGCATGGACATGTAGTAGACATATCCTACAGCAAACAACTCCATTGGAGCATCTCCATAGGAGGCATGGATCAATAGCAACAAGCTACACCAAATTGATCATGCTGTTAAAAACCTGACAGTTATAATTTATAGCAACTTGGCAGCAAGAAACAAATAAGATGCAGCAACCCATATGAGCAAGTGAGGGCATGGATGGATAGACAACAACATGTACCACAAGGAATGATCATTGGCCACTCCAAAACAAGCATGGATTTGACTAGGGCATCAAGCAAACATAGCATCAGGTTATGACAGATTCCACACTTAGCAGAAATTTCACTAAGTATAAAACAGTTATGTTGGCATGGCATGTTTACAAGCATGTTTAAGTCACCTCAAGGCATATCATGGAAAATGGTTTGCACCACATCAAAGACCACATGATGGAGATTCTAAAACATGTTGGCATGTGACAAGGGGACAAACACATCAATAGCAACGAGCACTTCAAATCAGCATCTCATAACATGTTTCATAACTTAACAGCCACATGCACTTTTGCAATAGAGATTAACATGGCAATATGAACCCTAACATGAATGCTACAGCAGCCATCATGTAGAGCATCTCACAATGAACATTTTGACATATCATTTGCTTCATTTGGATAAACATGCACCAAGGTATCATATCTCAAACATGGCAACAAAATAACAAGTAACAACAGTTTATAACAAGTAGCACTCTTGCAACAGAGATTAGAGCATCTAGATGAAGTCAAACAAGCATGGCACAATGGACAAAGTGTAGAGCACATCACCACGATCATTTTGACATATCATTCACTCAATTTGGATCACCACACAAAAAGTTACATGCATGCAAAGTATGCATCAGAAATACAAAACAGAAAAGACTTCGTCAAAATAACAACCTCCGAAGGGGTGGACAACGTCCGACTGGGGCGGACATGTCCGGTGTCCAGGGGCTGACGTGCGGGCCCGGGGGAGATCGGACATGTCCGAATCTGCCCGAACGCGTCCGTCGGTGGCCTGGCGCGGGGCCACTTGGCAGCGGCTCGAGGGTCAACGCGGGTCGGGTCGGCGGATCTGGCGATGGATTGGGTCCGGGCAATGGAGGAGCTCGGAGGCCGGCTGATCCGGCGAAGGGAAGCGGCGGCGGAGTGCCCCTCCGGCCGGATCTCACCGGATCCGGCCCGGAGCGGTCGCGGGACGGGGAGGAGAAGCGAGAGGGAGGCCGCCCCCGGTCGGCGTGCTGCTGCAGCTGGGCGGCGGCGGAGGGCCTGCAGCGGCCGGCGACGAGGCGTTTTCCGGCGGCGGCGGCGCTTGCTGTAGAGCGAGGAGGCGGATCGGGGACGAGGGTGCGGGAGACGGGCGGCCTGCGAAGCGAAGCGGGACGGCTCGGCCCGGT
>LR738713.1:183104853-183159734 GCA_902687465.1 Secale cereale | reverse complement strand
GACCGGGGTAGGGAGGCGACGTGGCCGCTCCCTGTTGGCTGGGGCGTGCCAGCGCGGTGGCTGGCCCAATAGGGGCGCGCCACGTGGCGGAATCCGGCTGGCCGGCGCCGGATTTTGAGGAGGGGGCCAGTTGGGTGGCGGCTGAGGAGTGGGGAGGCACGGAATTTGAGGAGGAAGGTTGGGGAAGGCCAAAATGGCATGGGGGACTGATTATATAGGGAAGGGGGCTAGGGTTAGGTGTCTTGGGGGGTTTTTGAGCCCTCCGATCTCGATCGGACGGCACCGGTCAAGAGGGGGGGTAGGATGAGCCTAGGTGGAGGTAGTGGGCTGAGTAGGAGGGGTTGTGGGGAGAGTAGAGAAGAGGCTTGCGGGATTTTCGGAGACCGAAAACGTCTGACGAAATAAACGGCCTGTCTACACTATAATAAGACCACAGGCCAAGTTTCAACCCATTCCGAGAACGTTTTTCGGCCACTCACAAAATAATATTCGGAGGCACCGCGGGCCCGTGTGAGTGTGTCTGGGCTCAGAACGGAGAACGGAGAGGACGGGCGGACTCGGACGGATGCAAGTTTTGAAAACATGATGATGCAACACACAAGATGACAAGGCAAAGATGCACACGCAAGCAGATGACATGGCAACGGCGACGAATAACTGGCTGACACCTGGCGCATCGGTCTCGGGATGTCACAGGGAGAGCCTGTCTTCTTGCTTGGTCTTCTTGTGCCACCGTCTTGGCGTTGCTCTGGTAACTTTGTGTCTCTGGCTTCCCTACTCTGCTTTGTTATGTGTGGTCACAGGCGTGGCTCTGACTGCCCGTGCACAAATAAGGGGTATAAAAGAGCGCCCCTACTTTTGTACACCGACAATGTAGATGCCCT
This sequence comes from Secale cereale, assembly GCA_902687465.1. Classification (NCBI taxonomy): domain Eukaryota; kingdom Viridiplantae; phylum Streptophyta; class Magnoliopsida; order Poales; family Poaceae; genus Secale; species Secale cereale. The sequence goes on along the minus strand of LR738713.1, from coordinate 183,158,850 downwards.
CCATGGTCGAATCCCCCTCCGACAGAGTACCGGAAAAGGCCTCCAGATGGGATCTCACGAAGTCAGAGACCCGTGGCAGTGGAAAAGTGGTTTCGATGCCCCATATAGGGTTTCTAGAATATATGTGAATATTGTTGACACCTGATTTTGGCAAGATACAAAATGCAATGAAGAAGGTCTCGAGTGAAAGAGTTTTTAGCATGAAAAGATTCACGTCGCCGAGTGAAACAACTTTGATGTTTCAGTTATCATTATCCGACCTTATCTTAAGGACTGAAACTATACTCCGAGTGGCAAACTTTAATGTTCCGAATGCTTTTCGGCCGATTGCGCCCTCGAAACAACCTCGGATGAAGGAGCACTCTACATGAATTCTCTTCATCATGTTGAGGCGGTCGATTTTCATATATAAATCATCTCAATCTGAGTTCATATGCAAAATTTACAGGCAATACGGTCCAGCCCGACGAGAGACCAATATTCGCTTGACGCCAGACACATGATGATGAGTGTCTGATGCAGTGCGTGAGCAATTCAGCCCTCAAGACGGCCTTTAATCGAAAAAAATTCAACACTAAAAAGTTTCGTCTCCTCGAGCCGATCGATTATAATATATAATTCATCTCAATCCGAGGTCATATGTGACCTGGAGAGACAAATCAAGATCAGGCTGTGTTTTCAGTCGGGAAATCTGAGTGAAAAGCTTACCATCCAAGTGAAGACTTACCGATCGAGTAAAAGATTGCCGTCCAAGTGAAAAGCTTATCATCCGAGTGAAAACTTACCGATCGGGTAAAAGATTGCGATCCGAGTGAAATACTCTAAACTCCAAGTGAAAATATAGTCATCCGAGTGAACTTATCATCTGAGTGAAAACTTACCGATCGAGTAAAAGATTGTATTCCCAGTGAGAATATAGTCAACCGAGTGAAAAGATTACCATCGGAATGAAAGCTTGCCGATCGAGTAAAAGATTGTATTCCGAGTGAAAATATTGTCATCTGAATGAAGAAGTTTAGTCTAATCTCCAAGTGGAGAGATCCGAGTGCTCCAACTAAAAACTGAAGATGTGCCCGAAAGGTAATCCAGATGACCTCGGATGGAAAAGTGATCAACACGGAAGTTGTGCGCATCGTCAAAACGATGAACTTTGGTTTTGGAGTCGTTTTCATCTGACATAGTATACGGCCTGGAAGTTCACTACGAGACTCGGACAATCCAGTCCATTACATGACCGAGTCCGGCTGGAGATTAAAGATGGCTTCCGTAGAGTATTCAAGATGGCCTTGTCTGGAAAAGTGTTCAACATAAGAATTATTCGCCACGTCGAGGCACATAAATTTTTTATTTGGCCCATCTTGATCGGAGGTCATATGCAAGTTCCACATCGCGCAAAGAGGAAGACCCAAGTTTGGGTCAGAATCAGACTGAATCCGAGTTGGAATAGAACTAGGACTCTAGGACGTGAATTGATGTAAATTTTCATGTAAGGAAAGCCTAGATGAGTCCTTTACTTGCACGGAAAGTCCAGCCGTCTCTTATATATATTGAAGGTGATGGCCGATTGAACAACACCAATCGAACCAATCAATCTATTACACATTTGTGTTAATCTATCTTTATTCCTTACCCTTGTATCTTTCTTTCTCGTTCTTCGTTCATTTTTCGCATTGGAGGGCTGAGATCCACGAGGCTCTAGGGGCGAGCGAATCGACCTAGAGCAGCCCATAGCCACCACACTCCCTAACGGGGTCCATCCCGGGTGTGTGGGGTTTCGGGTCTGCAAAAGCGCACGTCGACTGTCTTGCGTATCGCGCTGTCGGTCGGGTCTCCTTCGACGTGAGCTGCGGTGCATCACCCCGGCATCGAGGGTACACGTGACGTGTTCGTATGCGAACACACTTTTGGCGACTCCGCTGGGGAAGAAGCTTTGAGCTGTCTCCAGCCCGTTCTTGCTACGAGGAGAGCGTCATCGAGCGGCTGCAATCAACAACGGTAACATGTATCATCAATCTCCTTATGTAGATGCAAATAGCCATTATGTTGATGTTGCTAGATCTTTCAGTGGACATGTCATGTCGGCTAGCCCTAACGAGCAAAGGCCGACTAGTTAATCCGTTGGAGTAACTTGAAATTTACAGAATCGCGACATACAACTTATGAATCTTAACTTTCGTGCATCGACAACATCTTTCAATATGCCGGTGAACAACACGATTTCTTCGAGTGATCAATACATGACACCTCATGTACATGAGGGCGTCTCATAGTTTTATCCATCGGCAGCCGACTCGCAATATGCGGGTTCATCCCCAAACATGCCGATGGATGGGGAAATCGGCCATGCTTCAATTAACTATTTGGCTGGTTATCCTCAATCATCATATACGACACCTCATGAGATTAATTGTTCAGTGGCATATGAAACTAAAAATATTCATGACTCGGCTCGCCTTCACGGTTATGGCCGAGTGAATGGAGATTCTATAGGAGCAAATGTGCCTAATATTGCAGGAGATGAGGTGGCTCTGGCTGCATTAAAAAGTTTAGCCCAAAATAAGAAGGTTAGTACTATTTGCCTTGAGCAGCATGAAAAGATTGGTTCCTGGTTATGAGGCAATAAGAGCTAGGGTGTTGAAAGAAGACGAAGTGTTGCCGATTGATCAAATTGGCGTGAGAAAATATTCAACAACAGTGCACATGTCTTCACCTATCATTGCAGCATGTTATACACCCCCTATACAATTGCAAAATTTCGGCAACATCAATTCATTGCCGAAAGATCGTAAAAGTATTGGGGGGAAGGTGATCCAAGCAGGGCTAAGTTTAAAGAAAAATATATGGCCCAAGTGGACAAGATCAAGCCAAAGCTCACAGGGAATAGTGTCAACGAATTTACTACGCCAACTCTTGAGGAATTACCAGCAGAATATCGACAAGTTTATGAAGCACTCAAGAAGAGGCGTGGAAAAGAATATGTGCAAGAATACGTCAATTCCCTTCTTCCGTTTAGCAATCATGTTGTCTCCTGTGTAAAGATGATGCAAGATAAAAAAGAAGGTTTGCAGGCAAAACAGCAAGAAAGGGTTCACTCGGCTAATACAATTGATTCAGTTGAAGCCGAATCAAATATGACTAAGTCGTTTACAGCTGAGTCGAACAATTTTTTAAAGACAAAACAATGGTGGATTCTATTAAAACCAGATTGAGCACTGAGATTGTTAAGGCCGAGTGTGTTGCATCGAGCCAGCCGAGTACATCATCCCAGCCGAGTGTATCGTTCCAGCTGAGTGTATCACCGGTTAAAGCCTTGTGCATCAAGCCAGTTATTACCGTGTATACCAAAACAAAAGAGGCAAGCTTCGCTGAGCAATGGAATGGTAAACTCAGCAAATTGGTTGTGCTTGATTTTTCTGGATATAAGGGAACTTACATGCTACCCTATGAGTTTCATGCTAAAGGTATTGATGAGTATCTAGAGCAAAGTTCAACTGATGAAGAGCATCCGAGTGAAATGTACTTGGGCAGACCGAGTGAAATGTACTCGGGCAATCCGAGTAAAATCTACTCGGGCAATCCGAGTGATGAAGCACGAGATCTAGAAGAATAAGAAGCTGAGGCATTCGAGGTTCATCTTGGGGCAGAACAAAGCATTGTTGCACATGTACGATCTTCATATTCCACCAACATTGTCTCAAAGGTACGTCTAGCAGATAATTTACTCACTTTCTGATTCGGTCAAAATTATATTATTGATGCATCCATTAGAATGATCCTAATAAATTGGAAAGACCAATCGAGAAGAGTAACTTGTTTGTTAGAAATAATCTTGTCACTAAACATTCCAGTCAACATATTGTACCATTCATAGAGGCTGCTAGTGATAACTCATCGCAACCAAAGCTTTTCCCATTATGCCGACTTAAAATTATGTTCATATGGGTAGCTTTGCTTGTTTCATGCCTGGCTAACATTTGGTCTCGAACTGTAATTATTTCGGTTGCGGAAACATAAAGCCAAGTCCAAAGTTCTTCGAGATAGCCGATTCAAGAGCATTGGGAAAACATGATGAAAATCAATGCATAGCCGAGTCAGATGACACTAAGCCAGCACTACTCGGTTCTTTTCTTTTAGAAATAGTATCATAGTAACAGTTAATGGACGAACAATGTACCTTCAGTCCAGGCATGGGTAATCACATCGTTGGTGCATCGTCGACAAATCCTGTTATAATTGATCACGGTGTCGAACCATCAGGACAAGAACAAATGCAATGTTTGTTTGAAGAGAATACCAAAGACAACAACGTGATTCATCAAGCCGCACAATCAGACAACATAGAACGATTGGAGTTGGTTGAGGCACGAGCATATGGCCAGTCGTATCAGATTGATCTTGATGGCGATCAAATGTTGACTCGACTATCTCAAGTCGCTTCATCTAAAGGTCAACAGGTACACACCAATGATGACGGGGTCAACTCTTCGAGCAAGAATATGGTTAAAAAGTGCATCAACAATAATCCTGAAGATGGTAATTCTATCAAAGCTACAATGGCGACATCTAGCACTGGGGGGTAACAAGCACGCAAAAGCCATGGTAAGCACAAAGGCGAAAAGCTGAAAGTCACTTTTACGCAGTTATTAGAAAAATATCAAAAGATAGGTGAGGCAAAGAGTGCTTATCGATCGAGTGAAGCAAAAGTATCGAAGTCACCCCCAACGCATAAATCTGAAGACTGGGATTGGCAAAGGAAGATGTTGAGCAAGCAGACTTCATATCCTTCTTTTGGGCCACCAATACCAATGTCATGGATTCCTCCCCATGCCGACTATTATTCATATCAATCATGGGGTAAGTATAAATCAAGGGCACACTGTCCATCATATTCTAAACCACCTCACCAAAATTATGTAGCTCCAAGAGGATCATCGTTTGTTCAAAAACCACATGTTAAAGACCGGCTCAACCAAAAAGAATCGGTCTGGACCTCAGCAAAGGAGATGGACATGGTCAAGCAAGTGTACTGAGTGAAAAAGGATGGTCGCAGGTGTGCTATTTCAGATCCGACTCCAAAGGACAAAAACCCAGTCGAGTCTATGTTGGCTGCTAAGGACAAGAAAGTGAAGCAAGTAAATTTCAAGGATCCAATCGCCGAGTTTGGACAGGCCAAGCTAGAGATGCCCAAAGTCAGGAAGAATTTGCCAGTGCATAAACCAATGTCCTAGCCAGGACACCCACTCGGCTTACCATATTCGCAACAGAAGAAGCTAAAACAGCTTAGGGCCAAAGAGCTGGAGAAGAGGAACATGTCCTGGGTTCCTAAGGGAAAATCTCGAGTCAAGAGTGGCACCACATCTCCTGTTGCGAAGCTAGCAGAAATAAGGGAGTACAAGCGTAAAGCCTATAGGCGAGGACGACAATTTTCATCTCACTATAGGAGACTCCAGGAGGCGTGTCATACACATTCTTCAATCGTACCATCAAAATCAACGCTATGGAATTTATCCTTAGCCGAAACATGTGACTTATTTCGGCTATTCACACTTTGGTGGACGGACTCCCAAGCACCTTTGAGATGAGAACGCATGGCCGATATTTGCATATCACCCTCAGAATTCATTGTGTTGGCAAAGCTGGCATCTGGCTAACGGTGTTCACCATGGTTGATCTCCTACTCCTATAGCCGATGCTCAATGTTTGCCAATACTGGCAAGGCCGACTTACTTATTGAGTCGGCCACCAATCAAGGGTCTAGTGCATTAAAAAGCTCCGACTCTAGATGTTAGCTATTTCCAGGATCCAATTCAGGAGACAGACGTTGTTCAGCAGAGGCTTGATGGTGTACTTTGATCAATAACGAGTTGAGTCGCTGAACAGTTGACGGTATTCCTTTGAGGTGCATGGTCATAATCGTTCGGCAACCGTCTTCGCTGAATGGTTCTAATATTCCCAGGGAGTGCCTGGACAAAAGCAAGGTCTGGATTGACATAAGAAACTTACATGGAGGCCTTTGTGACATCCAATTTTTGTTCTCAGACGACTATTATCCAAGAGGCTCTACCCAAGAAGCAAAAAACCTAAGCATATGGACGATAAAAAACATCGTACTCAGCATGCATAACCGATGGAGTGTTGACATTGTGTTTAAACATTACCGTTGGCAAGGTATTTTTTTGCACGCAAGTTGTGCCAGAAAATAGGGGGGCATATGTTGACACCTGATTTTGGCAAGATACATAATGCATTGAAGATGGTCTCGAGTGAAAGAGTTTCAACATGAAAATATTCATGTCGCCGAGTGGAACAACTTTGATATTTCTGTTATCATCATCCGACCTTATCTTAGGGACCGGAATTATACTCCGAGTGGCAAAATTTAGTGTTCCAAATGCTTTTCAGCCGATTGCGCCTTTGAAAGGACCTCGGATAATGAGGCACTCCACATGAATTGTCTTCATCTTGGCGAGGCGATCGATTTTCATAGATAAATCATCTCAATCCGAGTTCATATGCAAAAGTTGCAGTCAGTATGGTCCTGCCCGACCGGAGACCAAAATATTACGCTTGACGCTAGACACATGTTGATGAGTGTCTGATGTAGTGCGTGAGCGATTCGGCCCTCAAGACGGCCTTTAATCGAAAAACTTTCAACACGTAAAAGTATCGTCTCGTCGATCCGATCGATTTTCATATATAACTCGTCTCAATCATAAGTCATGTGTGACCTGGAGAGGCAAATTAAGATCAGGCTGTGTTTTCAGTCGGAAAATCCGAGTGAAAAGCTAACCATCCGAGTGAAAACTTATCGATCGAGTAAAAGATAGCCGTTCGAGTGAAAAGCTTATCATTCGAGTGAAAACTTACCGATCGAGTAAAAGATTACGGACCGAGTGAAATACTCTAAACTCCAAGTGAAAATATAGTCATCCGAGTGAACTTATCATTTGAGTGAAAACTTATCGATCGAGTAAAAGATTGTCTTCCGAGTGAAAATATAGTCAACCGAGTGAAAAGATTACCATCGGAATGAAAGCTTGTCGATCGAGTAAGAGATTGTCTTCCGAGTGAAAATGTGGCCATCCAAGTGAAAAGATTGTGTTCCGAGTCAAAATATTGCCATCCGAGTGAAAGTTGTCATCTGAATGAAGAAGTTTAGTCGGGCGATCCGAGTGAAATACTCTAATCTCCGAGTGGAGAGATCCCAGTGCTCCGACTGAAAACTGAAGATGTGCCCGAAAGGTAATCCAGATGACCTCGGATGGAAAAGTGATCAACACGAAAGTTGTGTGCATCGTCAAATCAGTGAACTTTGGTTTCAGAGTTGTTATCATCTGAAATAGTATACGGCATGCAAGTTCACTACGAGACTCGGACAATCCAGTCTGTTACATGATCGATTCCGACTGGAGATTAAAGATGGCTTCGTAGAGTATTCAAGATGGCCTTGTTTGGAAAAGTGTTCAACATAAGAATTGTTCCTCATGTCAAGGCGCATAAATTTGGTATTTGGGTCATCTTGATCGGAGGTCATATGCAAGTTCCAGGGCGCACGCAAGGAGGAAGATCTAAGTTTGTGCCAGATTCAGACCGAATCCGAGTTGGAATAGAACTAGGATTCTGGGATGTGAATTGATGTAATTTTGCATGTAAGGAAAGCCTAGATGAGTCATTTACTTGTACGGGAAGTCCAGCCGCCTCTTATATATATTTGAGGTGATGGCCGATTGAACAACACCAATCGAACCAATCAATCTATTACACTTTTGTGTTCATCTATCTTTATCCCCTACCCTTGTATCTTTCTTTCTCGTCCTTCGTTCGTTCTTCGCGTTGGAGGGCAGAGATCCACGAGGCTCTAGGGGCGAGCGAATTGACCTAGAGCAGCCCATAGCCGCCGCACTCCCTAACGGGGTCCCTCTCGGGTGTGTGGGGTTTCGGGTCTGCAAAAGCGCCTGTCGACTGTCTTGCTTATCGCGATGTCGGTCGGGTCTCCTTCGACATGAGCTGCGGTGCATCACCCCCGGCATCGAGGGTACACGTGATGTGTTTGTATGCGAACAAATATATAGGCGGAAGAAATAGGTCGGTGGAGTCACGAGGGGCCCACAAGGGTCGTGGGTGCGCCCTACCCCCTGGTCGCGCCCTCCTTCCTTGTGGCCACCTCGTGGCTCCCCTGACGTGCACTCCAAGTCTTCTGGATGTCTTCTGGTCCAAGAAAAATCATCATAAAGTTTTGTTCGTTTGGACTCCGTTTGATATTCCTTTTCTGCGAAACTTAAATAGAAGGAAAAACAAAAATTCGCACTAGGCTCTAGGTTAATAGATTAGTCCCATAAATCATATAAAATAGCATATTAATGCATATAAAACATCCAAAATAGATAATATAATAGCATGGAACAATCAAAATATATAGATACATTAGAGACGTATCAAGCATCCCCAAGCTTAATTCATGCTCGTCCTCGAGTAGGTAAATGATAAAAACAGATGCTACCTAACATATTTATCAATGCAATCTCTTTATTGTGGCATGAATATTCAGATCTGTATGCTTCAAGCAAAAGTTTATATTGACATGAAAACAATAATACTTCAAGCATACTAGACAGTAAATCATTAAGCTTCACAAATAACATGGCTAAAGAAAGTTATCCCTACAAAATCATATAGTCTTTTTATGCTCCCTCTTCTCAACACAAGGTAAAATCTTGCCCACCCCGGTGTCAGCCAAGCAATTGTTTCATACTTTTTAACACTCTTCAGGCTTTTCAAATTTTCACGCAATACATGAACGTGAGCCATGGATATAGCACTATGGGTGAAATAGAAGGTGGTAATAGACAAAAGTGGGGAGAAAGTCTCACATCAACTAGGCAAATCAATGGAATATGGATTGTGAGTGAGTAGGGATTTCCATGTAACGGATGCACTAGAGCTATAAGTGTGTGAAAGCTCAAAAGAAAACTAGTGGGTGTGCATCAACTTGCTTGCTCATGAAGACCTAGGGAATTTTAGGTAGCCCATCGTTGGAATATACAAGCCAAGTTCTATAACAAAAATTCCCACTAGTATATGAAAGTGCAAACACAGGAGACTCTCTATCATGAAGAACATGGTGCTGCTTTGAAGCACAAGTGTGGAAAAATATAGTACCATCGTACCTTCTCTCTTTTTTCTCTTTTTTTGGTGGGATTCTTTGGCCTCTTTTTATTTGGGCTTCTTTACTTCTTTTATTTTCATTTGGGCTTCGTTGGCCTCTTTTATTTTTGATAACCTCACACGGGACAATGTTCTAACAATGATGATCATCACACTTTTATTTACTTACAACTCGATAATACAACTCGATACTAGAACAAATATATGAATCTATATGAATTCCTCCGACGGTGTACCGGGATGTGCAATGATCAAGAGTGAAATGTATAAAAAGTATGAATGGTGGCTTTCCCACAAATACTATGTCAGCTAAATGATCATGCAAAGCAATATGACAATGATGATGCGTGTCATAATAAACGGAACGATGGAGTTACATGGCAATACATCTCGGAATGGCTATGGAAATGCCATAATAGGTAGGTATGGCGGTTGTTTTTAAAGGGTATAAGGTGGTTTGATGCACCGACAAAAGTTGCACAACACTAGAGTGGCTAGCAAGGTGGAAGGGTGAGAGTGCGTACAATCCATGGACTCAACATTAGTCACAAAGAACTCACATATTTATTGCAAAAATGTTTATTAGCCCTCAAAGCAAAGTACTACTACACATGCTCCTAGGGGAGAGGTTGGTAGGAGTTAACCATCACGCACTCCCGACCTTCACGCAAAGGTAAGCAATCAAGACACAATGCGCTTCAATTTGGTTACATAGTTAGGAGACCCTACGCGCATGCTACGGGAATCACAAACCTTAACACAATTATTTCCTCAACCCCACAATTTAATACTAGCATGATTCTAATATTACCATCCTCATATCTCAAAACAATCATAAGGAATCAATACTTCTCATACTATTAAATGCTCTATATATGAAAGTTTTTATTATATCTCCCTTGGACGACCATCATATTAGGACTAAATACATAACCTAAGAAAATTATCATGCTATTTAGAGACTCTCAAAATAATATAAGTGAAGCAAGAGAGTTCAACAATTTCTATAACATAAAACCACCGTCATGCTCTAAAAAGATATAAGTGAAGAACTAGAGCAAAAGTGCCTAGCTCAAAAGATATAAGTGAAGCACATAGAGTATTGTATTAAATCACGACTCAAGCGTGTCTCTCATAAAGATGTATTCAGCGAGGATGATTGTGGCAAACTAAAAAGAAAAGACTCAAATCATACAAGACACTCCAAGCAAAACACATATCATGTAGTGAATAAAAATATAGCCTCAAGTAAAGTTACCGATAGATGAAGACGAAAGAGGGGATGCCTTCCCTGGGCATCCCCAAGCTTAGACTCTTGGCCGTCCTTGAATATTACCTTGGGGTGCCTTGGGCATCCCCAAGCTTAGGGTCTTGCCACTTGTTATTCCATAGTCCATCAAATCCTTACCCAAAACTTGAAAACTTGACAACACAAAACTCAACAGAAATCTCATGAGCTTTGTTAGTAAAACAAAGCAAATAACTACTCAAGGTACTATGATCTTATTCTTATTTTATATTGGTGTAATATCTATTGTATTCCAACTTTCCCATGGTTCATACCCCTCGATAATAGCCATTGATTTATCAAAATAAGAAAACAACACATAGAAAACATAATCTGTCAAAAATAGAACAGTTTGTAGCAATCTGAAAACTTCGCAAACTTCTCGAATTCTAACAATTCTGAAAAATTAGGACAACGTGGGTAATTTGTATATAAAATTTGTGTAAACATTTCAGAAGGTTTTCACGTTCCAGTGAATTATTGAATTTTCTGCACTGGGCACAAAAGTTTATGTTTTTCAGCACAATCAGATCAATGATCACCGTAAGCCATCCCAAAGGTCTTACCTGGCATAAACACTAATAAAAACTTCAAAAAATTCTCTACCAAATGCTAGATGAAAAACTCAAAGCAAAACAGGAACAAAAAGCAAGAACAAAAATGAAATTGGGTTGCCTCCCAACAAGCGCTATTGTTTAACACCCTTAGCTAGGCATAAAACACGAATAGATCTAGGTATTGTCATCTTTGGTATGCAATCCATAAGTAGCTCTCATAATAGATTGATAAGGAAATTTATTTTTCTTTCTTGGAAAGTGTTCCATGCCCTTCCTTAACGGAAATTGAAATCTAATGTTTCCTTCTTTCATATCAATAATTGCACCAATTGTTCTAAGGAAAGGTCTACCAAGAATGATATGACATGTAGGATTGCAATCTATATCAAGAACAATGAAATTTATGGGCACATAATTCCTATTTGCAACAATAAGAACATCATTAATCCTCCCCATAGGTTTCTTAATAGTGGAATCCGCAAGATGCAAATTTAAAGAACACTCATCAAATTCACAGAAACCTAACACATCACATAAAGTTTTTGGAATCGTAGAAACGCTAGTACCCAAATCACACAAAGCATGGTACCCATAATCTTTAACTTTGATCTTAATAGTAGGTTCCCATTCATCATACAGTTTTCTAGGAATAGAAACTTCCAATTCAAGCTTTTCTTCAAAAGATTGCATCACAGCATCAACAATATGTTTAGTAAAAGTTTTATTTTGATTATAAGCATGGGGAGAATTCAACATGGATTTCAACAAGGAAATACAATTAATTAAAGAACAATTATCATAATTAAATTCCTTGAAATCCGAAATAGTGGCTTCATTGCTACTTAATGTTTTGACCTCGCCCATCCCACTTTCATCAATTTTTGCATCAAGATCTAATAACTCCGAATCATTGGGATGCCTTTTAACTAAAGTTGAATCATCTCCAATACCATTTTTATCAAGATTTATATTGGAAAACAAAGATTCAATAGGGGTCACATCAATCACTTTAAGATCTTCATCAATAGGATTCAATATTGGAAAACGGGACGCAGGAGCAGGCGACACGGCCAGCGATGGTTTGGGCGGCTGGAGCAAGAAGACCAGAGGTTGAAGAAACATGATGGCCGTTGGATGGACATCGTACGGTCACTACAGCTAGAATCGTTTATATTGACTAAGTTGACAAATCTTTTGTCTGCGTCAACTTAGTAGGCCCAAAAGTCAGCCTCCAAATATGGTGTGTCCCAGCTAGAATCGTTTTTGTGAGAATAATGATGAATATCTTAAAGTGATTGATATGACTCCTATTGAATCTTTGTTTTCCAATATTTATCTTGATAAATATGGGACTGCAGATGACTCAACTTTAGTTAAAAGGCATCCCAATAATTCGGAGTTTACAAATCTTGATGCAAAAATTGATAAAAGTTGGATTGGCAAAGTCAAAACTTTAAGTAGCAATGAACCCACTTTTTTGGATTTCAAGGAATTTAATTATGATAATTGTTCTTTAATAGATTGTATTTCCTTGTTACAATCCATGTTGAATTCTTCTCATGCTTATAATCAAAATAAAGCTAAACGTATTGTTGATGCTATGATGAAATCCTTTGAAGAAAAGCTTGAATTGGAAGTTTCAATCCCTAGAAAACTTTATGATGAGTGGGAACCTACTATTAAGATTAAGATTAAAGATTATAAGTGCCATGCTTTGTGTGATTTGGGTGCTAGCATTTCCATGATTCCAAAATCTTTATGTGATGTGTTAGGTTTCCGTGAAATTGATGAGTGTTGTTTAAATTTGTATCTTGAGGATTCCACTATTAAGAAACATATGGGAAGAATTAATGACGTTCTTATTATAGCAAATAGGAATTATGTGCCCGTAGATTTCGTTGTTCTAGATTTAGATTGCAATCCTACATGTCCTATTATTCTTGGTGGACCTTTCCTTAGAACGATTGGTGCAATGATTGATATGGAAGAAGTAAACATTAGATTTCAATTTCCGTTAAGGAAGGGCATGGAACACTTTCCTAGAAATAAAATAAAGTTGCCATATGAATCTATTATGAGAGCTACTTATGGATTGCATACCAAAGATGACAATATTTAGATCTATGTTTATGCCTAGCTACGGGCGTTAAACAATAGTGCTTGTTTGGAGGCAACCTAATTTTATTTTTGTTTTTTGCTTTTTGGTTCTGTTTTTCAACAAATACACATTATTACTTGTGTAGTAATTGTGTCTTGGTGTTTTAATTAGTGTTTAAGCCAATTAAGACCTTTGGGATGGCTTACGATGATATGATTTTGCTGGAAAACAGAAACTTTTGCGCCCAGTGCACAAAATTCAATAATTCGCTGGAACGTTAAAAACTTCTGAAATATTTCCAAAAAGTTGATATACAAATTCCCCACGTCTTCCTAATTTTTCAGAATTTTTAGAGTTCCAAAAGTTTGCGAAGTTTTAAGATTACTACAGACTGTTCTGTTTTTGACAGATTCTGTTTTCTATGTGTTGTTTGCTTATTTTGATGAATCTATGGCTAGTATCGGTGGGTATGAACGATGGAAAAGTTGTAATACAGTAGGTATTACACCAATATAAAATAAGAATGAGATCACAACAGTACCTTGGGTGGTTATTTGCTTTGTTTCACTAACGGATCTCACGAGTTTTCTGTTGAGTTTTGTGCTATGAAGTTTTCAAGTTTTGGGTAAGGATTTGATGGACTATGGAATAAGGAGTGGCAAGAACCTAAGCTTGTGATTTCCAAGGCACCCAAAGGTAATATTCAAGGACAACCAAGATCCTAAGCTTGGGGATGCCCCAGGAAGGCATCCCCTCTTTCATCTTTATCTATCGGTAACTTTACTTAAGGCTATATTTTTATTCACCGCATGATATGTGTTTTGCTTGGAGCGCCTTGTATGATATGAATATTTGCTTTTTAGTTTGCCACAATCATCCTTGTTGTACACACCTTTTGAGAGGGACACGCTTGAATCGTGATTTATTAGAATACTCTATGTGCTTCACTTATATCTTTTGACCTAGGCAATTTTAATCTAGTGCTTCACTTATATCTTTTTAGAGCACCGTGATGGTTTTATTTTATAGAAATTGTTGAACTCTCTTGCTTCACCTATATTATTTTGAGAGTCTCTAAACAACATGGTAATTTGCTTGGGTTATGAATTTAGTCCTAATATGATAGGCATCCAAGGGAGATATAATAAAAACTTTCATATATAGACCATTGAATACTATGAAAAGTTTGATTCATTATAATTGTTTTCAGATGTTAAGATGGTAATATTAGAATCATGCTAGTGGTAATTTCTATGGTTAAAGAAATAACTGTGTTAAGGTTTGTGATTCCCGTAGCATGCATGTATGGTCTCCTAACTATGTAACCAAATTGAAGTGCATTGTGTCTTGATTGTTTATCTTTGCGTGGAGGTCGGGGGCGCGCGATGGTTAACTCCTACCAACCTTCCCCTAGGAGCATGTGTATTAGTACTTTGCTATGAGGGCTAATAAACCTTTTTGCAATAAATATGTGAGTTCTTTATGACTAATGTTGAGTCCATGGATTATACGCACTCTCACCCTTCCACCTTGCTAGCCACTCTAGTGTCGCGCAACTTCTGCCGGTGCATCAAACCACCTTATACCCTTCCTCAAAACAGCCACCATACCTACCTATTATGGCATTTCTATAGCCATTCCAAGATATATTGTCATGTAACTCCACCGTTCCGTTTATTATGGCATGCATCATCATTTTCATATTGCTTTGCATGATCATGTAGTTGACATAGTATTTGTGGGAAAGCCACCAATCATATTTTTATACATGTCACTCTTGATCGTTGCACATCCCGGTACACCGCCAGAGGAATTCATATAGAGTCATATTTTGTTCTAGTATCGAGTTGTAAGTAAATAAAAGTTTGATGATCTTCATTATTAGAGCATTGTCCCATGTGAGATTATAAATAAAAGAGGCCAAAGAAGCCCAAATAAAAAAAGAGGCTAAAGAAGCCCACACAAAAAAGATGCCAAAGAGCCCAGAAGAAAAAAAAGAAAAAAAAAGAGAAAAGGAGAGAAGGGACAATGTTACTTTATTTTTCCACACGTGTGCTTCGTAATAGCAACACGATCTTCATGATATAGAGTCTCATATGTTATCAGTTTCATATACTAGTGGGAATTTTTCATTATATGGGCTTCCTCAAACTGCCCTAGGTCTTCATGAGCAAGCAAGTTGGATGCACACACAGTTAGTTTTCTTTTGAGCTTTCATACACTTATAGCTCTAGTGCATCCATTACATGGCAATCCCTACTCACTCACATTGATATCTACTGATGGACATCTCCATAATCCATTGATTTTCCTAGTTGAGGTGAGACTTTCTCCCTCCTTGTTGCCTACTGCCACCTTCAATTCCACCCATAGTGTTATGTCCATGGCTCACGCTCATGTATTGCGTGAAGAGTTGAGAAGGCTGAAGCGCATTAAAAAGTATGAAACAATTGCTTGGCTGACACCGGGATGGGCATGATTTACACTTTGTGTTAAGAAGAGGTGGCATAAAAGACTATATGATTTTGTAGGGATAACTTTCTTTAGCCATGTTATTTTTGAAGCTTGGTAGATTGCTTTTTAGTATGCTTGAAGTATTATTGTTTTTATATTGATACACTTTTGTTTTGAGTCTTATGGATCTGAACATTCATGCCACAATAAAGAATAACTACGTTGGTAAATATGTTAGGTAGCATTCCACATCAAAAATTTTGTTTTTATCATTTACCTACTCGAGGACGGGCATGAAATAAGCGTGGCGATGCTTGATACGTCTCCAACATTCTGGCCCGCATGTCATCGTCATAAAAGCAGAGGGGCCGTGGGACCGAGAGGGATGAGGCGCAGGTCGGCGGACGTGTGGGTGTCATGGGTTTGACCAACATCGTGGGAATCGCGTGGAACGAGGCCAGCCTGCTCCCCTCCCATGCTCCGATCCGTACTCCCGCACCACTAATTTTCATCCAACGGTTATAATAGATTTTCTTGTGTGGGTCATCTGTAGCCTCAAAAAAAGGTAAACAAAGGCCGTATTTCTAGGAAATAATTTCCTTCATGAATCTGTACACGCATGCAAGACCATTTCCTTTCTTGCTCGTCCTCCGAGCGTGGAAACATTTGCCTGCCTAACCCATGTAGCACGCTGCGCCACCAGCGAGTGGCACCTCCTCCATGCCAACATCGGCGTCTGGGCCATGCACATGCATATGCTCCCGTAGTATTTTACCCGCATATTCAACTGCAGTACCACACCGATCTTTTTTTTGCGGGGTAGTACCACACCGATGTTGGATAAGACCATGGAGCTTGTGGCCAAGAAAAGTCTCTACCCGGCCGACGCATGTCGAGGTGCTTGTCTGTTGTGATGTGCCACATGATGTTTACTAGCTCGCGCTCCACATGAGCGGCAGGGTGCTGCTCCCGATCATCACTGGTGTGACGGAAACGACGGCTGGGTGGGAGCTCGGGTGGGAGCCAGTGATCTACCCGGGGCACATAGCTCGACTTGCGCTCGAGATTCTGGCCTCTTGCACCGTCTCAAGGATGTACCACCCAGTGGCGAGGCTGGAATGCCGAATACGTATAGGTCCATGATCGTGGGCGGGAGCAACTTGCTCAACGGATACCAGTTTGCGAATGTGATGTACTCGACGTAGTTGAGCCAGTGCGCCTGGAGGCATTCTTGCCATCTTACGTTTATGCGTGGTTCAACAGCGTGTAGCCACGGGCTAGTGTAGGTCGGCTACAGGGAAGCGACATCGGTGTGGTTTGAGATGCCCAGATGGTCATTGTCGCGGCGCCGTTCACGACTCACTCGTTCGAGATGAATCGACCTGTGGTGGCCTGGCAGTTGCGAGGGTGCCACAGCTGGATGCCGGGGGTCTTACGAGGCATAGATGGCCACACCGGCGGGTACTACCTGTATTACAGAGGTAGAAGGCAAAGACGGGCCTTTATTTTATTAATTATATTTGTGGCTAAGGAGTGATGCCTGGGACGAAATGTGTCACAGCCGATGGATACAAATTGGATGGTGTGGGAGTACGGATCAGAGCCAGGAGTGGAGCATGCAAGCCGCGTCCAATCGTGTGTGGCTGTGGTAGAAACTTGATGGTCACCCTAGTTCAGCTAGCCCGCATGTCATGCACACAAAGGCGGAGGAGCGGTGGGGCTGAGAGGGGTGAGGCGCAGGTTGGGGGACGTGGTGTCGTGGGTTGGAGTGGCATCGTGGGGATCGCGTGTGGTAGTGGTGAAACGTGATGGTCGTTGTGGTTCAACTTCCATGGACAAGCTGTCATGTCTACTGATGCATGCATTTCATACCGCTCACTTCAAGTAGTAGTAGTAGTAGTAGAGAAACTAAGCGAATAAATAGTTCATTATAGTCAAGCGGACCATAGCAATGTACACAAAGTACACTTGTTCCAAAGATATGCACATCAGCAAAATAGTTCATCTATATCAATGTACACAGAGAGGAAATATAATTTTTACAAGAGAGGAAATAGTTCATCTATATCAATGTACACAGAGAGGAGATATAATTTTTACAAGAGAGGAAATAGTTCATCCATCTATAATACCCTGCTGCTGGTGCAGCTTATTCTTCTTCTTTCTTGTTCTTGTTCTTGTTCTTGCTATTCTTCTTCTTCTTCTTCTTCTTCTTCTTCTTCTTCTTCTTCTTCTTCTTCCCATTTTTTGTGGGAGACGGCTTTGCAAAAAGCTCTTTTGACCTTGCAGCTATCTCTAAACTCACACGGGCATCGAGGGCAGCATACTTTATCCGCTCGTAGGTCAAGCGATAATTCTCCCATCCAGGCGACCTTAATCCCCGCGTCTCACCACCCTTCTCAAGATTTGTTTCGAGCACAGAATTTGCTACGTCGAACAGGGATGGTGTTTTTTATCACAACGGTCTACAGGAATTTTGGTTTGTAGGTCAGCGATGTTTTCCAAGTCAAGGTTGTACGGCGCCAGCTTCTTTTTGTCCCCTTCCATGGCTACCCCACAGAAGTATATGTCCTCCCGAGACATGAAATCGTGGAGCTCACCTGGTATGGAGGGTGCATGTATGATGTGATACACCAAAACTTCATCTTCGAGGCACAAATGAAGGACGGCGGCGCATTGGATCTTCCCAATGGCATGCCCCGTGTACTATGCGCTGAGACCGACGACCTTCATCTCCACCTTTAGGAGGGAGTTGGATAAATTGTTGATCCACTCCCAAACAACCGTTGGGTGGTCGGTGAAAGTGGCAACTATTCTCAACGAGCCTTCGACGAGGACATGTTTGATGCTAAAAACCTGCATAGGGATCTCTTTCGCCATTTGGAACCGCTGGACTGGAGGGCTATGGTTTGGAGAATTAGGATTAAGATGGCTAGTCTAACTTAAGAAGATGATTATTTAAAGGGGCTTCAGAATTACTCAAGGAGGATGTGAATCTAGTGGGGTTTGAATGCAAATGAAGGAGAGGTGAAGAAGTAGAGGAAAATTGGTTCTCGGTGGAGAAGTAAATGGGAGAAGTGGCATGCAGGCAGTTGATTAGACGGCTAGGTAGACCAACCTGCAAAACGAAAAGGCTATGCGGGTAGCGTACTAAGGAGTGCTCTGTGTCCGTGTACGTGCCCATCCTTCGATCGCTACTTGTGCCACTGGTTAGTTGAGGTCACAATTTCGAATCACCATGGGGAAACATTTCATGATTCCTTTTTATTCCTGCACCCCTTTGATAGGTGGGACCTACGCAAAACCAACTTGTGTGGACGAACAGATATACAAGCATATCAATCTCTTTGCACACAAAAATGTGTCGTAGTTGGTTCGGATTGATATTGGCGCGTGCCTGCGAGACACAACCTTTTATGGTTATGGAATGTGATGCTATCCTAAAAGAAGAAAAAGAAAAACCCATCTTCGCACTTCCGCGTGCACGAGAATTTGCTTCTGCTTGCAATATGGATGTTACCTAGAAGATGAAGTGAACCCAGAGGCATACAGTACTACTCCATATGTTACTACTAGTAGTAGTACAACAATGGTACACTTGATTGGCAAAATATTATTCATCCGGTCCTCACAGTGAAGTGACAAGAACCTGCGCCCAAGGTGACACTAGTCCAGGTGGCGTGTTCGGGTTACCAAAGTCAGCCTCACCTTGTGCATTGTGCAGTCACTGTCACCACCGCCATATAGCATGCCCTGCCTCATCTCCCTCTCGCCTAGCACCACTCCATCTCCATCTCCGTCTCGCCGGAGATCTCGAGGTCACTCTTCATTATCTCACTGTGTCCCCGCGTACCCTCGCCTCGCTCCCCTCCACCAGTACCACTATTCCCTCGCTAGTCGCTCCATCACCGAGAGCCTTCTCCCCTGTAAATCAAGCCCCCAAAACCCCACCTTACAAACTCCACCATGACCGAATGCTAACCGCGCAACATCCATATGATCCGCGATTGGAGCAATCTCCCAAGTGACATCCTCCACCTCTGTTGTTCATGTATTGATATGTTGAGCGCCGTGCGACTGGCTGCATGCTCGAGGGACATGCATGTGACCGTCATCGAAGCAAGGCCTCAGCTTTTCAAGACACACTACTTGCTGCTATCTAGTCTAGCAAGATTTTCCCACCATGATACGGAGGCGTTCATGATGCCCCTCGACTTCAATCCGACCTCCATTAGCCGAAACTTCTTTGTAGGTATGTAGTGGGCCGCGGTACATCATTTCTCTTGACTTCGATGCAATCACCATCGCCCAAAACTTCTTAGCTGGTATGTACTGGATCGGCATGAACTCACACTGGATGGCAGCCGTGAGAGAAGACGGGAAAAAGTTGGTGCTTGTGAACTTCCAAACCTTCCATGAGATTATCCTTCCTCCATTGGAGTATCTAGGGTTTTACCGTAGCGGTCCAAGTCATCTAGATTACCACGACAGTTGTACGAACCTTTTTTTGCAGAAGATGGTGCTCTACCAAGTTCCCACACGGCATGCGGATCATGTAGACTTCAAGCTAATTGTCTTGTTCAACCGCGGACTTGCCTATGTTTCCGCCAGTGTCTTGTTTAGCTAGAGACGACTCACCTCTGAAAGCACAAGTGCTCCCTGGGTGATTTTGGTAATTAATGTCAACATATCTCTTATTGGACTAATATTTCCAACTAGTATATTTCAGACAAGTTCAACAGATGGAGTGGCATGAACTAGAGGATGTGGAACCCCTTCAAGATGATAAGGACAAATGGATTGGCTCAAGCTCAAAGCTCAGGATTCTACATTTTCTATTTCACTGATCCAAGATCACATTGAGTCCATAGGAAAGCCAATACTATTAAAAGGGGATGAGGTGTTGCTTAATGGCTTGCTTGCTCAAGATGCTTAGTGATATGCTCCAAAAACCCTCAACCACTTTCCCACATCCACATATGTCCCAAAACAAAAGTCAAACTCGGCCCCACCAAAAATATCTATCCGGCGCCACCGAGTTCATTTGACATAGCCACTGCCAGAAACCCTAATCATTTCGGTCTCACCGAAAGGGATCTCGGTCTCACCGAGATGGGATTGCAAACTCTCTATTGCCTGTTGCAGTATTATAGGTCTAACCGAGATGTGAAATCGGTCCCACCGAGTTTGTAGTGCAAACTCTCTATTGCCTCTTCGTAACATTTTGGCCTCACCAAAATGAGCGAATCGGTCCCATCGAGTTTGCCTGACCAACTCTCTGTGTGCCTATTACCAAAATCGGTTTCACCGAGTTTGCGTAATCGGTCCCACCGAGATTATGTTATGCCCTAACCCTAATCAAATCGGTCCCACCGAGTTGATCATATCGGTCCCACGAAAATACCTAACGGTCACATTATGAACTAAATCGGTCTGACCGAGTTCTCTGAATCGGTCCCACCGAGTTTGGTAAATTGTGTGTAATGGTTAGATCTTGTGTGGAGGCTATATATACCCCTCCACCCACTCTTCACTCGTGGAGAGAGCCATCAAAACATACCTACACTTCAATCATTCATGTTCTGAGAGAGAACCACCTACTCAAGTGTTGAAATCAAGATATTCCACTCCTACCATATGAATCTTGTTCTCTAGCCTTCTCCAAGTTGCTTTCCACTCAAATCCTTCTTCCATCATATCCAAATATGTGAGGAGCTGTTTGAGTGTTGGGGAGACTATCATTTGAAGTATTTGAGCAAGGAGTTCATCATCAACTCACCGTTTATTACCTTTTGGAGAGTGGTGTCTCCTAGATTGGTTAGGTGTCACTTGGGAGCTTCCGACAAGATTGTGGAATTCAATCAAGGAGTTTGTAAGGGCAAGGAGATCGCCTACTTCGTGAATATCTACCACTAGTGAGGCAAGTCCTTCGTGGGCGATGGCCATGGTGGGATAGACAAGGTTGCTTCTTCGTGGACCCTTCGTGGGTGGAGCCCTCCGTGGACTCGCGCAGCCATTACCCTTCGTGGGTTGAAGTCTCCATCAACTTGGATGTACGATAGCACCACCTATCGGAACCAAGAAAAAAACATTGTTGTCTTCACTTGCGTTTGCTCCCTCCAAACTCCTCCCTTTACCTTCATATGCAATTGTTTAGTTTCCGCTGCTATACTCTTAGAATTGCATGTGTAGGTTGATTGCTTGACTTGTGCTGAGTTGCTAAAATCTGCCAAGAATTAAAATTGGGAAAAGGCTAGGTTTTTGATTTTTTTCAAGTGGTCAAAGTTGCATGCTTTACTTCAAAATACCTATATACTCTTGTCATGCAAGCTTGTTGTGTATTGTGAAAGTTAAACATGTATTAAATCTCCATTCAAACATCAAGTATGTTAAAAGCCACCACTTTTCTTGCTAGAGTCTATTCACTCTCCTCTAGACACATACTCTTCTCGATCCTTTCAATTGGTAACAGAGCTTTGGTCTCCATTGCTTTGGTTTCATCACCATTGGAGGAAGATGGATGAGTCTACGTTGGGGAATATTAGACGTAGAGTGCCTATGCTTGATGGAGAATATTTTCATGAATGGAAAAATGAGATGCTTGAGATCTTCAATGAATATCATTTGAACAAGTACATTGACAATCCTTGTTTGCCCCCCATTGATGCTTCGAATCCTAATTTCAATGAGAAACTTGACATGGTTCGAAATCTTAGGACAGTTAATCTTATCACTAAAAGATTGCCTAGAAACTTGCTTGTATGTTTGCCAACTCTTGAATGTGCTTACACTATTTGGAGATTTCTAGAGGAACGATTCCCAAATTATTCCTTTCAAAAATCTGGATGAGATTCTCCATAAGTCTATTGCCTTAAATAAGATGAGTACTAGCGATCCTAAGTTCGGTGATTGTTTGTTTGAGCTTCGTGAACTTATGATTGCCAAAGGTGATGTTGGAATAGTTAGCAATATCATTTCCAAAGTCATTAGAATTCATAGAGATGAACATTGTTACAGTCATACTTCTAATGAATCACTCTCTCTAGGTGTTGAAAAATCACATGACGATGAGGAACATGGATACTATGATGAGGAAGACGATAGTGAACTTGATGAAAAAATGAGACATTTTGGTCTTATGGCAAATCGTCGTGGTTACGCAACTGGAGGAAAGGAATAGGGGCTTGATAGTGGTTGCACGAATCACATGACCGGAGATAAGGACATGTTTGATGAGCTTGCTAGAAATGATGGTCCACGAAAGTATGTTACCTTTGGTGACAACTCTAAGGGTAAAGTTGTTGGCCTTGGTAAGGTGGCCATATCCAATGATAGCTCAATTAAGAATGTCATGCTTGTAGAATCCCTTGGATATAATCTTCTCTCCGTGTCTAGATTAGCTGAATTTGGTTTAAATGTGCTATTTACTCATGTTGATTGCCAAGTCTTTCGTAGAGATAATCACAACATGTTCTTTACCGGCATACGTAGAGGTGACCTATACATTGTTGACTTCACTAAGAAAGCCCAACCCCGCACTTGCTTTATTGCTAAATCTTCTAAAGGTTGGTTATGGCATAGAAGGTTAGGTCATGTCGGTATGCGAAATCTTGATAAGCTAATTAAAGGTGATCATATCCTTGGTATTAAAGATGTTATATTTGACAAGGATAGACTTTGTAGTGCTTGTCAAGCAGGAAAACAAGTTGGAGGAAGTCATCCCATGAAGAACATCATGACTACTAGAAGACCACTTGAGCTACTTCATATGGATCTTTTTGGTCCCAACGCTTACAAAAGCCTCGGTGGTAACTCTTTTGGATTAGTCATTGTTGATGATTTTTCAAGATTTACGTGGGTGTTCTTTCTTGACGATAAACCGCGGGTCCAAAATATCTTCAAAATCTTTGCTAGGAAGGCCCAAAATCAATTTGAAGTGAAGATCAAGAAAGTTTGTAGCGACAACAGATCGGAGTTCAAGAACGCAAATCTAGATACCTTTCTTGACGAAGAAGGGATTTCACATGAGTTCTCGGCTACGTACACGCCTCAACAAAATGGAGTTGTTGAGAGGAAGAACCGGACACTCATCGAAATGGCAAGGACAATGCTTGACGAATATAAGATGCCAAGACACTTTTGGGTGGAAGCGGTTGAGACAGCTTGTCATGCAACAAATCACTTGTATCTTCACAAGCTTCTCGGCAAGACGGCATACGAGCTTCTCACCGGTAACAAACCCCAAGTTGATTACTTTCGAGTATTCGGCTCAAAGTGCTGCATTCTTGATAAGCATCATCATTCTAAATTTGCTCCTAAATCTCATGAAGGTTTCCTACTTGGTTATGGCTCGAACTCACACACTTATCGTGTCTACAACAATTTCACCCGAAAGGTTGAAGAGACAGTAGATGTGAAGTTTGATGAATCTAACGCCTCGCAAGTAGAGCAATTGCCAATTGATGTAGGAGATAAAGATCCTTCGGAAGCTGTCCGAGACTTGTCTATTGGCAAGATCCGTTCAACGGAGGTGAAAGAGAGTACTTCGTGCATACATGTGGAAGCCCCTACATCTCGACAAGGTGAACCTCAAGTTGACTTGGAGGCGTCCACAAGTGGGACACACCATGACGAACGAAACGAGGATGTGCATCAAGATGAACCTCATCGACCTCCTTCTCCACCTCCACAAGGGGACAACAACACCAACAACAATGAAGAAGGACAAGAAGAGGGAGAAGACGATGAAGAGGATGTTCCACCATGACCCAAGCAAAAGCTTTCACGAGTTAGAGCAAGAATTGCTAGAGATCATCCCCTAGAGCAAATCTACAATGATATACAAACCGGGAGAATCACTCGCTCTAAATCTTGTTTAGCTAACTTTTGTGAACATTACTCTTTCATATCTAGCCTTGAACCTATGAAGGTTGAAGATGCTCTTGATGATCCAGATTGGGTGAACGCCATGCACGAAGAGCTAGACAACTTTGAGAGAAATCAAGTGTGAACATTGGTCAAAAAGCCCAACAACAACCACAACATCATTGGTACCAAATGGGTGTTTCGCAACAAGCAAGATGAAGATGGTCAAGTCGTCCGCAATAAAGCACGTCTCGTTGCCAAGGCTACACTCAAGTCGAAGGTATGGACTACGGTGAGACATATGCCCCCGTTGCTAGACTTGAATCCATTCACATCTTGCTTGCTTATGCTAATCACCATGATATCACCTTGTACCAAATGGACATTAAAAGTGCCTTTCTCAATGGTGAAATTGAGGAGGAAGTTTATGTTAAACAACCTCCTGGCTTTGTTAATCCCAAGAAACCCAATCACGTTTACAAACTACACAAATCCCTCTATGGTCATAAACAAGCTCCTAGAGCACGGTATAAATGTTTGACCAAGTTCCTAATTGAAAAAGGCTTTGAAATTGGAAAAATAAACTCCACTCTTTTTACTAAAAGGGTTAATGGTGAATTATTTGTGTGCCAAACTTATGTTGAAGATATTATATTTGGTTCTACTAATCCCCATTTTACTGAAAGGTTTGGAAAGCTAATGTCGGAAAAGTTTGAGATGTATATGATGAGTGAACTCAAGTTCTTTCTTGGTTTGCAAATCAAGCAAACTAAGGAGGGTAACTTTGTTTTTCAAACAAAGTATACCAAGGACTTGTTCAAGAAGTTCAACATGCAAGAATGCAAAGGTATGACTACACCCATGCCTACTAGTGGACATCTTGACTTAACTAAGGATGGTGAACCGGTTGATGAAAAGGTTTACCACTCTATGATTGGTTCATTGTTATATATGTGTGCCTTCTGTCTCTATATTATGCTAAGTGTGTGCATGTGTGCACGATACCAAGCGGCTCCTAAAGAATGTCATCTTAAGGCCGTGAAAAGGATAGTGAGATACCTAATTCATACACCAAATTTTGGCATTTGGTATCCTAAGACGTCTTCTTTTGATCTTGTTGGCTACTCCGACTCGGACTATGCCGGTG
This sequence comes from Secale cereale, assembly GCA_902687465.1. Classification (NCBI taxonomy): domain Eukaryota; kingdom Viridiplantae; phylum Streptophyta; class Magnoliopsida; order Poales; family Poaceae; genus Secale; species Secale cereale. Next base: position 183,133,276 of record LR738713.1, on the reverse strand, counting down.
ACAATGTTGGTCGAAAGTCTACTTCAGGTACTTGTCAATTTCTTGGTAGATATCTTGTGTCTTGGTCCTCCAAGAAACAAAACTCGGTACCCTTATCCACCGTCGAACCGGAATACATTGCCGCTAGTTCATGTTGTGCTCAATTGCTTTGGAAGACTCAAACTCTTAAAGATTATGGGATATATGTTAAACATGTACCATTTCTTTGCGACAATGAAAGTGCTATTAAGATTGCTCATAATCCTGTGCAACACTCTCGAACTAAACATATTGAAGTTCATCATCATTTCATTCAAGATCATGTTGTTAAGGGTGACATTAATCTTAAACATGTTCACACCGATAAGCAATTAGCGGATATATTTACTAAACCAGTTGATGAGAAAGTGTTTTGCAGGTTGAGAGGTGAGTTGAACATTATTGATGCCTCAAACCTAGAGTAGGAACTCCATTTGGATACATGCAAGGCATAAGCCTTTGACTAATCCTTGACTTTTCCCTTATGATCTTATGTCTTGGATATATTTGTACCCTTGCATGCTATCTGACTCTTGTAGGCACTTGGATGAATCTAAATCCATGAGATTGCAACTCACTCAAATCTTGAGCAATCTCTATATCACCAAGTCTCTACACCGTGGTGGATGAAGACAAAGAAGCATGAAACTTTTCAACATATCCTTTGACAATTTCTATATATCAAGTTTCTTTTTGGTATCAAGTGTTCATGATTGTCATTTTGGATACACAAGTGCTCTTCCTTGCAAGACTAACCCATGTAGGTAGATGAACTTAAACTACAAGTGGTGCTCCAAATTCTTGATAAACTACATCAACCTTGAGCAACCCACACAAGTTCAACAACATGATCAACCACCCAAGGTATGTTATTCCATCTTAGAGAAGCTTTGCCACAAGTCATGGGTCAAAGCAGCTCAACAAGATGTGAATACATCAAAATGCTTAAATGAAAAATGGCAACCCCATTTTGAGCTTAAACGATGAGTATGACCTATGATTAAGTGTCGTCACTTGAATCCTAAGTCAATATACTCTAACATAGGTGACTTTGTCGCCGACAAATTCTAGATGAAGTTCTCTAAGTGCTTCTTTGTGCTCTTGCATTTTTTCCTTGCATGTCATTCCCCTTATCTTAACAAAAAAACTTCATCTAGACTTTCTTTTCTCCGTTTTTCCTCTGCATTTTCCTGCATCCAATTCATTGCAAATCTTTCAGTTAATTCCTTGCAAATCTTTGTGAAATCTTATTTGCCTAGAGAGCTAAGATGAAAACTTGTTCTCTCAGTGTTGAACTCGGACCCACCGATTTAACTCTTTCGGTTGAACCAAACCATCTCGGTTCTACCGAAGAAGACTACTCGGTGCTACCATTTTCAATACTAAGGAGACAATTTGTCATTTGCATCCAGCATATGTGTTCCAGCTCCACTCAATGATACTTGTCCTCTACCAGCATCATATGTGTATACAGCTCTGCTCTATGACTCAGGGACCAAACTTATTTTGACTCACACTCCAGAAGATCCCTTCTTGGAAATTGATGTCAAGGGGGAGAGAGAGTTCACATCAAAGCTTCAGGGGGAGAGAGAGATCAAAGCTTATGGGAGAAAAACCACTTGCCCCTGATGCCTGGTGTTCAAGAGGAGAGTAGTTACATGTCTTTAAGAGGGGAAAGACATGTCTATGTTATTAATCCTATCTGTTTTGCTCTGATTATGTTTCCCTACTTTCTTCCATTATCCAATATAAGATTCAGGGGGAGAAAGACTGTTAGGGAAGGAAGTCTTTGAATTAATTGCATATCTTTTACCTTTGGGAACATATTTTTATTCAAGAGTACCTAGTACTCACTCTCTACATGTTATCCCAATCTTGGTACTCTTGTGGCTCTTTTGTTGCTCTATCTAGCAGATGTACCTGTGTTATCTAACCTTGTTTACTCAGGTCATAAGCCAGCCCAGGATCACAAGGTAAGTATATGCATCACACTCATGAGCATGAAGTTTTCTAGCTAATGTACATATTGTTTGCAAGAAGGAATCATGAACATGAGGGTACACTTCAGATATACATATCATTTACTCTGATGCATATAGCGAAGATACATGTAACTCTTTGCTTGCTATGTCATGTCTATGCTTTCACATGCTCTTACATTTCATGTTTACATGATTGCATACATGTAGGGTGATACGTCTCCAATGTATCTATAATTTTTGATTGTTCCATCCTGTTATATATTCTGTTTTGGATGTTTAATGGGCTTTATTATACACTTTTAGGTTATTTTTGGGACTAACCTACTAACCCAAGGCCCAGTGCAGATTGTTGTTTTTTGCCTATTTCAGGGTTTCGCAGAAAAGGAATATCAAACGGAGTCCAAACGGAATGAAACCTTTGGGAGAGTTATTTTTGGAACCGTATCTACCCAGAAGACTTGGAGTACACGCGAGAGAACAAGGGAGGTGGCCACGAGGGTCCAGGGCGCGCCCCCTCCCCCTGGGCGTGCCCCCCACCCGCGTGGGCCCCCTCTGGCTCCCCCGATGCCCTCCTTCCTCCTATATATATATCCGTGTGCCCTGAAAACATCGAGGCAACAGAGAAATCACAAATTCCACCGCCGCAACCTTCTGTTCCCGTGAGATTCCATCTTGGGGCCTGTTTCGGAGCTCCGCCGGAGGGAGGGTCTACCACGGAGTGCTTCTACATCAACGCCATATCCTCACCAATGAGTTGTGAGTAGTTTACCACAGACCTGCGGGTCCTTAGTTATTAGCTAGATGGCTTCTTCTCTCTTTTTGGATCACAATACAAAGTTCTCCTCGATCTTTGAGGAGATCTATTCGTTGTAATCTTTTTGCGGTGTGTTTGTCGAGATCCGATGAATTGTGGGTTTATGATCAAGATTGTCTATGAACAATATTTGATTCTTTTCTGAAATCTTTTATGTATGATTATAATATCCTTGCAAGTCTCTTAGAATTATTGGTTTGGTTTGGCCTACTAGATCTATAGTTCTTGCAATGGGAGAAGTGCTTGGCTTTGGGTTCAATCTTGCGGTGTCCATTCCTAGTGACAGCAGGGGCAGCAAGGCACGTATTATATTGTTGCCATCGAGGATAAAAAGATGGGGTTTATATCATATTGCTTGAGTTTATCCCTCTACATCATGTCATCTTGCTTAAAGCATTACTCTATTCTTATGAACATAATACTCTAGATGCATGCTGGATAGCGGTCGATGTGTGGAGTAATAGTAGTAGATGCAGAATCGTTTCGGTCTACTTGTCATGGACGTGATGCCTATATATAATGATCATGCCTAGATATTCTCATAATTATGCGCTTTTCTATCAATTGCTCGACAGTAATTTGTTCACCCGTCGTAGAATTCTGCTATCATGAGAGAAGCCACTAGTGAAACCTATGGCCCCCGGGCCTATTCTCAACACATTAATTGTCGGGGTTTTGGGACGACATATGCCAAAGGATGGCTTATCATGCATGGGGTCAAAATAACGTCTCCGGGCTCGGGAAGCAGGATAAGGCGATACTTAGGACACCTACGGATATTCCCAGGTTCGGGGCTCTCCGGGGAAATAACACCCCTAGTCCTGCTCTGCGGGGACTCCGCGTCATCACTGATAGCACTAGAGTAGCTACAGGATTGCTCCTTGAGCTGTGATGTCTAAAGGAAGAAGATGAACAAGGCTAGCTCACCTCCTCTCTCCCCTATCTAGGGTTCTTGTCTTGTGAACTTCTAATAGCCAACTCTCCAGCCCTCAACATGGAGGATCCTGGGGGGTTTATATAGGCCTACCCCCCAGGGGTACAATGGTAACCTCGACGGCGTGGCCCCCAGCCGTCAGTGTCTTCTGGTGCCGGCCTCGACGCCTGTCTGCTGGGGCCCACTGCCTGCAGGCCCCTCGTGATTGCCTTTCACTGTGGGGGTGCTTTTGCTGACGACAGCCTCGTTGGGGAGGAGATGGCCACAGTGCCATCGTCCCACGCTGTACGCTGCTGCCTCGCCCCATCCTGTCATCTTGATGAGGCTCAGACTTCTAGGGTGGGGTGTGCCATCTGCTACTAGACGGCCGTCTCCCCCGGCCGCCTGCCAGAGGCGGTTTGTTCTTGAGCTTGCTCGCTGACCGATGGGGCCAGCCGCCTGTTGGCCCCGCCGTTTGTGGGTAGTAGGATCGTGGCCTCCTCTGACAGCTGCTTGGTCACGAGCCTCGTGGCTACAGTGACCCGCCGCTTAGGAGATATTCCCAAAGTACATGGTCACTGCAGCCACGTCCTTATAGATCTTCTAAGGACATGTTCTCCTGTAGCCATGCCCCCGCCACGCCGGGACCCACATCAGCGTGTTCCCTAAGGGTGGAGTGCGGGGCCGTCTGCTGGCTGGTGGTGCTTGGTGTGGCCGCCTGTTGGGTCCCCGCCGCCTGTTGGCAGCCGGCTCCTAGGGCAGGCCACCCTAGGAGGCGGCTCGAGGAGCAGACGGCCGCGATAGACCAAGCGGCTGTTATTTGTATTAAAACACCAAGGGTAGGCGCTGAGGGTACCCAGGGTCAATATCTCCGACAGTAGTCCCCGAAGCTGGTGGAAGTCCGATGCGGATGTTGGAGATGCTGAGGGGTTCCAACAGCTTCTCCCCTCACGCATGCTTACCGTCTGTCTCTTGTCTACTTAAGGAATCCGTCTGCCGCCAGCCGGCTCTACGCTGCAGGAGCCGGCCTCTGGCAGCCGTATCGCCGTCTCGGAATCTTCGGCGAGAAGGCGCCGCCTGGTCAGCGGGCAGTCGAACAGACCCGCGGACCGTTGGCAGCGCCCACGCGTCACCGTCCTGTCGCATCGGCCTGCCAGCCCACGCGCGTGACTGGACATAATAGTGGGCCGGAGCCCACCACTAAGGGCCTCGGGCCCCGCGCGGATCCACAGTGGCAGGGGTAATCGATTACCCTCCCACGCGTATTAAATGCGCGCTGATTAGGCGCGAGAAAATCGGGGGTCGTGCGGGACGTGGGGTGGTTAGGCCCACGCCCGCCCCCTCGCCTTCGTCGCTAGAGCCTATATATAGGCCGGGGGAGAGGGCTGGCGCTACTCTCGCGCTCACTCTCCCCCGTCCTTCATCTTCTTCCTCGCTCCTTCTCGCCGCAGTCACAGCGAACCACCGCCCGAGCCATGGCTGCTCCAGCGCCCTCCCGACGCCACGGCCAGTGGGATGGTAGCGACGTCTTGCAAGTGCACATAGACGTCCTCTGCCGGTCGCGGAAGCTGCCGCCGGCCGACAAGGTCGCCGTGCGCCTCGCGCCGGTGATGGAGATCAGGCCGGCCCCGCAACCAGGCAAGCGGGTCGTCTTCCGCTCGCACTTTCAGTGCTGGTTCGTCCTGTCGGCGAGCGGCTTCTTCCGCTCCTTCCTTGACTTCTTCCACATCCAGCCTCACCATCTGACCCCAAACACGATAACAACCATCTCTTCCTTCGTCGTCCTCTGCGAGGCCTATATTGGCATCCTCCCCACCGTCGAGCTCTGGATGGAGCTCTTATATGTGAAGCTGGGCACCGCCGTCCAGAGTGTGGCTGCCCAGTGCGGGGGATGTATCGCCGTGAAGCGCACCGGGGCGAGAAACTTCTTTCCGCCACCGAAACTTGTTGGGTCAGTGAAGCTGTGCCAAAAGACGTATTTTTACGTCTCCAACGTCGACCCCGAGGAAGATTTCATCTGCCTGTCGGAGTGGGTGTCGGGCCCGCCTGCTGAGCCTCGAGACTCCTGGAGGACCCGGCCCGTCGCCTTGACTGAAGGCGCCTTCGTCCCCGTGCGCCGTCTCCGGGAGCTGAGAGACGACGAAGGCCTGGAGTTTGCGGATCTGCTTCTGACGTTTGCCGAGCGCCGGGTGCTGTCGCTGCAGCGCCGGCCCCACCTCATCTGTGATATGAGTGGGCGTCCGGAGCCCAGCCGGACCTGCACCAAGCCCCTGCCACACGGGGAAGTGGCCCGGCTGGTGAACCACATCTCTAGCTGCCAGGTCTCTGACGCCGGCTGGGCCTTCAGCAAGGCTCCGTACAGCCGCAACAACCAGCCGCCCACAGTAAGTTTTCGTCCTTCTATTTTCTTTCTTCTTTGTCCAGCTTCTATAGCCGTATGGTGCTGACACCCGGCTCAGATCTTCCCAGGCTAGCCGGCGCCGGGCTCAAACCAACTGGGCCGCCCCCTCGAGCCGGATTGCTCCCAGAGTGATACGAGGGACCCCGATCTTGGGGCCGCCGCCACCATGGAGGAGGGGGAGGTGACAGGCGGCGGGGACCAGCTACCGGGTGCCCAGCCAGAAGGCGGCCTCGAGAGCTGGCCGGACGATGACGAGGGGATGGAGGAGGCGCCCGTCTGTGCCAGCCAGCAGGCAGGGCCGTCTGGCACAGCTGGCGGCGGGAAGAGGAGGTCCTCGTCAGGGCCGACTGGCGCTCCACCCAAGAAGCTTCGGCTGTCGACTGCCGCCACGAGGCGTCAGGAGGCAGCCGCCAGGGCAAACATGTCGAAGAAGCCCAAGGCCAGACCAGTCGTGTCTGGGTAAGTGCTCTTCATTCTTTCTTTGCGTCTTATTCTTTTTCCTCAGCTGATCCTTTCTTGCTTGACTATTTGTTTCTTTGGAACATCCGTGCAGCGCGCCGCTTTCCCTCTCGTAGGTGCCAGCGGGCTCTATGATAGGAGGCCCAGATGCCCCCCCTGTGCCCCCTTGCGTGGATCCTGCTGCCGCGCTCCGGGAGGCAACAGAGAGGAACGCCCGTGAGGCACGCGCGGAGCGCGAGGCCGCGGAGCGTGAGCGAGTAGCGGCCGATGCCGCTGCCCAGGCGGATGCCGAAGCCGCCAAGAAGGCTGAGGCAGACACCGCCCGCGTTCGAGAGCGGGGGAAGGGCCCCCAGCAGCCAGCGGGCCACGTCGACCGCCCGACGCCAAGGCCTCAGGAGCCGTCTGCCCAGACGTCGGCTGTTGACAAGCAGCCGGCTCCAGGCGATGGAGGCGACGAGTGCGTCATCTTGGAGATGCCACCACTGCCCCCCGAGCCGCCTGCTAGGCAGCAGGGCAGCCGACCGGTGGGGACGGAGGTGCCACCGGTTGGGGGCACACTTGTGGTTGGCCCGCAACCGGCCCCCCAAGGCCCAGCCCGTCGGTGCCTTGCGAGGGCGGCTTCTATGCCCCAGCAGGTGGAGGTCGGCGGGGCCAGCTCGTCTGCGCCGGAGAACGAGGCGACCAGCGCGGCGCCATCGAACTGGAGATCCGGAGGAGGCGGCGCGTGGATCATCACGTCGCGGGACGTCTTGGACCGCATGAACTCCCTGGGCAACGTCGCGCAGACGGTGATGCAGGAGTTCATCGCCACGCGGTCCTCCGTTCGGGTAAGTGTGTTTTAGTTCTGCTTTTATTCCTTCAAATTTTTCCGTGGGGGCGCGTCAGCGCACCCACTGGGTGTAGTCCCCGAGTTCCGAGCCGGCTACTGAGCAGGTGGCTTGGAACTCCAAAGCGTTCACCCAGATCTGATCTTGCTTCTTGTTGCAGGAGTACCACAATCTCCGCGTGGCCTCCTACAACGCGCATCGCCAGGAGCTGGCGCAGTTGCAGACTGCCCTGGCAGACAGCCGAGGTCAGTGTCTTTTCTTTTCCTTGCGGGGACGCGTCAGCGCACCCGCAGGGTGTAGTCCCCGAGTTCCGAGCCGGCAGCTGAGCAGGCGGCTTGGAACTCCAAGGTTATGTCTTCTGCTGCTGACCCTTGTTCTTTTTCTTTCTCCCCTGCCAGCGGCTGCAGCCAGCTTCCGCAGCCAGCTGGGCGAGGCCCAGACGGGATTGGCCGCAAAGGAGTAGGAGTGTGTCCTCGCTGCCCAAGACCGCGATCGCCTGGCCAAGGAGCTGGCAGACCAGGCGGCGGCCCACAAGGCCGAGCTCAGAAAAATGTCTGACGCCGAGTCCCTTCTCCGGGCCGAATTCGAGACTGAGCGCTTGAATTGGGCCGAGAAGATGGCGGCTCTCTAAGACGGCTACGTAGCAATTGGAGACATGGTCGACGGTGAGACATCTGCCTTCTCATTCTGTTTTCATCGTTTGCAGCAGCCGTCTTGCTTTTCTTCTGATACTTGTTCTAGTCTTGGCAGAATTCTTCCCGGGCTATTCTGTGGCTGCCACCCAGGCCATCGAGGCCGAGCGTGCTGCGAGGCGCCAGGCGGGCCGGGAAATCGCACCCAACGCGCCTAGGACCCCGGCCGAGGAGCTTCTCGCCATACGGGTGCGTCTTCTACCAGTCCGCCGTCTGCAGCGTGTCAGGGCCCAAGTCCTGGCCGCCCTCTGGCCAGGTGTGCCAATGCTTCGCACCCCCAGCCAAACGGCCACCTGGCTGGAGGCGGCCGGCCAGCGCTTTGAGGCCTGGAAGGGCTCCGCGGCAAGGGCTGGCACATGGACCGCCTTGGAGTTCGCCAAGAGTTGGTACCCAGGCCTGAGCCTTGAGCAGCTGGAGACGTTCCGCGCGGAAGCCCAGCCGGAGCTGGCTGCAGAGCAGAGGGAACTCGTCCAGCGAGCTGCCGCCCTCGTCGAATACGCCGACACCTCCCTCTTCATCCCGGCGCTAGATGACAGGGGCCACATAGTGCCGCCTGGTAACTTCGGGCTGGACTTGGCGGCGTCGGAAGAGCCGGACGAGGAGATCGCCTCAAGCGAAGGCGATGAGGACGAGGAAGGCAGCGACGAGGAGACCAGCTCCCAGGAGGCGGACCCAGCAGGCAGTCGCCAGCCTGACCAGTCCTCAACAAGCGGGCCAGGAGTGATGGCTCCGCCTGCTGCAGGAGACGGCCAGACCGAGACCCGCCAGGCGGCCTCCCCAGAAGCCGGCTCCGTCGTGCCACCTGCCCAGCCTGCTGCTCCTTCGGATTTTCATTTGTATCGTCTGCCTTTCTGTAAGACTCGCAAGGTTAATTCGAACAATTCCACCCGCTCGGTGTATTTAGTAAGTTATTGCTACAAGGCGTCTCTTAAGGACTTTTGGATGTAAATATTCTTTTTAATGCAACATTTTTTTATGGAATTGTGCCGAGTCCTAGGATTAGCCTTGCCCTAGTTCCTTGTGGTGATTTTCTCCTTGCCAACCCTTTGCACTGCCGCCCTGCCAGCCAGACGGCTACTCCGTGGTTCTGTGGTTGGGTCAGGGACTTGGTTGTTTTCGGGGTGGGCAAGTATCTCGCCCTCTGGAAGACGGTCTGGCCAAGCCTAGAACCGGCTGGCCGGCTGCATGGCAGCCGACTGTTAGCTTTAAGGGCCGGCTTATCCTATGTCTTTTATCCTTAGCCATTTTTCATGTGGGCATCGCTTCTTGCCTTTGGCTCCTGCCAGTCGGACATCCGCGTTCTGCGAGTCTGTGACTGGATACAGGAGAGGACTCGGATGCCATCACATTACTTGTCTGACTTTTTAAGGAGAATTCTCTAGACATAGGTCCAGGCGACCAGTCCCCGGGCCGTCTGGTAGGCTCCGGTGCTGGACAGAAGAGTGAATAACAAACATTCACACGCATAATTCTTATCATATAGATAAAGGGTTGGGCAGTCCCCGAGAACTCCTCGGGGTTCCCACTGATTCTCAAAATAACTTTAGATAGCATTACACATACTGCCTTTCAGCTATAAAAGCGACGAAGAAGGTTCGCGTTCCATGGGCGCTCCGACTCCTTGCCTGAGTCATCTCTCTTGCGCGCCCTTGGCTTCTGGGCGTCGATGAGGTAGTAGGCATCGTTGCCCAGTACCTTGCTGACGATGAACGGTCCTTCCCAAGGAGCCGAGAGCTTGTGCTGGCCGGCTGTTCGCTGGATTAGCCGGAGCACAAGGTCTCCCTCGCGGAAGGAGTGTGGCTTCACTCGCCGGCTGTGATAGCGGCGGAGACCCTGCTGGTAGATGGCGGAGCGGCTGAGTGCTACCAGTCGGGCCTCCTCCAGCAAGTCCACGCCGTCTTCGCGTGCTTCTTTGGCTTCAGCTTCCGTGTACGTGGTGACGCGAGGCAAGTCAAACTCAACGTCTGTTGGGATGACTGCCTCGTCCCCATAGACGAGGAAGAAAGGGGTGAAGCCGATGGATTTGTTAGGAGTGGTTCTGAGGCTCCATATGACAGACGGAAGTTCTTCGATCCAGCAGCCGGCCGACCGCTGTAAAGGTTCGACCAGCCGGGGCTTGATGCCTGACAGGATGAGGCCATTGGCGCGCTCAACTTGGCCATTAGACTGTCGGTGGGCAACGGACGCTAGGTCTAGCCGGATGCCCTGTGTTGCACAGAAACGGGCAAGTGCGCCTTTGGCAAAATTTGTGCCGTTGTCGGTGATGATGCTATGCGGTATACCATACCGGACTGTGATGTCTGCAATGAATGTCACAGCAGTTGGGCCATTGAGTTTCTTGATTGGCTTGGCTTTGATCCACTTGGCGAATTTATCTATTGCCACAAGTAAGTGTGTCAGGCCTCCTCTGGCAGTCTTGAAAGGTCCTACCATATCCAGACCCCAGACGACAAATGGCCAAGTGATCGGAATAGTCTTGACTGTAGAAGCTGGCAAGTGTTGCTTGGAGCTGAAGCGTTGGCAGCCGTTGCACTTCTTCACCAAATCTTTGGCATCGTCCAAAGCAGTCGGCCAGAAGAAACCGTGGCGGAAAGTTTTGGCTACGAGAGATCTTGAGGCCGCGTGGTGGCCGCACTCGCCTTGGTGAATGTCCTTCAGGATGGCCATCCCTTTTGTTGCTTCTACACAGCGTTGGAAGACGCCCGTCGCACTCCTTCTGACAAGCTCTTTGTTGACAATGGTGTAAGCTAAGGCTTGGCGTTGAACTTGATGCGCCAAAGTTTCTTCTGCTGGCAGCTCTCCTTTGAGCAGGAATGTGAGGATTGGCTGTGCCCAAGACGGCGCTGAGACTCTCGTTGCTTCGGCCAGAGAGACCAGGGTGATTGGGCTGGGAGGTGGCGGGCTGGGCTGAGCCGCCTGCTGTGTCTCCGAAGTCCCCGAGCCGTCTGCTCGAGCCAGCGCCTCCTGGCCGTCCGCTGGAGCAGTCCCCGGGCCAGGAGCTGGCGCGGCTGTGGGTGATCCATCTGTTAGAGTTGGAGTGTCGTGGCCGTCTGGAGGGGCAGTCTCTGGGCCAGCAGCCGAAACCGCGAGGCCGCCTGCCCCGGGGTCGGTTGGTATGAAGATTGACTCCGACTCCGGTGAAGGCTTGATAGACGGTTTGCGCAGGCATTGGAGGGATACGTCGGCTGGTATTGCTTGGCGGGTGGAACCAATTCGCGCCAAGGTGTCTGCTTGCATGTTATCAGCTCGTGGCACATGGAGGAACTAGCAGCCATCAAAGTGTCCACTGATCTGCTGGACAAGGAAGCGGTAGCTTGTCATGTTTGCATCCTTGGCATCCCAGTCCCCAGACGACTGTTGGACAACCAAGTCTGAGTCACCGTAGCACAGCACTCGGCGGATGCCAATCTCCTTGGCCATCCGGAGCCCGTGGATAAGTGCCTCATATTCCGCCACGTTGTTGAAGGTGGCAAAGTGGATCTGCAGGGTATACTTGAGATTATCGCCTTTGGGAGAGGTGAGAACGACGCCGGCTCCCAGGCCGGTGCGCATCTTTGATCCGTCAAAGTGCATCCGCCAATGGGTTGAGTCTGGCACAGGCGGCAAGTACTGGGTTTCGGCCCAATCGACGAGGAAATCGGCCAATGCTTGCGACTTGATGGTGGTGCGCGGCTGGTAGAAGATGGTGAAGGGGGCCAGCTCGATGGCCCACTTGGCCACTCTTCCTGAGGCATCTTTGTTCCCCATGATTTCAGCAAGCGGGGCCATGCAGACGACCGTGACAGAATGCTCTTGGAAGTACTGCTTGAGTTTCTTGGCGGTGAGGTACACGCCGTAGCACATCTTTTGGTAATGGGGGTAATTCTGCTTGGACGCTGATAGCACTTCTCTCAAGTAGTAGACGGGCCGCTGGACGGGCAAGGCTCTGCCGTCTTCTGGGCGCTCGACCACGATGACAGTGCTGACCACCCGGCTGGTGGCGGCTATGTAAAGGAACATGGGTTCCTTGTCTGCTGGCGCCGCCAGGACAGGCGGGGTGGACAGCAGTCGCTTGAGCTGCTGGAAGGCTTCATCCGCCTGGTCATTCCACTCGAAGCAAGTGGTTTTCTTCATCAATTGGTACAGGGGGAGTGCTTTTTCTCCCAGCCGGCTGATGAAGCGGCTGAGAGATGCCAGGCACCCCGTGAATCTCTGGACATCTTGCACACGGGTCGGTCGCTCCATCCTCTCAATGGCTTTGATCTTCGCAGGGTTGCACTCAATGCCGCGTTCGGATACCAGGAAGCCAAGGAGTTGGCATGCTGGTACCCCGAAGACGCATTTCTCCAGTTTTAGCTTAATCCGAAAGCGGCGAAGATTCTCAAATGTTTCTTGGAAATCCTCCAAAAGGGTTCCTCTCTTCTCCGTCTTTACCACAATATCATCCACGTAAACATGGGCGTTCCTGCCAAGCTGCTTGAGGAGACACTTCTGCAGGCAACGCTGAAAGGTGGCGCCGGCATTTCTCAAGCCGAACGTCATGGTCAGGTAGCAGAAGGCCCCAAACGGCGTGAGGAAGGCAGTCTTTAGACGGTCGGCTGGATCAAGCTTGATTTGGTGGTATCCTAAATAAGCATCAAGGAAAGACAGCAGCTCGCATCCGGCCGTGGAGTCAATCACTTGATCTATTCGAGGCAGAGCGAACGGATCTTTGGGGCAAGCTTTATTCCGGCTGGTGTAATCGATGCACATGCACCATTTGTTGTTCTTCTTCAGCATCAGGACTGGATTTGCTAGCCACTCGGGATAAAAAAACTTCCATGATGAAGCCGGCTGCTAGCAGGCGGGCGACCTCCTCCCCAACGACTCTTCTCTTCTCTTCTGACAGGCGGCGCAGCGGCTGCCTGACAGGCTTTGCGTCTTCTCTCACGTGTAGCTTGTGCTCGGTGATTTCCGTCGGCACACCAGGCATGTCCTTGGGGAACCATGCAAAGATGTCCCGATTCTCACGGAGGAAATCGACGAGCTCGCTTTCCTATTTGCTGTCTAGGCTTGACCCTATGACAGCAAATCGCTTCGGGTGAGATGGGTCCAAGGCAATCTTCTTTGTGTCCTTGGATGGCTGGAACGAGCTTTGCGGCTCCGCCTCCTTGGGATCGGCTGGTATGGCCGGCTGCTCGCCAGCCATTGCCACCAGCCGCTCCAGACGGCGCCTCTCCTCAGCCACAACAAGGGTTTCTGCCAGGCGACTGCTGGCCGTTGCACATGCAATGGACTTCTCATAGTCCCCGGTTATGGTGATTATTCCCTTGGGACCAGGCATCTTCATTTTGAGGTAGGCATAATGGGGGACTGCCATGAACTTTGCAAGAGCGGGCCGGCCCAAGATCACGTGATAGGGGCTTTCCAGGTTCACCACTTCAAACCAGACCGGCTCCCTCCGAAAGTGCGTCTTGTCACCAAACAGGACATGGACCCTGGCCTTGCTGATTGGTGAACAAGAGAGACCTGACACAATGCCATGGAACACGGTCCGGGAGGGCTAAAGCTATTTTTCTTTAATGACCAACTTCTCCATGGTGTCTTGGTACATGATGTTGATGCTGCTGCCGCCGTCTACCAGGGCTCGGGAGAAACGGCAAGCCCGCCGGTCAGTGGAGAGAGTGGCGTCCAGGACCAAGGCATAGGCCCCTGGAGATGGCATGACAGCCGGGTGATCCTCTCGGCTCCGGCTGACAAGCCTTTCAGACCAGTGCATGAATTCTGGGTTCTTGACGGCAACAGTGTTGCCTTCTCTGCGCAGCTGGCGCCGGCTGTCCCTATCATCCGTCTGGCTGGTGAAGGCAACGTAGGCTCCATTTTCTTCCGGGAATTCGCCCTGGATCTGGCCGCCAGGACGAGCAGCTGGCGGATTAGGAGGCGGAGCCGGCTGTCCAGCAGGCGGCGGGGGCAAAGCTTCTCCCCTCGCAATACTTGTGAGCCAGTGACACTTTCGTGTGGTGTTGTTAGAGGGCTTCGCGCCGCTGTGGAACTTGCAGGGGGCGTCCAAGGCTTGATCAAAGGAGAAGGCCGGCTGCCACACCGGTTTGCCACCCTTCTGGCGCTTGGGCCCTGCTTGAGCTTCTGGCTGTTGTCCGTCGACCGCTGCCACCAGCCTGCTGTTGGCAGCCGGCACATGGGCCTTGCGCTTCTGGTCGTTGGTCTGCTGGCGCCGGCTAAATTCTCCTGCCGGCGTCTTGGGAGTTGGAGGGGTCATCTTGCCAGAAGCATCTACTTGCAGCTCGGTCTTCATGGAGGAGTCAGCGGTGGCGTACTTGTCCGCTATGCTTAGCAGCTCATCCAACGTGGCCGGCTCGTCGCACAGGAGCTGGTGCTTGAGCAAGGTGCCTTCTCTGCACCCGGCCGTGAAATACTCAATGGCTTGTACCTCGTGCACTCCCTCACAAGAGTTTCGCAGCTCCGCCCAACGCGTCAGATAGTCACGAGCCGACTCGTCCGGGCCTTGGACACACAGGGAGAGCTGACGTGGCTTGGAAGGGCGCTTGTAGGTGCTGGTGAAGTTGCGAGTGAAGGCGTCGGTGAAGTCTAGCCAGCCGTTGATGCTGTTGGGCTTGAGGCTGTTCAGCCATGTCCGAGCCGTGCCTTGGAGCATGAGGGGTACGTACTTCACCGCAACACGCCTGTTGCCTGTGGCGATGCAGACAGCCGTGGAGTAGTCCACCAGCCAGTCCTCTGGTTTCACCGATCCGTTGTACTTGGGGGTGTCTCTGGGGAGCGAGAAGCCCTTGGGAAAAGGCTCGTTGCGGATGCGAGGGCCTAAGCAGGCCGGACCGAGGTCATCTTCTTCTTCAACCGCCTGGGAGCGAGCCAGACGGTCCAGGCGGTGGCGGCCGTCGTTCTCCCCGACCCCCTCGCGGTGGCCCAAGCGGCCGGCCAGAGAGGGGTGGTCAACAGGCGGAGGAGACACGCGCCTCTCCCGCCTAGGAGGAGGCGGCTGCTCCCCTCGTCGTTCTACGGCCCTGGGGCGGCCGTCTTCGTCACGCTCGATGGTGAAGCGAGTCTGCCGGCTGCGGCTGGCAGCGGGCTCTGAGTCTCGCCGGTTGGTGGCGCCGACTGTTGGAGAGCAAGACGTGGCTCCTTGCTCCCGCCAAAGAGGGCGGTTATCGGCGTGCACGTCCGCCTCTGACATCCGGCGGCGGGCCTCCTGCTGCGTAGCAGCGGCGTCGAGGAGCTGGCGGGCATGCTGGGTCATGCAACGGAGTTCATCTCCCTCCAAGTGGCCCATCTCATCGACTGTCGCCTGGGCAGCCCTTAGGTTTTCCGACGGAGTGAGGTACACATGCCGCGGGGCACCCAGCATGTCCGCTAGTAGCCCGCCGCGATCACGGACAGCGCCGGCTCGGCTAGGCTCGCCAGCAGCCGGCGTGCCAATGATGGCGCGGTCCATTTCGCAACAGTAAGCTTCAGTGAGGCGTCAGAAGGTGGCCAGTTTGTTGGCACTGTCGAGGAGCGGAACACGGAGTGCCTCCAACTCCGCGCCGTCTGCCCCCGCCGCAACAGGGGCGGCGAGGTGCTGCAGAGCGGCCTCGAGTGGGTCTGGACCCTTTCGGCATGATGGTTCGCCGTGGTCGGTGACGAGCACCTGCGTGACGATGCCGACGGTGCCGCAGATCGGAAGAACGGGAAGAGGGTCGTTGACGATCTCCACGTGCTCGGGGAAGGAGTCATCGGGGTCGACGATCATGTCTATTGGTGGGTCAGAAGAGCCCACTGACTCCACGTCAGTGTCGCGCTCGTCGACGAGGTGGAGCTTGTCGAGGAGCTCGACGAGGAAGCTCTTCGGCGCCACTGGCTCGGCCGCCGGAGAGGGTTTGTCGTGGATGCGGGCCGCGCCGAGCAAATCGGTGAGCCCGCTCACGGCGCATGCAGCCTCAGCGCTGCGAAGCATCCCGGTCTCCACGCCAGCGGGCGTGCCGGGCTGGCTACTCTCGCCAGGAAGGAACAAGGTTCCCGTCCAGAACATGTCTCCGGACGACGGTGCACCTTGCCCCACGGTGGGCGCCAAATGTCGGGGTTTTCGAACTACATATGCCAAAGGATGGCTTATCATGCATGGGGTCAAAAGAACGTCGCCGGGCTCGGGAAGCGGGATAAGGCGATACTTAGGACGCCTATGGATCTTACCCAGGTTCGGGCCTCTCCGGGGATATAACACCCCTAGTCCTGCTCTGCGGGGACTCCGCGTCATCACTGATAGCACTAGAGTAGCTACAGGATTGCTCCTTGAGTTGTGATGTCTAAAGGAAGAAGATGAACAAGGCTAGCTCACCTCCTCTCTCCCCTATCTAGGGTTCTTGTCTTGTGAACTTCTAATAGCCAACTCTCCAGCCCTCAACATGGAGGACCCTGGGGGGTTTATATCGGCCTACCGCCCTGGGGTACAATGGTAACCTCGACGGCGTGGCCCCCAGCCGTCAGTGTCTTTTGGTGCCGGCCTTGCCGCCTATCTGCTGGGGCCCGCCGCCTGCAGGCCCCTCGTGATTGCCTTTCACTTTGGGGGTGCTTTTGCTGACGACAGCCTCGTTGGGGAGGAGATGGCCATAGTGCCATCGTCCCTCGCCGTACGCTGCTGCCTCGTCCCGTCCCATCATCTTGATGAGGCTCGGACTTCTAGGGTGGGGTGTGCTGTCTGCTACCAGACGGCCGTCTCCCCCGACCGCCTGCCAGAGGCGGTTTGTTCTTGAGCTTGCTCACTGACCGATGGGGCCAGCCACCTGCTGGCCCCGCCGTTTGTGGGTAGTGGGATCGTGGCCTCCTCTCACCGCTGCTTGGTCACGAGCCTCGTGGCTACAGCGACCCACCGCTTGGGAGATATTCCCAAAGTACATGGTCACTGCAGCCACGTCCTTATAGATCTTCTAAGGACATGTTCTCATGTAGCCATGCCCCCGCCACGCCGGGACCCACCTCAGCGTGTTCCCTGAGGGTGGAGTGCGGGGCCGTCTGCTAGCTAGTGGTGCTTGGTGTTGCCGCCTGTTGGGTCCCTGCCGCCTGTTGGCAGCCGGCTCCTAGGGTAGGCCACCCTAGGAGGCGGCTCGAGGAGCAGACGGCCGAGGTAGACCAAGCGGCTGCTATTTGTCTTAAAATACCAAGGGTAGGCGCTGAGGGTACCCAGGGTCAATATCTCTGACATTAATCTTCCATCTACTTTACTTTGCTTTCTTTACTTTCTGTGCTTATATAAAAAATACCAAAAATATTAGTCTATCCTATCTATCAGATCTCACTTTCGTAAGTGGCCGTAAAGGGATTGACAACCCCTTATCGCGTTGGCTGCGAAGTTCTTATTTGTTTGTGCAGGTGCGAGGGACTCGCGCATGGTCTCCTACTGGATTGATACCTTGGTTCTCAAAAATTAAGGGAAATACTTACGCTACTGTGTTGCATCACCCTTTCCTCTTCGAGGGAATACAACGCAAGATCAAGAAGTAGGAAGAAGAATTTCTGGCGCCGTTGCAGGGGAGGCTTACGCAAAAGTCATATACCAAGTACCTATCACAAACACTTATCCTTCGCGTGACATTTATTTGCCTCTCGTTTTCCTCTCCCCCACTTCACCCTTGCCATTTCATTAGCCCTAATTTTTGCCGTGTGTTTACCGTTCGCTTGCTTCTTGTTTGCTTGTGTGTTGGATTGCTTGCTTGTCACTATGGCTCAGAACAATACCAAATTGTGTGACTTCTCCAATACCAACAATAATGATTTTATTAGCACTCCGATTGCTCCTATTACCAATGCTGAATCTTGTGAGATCAATGCTGCTCTGTTGAATCTTGTCATGAAAGATCAATTTTCCAGCCTTCCTAGTGAAGATGCCGCTACCCATCTAAACAACTTCGTTGATTTGTGTGATATGCAAAAGAAGAGGGATACGGATAATGATATTGTTAAATTGAAGCTATTTCCATTTTCACTTAGAGATCGTGCTAAAACTTGGTTTTCCTCTTTGCCTAGAAATAGTATAGATTCATGGAATAAGTGCAAAGATGCCTTTATCTCTAAGTATTTTCCTCCTGCTAAGATTATCTCTCTTAGAAACAATATTATGAATTTTAAGCAATTAGATCATGAGCATGTTGCACAAGCTTGGGAGAGAATGAAATTAATGATACGTAATTGTCCTACACATGGTTTGAACTTATGGATGATTATACAAAACTTTTATGTTGGCTTGAATTTTGCTTTTAGAAATCTTTTAGTTTCGGCCGCAGGAGGCACTTTCATGGAAACTACCTTAGGAGAAGCTACCAAACTCCTAGATAATATTATGGTTAACTACTCTCAATGGCACACCGAAAGATCTACTAGTAAAAAAGTGCATGCTATTGAAGAGATTAGTGTTTTGAGTGGAAAGATCGATGAACTCATGAAATTATTTGCTGCTAAAAGTGCTTCTTCTTATCCTAATGATATGCCTTTATCCACGTTGATTGAAAATAATAATGAATCTTTGGATGTGAACTTTGTTGGTAGGAATAATTTTGGTAACAATGCTTATAGAGGAAACTTTAATCCTAGGCGTTTTCCTAGTAATTCCTCTAATAATTATGGTAATTCCTACAATAACTCTTATGGAAATTTTGGTAAGATGCCCTCTGAATTTGAAACTAGTGTTAAGGAGTTTATGAATTCGCAAAAGAATTTCAATGCTTTGCTTGAAGAAAAATTGCTTATGATTCATGAGTTGGCTAGGAACATGGATATATTTACTCTTGATGTTGACTCTTTGAAACTTAGATCTATTCCACCCAAGCATGATATCAATGAGTCTCTCAAAGCAATGAGAAATTTCCATTGATGAATGCATAGAAAGAACCGCTAGGATGCGTGCTAAAAAAGAGTGCTTTATGAAAGCGTGTTCTTCTAGTTATCATGAAAATAAAGATGTGGATCTGAAAGTTATTGATGTGTCTCCTATTAGATCCTTGTTTTCTAGCATGAATCTTGATAAAGATGTGACTGGAGATGAGTCTACTTTAGTTAAAAGGCATCCCAATGATTCGGAGTTTTTAGATCTTGATGCTAAAATTGTTAAAAGTGGGATTGAAGAGATTAAAACTTTGCATAGGGATGAACCCACTATTTTGGATTTCAAGGGATTCAATTATGATAATTGCTCTTTGATAGATTGTATTTCCTTGTTGCAATCCGTACTAAATTCTCTGCATGCTTATAGTCAAAATAAGGCTTTTACCAAACACATAGTTGATGCTTTGATGCAATCTTATGAAGAAAAACTTGAATTAGAAGTTTCTATCCCTAGAAAGCTTTATGATGAGTGGGAACCTACTATTAAAATTAAAATTAAAGATCATGAATGCTTTGCCTTGTGCGATTTGGGTGCAAGTGTTTCTACTATCCCAAAAACTTTGTGTGATTTTTTAGGTTTCCATGAGCTTGATGATTGTTCTTTGAATTTGCATCTTGTGGATTCTACCATTAAGTAACCTATGGGAAGGATTAATGATGTTCATATTGTTTCCAATAGGAATTATGTGCCCATAGATCTCATTGTTCTTGATATAGATTGCAATCCTTCGTGTCCTATTATTCTTGGTAGACCTTTCCTTAGAATGATAGGTGCAATCATTGATATGAAGGAAGGAAATATTAGATTCCAATTTCCATTAAGGAAAGGCATGGAACACTTTCCTAGAAAGAAAATCAAATTACCTTATGAGTCTATTATGAGAGCCACTTATGGATTGCCTACCAAAGATGGCAATACCTAGATCTATCCTTGTATCGTGCCTAGCTAGGGGCATTTAAGGATAGCGCTTGTTGGGAGGCAACCCAATTTTATTTTCTTTGTTGTTGCTTCTGTTTAGGAATAAATATTGCATCTAGCTTCTGTTTAGATATGGTTTTGTGTTCTAATTAGTGTTTGTGCCAAGTAGAACCTTTGGGAAGACTTGTGTGAAGTTTATATGATCAAGCTGTAAAAAACAGAAACTTGAGCGCTCACGAGATTAGCCACCAGATTTTACTCGAGAGTGATATTTAGTTTATTCTTTTTGCAGATGATTAATAGACAAATTCCCCACGTTTACCAATTTATTTAAAAAAATTGGAGTTACATAAGTATTCGAAAGTTACAGATTACTACAGACTGTTCTGTTTTTGACAGATTATGTTTTTTGTGTGTTGTTTGCTTATTTTGATGAATCTATGAGTAGTATCGGAGTGTATGAACCATAGAGAAGTTGGAATACATTAGGTTTAACACCAATATAAACAAAGAATGAGTTCATTACAGTACCTTTGAGTGGTAGTTTGTTTTCTTATACTAACAGAGCTCACGAGATTTTTGCCTAAGTTTTGTGTTGTGAAGTTTTCAAGTTTTGAGTATGGCTTTGATGGACTATGGAAAAAATGAGTGGCAAGAGCCTAAGCTTGGGGATGCCCAAGGCACCCCAAGGTAAAATTCAAGGACAACCAAAAGCCTAAGCTTGGGGATGCCCCGGGAAGGCATCCCCTCTTTCATCTTCATCTATCAGTAACTATACTCGGGACTATATTTTTATTCACCACATGATATGTGTTTTGCTTGGAGCATCATGTATGATTTGAGTCTTTGCTTTTTTACTTTTCCACAATCATCCTTGCTGGACACACCTTTTGAGAGAGATAAATATGATTTAGAATTTATTAGAATACTCTATGTGCTCCACTTATATCTTTTGAGCTAGATAGTTTTGCTCTAGTGCTTCACTTATATCTTTTAGAGCACGGTGGTGGTTTTATTTTGTAGAAATTGTTGATATATCATGCTTCACTTATATATTTTTGAGAGTATTTTAGAACAGCATGGTAATGTGCTTTGGTTATAAAACTAGTCCTAATATGATAGGCATCCGAGATGAATATAGTAAAAACTTTCATATAAAGTGTATTGAATATGATGAGAAGTTTGATACTTGATTATTGTTTTGAGATATGAGGATGGTGATATTTGAGTCATGCTAGTGGAGTAATTATGAATTTGAGAAATACTTGTGTTAAGGTTTGTGATACCCGTAGCATGCACGTATGGTGAACCGCTATGTGACAAAGTTAGAGAATGAGGTATTTATTGAGTGTCATCATTTGTGTGGAGGTCAGGATCGCGCGATGGTTAACTCCTACCAACCCTTCCCCTAGGAGCATGCGTTGATTACTTTGTTTTGATGACTCGTAAATTTTTGCAATAAGTATATGAGTTCTTTATGACTAATGTTGATTCCATGGATTATACGCACTCTCACCCTTCCACCATTGCTAGCCTCTCTTGTACCGCGCAACTTTCGCCGATACCATACACCCACAATATACCTTGATCAAAACAGCCACCGTACCTACCTATCATGGCATTTCCATAGCCATTCCGAGATATATTACCATGCAACTTTCCACCGTTCCGTGCATATGACATGCTTCATCATCAATCACATAGAGTCATATTTTGTTCTAGCTTCGAGTTGTAATCTTTGAGTTGTAAGTCAATAAAAGTGTGATGATCTTCATTATTAGAGCATTGTCCCATGTGAGTAAAGGCCAAATAAAAAAGAGATGGCCCAAAAAAATGAGAGAAAAGAGAGAAGGGACAATGCTACTATCCTTTTCCATACTTGTGCTTCAAAGTAGCACCATGATCTTCATGATAGAGAGTCTCTTGTTTTGTCACTTTCATATACTAGTGGGAATTTTCATTATAGAACTTGGCTTGTATATTCCAACAATGGGATTTCTCAAATGCCCTAGGTCTTCATGAGCAAGAAAGTTGGATGCACACCCACTTAGTTTATTTTGATGAGCTTTCATACACTTATAGCTCTAGTGCATCCGTTGCATGGCAATCCCTAGTCACTCACATTGACATTTATTGATGGGCATCTCCATAGCCCATTGATATGCCTAGTCGATGTGAGACTATCTTCCTCCTTTTTTGTCTTCTCCACAACCACCACTCTATTCCACCTATAGTGCTATATCCATCGCTCACGCTCATGTATTGCGTGAAAGTTGAAAGGTTTGAAAAAAATGATTATGAAAACAATTGCTTGGTTGAAACCGGGGTTGTGCATGATATGAATATTTTGTGTGATGAAGAGGGAGCATAGCCAGACTATATGATTTTGTAGGGATAACTTTCCTTGGCCATGTTATTTTGAGAAGACATGATTGCTTTGTTAGTATGCTTGAAGTATTATTATTCTTATGTCAATATAGACTTTTGTCTTGAATCTTTCGGATCTGAACATTCATGCCACAATAAAGAAATTACATTGAAAATTATGTTGGTTAGCATTCCACATCAAAAATTCTGTTTTTATCATTTACCTACTCAAGGACGAGCAGGAATTAAGCTTGGGGATGCTTGATACGTCTCCAACGTATCTATAATTTTTGATTATTCCATGCTATTATATATTCTGTTTGGATGTTTAATGGGATTTATTATACACTTTTATGGTATTTTTAAGACTAACCTACTAACCCAAGGCCTAGTGCAGATTGCTATTTTTTTGCCTATTTCAGGGTTTCGCAGAAAACGAATATCAAACGGAGTCCAAATGGAATGAAACCTTCGGGAGAGTTATTTTCTGAACCGTATCTACCCAGAAGACTTGGAGTACATGCGAGGGAATGAAGGAGGTGGCCACGAGGGTCCAGGGCGCGCCCCTCCCCCTGGGCACGGCCCCCCTCCCTCATGGGGCCCTCTGGCTCCCCCGATGCCCTCCTTCGTCCTATATATATCCATGTACCTTGAAAACATTGAGGCAACAGAGAAAACCCTAATTCCACCGCCGCAACCTTCTGTTCCTGTGAGGTCCCATCTTGGGGCCTGTTCCGGAGCTCCGCCGGAGGGGGGATCTACCACGAAGTGCTTCTACATCAACGCCATAGCCTCACCAATGAGTTGTGAGTATTTTACCACAGACCTTCGGGTCCATAGTTATTAGCTAGATGGCTTCTTCTCTCTTTTTGGATCTCCATGCAAAGTTCTCCTTGATCTTCGAGGAGATCTATTCGATGTAATCTTTTTGCGGTGTGTTTGTCGAGATCCGAAGAATTGTGGGTTTATGATCAAGATTACCTATGAACAATATTTGATTCTTTTCTGAAATATTTTATGTATGATTATAATATCCTTGCAAGTCTCTTCGAATTATTGGTTTGGTTTGGCCTTCTAGATCTATAATTCTTGCAATGGGAGAAGTGCTTGGCTTTGGGTTCAATCTTGCGGAGTCCTTTCCCATTGACAGCAGGGGTAGCAAGGCACGTATTGTATTGTCGCCATCAAGGATAAAATGATGGGGTTTATATCATATTGCTTGAGGTTATCCCTCTACATCATGTCATCTTGCTTAAAGCATTACTCTGTTCTTATGAACTTAATACTCTAGATGCATGCTGGATAGCGGTCGATGTGTGGAGTAATAGTAGTAGATGCAGAGTCATTTCGGTCTACTTGTCACAGACGTGATACCTATATATAATGATCATGCCTAGATATTCTCATAAATATGCGATTTTCTATCAGTTGCTCGATAGTAATTTGTTCACCCGTCGTAGAATTCTGCTGTCATGAGCGAAGCCACTAGTGAAACCTATGGCCCCCGGGTCTATTCTGAACATATTAATCTTCCATCTATTTTACTTTGCTTTATTTACTTTCTGTTCTTATATCAAAAATATCAAAAATATTATACTATCTTATCTATCAGATCTCACTTTCGTAAGTGACCGTAAAGGGATTGACAACCCCTTATCGCGTTGGCAGCGAAGTTCTTATTTGTTTGTGTAGGTGCAAGGGACTCGCGCGTGGTCTCCTACTGGATTGATACCTTGGTTCTCAAAAACTGGGGGAAATACTTATGCTACTGTGCTGCATCACCCTTTTCTCTTCGAGGGAATACAACACAAGCTTGAGAAGTAGCATAGGAGGAGCCTATGTATGTTACATGTTCTTCCAAAGCTTTACCTGCTATTATTCATATCTTGATCTAAAGCTTTGATGTATGTTGTCATCAATTACCAAATAGGGGGAGATTGAAAGCACAAGTGCTCCCTGGGTGATTTTGGTAATTAATGTCAACATATCTTTTGTTGGACTAATATTTCCATCTAGTATATTTCAGACAAGTTCAACAGATGGAGTGGCATGGACTAGAGGATGTGGAACCCCTTCAAGATGATAAGGACAAAAGGATTGGCTCAAGCTCAAAGCTCAGGATTCTACATTTTCTATTTCAGTGATCCAAGATCACACTGAGTCCATAGGAAAGTCAATACTATTAAAAGGGGATGAGGTTTTGCTTAATGGCTTGCTTGCTCAAGATGCTTAGTGATATGCTCCAAAACCCTCAACCACTTTCCCACATCCACATGTGTCCCAAACCAAAAGTCAAACTCGGCCCCACCGAAAATATCTATCCGGCGCCACCGAGTTCATTTAACATAGCCACTGCCAGAAACCCTAATCATTTCGGTCTCACCGAAAGGGATTTCGGTCTCACCGAAAGGGATTTTGGTCTCACCGAAAGGAATCTCGGTCTCACCTAGATGGGATTGCAAACTCTCGGTTGCCTGTTGCAATATTATCGGTCTAACCGAGATGTGCAATCAGTCCCACCAAGTTTGTAATGCAAACTCTCTGTTGACTCTTCATAACACTTCAGTCTCACCGAAATGAGCGAATCGGTCCCAGCGAGTTTGCCTGACCAACTCTCTGTGTGCCTATTACCAAAATCGGTTTCACCAAGTTTGTGTAATCGGTCCCATAGAGATTATGTTATGCCCTAACCCTAATGAAATCGGTCCCACCGAGTTGATCATATCGGTCCCACCGAAATACCTAACGGTCACATTATGAACTAAATGGGTCTGACCAAGTTCTCTGAATTAGTCCCACCGAGTTTGGTAAATTGTGTGTAATGGTTAGATTTTGTGTGAAGGCTATATATACCCCTCCACCCACTGTTCACTCGTGGAGAGAGCCATCAGAACATACCTACACTTCCATCATTCATGTTCTGAGAGAGAACCACCTACTCAAGTGTTGAGATGAAGATATTCCACTCCTACCATATGAATCTTGTTCTCTAGCCTTCCCCAAGTTGCTTTCCACTCAAATCCTTCTTCCACCATATCCAAATCTGTGAGGAGATGTTTGAGTGTTGGGGAGACTATCATTTGAAGCATTTGAGCAAGGAGTTCATCATCAACACACCGTTTATTACCTTTTGGAGAGTGGTGTCTCCTAGATTGGTTAGGTGTCACTTGGGAGCCTCCGACAAGATTGTGAAGTTGAACCAAGAAGTTTGTAAGGGCAAGGAGATCACCTACTTCGTGAAGATCTACCGCTAGTGAGGCAAGTCCTTCGTGGGCGATGGCCATGGTGGGATAGACAAGGTTGCTTCTTCGTGGACCCTTCGTGGGTGGAGCCCTCCGTGGACTCGCGCAGCCGTTACCCTTCGTGGATTGAAGTCTCCATCAACTTGGATGTACGATAGAACCACCTATCGGAACCAAGATAAAAAACATCGTTGTCTTCACTTGCGTTTGCTCCCTCCAAACTCCTCCCTTTACCTTCATATGCAATTGTTTACTTTCCGCTGCTATACTCTTAGAACTGCATGTGTAGGTTGATTGCTTGAGTTGTGCTAAGTTGCTAAAATCTGCCAAGAATTAAAATTGGGAAAGGGCTAGGTTTTTGTTTTTGTCAAGTGGTCAAAGTTGCATGCTTT
This sequence comes from Secale cereale, assembly GCA_902687465.1. NCBI lineage: Eukaryota > Viridiplantae > Streptophyta > Magnoliopsida > Poales > Poaceae > Secale > Secale cereale. The sequence continues at coordinate 183,107,402 of LR738713.1, read as the reverse complement.
ACTTTAAAATACATATATACTCTTGTCATGCATGCTTGTTGTGTATTGTGAAAGTTAAACATGTGCTAAATCTCCATTCAAACATCAAGTATGTTAAAAGCTGCCACTTTTCTTACTAGATTCTATTCACCCCCCCCCCTCTAGACACATACTCTTCTCGATCCTTTAAACCTCGCCGTGGATCGTCAACGTTGATATACACTTCTATGATGCTATTGAACACAATGGCATCATCTACACGATCGACAAAGCAGATGGCACCACGTATTGCTGGGGCGACGCGTGTAAGTTGTTTTCGTCTGATTTTAATGATAATGCCATGACACCGTTTGAACTTTTTGTGATGAATGGCATATACCTGTTTGAGAAGAATTTGAGTAGAACTATGGCAATGTATTAGAGACGCCCTAAATCAGCTATATTTGGATAGAGTTAATTCATGCGATTGTGACCATGTCATTACAACCAATTTGTACCCTTGAATAATCAAACGGTTTGGAAGATATGGATATGATAGCCCACAAGTATAGGGTATCAATTGTAGCCTCTTCAGATAAGTAAGAGTGTGGAACCCAACGAGGAGCTAAAGGTAGAACAAATATTCCCTCAAGTTCTATCGACCACAGATATAACTCTACGCACGCTTGACGTCGCTTTAACTAGAACAAGTATGAAACTAGAAATACTTTGTAGGCGTTACGGGATAGGTTTGCAAGATAATAAAGAACACGTAAATATAAACGAGGGCTGTTTAGATAAAGACACAACTAAGTTAGTTTTAGTAGAGAGATTTTTTTCACAAGAAAGTTATTTGACCCTAGGCAATCGATAACTAGACCTGTAATCATTATTGCAATTTTATATGAGGGAGAGGCATAAGCTAACATACTTTCTCTTCTTGGATCATATGCACTTATGATTGGAACTCTAGCAAACATCTGTACCTACTAAAGATCATTAAGGTAAAACCCAACCATAGCATTATAAGGTATCAAGTCCTCTTTACTCCCATACGCAAACAACCTACTTACTAGATTTTAAGCTTCTGTCACTCTAGCAACCCACCATAAGCAAATCATGAACATATTGCAAACCCTACAGTGGGGATCCCTCACGCTTGCGCGACACAGAGAGCACCATAGGACATCACCAATAATAAAACATGTAACTCAAACCAATCACGATCATCAATCAACCCATAGGACAAAACGGATCTACTCTAACATCATAGGATAGCCATACATCATTGGGAAATAATATATAGTGTTGAGCAACATGTTTAAGTAGAGATTACAGTGGGGAGAAGAGGTGTTGAACCGCTGCATAGAGGGGGGAGAGTTGGAGATGACGGCGGCAAAGTTGTTGGTGTAGATTGTCATGACGATGATGGCCCCGGCAGCGTTCCGGCGCCACCGGGAGAGAGGGGGAGAGAGCCCCCTTCTTCTTCTTCTTCCTTGACCTCCCTCTAGATGGGAGGAGGGTTTCCCCTATGGTCCTTGGCTTCCATGGCATGGGAGGGGCTTCTATTTAGAATGTCATTCTCGTCTGGATCACGAGAGTCTAAGCACTACCGATGGGTGCGTTTTGGTGGTGTAGCAAGACTTCTTATGAACAATCATGTCTTGTTTTTTTATGTTAGTAGTAGTCACTAGTCAGTGTTTGAATGTTGTATATATCGTTGTTTCGCACTGTTTATTGTCTCGAACTGCTGTTGGGCTAAATGAGGGCATCTCCATTCTCCAGAGAGTATATCTCCTTTTTTTCAAGTTATATAATTTGAGCTTAGTATCTTTCCGATGATGTACACTTGTTTGGGACAGGGAGGCGTCGTTGAATATGGGCTGACTAGTAACGCAATGCCAAACAGGTCAATTATGACTCTCGGGCCGGGCGCTCAAAAAAAGAAAGAAAAAGGACTATTAGGCCGACATGGTGGGCGCCACCGGTGTTTTTGCGCGCTTGTGCCGAGAGCATATTGGTGCGTGTTCAAAATTCATGCTACCTTTTCATCCCTGATTTCCCGCCTCCCCCCACATCTGCAATCTCGATTCCTACTCCAATTCCCCCAAATCTCCCTCATGTACTCCACGTACTCGAGCGCACTATCATGTCACTGGTCAACACGGATCTCTGAGCCAGCGATCCTGAGGTCCGTCCTGCCTTCGGGCGCTGCGTGCTGTCTCTCAACAGTGGCATGGTGGCGCTTGACGACCAGTTTGTTGACGAAGTGTTGATGGTAACCATCAACGGCGACCGGACGACCTTGTCAAAGCTCTTGGCATTGCGCATGGCACCCAAGTAAGTGACTTGCTCGTCGAAGTCTGTCCGCCACCGGCTGATTTCTTCATTAGGTTCCGGACAACTTTCGACTGCGGTCGTGTGTTCGAATCTTCCCGGTGTTTCTTCTGCGATGGTGCACTGGTGAGCTTTCATCGATGGCACCCAGGATAGGGCTCGGTGCCCTCTAAGCTTGAGTGTTTAAAAAATCTTACCTTCCACGGCATGCCTCGACGTGCTTGGAATAGCCAGTCCATGAATGAGCTTATCAA
>LR738713.1:183067615-183104843 GCA_902687465.1 Secale cereale | reverse complement strand
TAACAACTGAATGTTCTGAGATACTAGTTAAATCCAAGCTATCGGCGTGAAGCACTGATGTGCCAGTACATTTGATTGTGACCTGTTCTATTTTTGTACCTGAACTTTTTTTATAAAGGGGTGTACGTCAACTTAATGTGCTAGTAGAACTTATTGTGTTGTATGTCTGTTTTCTTTGCACATCATTCAAGATATTTCCCCGTCATTGATAAAGATGATGAACCGTTATATACGAGTTCGTCGGTTTCAACATAGCCCTACCCATAGTGATCCACTTCTTCCACCCTGATTGTGCCACCTGCGTGATATTTTTGTATGCAAGTTAAGTGTGTTAAGATGTTTCGTATGATTGTGTCAACTATATAAGTTTTTACTGCGTATCAGAAATGCATATGGCTGAAAGATAGATTTACGAGCATCGACAGATGGGTCTCTCTCTTTGTCTCTCTCTCTCTCTCACACATGTGGGACCCATTGAATTATTTCTTCGCTCGTGACAACTTTTAATTAGGTTCTATTGTACTCTAACTTTTTTCATAAGTTATTAATTGAGCTCAGTGGCTTCAAAAAGTTGTACAGAAGCCTTGTTTGGGCTTTTTCAGGCGTCATTGAATGTGGGATGAGTAGCCATGTAAAGTTGTACTGTACTACACATGCCTTTTTTGTTGAACATCAACAATGCAACTGGACCGACGGTTGTGCACAAGATCATAAAATAAGCGCAGCCTAGCCTATGTTTCTTTTTAGAAAAATGCACAACCCAGTTCATTTTTTTATATAATAAGATTACCAAGCCCAACTTAAATTTTTAATAATATTCGTATCTCAATATTATTTTTTATACGAAATGATCAGTCCAGACCATCATTGTTTTTTCACCAATCCCAAAAAATGGGTCCATTTCTACTAAAATCTAATGACTTGTAAATTATCGGAAATGATAAATGCGCTGCATGTATGCAATATTATTTTTCACTCAGCTCCGTAAATAGGTGTATTTGAATCAATAATCAAATGCGCTGTAAATAATATATTTTATTATTTTATTTCTATTTCTTTATTGTATTATACCTTAATATATATATTCTAGATATATGGAATATATAATAGACGAATCTCGATTTGTCAAAAATCGGCTATTATTATTTTTACCCAGCCCAGGAAATATATTATTTTTTGAGTCAAAGCCCCGGAAATAGATGTATTGGCAAACAAAATGAAATTGGTTGTAAAACCTAAATCTGCATTCCGTCACAGCTTTCGAAGCTGACTTTGTTGGCCCACTAGACAAAGCATGCGCAAGGTGTTGTTCATTTAGTGAACAAAATGATTTAATGGTCTAAAACAAAAAGTCAACAAATTATTCTGACATCTGTAGTCATTGGTTGACATCCAACGGCGATCCTGCTTCTTCAATCTCTGATCTAGTTTTTTTGTGGGGAATCTCTGATCTAGTTGCTCTTGCTCCAGCCGCCAAAACCATCGCCGGCTCGAGTGCCTGCATCTGCCTCCCGTGGCCGGCTGTGCTTCCGCGCAGGCCTCGCCGCCCCACCCTACTCCCAGCGGTGGCGAGGTCATACCTGTACTCACCCACACATTCTGTTATTCTCTGGCGAAGGCAGCCAAACCAGTCCCTCATACTCCCCTCCGCCAGGGACTCTAGTGCCCCTTCTTGTTCCACGACTCCAGATCGTTCCCATCTTAGGCCTCGCCGTCGTCTATCCCCTTAGTGCTCTCGGCGTGGCATGGTAAACATGGTCAAGGAACGACTTCCACCGGAAGAGGACTATACGTGGAGAGGCTGACAGTTGGGTCCACGGCTGCAGCAAGGAAGTGCCTCCTTATTACGCGCGGAATAATGATTCCTCCCACTGACAGCGGGACCTACCGAAAGGGCCTCGAAAAAAACATTTCCCCCTGACAGCTGGGACCCACCAGCTACATCTGCGCACGCAAGCAAGTGCGTCCATATTATGGGAAAAAATGGTTCTTCCCCCTAACAGCTGGGAGCTACCAGCTATATCTTCGCAAGCAAGCAAGTGCCTCCTTATCCTCCCTGGCAGCTGGGACCCACCGGGTCAAACCGTACATAGGGTTGTCTGTCTAGTCGCAAACGTGCACGCACATACTAGTCGATCAGTCTCTCTGTAATGATGAACCGTGGCCAATTAAGGATATGCACGTGTTGTAGTAGAGGCGCGGACGTAGCATGTCACGCAGTCCCATCTATATATATCATGTACACGTACGTACAGCCACGCTGCAAGAAAGTAAATACGGCTACGTACGTACATAACGGTGGGGTCTCGAACGCATACTCATGCATATGTACGACCAGGGCTCGTGTACATGGAGAGGCAACGGACGGCAATGGCGGCGTCCTATTCATCAGCAACTAATCAGCAGAGTCAGAACGGAGGAAATAGTGTCGTCTTCACCGAGAGCCAAGTGACTGGGTCGGAACGCGTCCTGTTCACCGAGAGCCATGTGATTGAGTCGAAACACATCTTGTTCATCGGGAGAGAAGCCACTCGGTCGGAACACGTCATGTTCACCGGGAGCCAGCCGGCTTGGACGGAACAGTCGGAACGGGGTCTGGCGTACTGCAAAACGGAGGAAAACGACCTTCTGTTCGACCGCGTACTATCGAAACGGGGTCCTGTTCATCAGGAATGGTTTGGCATACCGTAGAACGGAGGAAACGGACTTGTGTTCGAGCTCCTACGGTCGAAATGGGGTGCTGTTGATCGGGAGGGGTGTGGCATACCGCAAAATGGAGGAAACGGACTTGTGTTGGAGCACCTATGGTTGAAACGGGTCATGTTCATCAGGAGGGGTGTGGCGTATTGCAAAACGAGACTCCAGGGGCTACTATTCATCCACCGTCGACTTCCACCAGCCTCCACCTGCTACTGTTCATCCACCGTCAACCTCCTCCAGCCTCCACCAGGTAATGTTCACTACGACGTCCTATTCATCCAGCCTCCACCGGCTACTGTTCAACCATCCCTCCACACGGGGTCCTCTTCAACCTGCCCTCCACGGGGTCTTGTTCAATCAATCCTCCATGGGGTCCTGCTGATCCACCCCCAACCGGCTCAGGTGTGTGGCAGCCTCCTCTCAATCGGGGTCTTGTTCATCCCGCGGCAACGACCTCTACTACCATGGGATCCTGTTCATCCAACCCCCACCAGGAACTGTTCATCCAACTCCCAACAACGGTCATTGTTCATCAAGAGGCAGCAGCAGGTTCGATCGGCTTCAGTTACAGTAGTAGCGAAGGAATCGCTCGGGTTCAGTTAACAGCCAGGGATCGATCGCTCGTGTTCAGTAACGTAGCTAGTGCAGTCGCTCGGGTTTAGTAAGCGAATGCCTCGCTCGGGTTCAGTTAGAGCCCAACGCCTCGCACATATACGCAATGTGTACGAGAGAAACGCGCAAACCTTCATGCATCGCTCCACCCTGACCACCCACCGTAACAGGGAACTCCCCAAAATTTTCCTCGCCCTCGCTTCTACCATGATTTTTCCATCATGGACGTTCCAAAGAATGACATGCAGGTGCGTCCCGTGCCCGCCCAGGATGAAAAGCCCATTTTATGTCATGATTTTTTGTCATAGAAGTAGGAGCCCACCACATCTATGATGATACGTATTTTTTACAATTATCATCATAGAAGTGTCATAAGCATGACAGAAAAAAATTGTTCGGGCCAAAATGTCACGGATGTGTCTTTTTTTGTAGTGATAGCTGGGACCCACCAGCTACATCTTCGCACGCAAGGAAATGCCACCTTACTACATGCAAAAAATGATTCCCCCCTGCTAGCCACGGCCCACTAGATTCGGAGGTTGACTTGTGGGCCTACTAATTTCACGTGTACGCAGGGCTTTGTCAGCTTAGTCAACAAACGATTCTAGTAGCAGTGGTCGTTCGATTGTTAATCCAACGACTGTGCTGCCTCTTCAACCTCTGGTCTTCTTGCTCCAGCCGCCGAAACCAGCGCTGGCCGTACTGCCTCCTCATGCCTCCCGTGGCCCGCCGTTCTGCTGGGCAGGCCTAACCTCCCCACACTACTCCCATCGCTGGCCTGGGCATCCCTCTACGCACCCACAGTTCCTATTATTCCCCGGTGACGGTAGACAAACCAGTAAACCCTCGTACTCCCCTCCATGTGGGAAAAAACTGCCGAGTCTTCTCCGGCTCTGGGTCGTTCCCTTCCTAGGCCTCGCCTTCATCCACCGCCATGGTGCTCTCAGCGCAGCGTGGTCATAATGGTCAACGAACAACATCCATCGAAATAGGACTATACGTGGAGAGGGTGACAGCTAGGTCCACAGCCGCACGAAGGAAATACCTCCTTATTACACGCAAAATAATGATTCATCCACCTAACAATAGGTACCCACTGGAAGCGCCTCTGTATTTCGCAAAAAAAAGTTCCTCCCACTGACAGCTCGGACCCATCAGCTATATCTTTGCACGCATGGAAGTGCCTCCTTATTACAAAAAAATGAATACTCCCCCGCTAGCTGGGACCCACCGTATTTGGATGCTGACTTGTGGGCCTACTAAGTTGGCGCAGACGCAGGATTGTCAACTTAGTCGATATAAATGATTCTAGCTGCAGTGAACGTACATTGTCCATCCAACGGTCGTCGTGTTTCTTCAACATCTGGTCTTCTTGCTCGAGCCGCCCAAACCATCGCTGGCAGTGCTTCCTGCTTCTGCGTCTCGTGGCCGACTGTGTTGCCGCGCAGGCCTCACCGCCCCACCCAATTCCCATCGCTTGGCTGGCCATCCCTATACTCACCCAGACCTCTTGTTATTCTCCGACGATGGCAGCCTCACAATGCAGTCAAAACAGTAAACCCTCGTACTCCCGTCCGCATGGGAAACAATTATCAAGTCTTCCCCGGCTCCGGATCCTTCCCTTCCAAGGCCTTGCCGTCATCCACCGCCTTGGTGCTCTCGGCGCGGCGTGGTTAACATGGTCAAGGAACGACTTCCATCGGAAGAGGACTATACGTGGAGAGGCTGACAACTAGGTCCACGGCCGCAGCAAGGAAGTGCCTTCTTATTACGCGCAAAATAATGATTCATCCATGTGACAATAGGGACCCACTAGAAGGGCCACCGTATTTTTTGAAAAAAGTTCCCCCCCTAATAGCTGGGACCCACTGTTTATATCTTCGCACACAAGGAAGTGCATCCATATTACGGGAAAAAAAATGTTTCTTCCCCCTGACAGCTGGGACCCACCAGCTATATCTTCGCACACACGGAAGTGCCTCCTTATCCTCCCTGACAGCTGGGACCCATCAGGTCGAAACATACATAGGGTTATCTGTCTGGTCGCGAACATGTACGTACATACTGGTCGATCGGTCTCTCTGCAACGATGAACTATGGCTGGGCAAGCAGCTGCACGTGTAGTAGTAGAGCCCCCTACGTAGCAATACAGGCAGTCCAGTCTAAACCGTGTACACGTACGTACAACAAGATGCCAAAAAATATGGCCACATACGTACATACGGGCGGGGTCACGAACGCCGACGCGCGCATACGTACGGCCAGGGCTCGTGTACATGGAGAGGTAACATACGACAACAACAACATCGTGTTCATCGACAGCGAACCGGCTAGGTCTGAACAGAGAAACTGTGTCGTGTTCATTGGGAGGCAACGGAATGCGTCATGTTCATCGGGAGACAACCGGCTTGGACGGAAGAGCCAAAATGGGGCCTGGTGTACCGCAGAACAGAGGAAACGGCTTTCTGTTCGACTGGCTATGGTCAAAATGGGATCATGCTCATTGGGAGGGGTTTGGCGTACTGCAAAACATAGGAAACGAACTTCTGTTCGAGCTCCTACGGTCAAAACAGTGTCCTGTTGATCGGGATGGATCTAGCGTACCGCACAACGGAGGTAACGGACTTCTCCTTGACCAGCTACGGTCGAAACAGGGTCCTATTCATCGGGAAGGGTGTGGCGTACCATAAAATGGGACTCCACGGGGTACTGTTCATCCACCATCACCGCCTCCAGCATCCACCTGCTACGGTTCATCCACCGCATATTCCCCCTGCCTCCACCAGCTACTCTCCATCCAGCCTCCGCCACCTACTTTTTAACCAGCCCTCCATGGGGTCCTGTTCATCCAGCCTCCACTATCTACTGTTCAACCAACCCTCCATGGGGTCCTGTTCATCCACCCCCAACCAGCTCTGGTGTCTGGCGGTCTCCTGATCGGGGTCGTGTTCATCCAGCGGCAACGGCCTCTATTTACTACCACGGGGTCCTGTTCATCCAATCCCCACCGGGAGTTGTTCATCTGACGCCCCAACAATGGTCACTGTTCATCAGGAGGCAGGTTCCATCAGCTTTAGTTAGCAGAAGTAGCGAAGGAATCACTCGGGTTTAGTTAACAGCCAAGGGATCGATCGCTCGGGTTCAGTAATGTAGCTATTGCAATCGCTCGGGTTTAGTAAGTGAACGCCTCGCTCAGGTTCAGTTAGAGCCCAACACCTCGCACACACGTGTTTACGTGTATGAGAGAAATGCGCAATCCCTCCATGCATCGCTCGGCCCCGACCACCCATCGTAACCGACAACTCCCCGAAGTTTTCCTCGCCCTCGCTTCTACCATGATTTTTTCCATCATGGACGGCCCAAAGAATGTCATGTAGGTTCGTCCTCGGCCCGCCCAGGACGAAAAGCCCATTTTCTATCATGATTTTTTGTCATAGAAGTAGGAGCCCACCACATCTATGATGATATGTGGTTTTGTCACAATTATCGCCATAGAAGTGTCATAAGCATGATAGAAAAAAATTCGTTCGGGCCAAAATGTCACGGATGTGTCTTTTTTTGTAGTGGGAGGATACCAATGCATTCCGGGTTTTGTGAAGTACCGCAAAACCAAGGGAACATTAGATGATAACCAAAGGTCATATCATTCGTGCCCTCATAGGGATTGATACAGACGTCCACGGCCCTGCATTCGGTCATAGAACAAATGGTTTCGTTCATGTCTATGAGTTATCGAACCTATGGGGTCACAAGCTTAAGGAAATCACGATCTGTTGAGTGTTAGTAGTACGGGAGTCATGACAATATATTTGTGAAATTATTTCATGAATATTCGAAATAGATCCAAGAGGACCCGGAAGCGTTTCAGGGTTACCGGAAGGGTTTCAGAGAGTATAGAGTAATAGTAGGTATTACCGATAAATATACATAGGTGGAATTTTTTTTCTGGAGATGTTAATTTATAGTTTATATATATAATGATCTAGAAGTATTTAGTACATTTTATATTTAATTTAATTATCGACGGGACTTAAAAGGCCAAGAGGTGGAAGGAATTATGGGCCACAAGGGCCCATAAGGAAGTGGCGCCCCCTTGCCATATAGGGGGGGGGGGGGATTGAACATACCTCCCCCTTGGCCAGCACCCCAAGGAGGGTCTTTCCCTCCTTGGTGGTTGCGCCCTCCTCCTTCCCTAATCTATATATACTAGTTTTTGTTTTTGCTCTGTTGGATATATAAGTTTTGGAGCCTCCTCTAGTCCATCTAGTTCTAGCTGGACTAATCCTCATGTCCTCATAATTAGAAGCCCCATGTGGTTCTAATCTCCTCCCTCTAACTATATGGCGATGATTAGCTCTGGACAGTGAATCGCTGCCGGATCGTGAAGGCTGCACGCTTGCAACCAAGTAGAGAGGTCGTGCTTTCCGTCTTTAGTTTGAGGGACTATTCATGTGCGGTTCACGAGATCATTCATCAACGGTTCAAGGGACTCCAAGTACGATCTACATAACCATGTTCTTCTTCCGTTGCAACTCGGTGATGGTAATGGTCATGATCCCATCCCGTTATGCATCATCATATTGATCTTGGGTGATCGTAGGCGCAAATTTTTTTGTATTCTACTATGTTTCCGAGCATACAAACCTAGGGCGACCGCCATGCCAAGAGCTCTTGGATTTTCGTGAGGATTCTGTGTTGGAGCGAGATGGGGAAATGCTGGGGTAAAACATTCATTGTGGCCCTAGCCAGTTAATACCCATGTAAACCAATCGATGGGGTACGCTAATATCCAACCATCAGTACACTCACACGAAAATCAAGGAAAATATAAGTAATTGGGACAATGTTGGTGTGCCCCTATAATTATTCTCTCGTGCAAGTTTTCAGATTGCATAGGAGAAGGGTTTCATGGTCCAGAGTATGTTAAATACCCGATTTGTAACTATCGGCGCTGGAGATGCAAAATCAGAATGCAAGAGGAACTCGCTGATACGTCTCCAATGTATCTATAGTTTTTTATTGTTCCATGCTGTTATATTATCATTCTTGGATGTTTTATAATCATTTTATAGTCATTTTATATCATTTTTTGGTACAAACCTACTGACATAGTGCCAAGTGTTGTTTTTGCATGTTTTTTACATCACAAGAAATCAATACCAAACGGAGTCCAAACGCAGCGAATTTTTTTTTGGATTTTTTTGGACCATAAGACATCCAGTGGGCCGGAGAACCGCCCGGGGGGTGCTCCGAGGGGAGCACAACCCACCAGGGCATGTTTGGAGACCCAAGCACACCCTGGTGTGTTGTGCCCACCTCGGGTGCCCCCTGAACTGCCTCTTTTCCCTATGAATACCACAATATTCCAGAAACCCTAGGGGAGTCGACAAAAATCAATCCCAGCCGCCACAAGTTCCAGAACCACTAGATCCAATCTAGACACCATCACGGAGGGGTGCATCATGTCCATTAGTGCCTCTCCGATGATGAGTGAGTAGTTCATTGTAGACCTACGGGTCCGTAGTTAGTAGCTAGATGGCTTCCTCTCTCTTGTTTGATTCTCAATACAATGGTCTCTTGGAGATCCATATGATGTAACTCTTTTTGTGGTGTGTTTGTTGGGATCCGATGAACTTTGAGTTTATCATCAGATCTATCTTTTTATCCATGAAAGTTTATTGAGTCTTCTTTGATCTCTTATATGCATGATTGCTTATAGCCTCGTATTTCTTCTCCGATATTTGGGTTTTGTTTGGCCAACTTGATCTATTTATCTTACAATGGGAAGACGTGCTTTGTGATGGGTTCGATCCTACGGTGCTTGATCCCAGTGATAGAAGGGGAACCGACAGGTATGTATCGTTGCCATTAAGGCTAACAAGATGGGGTCTATTTCTACATAAATATATCTTGTCTACATCATGTCATCGTTCTTATTGCATTACTCCATTTTTCCATGAACTTAATACACTAGATGCATGCTGGATAGCGGTCGATGTGTGGAGTAATAGTAGTAGATGCAGGCAGGATTCGGTCTACTAATCTTGCAAGTGATGCCTATATAATGATCATTGCCTGGATATTGTCATGATTATTTGAAGTTCTATCAATTTCCCAACAGTAACTTGTTCACCCATCGTTTGCTATTTATCTCGAGAGAAGCCACTAGCGAAACCTACAGCCCCTGGGTCTCTTCTTTATTATATTTTCCTTTGCGATCTATTTTCCTTTGCTTTTATTTTTAGATCTATTAAACCAAAAATACAAAAATACCTTGCTGCACTTTATTATATTTGGCGTTCGATCTATCAATATTTACAACTCTCTCGCGGTCGTCTGCCTATTTTTGGCACCGTTACCCGAAAGGGATTGACAACCGCTTTTACACGTTGGGTTGCGAGTATTTGTTATTTGTGTGCAGGTGTTGTTCACGTAGTGTTGCGCGATTCTCCTACTGGTTCGATAACCTTAGTCTCATCACCGAGGGAAATACCTACTATTGATGTGCTGCATCCCTTCCTCTTTAGGGAAATACCGACGTAGTTCAAGCAAGAATCACTCGCCTGCTGAGCTGAAGACATTAAGCCAAAGATATGAGACCGAGGATAGATATACAGTCTTCTACTTCGAAGAGTAATTCAGGGGCTACTGACGATGTCCTGGACTAAGGGGTACTCACCTGTACGACCCATAGTCTATGGGCAGCTTAAGGCCCACCTATCACTAGAAGGATGGACTACTGAAGCCGTGGACCTCGGCGTAATCAAGATGGAAAACTCCAAAGACTTGTCATTTACTTCAAGGATTTCTCTATAGCCGGCACATTGACAATCGACCATGTGTGTAACCTGGGTACCCCGGTGCATATATACACCGAGGGGTTTAGTCTTTAGAGACATGATTACCAGCCTTAGGATCTAAAACACAATCATACAATCTCGAGGTAAATCATTTGGTATTTTGTACTCCATCACATCAATATATTCAAAGCAAGACGTATGGTTTTACCTCTTCAAGGGGGCCCGAACCCGGGTAAACATTGTCTCCATTCGTACACTATTACTATTGTTCCCACATCTACAACATGGGACCCCCTACCCGAGATCCACCGATTTTAGCACTGATAGTAACGATCATTGACCTAATCCTTATATGCATCTGCATATTGTTCCTGGGTGATCATAGGGCGGATTTTTTTGTTTTCTACTATGTTTCCTAACATTAGCATACTGTGAATACATGGAATCCTCATGGTAAAGTCATCCCCATTGATTTGCCAATTATTGTCACTTTGGGGGCTAGGGTTCAGAACAATACCAGGTGCGTACAACTTGCGGATATTATCAAGAACACAAATATATTCATGAAAACATAGAGGGTTCAGATCTACAATTGTGGCATGCCCTAGTGAAAAGCATTAAGCATAGCAAAGTCATAGCAACATCAATCTCACAATATAGTGCATACTATGCATCAAGCCTAATAAATATGACAATGGTTACATAAGAATTATCATTCAATTCCCATCTACCCCCATGTGCCCACTAAAGAATTATTCACACATGGATATGAGCATCAAAATGGCGAAGGGTTGGTGATGACAACGACGATGAAGCCCCCATCCGGAGCCATAAGCGGACACCAGATCAGATCTCCTGAGGAAGAACATGAGGTCACAGTGGCTCTATATTGCAAAACACGTTGATGGTATTTTTGGATTTTTCTAGTATATATGTGAATTTATGGTAGTGGAATCATGGTAAGGCGGTGGCCAGGGGTCCCACACCTTCACATGGTGCGGCCAAGGGGGTCGCCGCGCCACCTGGCCGTGTGAGGGCTAGGTGCCCCCTTGTGGTCCATCTTTGTTCCATAAATCCTTAATATTTTGAAATCATTCTCCAAAAATCCCGACCAATTCAAGCACTTTTATTTCTACACAAAATAACACCATGGTAGTTCTGCTGAAATTAGTGCTAGTGCAGCTTAGTTTCATTCAAATTGTCATGGTAATCTCATGTCAAATGCCAGAGGGTGGCTTATCGTGGGTGGAGCCATGGGGACGTCATCGGGTTTCGGAAGGGAGAGTGAGCACGAGCTCGGTAGCACACAGGATGTACCAAGGTTCGGGGCTCTCCGGAGAGATAGCACCCCTAGTCCTGCCGAGATGACTATGATCAAGAGTGTACAAAGTTGCTCCTAGAGGTGTGTTGCTAGAGGAGGAAGAAGGGTAGAGCTATCCCTCTTCTCCTAGCTATGGTGTATGTGGAATAAGAGAATGTGAGCCCTTTGCATGGGTGAGCCCGGGGGGGGTCTTATAGGCCGACCTCCCAGGGATACAATGGTAATACGGCCGGGTTGTGTGACCTGGACGTCAGTGTCTAGGGTCGCCATGTTCTTCGTCGACTGCTGGGGCCCCCCTTTGGAGGGCCCCGCCGGCTGCTGAGAATATGGCTCACAGGTAAGGCCAGCCGCCTGCGGGCCATGTTGATTGCCTTTCACTTTGGCACCGTCCTAGCTGACAAGGGCGGCATCATGCGTTGCATGGCTACAGTCCCATGCCAGGTGGGTAGGTGGCCGCCCGGTCAGCACGTACTGTAGCCACGCTCTCCCGGGATTCGGGGGAGCAGGTGGCACTGTTGCCACGCCCCGTCTCATCACGGTAGGTGAGTGCAGACTCTGAGGAGGAGGGGCCAGCTGCTGGGAGACGACCCACCCCTGAAGCCGCATTCTATGAGCGTGTCGTCTTCTGGAAGCCAACCGAGGAGCCGACCGCACGCCCAGTCAACACATGGGGATTTGCTAGCCGCAATGTCTTGAAATGTCTTTGGGTGCGCATGAGGCTACCCGGGGTACATATTCCCCACAGTAGTCCCCGAAGTTGGTGAGGTGCCACAGCTCGACGCTAGATTGCCTTGGCAGTTTCCTCCTCTGGGAGATCCTAGGCCTTTGCTCATCCGGCTGGAGAAATCCGCGTGCCAGGAGCCGGCCGAGGCGAGGCCAGTCGGCTGGTGAATTCAAAATGTCGTGGCGGGCAACGAGTGGTATGTCATAGGGTAGCATGCCGGCCACCCGCTGCCCGCCCGACACGTGTCGCCAGCCGGTGGCCCGACCTACCAGCACACGCACGCGACGGGACGTCGCCGTAGGCTCGGGCCCGCCACTACACGGCCTCGGCGCACGCGGATCCATTGTGACCGAGGTGAACTGTTGCCCTTCCTGGGCGCACTAACTGCAGGCCGTAATGCGTGAGAATCACGGGGGCACGTCGGACGTGGGAGTAGTTAATCCCACACCCTCCGAAGCGTCACCACTGCCCCGTCATTGCCATATAAATAGACGAGAGGGGCGGTGCACATGCACGTGTGCCCGCTCCCACTCTCTCTTCTTCATTCGCCTTCTAGATTCCTTGCCGCCATTGCGCTGCTGCGCCATGCTCCGCCGGAGCGCTGCTGCGACCTCGCCATTGCTTCACCCCACCGAGCCATCGCCAGACCACCACAAGCGATGGTGCAAGGCAACTAGGACGGCTCCAACGTCCAGGACGGCCATATCGAGTTCCTCCGTGCGACACGAAGGATGCCAACCGAGGCGCTCATGGAGGCTCGCATCCCCGACGAGCGACAGGTCTCACCGGCGCCGAGGGCCGGTGAGTTCGTCGTCTTTCGAAGTCATTTCCTCCGTAGGTTCAGCCTACCCACGAGTGGTTTCCTCTAGAGCTTTCTTGACTTCTACTATCTTCAACCGCATCACGTCACCCCCAACACCATCGTTCTTCTTTTCGCCTTTGTAACCCTCTACGAGGGCTACTTGGGCATCCTGCCCAATCTTGACATGTGGGGCAAGTTCTTCTACCTGAAGCTAGGGACCCGGGCTAAGGGTGAGGCGGCTCGGTGCGGATCCTGCGTCGCCGTGCCGCGCAGTGGCACGGGGAGTCGGTTTCCTTCTCCTTGCTGGAGTCGGAGAAGTTGTGGAAGAAGTTGTACTTATACGTCTGCAATCTCCACCCGACTCGCGACTACATCAACTTGGTGCACTTTGCAGCCGTCCCGCCGGCTGGGCCACATGACAACTGGGGACAACAGCCGAAGCCGGTGCCAGCTGTCATCGCAAACATCTTGGACCGGCTCTAGGTGATGACGACCGTGGATGGCCTCAAGGCGGCTGATCTGTTGGCCGTCTTCGTCTACCACCGGGTTTCGCCTCACCAAGCCCGGCCACACTAGATCTACGACATGAGAAGCCTCCGAGATCCGTGTCGTATATTAAACAAGGAGCTGTCGGCTATCGAGGTAGTCTGCCATGTCAACTTTTTCTCCGATAGCAAGCTCAGCGAGACCACCTGGAGGTTCGGCAAGATGTCGTATAGTCGCGCTGATCCGCCACCGCCGGTTAGTATCTGGTCTCCATTATTTTCTCATGTAGTGCTTCTCATCTGCCCTGAACACACGGATGTGGGGCAACATTCTCCTGACTAGGTGGTAGCCAGAGCGCTGGCTCCAGGCTATCAATGAATGCCAGACTGCGAGGGGAGTGACGTGGGCGACCCCGAGCTTGGGGCGGTGGCGTTGGAGGACGGGGCCAAGGACAACACCTCATGGGGAGGCGGCACTGGAGGAGACGGCGCAGGAGGAGACGGCCACGTCTGCTCCTGGCCGGATGATGACGAAGACGGCGAGGGGCAGCGCTGCCCTGAAGACGCCGAGAGGACGGACGCCGTTTCCTCAATGGTGTGGTCGTCTAGTGGAGCGCCGGCTGACGCCCCCGGCGCGTCTAAGCGTCATGCCGAGGGGATGTTCGGAAGCCGGCAACCCAAGAAGGCCAGACATGCGGCCATGACCAGGCGGCACGAGGCCGTAAAGGCGGCCACCACCAGGGGGCCAACCCTGAGGGCCCCGAAGGAGCGCCCAGCATAAACTGGTTTCACCTAATGTCTTCCTGGACGTATTGCATAATCCATCGGTGAGACTACCTTCAGAAGAGGATTTGGTAGTTCCTGATCTGGAGGCTAAATTGGTCGCGGCGCTTCATGCTATTCCGGATTGGACAGTCCTGTATCTGGCGTACATGAACCGAGGTGAGTTACCAGAGGATGAAGTCTTGTCCAGGCAGATAATCCAGCGATCCAAATCAATGACTATTGTCAATGGAGAGCTCCATCATTGCAGCGTATTCGGGGCGTTTCAACATTGTGTATCACTGGAAGAGGGCTGCGAGATTCTTCGAGAGATACACAAACGGGACTGTGGTCACCATGCCGGTTCAAAGTCTTTGGTGGCTAAAGCTTTCTGTCATGGGTTCTATTAGCTGACGGCTCAAGCTGATGCAGAGGACCTGGTCAAAAAGTGTGATGCTTGCCAGAAATTTTCACAGGGTGCTCATATACCGGCTCAAGAATTGAGATTGATTCCAATTACTTGGTCATTCGCGACTTGGGGGCTAGACATGGTTGGGCCATTTAAGAGATCTCCAGATAAGAAGACCCACCTTCTGGTGGCGGTGGATAAGTTTACCAAGTGGGTCGAAGCGGAGCCAGTCAGCAAGTGTGATGCAACAACGGTGGTTCAATTCATCAAGAAGGTGATTTTCCGGTTTGTCTTTCCACACAGTATTATAACTGATAATGGTACCAATTTGTCCAAAGGGGGTATGGAAGAATTTTGTCAACGAGAGCACATCCGGCTTGACGTATCTTCGGTGGCTTACCCCCAGTCCAATGGTCAAGCTGAGAGAGCCAATCAAGAGATCTTGAGAGGCATCAAGCCCCGGCTCATGGTTCCTTTGCAGAGGACGTCGGGCTGTTGGGTGGAGAAATTACCCTCCGTGTTATGGAGCATCAACACCACACCTAACAGGTCTACGGGTTACACGCCCTTCTTCATGGTATATGGAGCTGAAGCGGTCCTCCCTAGTGACATCCGTCATGATTCGCCTCGGGTGGCGGCTTACGTTGAAGCTGATAATGAGAAGGCGCGGCAAGACATGTTGGATAGGCTGGATGAAGAGCGTGACATTGCAGTAGCTCGGTCGGCGATTTATCACCCGGATCTGCGTCGATACCACAGTCGCCAAGTTAAAACCAGAACGTTTCAAGAAGGCGATCTAGTGCTCCGGCTCATCCAAGACCAGACAGATATGCACTAGCTATTCCCGCCTTGGGAAGGACCCTTTGTGGTCAGCAAGAATCTACACAATGGGTCATACTACCTCGTTGACGTTCGAGAACACAAGGACTCACGCACCGCGGAGGAGGAGACCCGACGGCCATGGAACATTGCTCATCTTCGGCCTTACTACACCTGAGCCATAGGCTCCGCTTTATGTACATATATTTGCAATGTATATATTATGATCAATATAATAAACCGACATCCCCGTTAAAGCGGGGTATCTGCTGCTTTTTTCATAAGTGTTTGTCACATGGGGGCTTCTGTGTGTAAAGACGGAGTTCCTATGGCCCTCATAGACCGGCTATCAAACCAATATCATCATAAGAGCACAGCTCTGGTTACTTCGGTAATCTGGCTATCAAGCCAACATGATGGTAAGGGGAAAAGAGAGTTTGATGCATAGCACAACTCAAACATAGGCACCCGATGAGCACAGCTCACAATGTTACTTGGGGGCTCCTGTCGCACAGCAGCAACGAGCTTTTAAGGCCCTTGTAATAGGCTATCAAGCCACGGCTTGGAAGCCTGGTGTATACACCTAAAACCCTGGGTTAACCTGCCTGCATCAAGAAAGTCACTCCGCCCAGGTAAACCTGGTATGACCCGTCGAACGATTGACAAGTCAATCTTATAACAGACCCTGAACTTGTCAACGTTAAAAGGACGATTGGTTAAGGATTGAGGACCATCTTAACAGGCTTTGTGAAATGGTTCAACTCAGTGGCCTGGCAGCCCAGGAAAAGCCTCGAATTAGGAGCCTAGCAGCTCGTAAAAAGCCTCGACTACAAGTTTTTATTTGATTTTGATTGCTGAATTTTTATTTCTCAAAGAGATTGTTAATCCGATATCTATTGATTCGGCAGAGTGGTTGACTACAAGTTTCCATCATTAAAAAACCAGTGTTCACAGAACCTGGTCTGGTTTGATTACAAAATCGCCAGTAAAATTTGTAGCTAAACCGGTGTTTATTACAACCCGGTATGGTTTCATCATGAACCGGCAAAATATTTCAGGAGTCATCAATACTCACAAGTTGGGATCATCGCCCTTAGTGCAAAACGTTGGTTAAGCCGGTGACACGATTTATATATCACATGTATGATATGTGTTTCATATTTTAATACAGCTCGGGTTATAAACCTAGATCATGTATTTGGTCATTATGACCCGTCCGGCAATAAACCGCCAGGACCCTTTAAATTTTGTCTTTTGCAAACACAGGTTGAATAAAACTGTTCAACATCATAAACAGAAAAACTATGAAACTGCCGGATTGAGCAATGTTATGCAGAAGGAATACGCAGGAAGACATAACCAAATGTTTCAGCTATCCTATTACAAGGCGTTTTCAGCCCAAAAGAATATATGTTCCTCGCCAAGTATTGCGGTACAATGAATGTTAAACCGGCGCCGGTTCATGGCTCTGCGTCAGCCCGACTAGATGATTGTGAATCATCATGCGCCGTCTCTTCTTCGTTCTTATCCAGCAGCTGGAAGTCAGGGGTTGCCCAATTGATCTTTGTCAGAGCGTGGAAAATAGCTTCATCGCTTATGAGTTCAGACGGTTCAACATCAGGGGCATAGGTATGCTTACGGATGGGCGGGATGAGATCTTCAACTTCATAGACCGGATTATTAACCTGGCGATTATCAGCATCGTAACCCGCCTGATAGCGAGACACATCAGCTTCATCGGCTAATTTGCTGGCCAAGGGCCACATTTCTCATGTTAAAGCCTGCAAGTCTGCATCTGTGAACTCTGATCCGTCCTCTTTCATACTTGGATAGCCGTTCATCACATCGGTCCGATCAAGATCAGGTACCCAAGCCTTCGCCCGAGTTAGTGCAATTAAAGCGCCCGTCCTGGCAGCTGATTTCTTGAGCTCTCCAAACCGGGCGGGTAGCACTAATAGCTTTTCCAACGTCTCCTTGATCAACTTGGGAGCCAGTTTGTTATGAGAAGCAGCACAAACAATCCTTTGAGTGTCGGTATACAGCTGCTCTATAAGAGTATATGCAGCCTTCAATTTCATCTGCATGTCAGCACCAAGATGAGCAGTACATTTTCCTGCATCAATGGAACTAGAGTTAAACCGGAAGATTGTGGAAATATCATATTCAGAATTGTGGTAAGAGTACTTACCAAAGACAGCAGTAGTCATGGCGTTTATCTGCCATTTTAAGCCAGATAGTTCTTCTGACACTAGATTGAGAGCGGTCTCTGCATCAACTGCCCTTTTCTCCAAAGCGGCTCTTTCTGCATCCCAATCCGCCCGTTCCTTCTAGAAGTCTTTCTTCAATTTCTCCAGGCTTGCTAAAGCGAGAGTCAACTCATCCTTGGTCTTGGAAGCGGCGGATTGCTGGAATTTTAGGTTGTCTTGAAGCTCGGCCATTTGAGATTCTTTCTGATTTAGGTCAGCCTGCAAAGAGAAGCACACATCATACATTGGTAAACCATATTGGAAGTCCCAAGCACATAACAAATTATCCACTTGGCACTTGGGGGCTAATACATATTTGCAGTTATCAGCCATTTTTAATAAAGTCCCAAGCACATAACAAGTTATACACTTAGCACTTGGGGGCTAATGCGTTATTGTTCAAAGAGGGTTACAAAATAAATGTCTCGGTTCATCCTGAAGAGATAAACCGGCCCTTGGGGACTACACATGTAAAAAATTACATAATGGGCATTCTGAAGTCCCAGTTCATCCTGAAGGAATAAACCGTCCCTTGGGGGAACGGTGGAGTTGAGACAAGCTATTGGGCTTAAGCAGGAATAAGATGGAAAGTAAATTAAGCAGAAGTTTACCTCATAACGTTCCTTCATAAGATTCACTAAACCGGCTTAATAATCATGGCAGGTATGCAACCGGTTCAAATATCCCAAATGAAGGTCCTGGGCGCTGAGTTGAGCATAGCTTGACAAATCGGCATTCCACTTGCCTTTGTCTTTCCCAGAGACTTCTTCTTTAGCAGTATGCTTGGTTAATGCAACGGGTTCACCAGGGGCAGTGTAGCCAAAACCAGTAATTTGGACATCTTCTATTGAAGCGGCAGCGGCTTTGACAGGACTGGCCGGAGTATTACTGGCCCGGACTGGGCTAGTCGGATTATCGCCAAGGTCCATTGGCGCAGCTTCTTGTTCAGTAAAGATTTCATGATCCATTGGAGGAGGATCATCATGCAAGACATCAGCATTCTCTTCGGCTGGCTCATGATTCTTTTCCGGTTAAGGGTTTGTATTATCACTTGCCGGTTTATTCAATATAGCCTTCTTGCTAGTCTTTGGCTTACTGTGAAATTTAAAGGTAAATATAAATCAGTGGAGTGAAAGGAAAAGATTAACAGAAAAATAAAAACTTACCCAGGAACAGTTTTGAGAGGAGGAAGTTGTGTAGCTGTTGACTCGTCGGATGACGAACGAGGAGCATCCTGGTAATTTGAATCGGACGGATTAAGAGGCTGGCGAATATGACCCGCTTTCGGATAAAGAGCATATGGAGTATGTAAAACCTCTGATCGACGTCTTCGGGCTGGTGTCTGTGGTAAACCGGTGGATTCGATAACCTGACCACTGTGCCGCGTTGTGCGGCGAGCTTCATGTTGCTGTTTCTTCAAAATAAAGTTTGGGTCCAAGTAAGTGAAAGGGTGAGAAAATTGTACTTTCCGGCATGCTCGATGAATTTTTGGTGTTGGCAGAGGATCTGAACCGGAGGAAAGGGTAATTACCTCGACATCATCAGCCTTGCTGCCTTCAGCGTTTCCCTGAGTACAATCATTGTCAATAAGATGCAAGAAAAGGGAGCCAAGGGAGTCAAGTGATACCTCTGAGGCTAGTTCATCAACATCAAGATTGGATTCAGATGCTGCCGTGTTTTTGTTCTTAACAGTTTTCTTAACAGCCTTGTTTTTCTGGCGAGCTGCCTTTACCGGTTTATCCTGGGTTTTCCTAGTCCAGAACGGATCATTACCCTGATAAGGATTGTGAGATCATTCAGAAAGGATACTAAGGACAGATTGAAATAAAACAAACAATGTAAGAAGATTTACCGATGGCGGTTCATTGAACTCGCAGAAAGGGGCCAGTCCAGTTTTGCTGCAGACGTCCACCGGTTCATTCAATATCTTTTTGACAGGCTCATTGACTTCATTCTCTGATAATACAGCTTCAGTATGGCGTAGAGGATCTTTGGGATTTCCGGTATATTCACACATCAAACTGGAATGCCGGCTTAGCGGTAGAATACTCCAAGAAATCCAACATCATACAAAGTCAATGCATGTCAAGCCGTTTGCGGTGAAGGCCCGGAGGTTTGAAAGCTGTGGGGCGTATTGGGCTCGCTCCTGGGCACTTAGCCATTGGGGGAAAGGATGATTACCAGGAAGATGATGAGGATGGTAACCTGGTAGAGGATTTTCATCATCTTGAGACGTGTCTACACAGTAAAACCAGGTCTGGTTCCAATCTTTAGGATGGCTGTGATGTTGGGCATGAGGAAAGCTGACATCTTTTCTCTTTTGGATGGACATTCCGCCAAGTTCAGTGTTGGGCCCATCCGAAAATTATGTGCGGTGGTTTAAATGGAAGAAATCGATAAACAGTTCAATTGAAGGTTCTTCTTGCAGATAAGCTTCACAGAATTTTTGGAAGTTGTAGATGTTGGACACATAATTCGGTCCGATATCTTGAGGGTGGAGCTGGAAGCTAGCCAGCACGTCACGAAAGAATTTTGATCCGGGAGGACTGAACCCTCGGGATAGATGATCAAGAAATACGATAACCTCTCCATCTTTGGGCTCCAGAGGACATTCTGATCTAGGGACTCTCCAACGGAAGAGATCCTTCTTGCCTAAAGTGCCAACTTCAGCCCGATTATGAAGTTCCTCTTCGGTAACCCGAGACTGGACCTAGTTGCAGGAAGTAAATTGCTTGGCTTGCTTTGCCATTTTGAAGGAAAAAGCTGAAAACATAGTGAAGGGCCGATTTACGATTTATGTCATGATAAACCGGAAGTGTTTCAAGGGTAACCACAGACGGCGGTTTAAGCGGGGCCTAATGATATCTACCGGTTTATGGTTTTTTCTAATGTTAAACCGCCGGGGAGAAGATGAAAGGTGCAGATCTAAAGTTATGAAAAACAGGTTTCACAAAATCACCAACAGAATTATAGATCTACAGCATGTCATAAATTCAGAAATATTCAGGATTAATATTGATCAGACGCTGCAGCAGTTCAGATGGATCTAGATAAGGGGAATACTGTAAAGGAGGATAAGCATTTAATTGAGTGGAGTTATTAATACAATCGCAGGCGAAGACATCAGATCTAATCTACTTATCGGAGCCGCGACGAAGAACAGTGAAGAACAAGCGCCCTAGACATGACGAACTCACACCAGAAACCCTAATGAGATCTATATAAGAAATAAGAAAGGAACTTACCGGAGCTGACGGGTGCGGAGGCGCGCTGGCAAGTTTCTGGTCCGAACAGGTTGATGAAGTGGCCTGAGTTGACGAAGGTGCAAAGGTCAACAGCAGCGGCAGTGCTTGAGCATGGACGAGCGTGAGGAAGAAGAAGAAGCGAAGAGACGAGGGTAGGAAAGGAAATGTCCCTTTGTCCTATTTATAAGCCGAACGGTGAAACGGCAGGCGCGGGAATCAAGGAGCCCGAAGGGTGGATATGGGACGATACTGTCGCCTCGACCTTTGGACATTTTAGTAAGTAAAGAATAAAATAGGTACAAACATTAAATGAACAGATGACGTCACGGCGGTTCAATGTGATCCAAGAAAATGATGTCATGGCGGTATACGGAATATTTGAAGCCACGGAGGACCAAGCTTCTACAAGGCATTGAAGATTGACATGAACAGGTTCAAATCAATCTGGGGCCTAATGTCAGGGATATAACTATTAGGTATAAACCGCCCAGGGAGGGGACGGTTTATGCCCATAAGGATTATTTCTACTGAAGCCCAGCAAGGCATAGAACATGGCGCTTTATTATAAAAGACTAGAGGATAGGGCCCAAGAGGTGTTAGGGCCCGTAAGTGTAAACCGCCATACGGCGTGTAACTTGTATTGTAAGATATGAAAGATAGAGACCGAGCCGGGCACGTTTATGAGTCGGCCTCGGGATTCTGTAAACCGGACCCGACATCATCCTGTGTATATAAAGGGACGACCCGGCGACGGTTTAGGGGAGAGGACAACAACTCGAGACACAGGCACAGCAGATTCGCTCCCTGGTCATCGAAACCCTAGCAATACCACACCAAACTAGATGTAGGCTTTTACCTTCATCGAAGGGGCCGAACTAGTATAAATCCTTTGCGTCCGTGTCCGCTTTAACCCCTTTAAGCTAACCCGTAGCGATGGCTCCACGACTAAGTCCTTTTGCTAGGACATCTGCCATGACAAAACCACGACACAAGGTATTCCTCCAGTATTCAGGAGTTGCATAATGTCATAGTCATAGGAACATGTATAAGTCATGAAGAAAGCAATAGCAGTAAAACTAAACGATCAAGTTGCTAAGCTAACCGATGGGTCTTGTCCATCACATTAGTCTCTCAATGATGTGATCCCATCGATCAAATGACAACTCATGTCTATGGCTAGGAAACATAACTGTCTTTGATCAATAGGCTAGTCTAGTAGAGGCATACTAGGGACACTCTATTTTGACTACGTATTCACACATGTACTAAGTTTCTGGTGAATACAATTCTACCATGAATAATAAACATTTATCATGATATAAGGAAATACAAATAACAACTTTATTATTGCCTCTAGGGCATATTTCCTTCAAAGGTGGGGTCCAGCACCATGGCATAGGCACCCCGTGAAGGCATCACGGCCGGATGGTCATCACGACTCGAGGTGATGGGCCTCTCGGACCAGTGCATGAATTGGGGGACCTCGGGAATGACATCATTAACCTTGGGACGCTGCTGACGCCGACTGCGCTTGTCACCACCTTCACCCGTGAAGACGACGTAGGCGGAATTCTCATTGGGGAATTCATCTTGGAGCATGCCGACAGGGCAGGCCGACTGCTAATGAGCCGGAGCCGCCGGGCCGTCTGGAGGAGGCGGCAAGCCCTCACCCTTAGAGATTCGGGTGAACCAAATGCCTTGACGGGTTGTATGGTTGGACGGCTTCGCGGCACTGTGGAACTTGCAAGGAACATCTAGGGTATGCTCAAAGGAGAAAGCCGGCTGCAGGCACCCTTGCTTCCACGCTGGCGCTTGCGGTCGGGTTGACCTTCGGCTACTGGTCTTCGACGGTAGCCACATGCCTGCTGTTAGAAGCCGACTGCTGGGCCTTGCGCTTGTTTTTGTTCGGCTGTTGACATCGGTTGGTATCACCAG
Organism: Secale cereale; assembly: GCA_902687465.1. NCBI lineage: Eukaryota > Viridiplantae > Streptophyta > Magnoliopsida > Poales > Poaceae > Secale > Secale cereale. The sequence goes on along the minus strand of LR738713.1, from coordinate 183,081,983 downwards.
TCTGCGCCGGAGAAGCCGGTGGGATCACCTTCCCGGACATGTTGATTCGGATCTCCATCTTCATGGAGGAGTCGGTCGTGGCGTACTTGTCCGCCACCACCAGGAGCTCGTCCAGGGTAGCCGGCTCGTCGCACAGAAGCTTGTGCTTGAGTAGGGTGCCCTCTCTGTACTCGAAGGTGAAATGCTTGATGGCGTGCACCTCGTGCACCCCTTCGCAGGAGTTGTGGAACTCGGCCCAGTGCGTCAGGTAGTCGCGAGTAAATTCGGTCAGGCCCCGAACGCACATGGAGAGCTAGCGAGGCGGGCCCGCTTGTAGTTGCTTTTGAAGTTGCGCATGAAGACTTCGCTGAAGTCCAACCAACTGTTGATGTTGTTGGCCTTGAGGCTGTTCAGCCATGTTCGGGTCATGCCGTGCAACATGAGGGGAACGTACTTCACGACAACACGCTTTTTGCCATTGGCTATGCTTACTGATGTGGCATAGTCGGTCAACTAGTCCTCCGGCCTCACGGTGCCGTTGTACTTGGGAGTGTCGCGGGGAAGTTAGAACCCTTTGGGGAAGGTCTAGTCGCGGATGCGGGGGCCAAAGCAGGCCGGGCCGATTATATCCTCTTCCTCCATTGCCAGGGACCGAGCCAGCTGCTCAATCCGGCGACGAGCGTCATTCTCGCGGACTGCATCGCGGGGGCCTAGCCGCCCCCTCCCCCCCCCAAGGTCGGGTGATCAACCGGCGCCAGAGAAGCTGGCCTCTCCCTTCGGGGAGGCAGACGTTCATCCTACTAGCGTCGGGCCTTCGGATTCGGAGGAACTTGCCGGCTTTCCACAACTATGCGGTGAGAGCGCTGATACATCTCCAACGTATCTATACTTTTTTATTGTTCCATGCTATTATATATTCTATTTTGGATGTTTAATGGGCTTTATTATACACTTTTATATTATTTTTGGGACTAACCTACTAACCCAAGGCCCAGTGCAAATTGCTGTTTTTTTTTGCCTATTTCAGTGTTTCGCAGAAAAGGAATATCAAACGGAGTCCAAATGGAATGAAACCTTCGGGAGAGTTATTTCTGGAACAACATCAACACGATAGACTTGGAGTACATGCCAGGAAGTGAAGGAGGTGGCCACGAGGGCAGGGGCGCGCCCAGGGGGTAGGCACTCCCTCCACCGTCGTGGGCCACCTGTTGACCCCCCGACATGCCTCTTCAGCCTATATATACTCTCATACCCTGAAAACATCGAGGCAATAGACGAAACTCTAATTCCACCGCCAAAACCTTCTGTTCCCATGAGATCCCATCTTGGGGCCTGTTCCGGAGCTCCGCCGGAGGGGGCATCGATCACGGAAGGCTTCTACATCAACACCATAGCATCTTCGATGAGTTGTGAGTAGTTTACCACAAAATTTCGGGTCCATAGTTATTAGCTAGAAGGCCTGTTCTCTCTCTTTGGATCTCAATACAAAGTTCTCCTCGATGTTCGAGGAGATCAATTCGTTGTAATCTTTTTTGCGGTGTGTTTGTCGAGATCCGATGAATTGCGTGTTTATGATCAAGATTATCTATGAACAATATTGGATTCTTTTCTGAAATCTTTTATGTATGATTATTATATCCTTGCAAGTCTCTTCGAATTATTGCTTTGGATTGGCCTACTAGATCTATAGTTCTTACAATGGGAGAAGTGCTTGGCTTTGGGTTCAATCTTGCGGTGTCCTTTCCCAGTGACAGCAGGGGCAGCAAGGCAAGTATTGTATTGTTGCCATCGAGGATAAAAAGATGGGGTTTATATCATATTGCTTGAGTTTATCCCTCTACATCATTTCATCTTGCTTAAGGCGTTACTCTGTTCTTATGAACTTAATACTCTAGATGCATGCTGGATAGCAGTCGATGTGTGGAGTAATAGTAGTATATGCAGAATTGTTTCGGTCTACTTGTCACAGACGTGATGCCTATATACAATGATCATGCCTAGATATTCTCATAACTATGCGCTTTTCTATCAATTGCTCGACAGTAATTTGTTCACCCACCGTAGAATTCTACTATCATGAGAGAAGCCACTAGTGAAACCTATGGCCCCCGGGTCTATTCTCATCATATTAATCTTCCATCAACTATTTACTTTACTTTGCTTTATTTACTTTCAATCTCTATACCAAAAATACCAAAAATATTATCTTATCATATCTATCAGATCTCACTCTCGTAAGTGACCGAGAAGGGATTGACAACCCCTTTTATCGCGTTGGCTGCGAGGTTCTTATTGGTTTGTGCAGGTGCAAGGGACTCGCGCGTAGTCTCCTACTGGATTGATACCTTGGTTCTCAAAAATCGAGGGAAATACTTACGCTACTGTGCTGCATCACCCTTTCCTCTTCGAGGGAATACAACGCAAGCTCGAGAAGTACCAAGAAGAATTTTTGGCGCCGTTGCCGGGGAGATCTACGCAAAAGTCATATACCAAGTACCTATCACAAACCATTATCCCTTCGCATTACATTTATTTGCCTCTCGTTTTCCTCTCCCCCACTTCACCCTTGTCGTTTTATTCGCCCTTCTCTTCCCGTGTGTTTTATCGTTTGCCTTGCCGTCATGGCTAGAACACCTATCATTATCAATACTCCCGAGAGTGAGGTTCTTAATTTTAAGCAAAGGGAGGAAGAAAATCTAAAAGATGCTTGGTATAGAATTTGCAATGCTCAAAATAGATCTACTAGGAAGCTTTCCACTTCTGTTCTTCTGTGCAATTTTTATGTTGGCATCACTCCTTGGAATAGATATATTCTTGATACCATTACCGGAGGGAATTTCTTGGGTAGCCATACTTTTGATTCCTATAATTTTATGACAGAATTGTTTGGCCCACCACCTCTTCTGGTTAATGGAACTGTTTTGACTTTAGAACATGTTATGCAAAGGCTAGAAATTATTGAAAATAAATTTGCCACTATGGAGTTGGTTGAGAGTTTGGATAAAAAGATCGATAACCAAATTACCCAATATGGATCTAAAGTAGGAGTTATTCTGAATTTTTATAAAATAAAATGAACCCATAGTTAAAGAGAGAATAGATCAAGATTCCACTAGAATTGATAAACTTGAGGATATTATCACTAATATAGGGTCTGCTTTTTCTGCTGTGAAAGATACTTCAAACCCCTCCATCACTAAAATAGCCAAGTTTATGTATGTTCCTAAAAATAAGGGTGAATCATCTAGTAAGGAAACTGCGGATCTCAAATCCATAAGTGTTCATCCCAACATTCTCACTTTCGTAAGGGAGCCTTTTGCTACAAACGAATTTCTTGATTGCTTTCCTAGAATTTTGATTATTAATAGGAAGGAAGAAAGTCCAAAAAATTATAAGTGTTTAATCGAAGAATTGCCTAGCAAAGATGGCAATACCTAGATCTATTCTTGTATCGTGCCTAGCTAGGGGCATTAAACGATAGCGCTTGTTGGGAGGCAACCCAATTTTATTTACTTTGTTTTTGCTTTTGTTTAGGAATAAATATTGCATCTAACTTCTGTTAAGATGTGGTTTTTTTGTTTTAATTAGTGTTTGTGCCAAGTAGAACCTTTGGGAAGACTTGTGTGAAGTTTATGCGATCATGCTGTAAAAAACAGAAACTTTAGCGCTCACGAGATTAGCTACCGTTTTTTACAGGAGAGTGATTTTTAGTTGATTATTTTTGTAGATGATTAATAGACAAATCCCTCACGTACACCAATTTATTTCAATTTCTTTAGAGTTACAGAAGTATTCGAAACTTACAGCTTGCTACAGACTGTTCTGTTTTTGACAGATTCTGTTTTTCGTGTGTTGTTTGCTTATTTTGATGACTCTATGAGTAGTATCGGGGGGTAAGAATCATAGAGAAGTTGGAATACAGTAGGTTTAACACCAATATAAACAAAGAATTAGTTAATTACAGTACCTTTGAGTGGTGGTTTGTTTTCTTATACTAACGGAGCTCACGAGGTTTTTGGCTAAGTTTTGTGTTGTGAAGTTTTCAAGTTTTGAGTAAGGATTTGATGGACTATGGAACAAAGAGTGGCAAGAGCCTAAGCTTGGGGATGCCCAAGGCACCCCAAGGTAAAATTCAAGGATAACCAGAAACCTAAGCTTGGGGATGCCCCGGGAAGGCATCCCCTCTTTTGTATTCATCTATCTGTAACTTTACTCGAGACAATATTTTTATTCACCACATGATATGTGTTTTGCTTGGAGCATCATGTATGATTTGAGTCTTTGCTTTTTAGTTTACCACAATCATCCTCTCTGGACACACCTTTTGAGAGAGATACAAATGAATTGGAATTTATTAGAATACTCTTTGTGCTTCACTTATATCTTTTGAGCTAGATAGTCTTGCTCTAGTGCTTCACTTATATCTTTTAGAGCACGGTGGTGGGTTTTATTTTGTAGAAATTATTGATCTCTCATGCTTCACTTATATATTTTTGAGAGACTCTTAGAACAGGATGGTAATGTGCCTTGGTTATAAAACTAGTCCTAATATGATAGGCATCCAAGATGGGTATAGTAAAAACTTCCATATAAAAGTGCATTGAATATTATGAGAAGTTTGATACTTGATGATTGTTTTGAGATATGAGGATAGTGATATTAGAGTCATGCTAGTGGAGTAATTGTGAATTTGATAAACACTTGTGTTAAAGTTTGTGATTCCATAGCATGCACGTATGGTGAACCGTTATGTGATGAAGTTGGAGCATGATTTATTTATTGAGTGTCATCCTTTGTGTAGAAGTCGGGATAGCGCGATGGTTAACTCCTACCAACCCTTCCCCTAGGATCATGCGTTGAATACTTTGTTTTGGTAACTCGTAGACTTTTGCAATAATTATATGAGTTCTTTGTGACTAATGTTGAGTCCATGGATTATACGCACTCTCACCCTTCCACCATTGCTAGCCTCTCCTGTATCGCGTAACTTTTGCCGGTACCATACACCCACCATATACCTTCCTCAAAACGGCCACCATACCTACCTATCATGGAATTTCCATAGCCATTCCGAGATATATTGCCATGCAACTTTCCACCGTTCCGTTCATATGACACGCTTCATCATTATCATTCACATAGAGTCATATTTTGATCTCGCTTCGAGTTGTAAGTAAATAAAAGTGTGATGATCGTCATTATTAGAGTATTGTCATGGTGAGAAAGGGATGATGGATACTATGATTCCCCCACAAGTCGGGATGAGACTCCGGACGAAAGAAAAGAAAAAGAAAATAAAAAAAGAGGCCATAAAAAAGAGAAAGAAAAAAGAGAAAAGGCCCAAAGGAAAAAAAGAAAAAAAAAAGAAAAAAGGAGAGAAAAGGAGAGAAGGGACAATGTTACTATCCTTTTTCCACACTTGTGCTTCAAAATAGCACCATGATCTTCATGATAGAGAGTCTCTTGTTTTGTCACTGTCATATACTAGTGGAAATTTTCATTATAGAACTTGGCTTGTATATTCCAATGATGGGCTTCCTCAAAATGCCATAGGTCTTCGTGAGCAAGCAAGTTGATGCACACCCACTTAGTTTCTTTTGTCGAGCTTTCATACACTTATAGCTCTAGTGCATCGGTTGCATGGCAATCCCTGCTCACTCACATTGATATCTATTGATGGACATCTCCATAGACCATTGATACGCCTAGTTGATGTGAGACTATCTTCCTCTTTTGTCTTCTCCACAACCACCACTCTATTCCACATAGTGTTATATCCATGGCTCACGCTCATGTATTGCATGAAAGTTGAAAGGTTTTAAAAAATTGAAGTGTGAAACAATTGCTTGGCTGAAACCGAGGTTGTCCATGATTTAAATACTTTGTGTGATGAAGATAGAGCATAGCCACACTATATGATTTTTTAGGGATAACTTTCTTTGGCCATGTTATTTTGAGAAGACATGATTGCTTTGTTAGTATGCTTGAAGTACTATTGTTCTTATGTCAATATAGACTTTTGTCTTGAATCTTTCGGATCTGAACATTCATGCCACAATAAAGAAAACTTAATAGAGAATTATGTTGATTAGCATTTCGCATCAAAAATTCTATTTTTATCATTTACCTACTCGAGGACGAGCAGGAATTAAGCTTGGGGATGCTTCATACGTCTCCAACGTATCAATAATTTTTTATTGTTCCATGCTATTATATATTCTGTTTTGGGTGTTTAATGGGATTTATTATACACTTTTATATTTCTGGAACTAACCTACTAACCCAAGGCCTAGTGCAAATTGTTGTTTTTTTTGCCTATTTCAGTGTTTCGCAGAAAAGGAATATCAAATGGAGTCCAAACGGAATGAAACCTTCGGGAGAGTTATTTTTGGAACAATATCAACACGAGAGACTTGGAGTACACGCCAGGAAGCGAAGGAGGTGGCCACGAGGGCAGGGGCGCGCCCGGGGGGTAGGCGTGCCCCCACCCTCGTGGGCCACCTGTAGACCCCTCGACGTGCCTCTTCAGCCTATATATACTCTCATACCTTGAAAACATCGAGGCAACAGACGAAACCCTAATTCCACCGCCGCAACCTTCTGTTCCGGTGAGATCCATCTTGGGGCCTGTTCCGGAGCTCCGCCGGAGGGGGCATCGATCACGGAAGGCTTCTACATCAACACCATAGCCTGTCCGATGAGTTGTGAGTAGTTTACCACAGACCTTTGGGTCCATAGTTATTAGCTAGATGGCTTCTTCTCTCTCTTTGGATCTCAATACAAAGTTCTCCTCGATCTTCGAGGAGATCTATTCGATGTAATATTTTTTGCGGTGTGTTCGTCGAGATCTTGGGTTTATGATCAAGATTATCTATGAACAATATTGGATTCTTTTCTGAAATCTTTTATATATGATTATAATATCCTTGCAAGTCTCTTTGAAATATTGGTTTGGTTTGGCCTACTAGATCTATAGTTCTGGCAATGGGAGATGTGCTTGGCTTTGGGTTCAATCTTGCGGTGTCCTTTCCCAGTGACAGCAGGGGCAGCAAGGCACGTATTGTATTGTTGCCATCGAGGATTAAAAGATGGGGTTTATATCATATTGCTTGATTTTATCCCTCTACATCATGTCATCGTGCTTAAGGTGTTACTCTGTTCGTATGAACTTAATACTCTAGATGCATGCTGGATAGTGGTCGATATGTGGAGTAATAGTAGTAGATGCAGAATCATTTCGGTCTACTTGTCACGGACGTGATGCCTATATACAATGATCATGCCTAGATTTTCTCATAACTATATATGCGCTTTTCTATCAATTGCTCGATAGTAATTTGTTCACCCACCGTAGAATTCTGCTATCATGAGAGAAGCCACTAGTGAAACCTATGGCCCCTGGGTCTATTCTCATCATATTAATCTTCCATCAACTTTTTAATTTTCTTTGCTTTATTTACTTTCAATCTCTATATAAAAAATACCAAAATATATTGGTGATGGCCACGCCGCACTGCCGGATGGTGCCGGCCCGGCCGGGCTCGCCCGCAGCCAGAGTGCCGACCGCTATGCGGTCGATCCCGCACTGGTTGGCCTCAACACGACGCTTCATGGCCGCCATCGTGGTGGCGTTGTCGAGGATCTTGACACGGATTGCTTCCCGCGTCGTTGGGTCAGCGTCACCGTCGACGGGAGAGGACAGGTCCCGCATTGCTGCTCGCAATGGGTCCTCGGCGGCCTCATCAACGGGTTGGTTGTTTCCAAGGACCATCGCCTCCACGAAGACGCCGACACTGAGCGCGCCGGCAGAGGCGTCGCTGGCGACAAGAGGGAGCGGGTCGTCGATTATCACCACATCACTGGGGTATTCGTCAGCGGTGAACGTGTCGGAGAGGTTGAGCTTCCCGAAGAGATCGATGAGGCAGCTTGCGGGGCAGACCACCCCCGCGTCGGGCGATGCGCTGGTGCAAACACAAATGGACGTGTCGGGCTGGTTGACTAGGCCAAACATGACGCGCTCGCCGGAAGGAATGGTGGTTCCCGTCCGGAACACAACTCCAGCCGACGCCGCGGATGGCCCCATGGTGGGGGCCAACTGTCGTGGTAATATCACGTCAGATGCCAGGTGGTGGCTTATCGTGGGTGGAGCCATGAGGATGTCGTCGGGTTCCAGAAGCGATAGTGAGCACGAGCTTGGTTGCACACGAGACGTACCCAGGTTCGGGGCTCTCCGGAGAGATAACACCCCTAGTCCTGCTGAGATGACTGTGATCAAGAGTGTACAAAGTTGCTCCTAGAGCTGTGTTGCTAGAGGAGGAAGAAGGGTAGAGCTATCCCTCTTCTCCTAGCTACGTTGTATGTGGAATAAGAGAATGTGAACCCTTTACATGGGTGAGCCCGGAGGGGTCTTATAGGCCGACCTCCCAGGGGTACAATGGTAATACGGCCGGGTTGTGGGACCCGGACATCAGTGTTTAGGGTCGTCGGGTTCTCCGTCGGCTGTTGGGGCCCTCCTTTGGAGGGGCCCACCGGCTGCCGAGAATCCGGCCGACAGGTAGGCCCCGCCGCCTGCGGGCCATGCTGATTGCCTTTCACTGTGGCATCGTCCTTGCTGACGAGGGCGGCGTCATGCGTCGCATGGCTACAGTCCCACACCAGGTGGGTAGGTGGACGCACAGTCAGTGCATATTGTAGCCACGCTCTCCCGGGATTTGGGGGGAGCAGGTGGCACTGTTGCCACGCCCCGTCTCGTCACGGTAGGTGAGTGTAGACTCCGAGGAGGAGGGGCGGGTGCTGGGAGCTGGCCTACCCCTGAATCCGCCTTCTATGAGTGTGCCGTCTTCTTGAAGCCGGCCACGGAGTCGGCCGCATGCCTAGTCGGCATGAGGGGCTTTGCTAGCCCCGATGTCTTGAAATGTCTTTGGGTGCGGATGAGGCTACCCATGGTACATATTGAGGGAGTCCTCGAGTAGGGGGTCCTCGGGTGTCCAGGTTACTCGTTATGGGCCCGACTGGTGGGCCGTGAAGATCAAAGGAGAATATTATCGCTCGTGTCCGGATAGGATTCCTATGTGCGTAGAATGGCAAGTTTTATGTCCAGGTGTAATGTTTTCTTCCTCTGCAAGATGATTCTGTACAACCCAAGGTCCCTCCGTTGTGTATATAAACCAGAGGGTTTATTCCGTAGAGGCTATCCAACAATCATAGGCTAGACGTCTAGGGTTTGGCCATTACGATCTCGAGGTAGATCAACTCATATAATCCCCATATTCATCAAGATCAATCAAGAAAGACATAGGGTATTACCTCCATTAAGAGGGCATGAACCTGGGTAAACATTGTGTCCTTGTTTCCTCCTGTTACCCCCAATCCTCAGATACACAGCTCGAGACCCCCTACCCGAGATCTGCCGGTTTTGACACCAACATTGGTGCTTTCATTGAGAGTTCCATTGTTTTGTCAACGGAAGGATCGATGGCTCGCTTTGTTGCTGGCGTCGGTGCTGCCTCGGGGGAGATCTTCCTCCCACGCCAGCTTTTTGTGTTTGGCGGCTTCGTGCTACGCGCCAACTCAGAGGGCCACCTTGAGCAGGTCGACAGCTACGCCGCTGGTCACCAGATCAGGTTTGGAAGTCTGGATTACGTAATTGATATCCGAGGAGATCTGATCTTTGAGGGATTCGCGGCCTCGGTTGCCACTCCCTGCCTGCACGAAGAAGACCCCTTGGATCAACTATCAGATCACGTCCAGGGATTGACACTCACGTCTACTCCGGCCTTAGATCCGGAGCAGGTCACTTCATCCGAAGACGGGAGCCAAAATCCCACCAGACTCTTCATCCCTGAGGAATTTCTCATAGGAGACACAGAGGCGACCGCACCGTTGACTGACCTAGAGCCATATGGGACTCTTCGCATGGCTAGGGAGCTGGATTTGCCTCCTGATACAAGCTCCAAATTATCAAAATCCGCATCCTCTGAGCTCGGCCAACTGGTTAACACCGGCCCCAGCTCCGCGGATCCACGGACTCCTATCCAGCTCTCGCTCCTAAATGAGTCGCTGGACTTAATGCAATCTCTTGCCATCGCGGAGGCTTCACCTCCAGACTATGCCAATTTCAAACTTGGGGCTGAGACTAGGGAGTTTTGCTTCCCACCCACCACCCACTTGGTAGCCATGGTCGAGGATTTAACCGACGTGCTCGACTACGCTTTCGAAGACAACGATGGCATGGAACATGATGTCAAAGACGATCTAGGTCAAGACCCACCCATCACCGAGCGTTGGACGGCCACTTCTACCAATGACGTATACATGGTGGACACACCCGAAGAGAAGGACGACGATGGCACTAAAGATCTAGAAGAGGATAAGCCTATCAATGAACCTCCTAAATAACGGCGTCAGCGGCGCCACTCATGATTACGTCGAGGAAGGGAAAGTAATACCGGAACCGGAGGCAATGATACACCGGAGGATGCCGAAGATCCGTAGAGCCAGTTCTAGAGCAGGAGGAGGGGGAAGATGGCCAATTCAGTCCCGAACAACTCAGCAATCACAATGATTCATAAGATAGTAACTATCTACCTGTCTTCGAAGAGGGTGTGAGCCTTAGAGACGAAGAATTCATCGTCCCAAAGGAACCCCTCAAATAAAAACGCCTTCAGCGATGGCTTATTGCCACAGCGAGGAGCCTGAAAAAGCAATAGCAGCGGCTTAGAGCCGAACATGATACGATCAATGACAGATGGAATCAAGTGCTAGATGCTGAAGAAAGATATGGACGTGAGTGCCAAACAAAGAGCTATCCAAGCACAAGCTACTGCCACAATTTGATGATGAGGCCCTTGCGCCAATTCCGTCGAGGCATGATCAGGCTGATCAACCGGACCGACCACCTCGTGGACAGGACAAAGCGGCTACCAATGCCGAATACCAGCCCGCGCCTCCCCACCGTAAAGGAAAGGATACAGCGGCTCAGGGCCACAAGTACGACCTATGTCAGGACCTGAACAATAAAGCCGGTCAGGACAGATCAATCTACGGATCAACATGACGTGCTCCCATACGGGATGACGGCCATCAAGCCAAGCGCACCGAATATAATCAAGTTCGGAGTCAGCACCGAACACAGATGCTGTCCAAACTCTGTCGTGATGTCGCACGATACAAAGGTGTTGCGCACCCTATGTGCTTTACCGATGAGGTGATGGATCACCAATTTCCGGAAGGGTTTAAACTCGTAAACATCGAGCCGTTCGATGGAATGACGGATCCCGATGTATGGATTGAAGTCTTTATTCTCGATATCCACATCGCTCGGGGAAATGACCTCCATGCCATTAAATACCTCCCTGTAAAGCTGAAGGGGCCAGCACGGCACTAGTTGAACAACCTCCCACAGAACTCCATTGGAAGCTGGGAAGATTTAGAGGATGCCTTTCAGGATAACTTTCAGGGGACTTATGTCCGGCCACCGGATGCTAATGACTTGAGCCATATAATCCAGCAATCTGGTGAGTCAGCCCGCAAGCTTTGGAATTAGTTATTAACTAAAAAGAACCAAATTGTCGACTGTCTAGACGCCGAAGCCTTAGCGGCATTCAAACACAGCGTCCGCGACGAATGGCTCGCGCGACACCTCGGCCAGGAGAAGCCAAAGACTATGGTAGCCCTTACCACACTCATGACCCGCTTTTGCGCGGGCGAAGATAGCTGGTTGGCTCGTAGAAGCAACAGCACTAGCGACCCTGGCACTTCTGAAGCCGGGGATGGCAATGGCAAGCCACGACGCAACAAAAATAAGCGTCAGAGCAACAATGGAGAAATAGATGACATGGCAGTAAACACCAGATTCAGTGGCTCCAAATCCGGCCAGAGGAAGAAGTCGTTCAAGGGCAATCGGGATGGTCCATCTAACTTGGACAAGATACTAGAAAGACCTTGCCAGATTCATGGCACCCCTGACAAGCCTGCAAACCACACCAATAGGAATTGTTGGGTCTTCAAGCAGGCCGGCAAGCTAAATGCCGAACATAAGGGGAAAGGACCTCAAAGCGAGGACGAGGACGAGCCTCGCCCACCAAACACTAGGGGATGAAAACAATTTCCCTCTGAGGTGAAAACAGTGAACATGATCTATGCCACCCATATCCCCAAGAGGGAGCGCAAGCACACACTAAGGGACGTCTACGTTGTAGAGCCTGTCGCCCCCAAATTCAACCCATGGTCGGCTTGTCCGATCACCTTTGATCGTAGGGACCACCCAACCAGTATCCGGCACGGAGGTTCAGCGCCCCTGGTACTGGATCCTATCATCGACGGATACCACCTTATTATAGTCCTTATGGACGGTGGCAGTAGCGAGAACTTAATCTATCAGGATACTGTCCGCAAGATGGGGATAGACCCGTCAAGAATCAAGCCTAGCAGCACAACCTGTAAAGGGGTGATACCCGGCGTAGAGGCCCGCTGCACGGGTTCATTAACGCTGGAGGTAGTATTCGGCGCTCCAAACAATTTTAGAAGCGAGGAATTAATCTTCAACATCGCGCCCTTCCGTGGTGGCTATCATGCACTGCTCGGACAAACAACTTTCGCCCGCTTTAATGCAGTCCTACACTATGCTTACGTCAAGCTTAAAATGCCCAAACCTCGTGGCGTCATCATAGTCAATGGGAATATGAAGCACTCCCTCCATACAGAGGAGGATACTATGGCCCTGGCAGCCGAAGTTCAAGGCGGCCTATTCAAACCGAACAATTCACCGGTCATCAAGACCCAAGACATGGCTAAAAGTGTCCGGCCCACATCACAGCGCGGTAGCTCAGGGGAACCTGAGCTTGATTAGCAGCTCGGCCTCCGCCTACTGCCCCATAAGGTTGTGGCATACGTAGCTCGCGTACATAACTATGCCCTCACAATACCTTGGGCAGCGCCGGGGCACACTGCGGAAAACGGTCCATAGTACGGCTTGACCCTATTCAGACCTCTATTACGTCTTCATTATAGGTTCATTAAAGAACCCACCTTATCTATGGTTGTGCAGGGAATTATTTTCCTCCTTTTTTGCAGATGGCCATGAAACTTCTCTCCTTCAAGGATGTTTCACAAAGGAGAAACGACGCAGACGTGCAGCAGGGCTTCATTGAGATTGTTAAATCATTAAGCTTAGGCTCTGTGTAAACCTTTCCCTTTATTATTTCTTTCTTGGCATGTAAAATGTCCTTGATACTTTTGGCGTTATCTGTAAATCACATGGCTTGCCATGTTAATCAGGGTATAAAGGAAGCAGTTGGTTTCGACTTTGTTTGGAGTTCATTTTACATTACCATCTGTGCTCCCTCCCTACCTCAGATTACCATGCATGCTTCACTCCGCACTTAAACCGGGGACTGTATGCGGCCCAGCACACTTCAAAGTCCGAACACCTATAGGGAATTGTTCGGCGTCCCGGATATTGCATTATATGCATCGGCTCTGAATCATGTCTTGGGTCTATAGTGGGGTTGCCCGGCTCCTATGCTTATCACCTTATGGTCCGCATTGTTCGGCTAAGGTAGTAAAAGGGAGAACTACTTGGATTGTATTTCTGGTTCGTCTAGTCAAGTACCTCGGTAGATAAAGCCGAAAACTGACTGTCATGATCGGCAACCTCAAAATCGGCAAAGTCTCATTTTGCCGTCAGTCCAACGTCGAGTTGACGGCAAAAAAAATTGCCGTCGGTGAAGACATTTTGCTGTCAGCCGGAATTCCTACACGGCAAAAAAAAGTAAATAGACGGAACGCCCATCCATCGGACGGCGTGAGTTCTTTTTTCCGTCAGGCCAATGGTAGCCCAGACGGCAAACTACGAATTTTTTTGCCGTCAAGTGCGGGACTACAAGACGGCAAAACCACCATCTTTTTTGTTGTCAGCGCATACTGTACCGGACGGCAAACTTACTATATCTTTGTCGTCATCTACTTGTGCATAGACGGCAAACCCTTCTGCCAGGCTGTACACTAGGGCGCCACGCGTCCTTTTTTGCTGTCATGAACATGACGGCAAAGAGGCTGCACTCTTTTTATTTAAAAACAAAAATCAGTAATGATTCCTGACACATATAGATAAATAGACAAATGACAGTAGATATAGACAATGAACACGAGAATACATATAGACAATATAACACAGCAATGATTCCTCGCACATATAGCACAGTCCATAACACATTCATATAGCACAGTCCATAACACATCCATATATATATCCATATAGCACAGTCCATAACACATCCATATAGCACAGTCCATATATAAATGTTTCATAGCATATGAATATGTATAGCAGGCATCACTACATAATATTTCGCATATATATACAGCAGGCATCACTACATAATATTTC
>LR738713.1:183039663-183067605 GCA_902687465.1 Secale cereale | reverse complement strand
ACGTCTTCATTATAGGTTCATTAAAGAACCCACCTTATCTATGGTTGTGCAGGGAATTATTTTCCTCCTTTTTTGCAGATGGCCATGAAACTTCTCTCCTTCAAGGATGTTTCACAAAGGAGAAACGACGCAGACGTGCAGCAGGGCTTCATTGAGATTGTTAAATCATTAAGCTTAGGCTCTGTGTAAACTTTTCCCTTTATTATTTCTTTCTTGGCATGTAAAATGTCCTTGATACTTTTGGCGTTATCTGTAAATCACATGGCTTGCCATGTTAATCAGGGTATAAAGGAAGCAGTTGGTTTCGACTTTGTTTGGAGTTCATTTTACATTACCATCTGTGCTCCCTCCCTACCTCAGATTACCATGCATGCTTCACTCCGCACTTAAACCGGGGACTGTATGCGGCCCAGCACACTTCAAAGTCCGAACACCTATAGGGAATTGTTAGGCGTCCCGGATATTGCATTATATGCATCGGCTCTGAATCATGTCTTGGGTCTATAGTGGGGTTGCCCGGCTCCTATGCTTATCACCTTATGGTCCGCATTTTTCGGCTAAGGTAGTAAAAGGGAGAACTACTTGGATTGTATTTCTGGTTCGTCCAGTCAAGTACCTCGGTAGATAAAGCCGAAAACTGACTGTCATGATCGGCAACCTCAAAATCGGCAAAGTCTCATTTTGCCGTCAGTCCAACGTCGAGTTGACGGCAAAAAAAATTGCCGTCGGTGAAGACATTTTGCTGTCAGCCGGAATTCCTACACGGCAAAAAAAAGTAAATAGACGGAACGCCCATCCATCGGACGGCGTGAGTTCTTTTTTCCGTCAGGCCAATGGTAGCCCAGACGGCAAACTACGAATTTTTTTGCCGTCAAGTGCGGGACTACAAGACGGCAAAACCACCATCTTTTTTGTTGTCAGCGCATACTGTACCGGACGGCAAACTTACTATATCTTTGTCGTCATCTACTTGTGCATAGACGGCAAACCCTTCTGCCAGGCTATACACTAGGGCGCCACGCGTCCTTTTTTGCTGTCATGAACATGACGGCAAAGAGGCTGCACTCTTTTTATTTAAAAACAAAAATCAGTAATGATTCCTGACACATATAGATAAATAGACAAATGGCAGTAGATATAGACAATGAACACGAGAATACATATAGACAATATAACACAGCAATGATTCCTCGCACATATAGCACAGTCCATAACACATTCATATAGCACAGTCCATAACACATCCATATATATATCCATATAGCACAGTCCATAACACATCCATATAGCACAGTCCATATATAAATGTTTCATAGCATATGAATATGTATAGCAGGCATCACTACATAATATTTCGCATATATATACAGCAGGCATCACTACATAATATTTCACACTACGATAAATGTCTTCATGCCCATATCATAGTCCAAAAGAGGATCCATATGGCAACCTACAAGAAGAAATCATGCACATATGTCAAATTTTGGCACAACAATAAAATAAAGGGATACGTGTCCACAATAACAAAATAAGGTGCTTTAAATCATGAAAGTGTCAAATATACAAAAGAAAGTACTTGAAGACCCAACAAAATAAATAGTGATCCATATCACACCATATTCATATTCCATTGCAAGTTCCCACAAAAATAGCTTCTAGCCCATATGGAGTTTCTTTAACACTCGTCAAATTTTGAAGATTTCAAATTTAACACTCTAAATCACAAAGAACTTCATGAATGGTCTCTAGTTATAAGTTTGATCTTCAAATGGTTCAAATGGTGATAAATCAGCACTTGCAAGTTTCTAAATCATGAAGATCTCTAAGTCATGATAATAAGTAGAAATGGTATGGTTCAAATGGTCTTCAAGTGGTCTCTAAATCATCGTGTCATACAAATGGTTTGACATAAGTTCAATTCAATTTAACATACTAAACAATGAAGATCTCCAGGTGGTCTCTAAATCATAAATACATAGCTTCAAATGGTCGCTAAATCAAGAAAATATTTAGCTTCAATAATGCATATCTAATCGGTCAAATGTACTTGTTAGTTTCTAGATCATGGACATATGTTCAAATGATCTCTAAATTATGAAGATGTTCAAGTGGTCTCTACTTGTAAATGTGATATGGCGGCACTAACCGTAGTGGATCTCAAAGATGCAGAGAACCATGAAGGTTATTGCCACCTAAGCCAGGAGCATGTGAAGATCCAACATTATTCGATCCATGGGTCGATGGATACTGCATGAAGCATTACATGGTTAGTATGACACTCGGACAAAGAAATGCAATAATGATCCTTGCATGTATTTTAGTTAACTAACCATAGAGCGTGGAGTAAAGGCAGACATATCGAAAGCGGGCATACCATTCTGGGTGCAATAAGCCTGCAAATTATGTTAAAGAGGAGTGAAAGTTAAGTACGGGTAGTAAAAGACTACATGTGCTGACTATTAAGGAATTGTTTTTGGCTATTAAGGAACTAACCGTAAACATCTGAAAGTTTTGAGTATTTTGTGCCCACAACGCCTGCTGTGTCCTCTCATCAGCCAGTCGCCTCTCCTCCGCCCTCTCTGTCGCCCTCTCCTCCGCCGCCAGTCGCCTCTCCTCCGCCCTCTCCGCCGCCGCCCGTCGCCTCTCCTCTGCCAACCTCTCCTCGAGTAGAGACTACAGAATATGGGATCGCAATTGCATCTTCAAATCCAGCATTATGTAAGAATTAGAAATATCATAGGTAGAAATACTATTATAGAATACCTCCATCTTAGCCCTTGCCGGAGTCGCGCGTTGACATACAAAAGATTTTGACAGACCTAGCCGAGCCTTGTACTCAGGTAGAGTGCGAGTGGAGGACCTAGGAAACATGCCTCCTCCAATCGCTTCCTTACCATGCTTCCTTCCCTGTCCAACGATCATAACCAACTCGTGGTCAAGGGGCTTCGATGTCACATCATAGTCGAGCCCTCTCAGCTTTGTTGCCACCTCTTTAACTTTGGTCAGCCGATTGTAGGCAGTCTTGTTGGTGTACGCAGACGATGTGTCAGACGGGTCATATGGTGTGGCTTTTCTGTACGGTGCCTTATGGGACAGAGCATACCCAACGAAAAGGTTGGGCTCTGGAACCTTGTGGTAACACCCCTGCAACCAAACCATCATCATTAGAATTTCATCACAAGGATTGGCAACATGTATGACATGAAAGAACTTATGAAGAACAAATCGATGGGAGGAAAGATGTACCCATATTTTCTTGAATCCCTTAAGGTTCAAGTTGCCTTGATGGTGTGGTGGATAAATCATTGCCTTTCGCCGATTTTTGTAATCGACGTGTTTCAACATATACTCTTTAGAACACCAGTAGTCCACAATTCGCTCCCAACGCTCCCCCTTATCAACACACCATCTAGGAGTAACCTAATTGATCATTTACATCCCATATAAGTCAAAAGAAATGAGTGCCGGCAAATTGAGGAAATAACAAGGATGGACATGATTTATTTACCTGCATGTACTCGTCCTTGTGAAGAAAGATTTTCGTAGCTGGTTTCTTAGTAGCCATCTTATAGCCCTGAGATGCCTTATAAGAACGGACGGCAATAACGCGTGCATCATAGAACATATTGCGCACAAGCTTCTTACAATGAATGTTGACGTTCCTTTGTGCCTCCTCCAACTTCCCATCCTCGCATCTATAGAAATCCTGCAAATACACATGAGATTAAACTAGATTAGAAATTAACTAGCTATGGATTATATATATGCAATGTGTGAACTAAACTTAATGATTACCCAAAGTTCAGCATAGACCCGCTCGGCTTTGTTGTGAACCTCGATGTTGTTGAATGTACCAACATCCTCACAGGCTTTGTAGTGGTCCCAAGTCGATGCTACCTCCGGAACATTGCCCTCCCCTGGCAAAGTAACCATGCCAGGGAAATGCTCCTTAAGGAGGATCCCAATGGTCATGTGCACGTGTCGGTACTTACCCGCCTCCTCATCTCCAACTTCCGTCCAACCGCTACATAGCAAGACGCCAAAGTTATGAGCAATTGTTGCATACATTGAAGGTAGAAAAATGGGAAGCCAAAGTTAGTTACCTTACTCCATATGGAGTAATGCACGGCCTTTGCTCAACAGGTTTCCCTCATTCCGGGAGCCTTGATGCACCACACAGGAACACAGACCGACCCTTGGGAACTGCAATTAAACAATCACCCTCCTCCTCCCCGTCATCAGGCACGGGGGAGTGAGACATCGGCTCGTCCTCAAGCGCGGGGGAGTGAGACACAGGCTCGTCCATCCGTTCCTCCTCAGACACAGGGGAGTGAGACACAGGCTCGTCCATCTGTTCCTCCTCAGACACAGGGGAGTGAGGCATCGGCTCGTCCACCCGTTCCTCGTCAAGTGGTGTCACGGCAGGTGGTGGCGAGCGAGGCCGAACCGGGTTTCTCTTAGCCTTTCCTCCACGTCCACCTCTTCCTCGGCCTCTTCCTCGAGGATGCTGAGCATGAGAGGGTGCATCGGGAGGATCGGCCAGAAAACTGGTGAGCAGATTTCTCGCTATCTTGAGTGGGGCCTTCTCTGTCGTAGCACTAGCAGCCCTTTTCCGATGCGGGCCCACCATGCTTCACTCACCTGCTACGACAAATAGTAAAGCAATTAGTACGAATACAACATTATAGTTCAAATAAATAAGCATAAGTTCAAAGAAAAAATGGAATGAGAATCACTAAGGCAATTATAGTACAAATACAACACTATTGCTCAAATAAATAAGCAAAAGTTCAAAGAAAAAAATGAATGAGAATCACTGAGGCAATTATAGTACAAATACAACAGTACAGTTCAAATAAATAAGCATAAGTTCAAAATAATATAAATTCAACATTACAGCATGTTCGGGATCATGGTAAGGCAACTAGTACAAAAACAACATTACAGTTTTACATTACAACTAAAAATAGTCGGGATCATCTAGATCACAATCTGCCTCTTCTTCCTCTTTTGCTTCCTCGTCATCATCAGTATCATGCGTGTCGTCAACAATGTCGTCGGAGTGTTGGCCGTCATCGTCAACATCATCGGCAATGCCTTGACATAACCGCTCAAGCATTGATAGGTCTTCCACGTTCGTAACCTCTTCTTCTTCCTCATCTGCTTCTTCTTCTTCTTCTTCATCATTGTCAATGTGTACTTCCGTGCGTGGATGGATGTTGCGACGGCCTCTAGGCCCATGTTCTTGGAAGAATTCTCCATCATATGTGTCGGGGTCAATGTGAGGTTGATAATCCTCTTCACTGGGGGGAACATTTTTTACCACGTGGTGGCACATCATACACGAGATCCCAACCCTTAAGATGCGCCTTCTTTTGGCATGCGTACTTGAGATAGAAAACTTGTGTCGCCTGTTGAGCCACAATATAGATATCCTCGCATTCCAATTTGCTGTCTTGTCGATTTCGACTTGCCCAATATCATCTCTCCGCCTAACCTTCTCCGGATCGAACCAATGGCATTTGAAGACAATGACTTTTGGAGGATTTGCCCCAAAGTAATGCAGTTCATATATTTCATCAAGTCTTCCATAATACTCGACTCCATTGCAAATAGCCGACACTCCGGTGTTTTTTGATTTTAGATCGGCCCGACATTCCTCGTTCTCATGTGTGCGGAAGCGATACCCATTGATGTCGTATTTATCGAATGTACCGACCTTATAGTCAAAGCCATTAGCAATTTGTTTCAACTCTTTGTCCAATATTGACGTACCCTACAAGTTCAAGTGGGAAGGATCGGTGTATTAGTCGCACATAATACCAACTTAAGTTCTTCCATAATAAGAAGTATATATACCTTTCCTTTGAACCAAGAAATGAAACCGTAATTCCCATCTATGTTGCCAGCAAGAAGCTCATACTCTTCGAGTGAATCACGTTCGACCGCTCCATTTGAGAATTGAGCAACGAATTCACTGAGCAATGTGAAATGAGAGTACTTAGCCACAAACATATGAGTAATCTTACATGATGTACCAATCACTTACTCAATGTATGGCCGCACTTCTTTTAGGTTGGTGAGGATATACAACGTAAGAGAGCTCCACTCTTTCATAGCCAAATTCTTTGAACCAGAAGCACCAACAGGTCCGAGTTGCCCTTTGAAGAGGCTGAGCTTGGATTCATGTTTGGGGTCGCCAGTATTGTAACGGGACTTCACATTATGCAAGCTTGGAATATTGGCCGCATAGCGTGATGTCGTGAAGTTTGTCACCTCTTCGGCCAAGAATGCCTCAGCTATGGATGCTTCAATTCTACTTTTATTTCTACATTTAGCTCGAAGAGTCTTTTGCATTCTCTCAAGTCCATAGCACCAACGATTCTGCAGAGGGCCACCCAATCTTGCCTCAGAAGGGAGGTGTAAAATCATATGTTCCATCGGATTAAAGAAGCCTGGTGCAAATATCTTCTCTAGCTTGGAGAGCAACTCGGGTGCCCGTTTTTCCATGTCATCTATCACAGTGGGAGATACTTCTTTAGCACAAAGAACACGAAAGAAATAGCTTAGCTCTACCAATACTACCCAATCGTCCTCAGGGATATAGCCTCGAATCATCACTGGCATTAACCGCTCAAGCCATATGTGCCAACCATGAGTCTTCATCCCGTTGAGCTTCAATTTATCAAGATTCACTGCCCTCATTTGATTCGCTGCATACCCATCGGGGAACAACAAAGTTTTGAACCACATGAGTATCTCCTTCTTTTGTTCCCTTGTAAGAACAAACCTAGCCCGTGGCGTCGTCCAATTCTTCCGGCCTATGGGTTGCCACAAGTTTTGTTCGGGTCTATCACATAGATTCATCACATCTAGTATAGCCTTAGTATTGTCCTTCATCTTCTCAGCAATGTTGAACAATGTGCCAAAAATGGCCTCAGCAATATTCTTTTCAGTGTGCATTACATCAATGTTATGTGGAAGCTCGAGCTGGTGGAAGTAGGGGAGATCCCAGAAGCATGGCTTATGAGTCCATGCGTGTTCTTCATTATATCCCAAGAAATACCCTGGACGGTTGGGATCAGGTTGGAGAGCGTTTAGTTGATCACAAATCTGTTCACCTGTCATCTCAGGTGATGCCGACTGTTCGACAACTTCACCTTTCATGAAGTTCTTCTTGTCTTTTCTGAATGGATGGTCAGGCAACAAATGGTGTCTATGTAAATTGAAGCAAGAATACTTGTGACCATGTTGCAGCCAACGACAATGAAGGTTTGTCTTGCATCTGGGGCATGGGAACCTCCCATGCACAGACCACCCCATGAAAAGTGAAAACGCCGGTAGGTCATGCAATGAGTACTGGTACCAAACATGCATTTTGAAGTTTTTCTTGCTAGCAGCATCGTATGTCTGCATCCCATTCACCCAAGCTTCTTTCAAGTCATCTATCAGTGGCTGGAGGTAAACATTTATATTCTTCCCTGGATACTTGGGCCCTGGAATAATCAACGATAGGAATATGTGCTTGCGTTGCATTAGGACGCCTGGGGGGGGAGGTTGAGGGGAACAACAAACACAGGCCAACAACTATATGTCTTTGAGACAAAACCAAACGGATTGAACCCATCGAGTCTGATGGCGACTCGTCCATTCTTTGCCTCTTTTGCTTTCTCAGGATATAATCGATCAAAATTCTTCCATGATTGGGCACAAGACGGGTGTATCAACATTGATCTCCCATGATCATCCTTGTCGCGTCTTATCCCATATTTGTGCCATACCATCTGTTTGGCCGTGTCTTCGTTTAAGTAAAGGCGTTGAATTCTTGGCAGGATTGAAAGATACCGAAGAACATTTGCAGGGAATTTGGTATGCGTCTTCGTACCATCACCGAGGACTCTCTCAATATACCTAGAGGAGCCGCACTTGGCATAGTACTTGTCGTCGGCATACTCTTTCGTAAATAAGACACATCCATTTGGGCAAGCGTGTATCTGCTCATACGGCATCTTAAGTGCACGTAGAGTTTTCTTCGCTTCATACCGGCTTTTAGGCAGTTTGTGACCTTTAGGGAGAGAGCGACCCCAAGAGGTCATCATTGAATCAAAGTTATCTCTGCTCATGTTTAACTGGGTCTTCATAGACATTGCTTGTCCGATGGCATCCAGCTGGCACTGATCTGTGTAGTTGTGAAGAGGTTGTTGTGACGAATTCAACATTTCTAAGAACGCCCTCGCAGACTCCTCTGGTTCTTCCTCTGATCCGGCATCACGTGCATCGTTGAAGTCGGCTACCATGTCATCGGTCCCGGTACCATTGTCGTCGGCGTGCCGACGCACCACCTCCTCTCTGCTATGTTCAGTCTCGCCATGAAAGGTCCACTGGGTATAACTAGGCTTAAACCCATGCTTTTGCAAGTGTAAACACATAGTCTTCTTTGACTGTTCTAGATAGTTGTTGCACTTCAAGCAGGGACACCAAGTTTTTCTCTTGCCACTAGCAAATGTTGCTTCTACGAATTCATTGGTCTTGTCCACCCACTCAACAGTCATGCCAGCCTGACTAGGGTGGCCAGTATACATCCACTCACGATCATCCATACCGCTACTTGCACTGACAATACGGGCACCAAATTCATATTCATCAAGTTATATATAATGTAATTAGGAATAGGTACATAACTAATTACTTTTGTCATATTATTTACGCCACAGTTTTATTTTTTACCATGCAAAAGAAAACAGACATTCATGGATTGAATCCTATCTCTGATAGGTAAAGATGGGTCCTAATCCCACCCGAGTACGTGTAGATTGGGTTCGTTCCCCATGCTCTACTCCGGTCCGAGGCAAAATTTCGGCAGCACCTCCCCGCTGTTCTCCAGATACACGTCTCAGCAACAAGCAGAGAGAAGGTGTACCCGGAGAACAACGGGGTGGCGCTGACGAATTTTTGCCTCGAACCAAAGTAGAGCACAGTAAACGAAACCCAATCTACACGTACTCGGGCTGTCCATGGATAACGTGAACAATTCGAAAAGATGACGCTTATAAATATGCAAAGACATGCATATTTATAGATGTCTCCCTTTCGAACGGGAGACACCTAGGTTACGAGACATGACATGAAAGCAAAATGTATTGGTATCGGCACGACGACGGGAACAAAGCAAATAGGGGAGGGGGAAGAGATGATAGTCGAGCTCACCCCTAGACCGTACGTAGAGGCGGTAGTCGAACGACGAGGGCAACAACAACGGGACCAATGGTGCTCCTCGAGATGAAGAGAAGATACCTGCACATGAAAAGCACCGGCACAACCAACATAAGCACTCACACAACAATCTAATAAACAACATCAACAACATAATCTCACATCTCAACAACATCTAACCAAAAGAAAATACGCAAGAAAGAAAGAACCCAAAAAATAATATGTTTTGTGTTCGTGTGGCCTTTGTTTGCCATGCTTCTCCAAGTAATGGGAACTACTAGTAACAGGGAGTTCCTGTTTCTTATGTGTTGAGCTGCTGACACCGTTCAGGGTAGCCAGGCACCGTTCTATCGCTGACACCGTTCGGATCCAGTGGGAAGGTGCAGAGGCGGACGACGGCCGGACTCCCTGTTAGAGACACCTTTGCCTCTTCGTCGGGCAGGTCGACAGCTTTGAATCGCTCAATCGACGAGTTTTAAGGAATAACAACATTTTCCTCTCACATCTTGTATCAGTATTATGAAAAATAAAACACCGAAGTACCATATCACTATGTAATTGTAATGCTTTCAGATTTGGGAGTATAGTTTGTCCATCTCACTATATAATTGTTGGTGTATTTTTTTCAGAGCTTTAAGTATTCTGCCTCACTATGGAGCGTGGAGCTTGGAGTACTTTGCCTTGCACCCAGATATTAGTGCATGGCTAGCTGCGGCTCTATGTTTGCTTACTAATCAAACCATCAACCTTTTGAGACTTGGATAGTTGTCTGTTTATTTTTATGGAGGATAGTTGTCAGTTTGAGGAGCTTGCTTTCCTAGATCCTACATCCTTCTCTTTTTTATATGTTTCCCTGGACAGGTGCCTCGAGGTTAGGAGGGGCTTGGCTGGTCCTTTTTTGCCTTTTCCAATAAATCAGTGGCATCTGCAAGGCTATAATTCTTTGGTAGCATCAGTGCAAATTAATTAAATGTGTTCTGTCAATTGTTACAACTAGCTTTGTTTCCTTCAGGCTCTTGATATGATAACATAAAGATATCCAAAGTATTGATGTTTATGATGCAAACTTCATAGTGGGACGGTCTTGAACTTATGCTGAATCCGGTAAGGGGGACTTCACTCAGATTCAATTTTTAAATTACTAATTCCCTTCAGTGGGAATTGCTAATCAGGACGCGCCAATTTAGAATGAAAAGTTCTGTTTAAAGTATGTTCATGCATACAGTTTCTATCTCTTAGAAAGGCTCATGTATGGTTATGCCAGTTTTACAAGCTAGCCAAAAGTGCTAGGAGCTATATGGCGTACTTTCAACTATATAATGGCAAACATATACCAGTTACTTTTTTTATGTAGTATAAAACCATAGAATGCCCATGTAGTGTGGGAAACTATGCCTACTAATGGACAGCAAAAATATCTGACCAGTAAAAGGCTCCTTTTCACTAGCCTTTTCTGGACATTTTTTGCTTGGAATCTTGAACTGAGAAAGATATTCTCGCTTCTCTATATTTCTGGTATTGAATAGTTATAAACGAATACAATCACATTTCTTTGCTATGCATATTCATACAAGCTTTGCACATTTTGATAACAACTATTTTACCTGCAGCAATGCTCACGGGGAATCTGGTCCCTAATTTTTCTTCTTGGATTTAGATTTGAAAGTTCACACTCAACTGTAGTTTTCTTATTACGAACTAATTGGTGTTTCTAACTATACTCTTTTTATAGCAAATATTTACAGCAAGTTGTAGACTAAAATGATTTAATTTTCCATGGGAAACCGAATATTTACAGCAAGTTGTAGACTAATATGTCTCCGCAGTGGGGAATCATCTAGTTTGCAAAAAAGAAGAGTACAAAAAATGAGCATGCATGCATGTAGGGAGCAGAAATTGTACCGGGTGGACAGGGGCGAGGCGCTACAGAGGGCCTGGATCGGGAGCGGCGACTGACGGGGACCGGCGCGGCCGGCCTTGATCTTGGGGTGGCGGGCGGCGACTGGCGGGCAGGCGCAACGGCCGGCCGGTCTCCTCCCTCGCGATGGGGCGGGAATGGCCGGCGGAATGCCTAGCCTCGGCCATCTAGGGGAAATCGGTGGCGGCGGCGATCGGTGAGGGCGGCGGCGGCGACCGGTGAGGGCAGCGGCGCGCACGGGAGTGGGGAAAACGAGCGCTCGGAGCCTGTGAGATCGGGGTGGGTTGGGGTTTTTTGGGAGGCTGGGGGTTTTCTTTTCTTTATTTTTTCAGTCTTTGCTCTTTTTTCTGAGAAGAGATGTTCAGCCTTTGTCGTCATCTGTATAGAGCAGCAGACGGCAAACCATCTCTTTTTGCCGTCAGCTAGGCCAAGTACAAGACAGCAAAATATGTCCGTTTAGGCCCGTTCACGGAAATAGATGTGATCAGATTTTTGTCGTCGGTCATAGCAAAGGAAGTAGGCAATGATTCATATTTGCCGTCATTTGCACACGTAGTTGACGGAAAATATGTCTTTGCCGTGTGTTGCCTTTCGCCGTCTGTTTTTTGTTATTTTTTTGCCGATAATATTCTTTTGTCGTCTACTCATGACGGCAAAACCACCATTTGCCGTCTACCCCGACGAAATGTTGACGGCAAAAAGGGCACATGTCGACAAAATGCCTGATTCCTGTAGTGCGGATGAGGCTACCCAGGGTACATATTGAGGGAGTCCTCAACTAGGGGGTCCTCGGGTGTCCTGATTACTCGTTATGGGCCCGACTGGTGGGTCGTGAAGATCAAAGGAGAAGATTATCGCTCGTGTCCGGATAGGACTCCTATGTGCATAGAATGGCAAGTTTTAAGTCCAGGTGTAATGTTTTCTTCCTCTGCAAGATGATTCTGTACAACCCAAGGTCCCTCCGGTGTGTATATAAACCAGAGGGTTTATTCCATAGAGGCTATCCAACAATCATAGGCTAGACGTCTAGGATTTAGCCATTACGATCTCGAGGTAGATCAACTCATGTAATCCCCATATTCATCAAGATCAATCAAGCAGGACGTAGGGTATTACCTCCATTAAGAGGGCATGAACCTGGGTAAACATTGTGTCCTTGTTTCCTCCTGTTACCCCCGATCCTCAGATACACAGCTCGGGACCCCCTACCCAAGATCTGCCGGTTTTGACACCAACATTGGTGCTTTCATTGAGAGTTCCGCTGTGTTGTCAACGGAAGGATCGATGGCTCGCTTTGTTGCTGGCGACGGTGCTGCCTCGGGGGAGATCTTCCTCCCACGCCAGCTTTTTGTGTTTGGCGGCTTCGTGCTACGCGCCAACTCGGATGGCCACCTTGAGCAGGTCGACAGCTACGCCGCTGGTCACCAGATCAGGTTTGGAAGTCTGGTTTACGTCATTGATATACGGGGAGATCTGATCTTCGAGGGATTCGCGGCCTCGGTTGCCGCTCCCTGCCTGCACGAAGAAGACCCCTTGGATCAACTATCAGATCATGTCCAAGGATTGACACTCACGTCTACTCCGGCCTTAGATCCGGAGCAGGTCACTTCATCCGAAGACGGGAGCCAAAATCCCACCGGACTCTTCATCCCCGAGGAATTTCTCACAGGGCACAAAGAGGCGACCGCACCGTTGACTAACCTAGAGCCAAATGGGACTCTTCGCATGGCTAGGGAGCCAGATTTGCCTCCTGATACAAGCTCCAAACTATCAAAATCCACATCCTCTGAGCTCAGCCAAGTGGTTAACACCGGCCCCAGCTCCGCGGATCCACGGACTCCTATCCAGCTCTCGCTCCTAAATGAGGCGCTGGACTTAATGCAATCTCTTGCCATCACGGAGGCTTCACCTCCAGACTATGCCAATTTCAAACTTGGGGCTGAGACTAGGGAGTTTTGCTTCCCACCCACCACCCACTTGGTAGCCACGGTCGAGGATTTAACCGACGTGCTAGACTACGCTTTCAAAGACATTGATTGCATGGAACACGATGTCAAAGACGATGTAGGTCAAAACCCACCCATCACCGGGCGTTGGACGGCCACTTCTACCTATGACGTATACATGGTGGACACACCCGAAGAGAAGGACGACGATGGCACTAAAGATCCAGAAGAGGATAAGCCTATCAATGAACGTCCTAAATGACGGCGTCAGCGGCGCCACTCATGATTACGTCGAGGAAGGGAAAGTAATACCGGAACCGGAGGCAACGATACACCGGAGGATGCCGAAGATCCGTAGAGCCAGTTCTAGAGCAGGAAGAGGGGGAAGAAGGCCAATTCAGTCCCGAACAACTCACCAATCACAATGATTCATAAGATAGTAACTATCTACCTGTCTTCGAAGAGGGTGTGAGCCTTAGAGACGAAGAATTCATCGTCCCAAAGGAACCCCTCGAATAAAAACGCCTTCAGCGACGGCTTATTGCCACAACGATGAGCCTAAAAAAGCAATATCGGCGGCTTAGAGCCGAACAGGATACGATCAATGACAGATGGAATCAAGTGCTAGATGCTGAAGAAAGATATGGACGTGAGTGCCAAACAAAGAGCTATCCAAGCACAAGCTACTGTCACAATTTGATGATGAGGCCCTTGCGCCAATTCCGTCGAGGCATGATCAGGCCGATCAACCGGACCGACCACCTCGTGGACAGGACAAAGCGGCTAGCAATGTCGAATACCAGCCCGCGCCTCCCCACCATAAAGGAAAGGATACAACGGCTCAGGGCCACAAGTACGACCTACGTCGGGACCTGAACAATAAAGCCGGTCAGGCCAGATCAATCTACGGATCAACATGACGTGCTCCCATACGGGATGACAGCCATCAAGCCAAGCGCACCGAATATAATCAAGTTCGGAGTCAGCACCGAACACAGATGTCGTCCAAACTCTGTCGTGATGTCGCACGATACAAAGGTGTTGCGCACCCTATGTGCTTTACCGATGAGGTGATGGATCACCAATTTCCGGAAGGGTTTAAACTCGTAAACATCGAGTCGTTCGATGGAACGACGGATCCCGATGTATGGATTGAAGACTTTATTCTCGATATCCACATCGCTCGGGGAAATGACCTCCATGCCATTAAATACCTCCCTCTAAAGCTGAAGGGGCCAGCACGGCACTAGTTGAACAGCCTCCCAGAGAACTCCATTGGAAGCTGGGAAGATTTAGAGGATGCCTTTCGGGCTAACTTTCAGGGGACTTATGTCCGGCCACCGGATGCTGATGACTTGAGCCATATAATCCAGCAATCTGGTGAGTCAGCCCGCAAGCTTTGGAATTGGTTATTAACTAAAAAGAACCAAATTGTCGACTATCTAGACGCTGAAACCTTAGCGGCATTCAAACACAGCGTCCGCGACGAATGGCTCGTGCGACACCTCGGCCAGGAGAAGCCGAAGACTATGGTAGCCCTTACCACACTCATGACCCACTTTTGCGCGGGCGAAGATAGTTGGTTGGCTCGTAGAAGCAACAACACTAGCGACCCTGGCACTTCTGAAGCTAGGGATGGCAATGGCAAGCCACGACGCAACAAAAATAAGCGTGAAAGCAACAATGGAGAAACAGATGACATGGCAGTAAACACCAGATTCAGTGGCTCCAAATCCGGCCAGAGGAAGAAGTCGTTCAAGGGCAATCGGGATGGTCCATCTAACTTGGACAAGATACTAGAAAGACCTTGCCAGATTCATGGCACCCTTGACAAGCCTGCAAACCACACCAATAGGAATTGTTGGGTCTTCAAGGAGGCCGACAAGCTAAATGCCGAACATAAGGGGCTAGCTTCTGTACACAGCTTTTATGTCCTATACAAATGAAATAGAAAGTTCTTTAGAATATTACATCGCATACCTCAAAGTCTGTCAGTAGGCTATGAAAGGATTCATTCAGTTCGCTCTTAGCAGACTGAATCTTCCCCATAACCGCTTTCGGTGTTAAAACCGGCGGATCTCGGGTAGGGGTCCCGAACTATACGTCTGAGGATCGATGGTAACAGGAGACTGGGGACATGATGTTTACCCAGGTTCGGGCCCTCTCGATCGAGGTAATACCCTACTTCCTACTTGATTGATCTTGATGAATATGAGTTACAAGAGTTGATCTACCTCGAGATCATAATGGCTAAACCCTAAAAGTCTAGCCTATGTGATATCATTCTGTTGTCGTTCAGTCTCTACGGACTAAACCCTCCAGTTTATATATGCACCGGAGGGTCCTAGGGTTTGTACATGACCATCTTGCAGAGGAAGTAAAGATTACACCCGAACCTAAAACCTGCCATTATACGCACACAGGAGTCCTATCCGGATACGAGAGACGATCTTCAGCAATGATCTACATGGATGTCACACCCTGCATTTTGTAACATTTTATCTGTATCTTTGAAGCATGAAAATTTGGACCAGCAAAATTTTTTAGCATCATTTGGCTTTTATTTGGAATTGAGTTTTCTTCATTTGCTTTTTCATGTGCTCATTAAAGTCAACTATGATCTCTTGTAGATTTCATCTCCATACCCAAAACTTCTGCCCAATGATCATGCCAAGTGTTATATAACAGTATAGCATTTTCTTACAAAATTAATTTGGCCAAAAAGTATTTTATAAATTTAGTTTTCCAAAAACCCCTGAATTGAGATTTGCACTGCAAGTACTTGATTTAGGGTGAGAAAATTATTTCAAAAGGTTTATTTGAGACCTAGTAGTCATAGGACTCCCAGAAACCACAAAGATATAATTTTAAAAGTTATTTTCCTATTTTATTTAAAAGCTTTTTCTTAAGGCCAGAAATGGTCTTTAATAGGGAAAAATTATTTAACTGTTTCAAAAATATTTGCCAAAATTCAGAGAGACTCAGAGGACATATATTGTCCATATATAAGAGTTTCAACACTTGGTTATGTTCAAAATAATGGGCTAAACCCTCTAAAACCCTTTCTGGATATTTCAAGCTTTTGAAATATTTCCAAAGGAAATTTTCTCCAAAAATTCCAGGGAAATTCTATCATGTCATATATGGCATATTTGATGATCTTGCCAAGTCCCATGCCTTGGGAAGCAAGAAAACATCTTCAAACCCCTTTATAACCATTTTGTCCATATTTGAAGTTTGAGAAACTTTACATTGCCAAACTTGTCCAAATGCTCTCAAATTTGGTGCACATGCCAGAATGACCTAATAAGGCATCTAGACCAAATGGCACAAGATTTGGACTAGAGCAACTTGATCAGATCACCTCAAAACCCTTTCTGTTCAAATGCAAATTTGAACAACTTTACATTAGCAACTTTTTATCTGGAGCCCCAAACTTTGTTGGCATGATCAATACCCCAAATGATGATGCTACACCAAGTAGTGCATCAAGGGGAGATGATTAGCTTGACTCAATCAAGATGAAACTATTTATGTTGATTTCTAGGGTTCACCAAAGTTACATTGGCTAGTTTCTTCAAATGGGCCCAAATTTGGTGAAGCACCCTATTTTCTCATGTCTTTCAACCCTGTCAAGTGCCATGTCAAGTGCAGTTCATTTACTTGACCAAACACTGATCAAACACCTTCTGCAGAATTTCTAAAACCCCCAACTTGATCACTTTTACTTTTCTCCATGGCCTCAACTTCTTACCACATGCTCATTGGGTTACCAGCTATCTCCAGTAACTCCCCCAGCACCCCAGCTCCATGATTGAGGGGTGAAACCCCTGTTTTACCTTGCTGTACAGTAGGTTTCCACCATTTCACCAGCACTCCCCCTCTCTCTCTCTGCATCTCCAGGGCATCCAAGGCCTCAGGCCCTTTCTTTACTCCTCCCACAACGTGCTAGACACTACTGGACACGTTGGGTTTGACCAAAACGGCGAGAGCGCGGCGATGCCAGCCATACACACGCTCTGGAGCGCGCAACAGTGCAGACCAGCACTGTAGCATCGGCCAATCGGCCTCCCCCGATAGCCTCGGGCCTCCCCCTCGCGCTAGTCGAGGCCCCTCGACGTCCGTGACCTCCCCGGCGCTGTCCCCCCTCCTCCTGCGCCCTCCAGTGGCCGTCGTCGCACGCGCGCTGGCCGCCCGCGGCGGCCACTCCTCTGCCTCGCACGCGCGCCCTCCTCTGACGCTCCCCCGCTCCTCTTTTCCCCTCAGCTGGATGTGGAGCAAGTACACGAACCTCCCCGGCGTGATCCCAGGCTCCAGAACCCCTCCTAGCCTCGCCTGCAACCTCGCCGGCGCACGGGTCCACGGTGGACCACGGGTGCGGCTATATAAGCCCCTCCCGAGCCTCTCCAACACCACCACAAGCCTCACACCACTCCACTGATCCCCCCAGCACCTCCAGTTCAACCCCAGGACGCCCCAGTGCTCGGGATCGACCGGAGCGCCGCCGCGTCGGGCCGCCGGCGATCTCGTGGTACGGGCCTTCCCTGCCCCTCCTTCCACCCGTTTCGGAACCGCCGTGCCTCACTGACCATTTCCCCCTCGTTTCCCCTCTCTGTGGCAGCCGGAAACAACCCCAACCACGACCCTCCGACGAGCTTCCTCCGTCCCACCTCGCCGCCGGTGAACCAGACCCCCCCGCCGTGCCGCACCACCACCACAGCAACCGCAACACGACGTTGGTCACATCCCTGGCCTCCGTTGCCGTCGCCGTGGCCGGAATCTTCGCCGGTGAGCTCGCCACCGCCGTGGCCGTGGGGTTAGAGATGACAGGCGGGCCCCGCCTGTCATCCCCTCACCTCTCTCCCCCTCCTCTCTGTCATTGACCCACGGGCCCCGCCCGTCAGGTTTAAAAACCTGACGTGCGCGCGCAGGCTCCCGTGCGGCTGGGCTGGACCGCCCTGGGCCGTGCACTGTGGCCTCTCTGGCCCAGTTGCACAGGTCTTTTTATTCTTTTTCTTTACTGTAAATGTTTTAAACATTTCTACAGGAAAGAATAATGGTCCAAATTAAATATTTCCGACTCCTAAAATCTTGTAATATTCCAACCTATTTAATGGTACCACTTTCATTCAAATCCATGAAACTTTTCTGTACTGTTCAAATTTAAATTCAAATTTGAGCAGTAATACTCCTGTTCAAAAATCAATAGATTCTATTCTGTAATTCCAAAACTCCAACCAAGATTTTTCCCCACCTTAGAAATCCCTCTAGTATTTTACAAAAATGAGTTGACATTTTTCTGAGCACTTTGATTTTTTCTATTTTATTTGTATTCTTATTTTCCCGTGGTTATTATGCAACGTATAGATCCCGTATTTGACGAAGTTGCTGTGGAAGAAGAAGGAGAAGGACTTGAAGACTTTGAAGACCAAGCCAATCCAGGCAAGCAGCCCTTTGACCATGATACACTTGTTCCTCGGAACCCGTTTGTTTTCGATGCATGATATTAGGGTTACGATGGTAACCTAGTTGATTCCACCACATGATGCATGCTTGATCTTGATCTTGCTAAGTGCTAGATGACATGCAAATAGTTGGTCATGATGCTTATATGATGCATGGGTGATATGAACCCTCGTAGTTGAAATCTTTGCATGAACCCATCGGGTGCCCCTAATGCCCGAGGGTGATGATGTGTTAGGTCATCACTTGAGAAAGAAGTGATGTGCCGGTAAATCATGTGCATGGTGGAATGATGGATTAGATTTATGTGTGACTACCGTCCCAACCAAACATGTGCAACCACACTACCCCTTATGGGACGGGGCTTTATTGATTACTTAGGTCGATACTAGCATGGTGCCCGCATTACTAGTGACGGGAAGACTTGAGGTCTTTCCCGGGACGGGGTCGTGCTTGGATAGACGGCCATGACTGTTTTTACAGGGCACCGGACACACCGTTGGTCCCTTCGGGTACGCGTGACATTGAATTAGAGCAAGTCCCGTGATCTATTGTTTGTACCCGAGGGCCGTGTACCAACGAGTGGACTCTATGTTAGTGTCGTCTAAGGAAAGGTAATGATCGGGTGTTTACCCCGGGTACTTGAGGTACCGCGGGTCGTGGATGACACGGAAGCTCCCCGGATCTTGTGGGTAAACTGCGCAACCTCTGCAGAGTGTAAAACTATTCGAATAGCCGTGTCCACGGTCATGGACAGTTGGGTGGTGCTACTTAAACTATGTCCAGAATTTTACTTCATCGGTGATAATGTGTGTGTGATAAGTCAAGGATGGTGACTTGACTCGATGAGTTGAATCATATTTATGTTGATATCGGTAACCTGTCTTCGAGGTTACGCGAGGTTATTGATGCATAAACTTGATGGTAGAATATTTGTTCTAGCCTTGCTAGATTGATCATTATTGTTCCATTGCATTGTTACTTTGAACCACATCATGGGTTGCTTGCGAGTACATTCAAAGTACTCATTGGCTTGCCACTGGTTATTTAATTGGCCAGGCATGGAAGAGCAGGAATATGAGGAAGAGTTCTTTGGAGACGATC
Source organism: Secale cereale (assembly GCA_902687465.1). Classification (NCBI taxonomy): domain Eukaryota; kingdom Viridiplantae; phylum Streptophyta; class Magnoliopsida; order Poales; family Poaceae; genus Secale; species Secale cereale. Next base: position 183,047,958 of record LR738713.1, on the reverse strand, counting down.
ATGCGAACTAGGACGCTATCCCAGTCAGAATGCCTGTAGGGTTAAGGCAGATGGCATGGGTTCTACCCGTTTATCGAAGACTTCCGCTACTTGAGTTATTTGCTATTCAGCCCGTGAGGCTCTATCTATGTAAGACTTGGCCATAATGGCCTTAATTCGTGTAAGACTATTTGTATGGATGTAAGACTCTTGTTATTTCAACTTCTGTGTGTTCAGTGAGCATTGATCTCTGGGATCGCTGTACACGTGCATTCGGTTATCTCGACTTCTAAGTCGGGTCCCCACAGAGCTGGTATCAGAGCCATCCTGACTGTAGGAAGCCTTAGTTAGCATGGGCGTTAGTTAGTTGAGACCCCCCCTTTTCAAAAACCTTATGAACCTCTCTTCTTTTCTAAACCTGAGATTTCATCAGCTTATTAACCCCTCCTATTCCACCTTTGTAGATGGCCGCTGTACCCGAAGAGCACCTGACCACTGGGTTTCCCTTACTTCTCGAGGATAGCCTCCAGGAGTGTCAGTTCCACCGAGCACCCATCCTCACCTACCTTGAGCATTGGGTGAGCGATACTGAGGTGGAGTACCATGTGGAAGTGATCGTGAAGGCAAACGATCCTCCCACAAGTTGGTTCTTCGAGGGACCCCAGATGGCAACTCTACCACTCGCTGTCGAGGCTGCTGCACTCAAGGCACTAACCCGTCTCTGCGAGCTTCTTCCGGAGATGGAAGCCAAGATGGCAACTCGCTTCTTACCTTACCGGAAAGAAGGTGACGAAGAAAGCAGCGCACTAGCCCCTCCACTGAAGGAAGGACTCTCGCTTCGGTTCCAGACCTACTTCAGTCTATGTGCCGACAGCCTGGCACAAGACTTGGCCTCGGAATCAATGAAGCTTCGACAAGAACTTCACAAAACCAAGGCACTTCTTCGTTGAGCTCAAGAGAAGGCAAACAGGATCAAGAAGGAAGGAGCACCTTCTGGACAGTCCGCTATCGCATATCGAGGCGGAAGGCCCTCCGAGGATGTATCTTCCAAGGGTGAAGAACCACCTCGGCGACGCCGGATGATAGCAAGGGAATATCGCAAGCTTTTCCCTGCACCACCGTCAAAGCACCGTCGTATCCAACTCCTCCACTCCCCCACTCCCTCAAGCGACAAGGGAGCCCAGACAGATGAAGACAAGGAGGAAGACCCAGAAGAGCAGGAATACGTGACCGAGCATTCCGCCGCTTAGGCATTGTTCGCTACTCGGATATGCCAGTTGTAACCTCTACGGTAGGATAGGTCGTGTAACCCCTATGCGCAGTCGAGTCCTTGTGTGGTTCATATGAAACCATCTAGTGTTTGCTTTTGTTGTGTCTGGATGTATGTCGTATTCTTCCTTCGGGAATGTGTAAACGACTACATCACCCACTTGGATTTTAATGGATGTGTTTTGGCCTTTCGGCCCTTGCATGATTTGATTTAGTGTCACACCCACCCCCTTACTAGGCACCTATCTATCTTGCTTTCCCTCTTCCGAGTCATGAGACCTTTTACCACTCCAACAGGATGCCTGTTGTAACTCGTACTGGTACCTCTACCCAGCAGCCCGAAGCCGGAGCATCCTCTCAGCCAGAGGCAGGCCACGACCAAACCAACGACCAAGCTCCACCACCACCTCCTCCAAGCATGGACATGGCTCAGCTTCTCCAAGCTTTCGGAGAGGAACGCCAAGCCAACACTGCAGCTCTTCAGCTGATTGCTCAAGCTGTCACCAACAACCGCCAGCCGGCGGGGAATGGCAATGGACGTTCCACGTTGGCAGAGTTCAAGAAGCATGCACCGCCAACCTTCATCGAGACTGCAGAACCCCTGGATGCAGATGACTGGGTCCGTTCCATTGAGGAAATCCTGGAACTAGTCGGATGCACTGAATATCGCGAGAAGGTGGCTTATGCAGCCCACTGCCTCGGGGGAACTGCTAGAGCTTGGTGGGATGGATTCAAGGTCATGCATGCTGAACAAGACATCACTTGGGTGAACTTCAAGGCAGAATTCCGCAAGGCCCACATTCCTTCCGGAATCTTGGCTATCAAAAAGCGTGAGTTCCGAGCCCTGAAGCAAGGAAGTGGCACTGTCAAGGAGTACATGCAGAAGTTCAGTGTTCTGTCAAGGTACGCCCCTGAAGATGTCAGCACTAATGCTGCCAAAAGGGAGCACTTCATGGAAGGCCTTAATCAGACTCTGCAATACTCGCTTGTCGTGTGCGACTGCCCATCTTTCCCTGACCTGGTGAACAAGGAACTTATGCTTGAAGACAAGCGGCGTGCTTTGGAAGACACTCGCAAGCGCAAGTTGATCAGTAAGGGAAGTTCCAGCAACCAGAAGCCTCGACCGTGGCAGTCAGCGCCGGCCAAGCCAACCTATCAGCAGCCAAGAGCTCCTGCACCTCGTGCCAATCCTCAGCCTCAGCAGTATGCCAGCCCCAGGCCAGCTTTCAACCCCAATACCAGTGGTGGCAACAAGATCAACACTCCAAACCAAGTCACTTGCTTTGGGTGTGGTCAGCCCGGACACATCTCAAGGGTGTGCCCCAACAAGAAGCCTGATGCCCCGCGCCCCAATGCGCAGAACCAGGGACAAGGCCGTGGAATGCCACCAAGGAACCCAGCTCCTCGCAATCCACCGAACTATGGGAAGGGGCGTGTGAATCACGTCACTGCTGAAGAAGCCCAGGAAGACCCGGACGTCGTGCTGGGTATGTTCCTTGTCAACTCAGCACCTGCAACTGTCTTGTTTGATTCTGGAGCAACGCATTCATTTGTCACTCAAAGATTTGCATTAAAAAGTGGCATGACCCCTACACCCCTGAATAACCCTATGGTGGTACGAACCCCCGGAGCCGAGATGAGAGCCAAGATAGGCTGTAAAGGAGTCAGTATTACCATTAACGGTGTAGACTTCCTAGCAGACCTTATCGTCCTGAGATCGCAAGGCTTGGATGTGATCCTAGGCATGAATTGGCTCAGCAAGCGCCAAGGCTTGTTAGACTGTGCCAATCGGACAGTCACTGTGACCAATGACCAGGGAGTCGAAGTCAAGTTTGCTCCCAACTCCTCTTCCGCTCAATCCGCTAAAGTCAACTGTCTGACTGAAGTTGGGCTAGATCGAGTACCGGTGGTATGTGAATATCCTGATGTCTTTCCGGATGAACTACCGGGAATGCCCCCTGACCGTGACATTGAGTTCATCATCGAGCTCGCGCCCGGAGCAGGACCCATCTATAAGAAGCCTTATAGAATGGGGACGGAAGAATTAGCCGAGTTGAAGAAGCAGCTAGAAGAGCAGCTAAGGAAGGGATTTATCCGCCCAAGTGCCTCCCCTTGGGGATCTCCTGTTCTGTTTGTGGCAAAGAGGGACGGTACCATCCGCTTATGCATAGACTATCGTTCCCTCAATGAAGTTACAATCAAGAACAAGTATCCACTTCCCAAGATCGAAGATCTGTTTGATCAACTCAGCAGAGCCAAGGTATTCTCCAAGATTGACCTCAGATCTGGGTATTACCAGCTGAAGATCAGACCCCAAGATATTCCAAAGACGGCATTCGTAACCAGATATGGCCTGTACGAGTGCACGGTCATGTCTTTTGGGTTAACCAATGCCCCAGCTTACTTCATGTATCTCATGAATAAAGTCTTCATGGAATATTTGGACAAGTTTGTTGTTGTCTTCATTGATGACATTCTTGTGTTCTCGAAGTCGGAGGAAGAGCACGAGCAGCACCTGAGGATGGTCCTAGACAAGCTTCGTGAGCACCAACTGTATGCCAAATTCAGCAAGTGTGAGTTCTGGCTGCATAAAGTTGGATTCTTAGGTCATGTCTTGACCGAGGAAGGATTATCTGTTGATCCTGCAAAAATCGAAGCTGTGACCCAATGGCAATCTCCAACGACCGTCAAGGAAGTTAGAAGCTTCCTCGGGCTAGCGGGCTATTACCACAAGTTCGTGGAAGGATTCTCTAGCATTGCACGACCAATGACTCAGCTCCTCAAGAAGGACAAGAAGTTCGAGTGGACGCCAAAATGCGAAGAGAGCTTCCAAGAGCTCAAGAAGAGATTGACCACCGCCCCAGTTCTGGCAACACCTGATATTCACAAGGAGTTCGTGATATATTGTGATGCCTCTCGAACCGGATTGGGAAGCGTTCTGATGCAAGAAGGCCGCGTCATAGCATACCTCTCCAGGCAGCTACGACCCCATGAGGAGAACTACGCTGCTCACGATCTTGAGCTAGCGGCAGTAGTTCATGCCTTGAAAACATGGCGGCATTACCTCCTAGGGAAACGGTGTGAGTTTTACACAGACCACAAGAGTCTGAAGTATATTTTCACCCAAAAGGAATTGAACATGAGGCAGCGGAGATGGTTGGAACTCATCAAAGACTATGACCTCAGTGTTCAGTATCATTCTGGGAAGGCTAACGTGGTGGCCGATGCCTTAAGCAGGAAGGCTTGCTCTTTGAATGCCCTTATTCAAGAAAGGCAGCCAGCCTTGTTTAAGGAGATCGAACAATTCAGTTTGGAATTGGTCACCCCCGGATTTCTGGATCATTTGGAAGTCAGACCGACCCTGATGGACGACGTCAAGAAGGCTCAAGATGGACACGCAAGCATTGAAGGTATCAAGAGGAAGATGAAGCTGGGCAAGGCCCCAGGATTCTCCGAAGACGAGCACGGGATTGTTTGGTACAAAGGTCGCCTCTGCGTACCAAACAACACCGAGCTGAAGACGCTGATTCTGCAAGAAGCCCACGACACTCCGTATTCCATCCACCCCGGAGGAACCAAGATGTACCAAGACTTGAAGGCACGATTCTGGTGGCACGGGATGAAAAGAGAGATTGCAACCTATGTTGCAAAGTGTGATGTGTGCCAAAGGGTCAAGGCTGAATATCAGCGACCTGCTGGATTGCTTCAACCACTCAAGGTTCCTGAGTGGAAGTGGGATAAAGTCGGAATGGACTTCATCACTAGATTACCAAGGTCGAATAGAGGACATGACTCTATCTGGGTCATAGTCGATCATTTGACCAAGGTGGCCCATTTCATTCCTGTCAAGACCACTTATGATGGCAACCGGCTGGCAGCTCTCTACATCGACCGAATCGTAAGTCTTCACGGTGTTCCCAAGGAGATTGTATCAGATCGAGGAACCCAGTTCACCTCAAGGTTCTGGAAGAAGTTCCAAGAAGCCTTGGGAACCAAGTTGTCTTTCAGCACAGCTTTCCATCCACAGACCGGAGGTCAAACTGAGCGAGTCAATCAGATTCTCGAAGACATGCTCCGAGCCTGTGTCCTGGCATATGGAGCCAAGTGGGAAGACTGTCTCCCTTTTGTCGAGTTCTCCTATAACAACAGTTACCAGTCAAGCCTTCAGATGGCACCATTTGAGGTATTGTACGGACGCAGATGTCGCACACCCCTCAACTGGTCAGAGACTGGAGAAGGACTAGTCTTTGGACCGGATAATCTCCGCGCAGCAGAAGAGCAAGTCCAACTAGTCAGAGAGCGATTAAAGGCAGCCAAGTCAAGGCAGAAGAGTTATGCTGACACTCGACGCCGAGACATGAGTTTCCATGTCGGGGACCATGTGTACTTGCGGGTAACTCCTCTGAAGGGAACCAAGCATTTCCATGTCAAGGGGAAGCTCGCACCAAGGTTCATTGGACCCTTTGAGATCACTGCACGACGAGGAGAAGTGGCTTACCAGTTGGAGCTACCACCTGAGCTATCCGATGTGCACAATGTATTCCATGTGTCACAACTCCGGAAATGTCTCCAAGTTCCAGACAAGCCCAATCTCTACAAGGATGTGGATCACCAAGCCATTGATCTGCAGCCTGATTTGACCTACCGCGAGAAGCCCATTCGCATTCTGGACGAAGCAAAACGACGTACGCGAAGCCGTACCATCAAGTACTTCAAGGTCCAGTGGAGCAACCACACCGAAGCAGAAGCAACCTGGGAACGAGAAGACTATCTTAGATCCGAGTTTCCCGACCTCTTTTAAGCCCTAGTTTAGGAATCTCGGGGACGAGATTCTTGTAAGGGGGGTAGGTTTGTCACACCCTGCATTTTGTAACATGTTATCTGTATCTTTGAAGCATGAAAATTTGGACCAGCAAAATTTTTTAGCATCATTTGGCTTTTATTTGGAATTGAGTTTTCTTCATTTGCTTTTTCATGTGCTCATTAAAGTCAACTATGATCTCTTGTAGATTTCATCTCCATACCCAAAACTTCTGCCCAATGATCATGCCAAGTGTTATATAACAGTATAGCATTTTCTTACAAAATTAATTTGGCCAAAAAGTATTTTATAAATTTAGTTTTCCAAAAACCCCTGAATTGAGATTTGCACTGCAAGTACTTGATTTAGGGTGAGAAAATTATTTCAAAAGGTTTATTTGAGACCTAGTAGTCATAGGACTCCCAGAAACCACAAAGATATAATTTTAAAAGTTATTTTCCTATTTTATTTAAAAGCTTGTTCTTAAGGCCAAAAATGGTCTTTAATAGGGAAAAATTATTTAACTGTTTCAAAAATATTTGCCAAAATTCAGAGAGACTCAGAGGACATATATTGTCCATATATAAGAGTTTCAACACTTGGTTATGTTCAAAATAATGGGCTAAACCCTCTAAAACCCTTTCTGGATATTTCAAGCTTTTGAAATATTTCCAAAGGAAATTTTCTCCAAAAATTCCAGGGAAATTCTATCATGTCATATATGGCATATTTGATGATCTTGCCAAGTCCCATGCCTTGGGAAGCAAGAAAACATCTTCAAACCCCTTCATAACCATTCTATCCATATTTGAAGTTTGAGCAACTTTACATTGCCAAACTTGTCCAAATGCTCTCAAATTTGGTGCACATGCCAGAATGACCTAATAAGGCATCTAGACCAAATGGCACAAGATTTGGAATAGAGCAACTTGATCAGATCACCTCAAAACCCTTTCTGTTCAAATGCAAATTTGAACAACTTTACATTACCAACTTTTTATCTGGAGCCCCAAACTTTGTGGGCATGATCAATACCCCAAATGATGATGCTACACCAAGTGGTGCATCAAGGGGAGATGATTAGCTTGACTCAATCAAGATGAAACTGTTTCTGTTGATTTCTAGGGTTCACCAAAGTTACATTGGCTAGTTTCTTCAAATGGGCCCAAATTTGGTGAAGCACCCTATTTTCTCATGTCTTTCAACCCTGTCAAGTGCCATGTCAAGTGGAGTTCATTTACTTGACCAAACACTGATCAAACACCTTCTGCAGAATTTCTAAAAGCCCCAACTTGATCACTTTGACTTTTCTCCATGGCCTCAACTTCTTACCAGATGCTCATTGGGTTACCAGCTATCTCCAGTAACTCCCCCAGCACCCCAGCTCCATGATTGAGGGGTGAAACCCCTGTTTTACCTTGCTGTACAGCAGGTTTCCACCATTTCACCAGCACTCCCCCTCTCTCTCTGCATCTCCAGGGCATCCAAGGCCTCAGGCCCTTTCTTTACTCCTCCCACAACGTGCTAGACACTACTGGACACGTTGGGTTTGACCAGAACGGCGAGAGCGCGGCGATGCCAGCCATACGCACGCTCTGGAGCGCGCAACAGTGCAGACCAACACTGTAGCATCGGCCAATCGGCCTCCCCCGACAGCCTCGGGCCTCCCCCTCGCGCCAGTCGAGGCCCCTCGACGTCCGCGACCTCCCCGGCGCTGTCCCCCCTCCTCCTGCGCCCTCTAGTGGCCGTCGTCGCACGCGCGCTGGCCGCCCACGGCGGCCACTCCTCTGCCTCGCACGCGCGCCCTCCTCTGACGCTCCCCCGCTCCTCTTTTCCCCTCAGCTGGACGTGGAGCAAGTACACGAACCTCCCCGGCGTGATCCCAGGCTCCAGAACCCCTCCTAGCCTCGCCTGCAACCTCGCCGGCGCACGGGTCCACGGTGGACCACGGGTGCGGCTATATAAGCCCCTCCCGAGCCTCTCCAACACCACCACAAGCCTCACACCACTCCACTGATCCCCCCAGCACCTCCAGTTCAACCCCAGGATGCCCTAGTGCTCGGGATCGACCGGAGCGCCGCCGCGTCGGGCCGCCGGCGATCTCGTGGTACGGGCCTTCCCTGCCCCTCCTTCCACCCATTTCGGAACCGCCGTGCCTCACTGACCATTTCCCCCTCGTTTCCCCTCTCTGTGGCAGCCGGAAACAACCCCAACCACGACCCTCCGACGAGCTTCCTTCGTCCCAC
>LR738713.1:183023492-183039567 GCA_902687465.1 Secale cereale | reverse complement strand
GCACCACCACCACAGCAACCGCAACACGACGCTGGTCACGTCCCTGGCCTCCGTTGCCGTCGCCGTGGCCGGAATCTTCGCCGGTGAGCTCGCCGCCGCCGTGGCCGTGGGGTTAGAGATGACAGGCGGGCCCCGCCTGTCATCCCCTCACCTCTCTCCCCCTCCTCTCTGTCACTGACCCACGGGCCCTGCCCGTCAGGTTTAAAAACCTGACGTGCGCGCGCAGGCTCCCGTGCGGCTGGGCTAGACCGCCCTGGGCCGTGCACTGTGGCCTCTCTGGCCCAGTTGCACAGGTCTTTTTATTCTTTTTCTTTTCTGTAAATGTTTTAAACATTTCTACAAGAAAGAATAATGGTCCAAATTAAATATTTCCAACTCCTAAAATCTTGTAATATTCCAACCTATTTAATGGTACCACTTTCATTCAAATCCATGAAACTTTTCTGTACTGTTCAAATTTAAATTCAAATTTGAGCAGTAATACTCCTGTTCAAAAATCAATAGATTCTATTCTGTAATTCCAAAACTCCAACCAAGATTTTTTTCCCACCTTAGAATTCCCTCTAGTATTTTACAAAAATGAGTTGACATTTTTCTGAGCACTTTGATTTTTTCTGTTTTATTTGTATTCTTATTTTCCCGTGGTTATTATGCGACGTATAGATCCCGTATTTGACAAAGTTGCTGTGGAAGAAGAAGGAGAAGGACTTGAAGACTTTGAAGACCAAGCCAATCCAGGCAAGCAGCCCTTTGACCATGATACACTTGTTCCTCGGAACCCGTTTGTTTCCGATGCATGATATTAGGGTTACGATGGTAACCTAGTTGATTCCACCACATGATGCATGCTTGATCTTGATCTTGCTAAGTGCTAGATGACATGCAAATAGTTGGTCATGATGCTTATATGATGCATGGGTGATATGAACCCTCGTAGTTGAAATCTTTGCATGAACCCATCGGGTGCCCCTAATGCCCGAGGGTGATGATGTGTTAGGTCATCACTTGAGAAAGAAGTGATGTGCCGGTAAATCATGTGCATGGTGGAATGATGGATTAGATTTATGTGTGACTACCGTCCCAACCAAACATGTGCAACCACACTACCCCTTATGGGACGGGGCTTTATTGATTACTTAGGTCGATACTAGCATGGTGCCCGCATTACTAGTGACGGGAAGACTTGAGGTCTTTCCCGGGACGGGGTCGTGCTTGGATAGACGGCCATGACTGTTTTTACAGGGCACCGGACACACCGTTGGTCCCTTCGGGTACGCGTGACATTGAATTAGAGCAAGTCCTGTGATCTATTGTTTGTACCCGAGGGCCGTGTACCAACGAGTGGACTCTATGTTAGTGTCGTCTAAGGAAATGTAATGACCGGGTGCTTAGCCCGGGTACTTGAGGTACCGCGGGTCGTGGATGACACGGAAGCTCCCCGGATCTTGTGGGTAAAGTGCGCAACCTCTGCAGAGTGTAAAACTATTCGAATAGCCGTGTCCACGGTCATGGACAGTTGGGTGGTGCTACTTAAACTATGTCCAGAATTTTACTTCATCGGTGATAATGTGTGTGTGATAAGTCAAGGATGGTGACTTGACTCGATGAGTTGAATCATATTTATGTTGATATCGGTAACCTGTCTTCGAGGTTACGCGAGGTTATTGATGCATAAACTTGATGGTAGAATATTTGTTCTAGCCTTGCTAGATTGATCATTATTGTTCCATTGCATTGTTACTTTGAACCACATCATGGGTTGCTTGCGAGTACATTCAAAGTACTCATTGGCTTGCCACTGGTTATTTAATTGGCCAGGCATGGAAGAGCAGGAATATGAGGAAGAGTTCTTTGGAGACGATCATGCGAACTAGGACGCTATCCCAGTCAGAATGCCTGTAGGGTTAAGGCAGATGGCATGGGTTCTACCCGTTTATCGAAGACTTCCGCTACTTGAGTTATTTGCTATTCAGCCCGTGAGGCTCTATCTATGTAAGACTTGGCCATAATGGCCTTAATCCGTGTAAGACTATTTGTATGGATGTAAGACTCTTGTTATTTCAGCTTCTGTGTGTTCAGTGAGCATTGATCTCTGGGATCACTGTACACGTGCATTCGGTGATCTTGACTTCTAAGTCGGGTCGCCACAATGGACCACCAGTCTGTCCGACAAGGAGTTATCTGGCCACATGGTGACCCCTCAATCCAGGACTCCCTCAGTAGCCCCTAAACCTGTCTTCGGTGACGATGAGTTCGGCTTTTGTATTTTCTTCAGCATTGCAAGGCGAGTTCCTTCTTCCGAACATATCGAGATACTATCTTCTGCAAAAAGTGTACTATATCCGGCTCTGCATGGTTAGTACAACCCTTAGCCTCGAGGGTAAGGCATTGAAAGAAAATGAATAGTGTGTCTTTACTGACAACTTTTTTGGTGAAGCGTCGTGTCCATCCCATTAACATATCGAACCGCTTTACTTGGTCCTAGTTTCGCGCGTTGAGGTATAACCCCACCGACACGTCTTATTAGAACAGAGCTCTTGCCCGCATATTATGGGATCTTTATCAATGTGACGTGAGCATCCAGACCGCGCATTCCGCATGAACTCTTTGGGAATCGGCTAGGTTTATGGCTAAAGTGGGGGGACGTTCTGTATTCACAGTGTTATAAAAGGATATCAATCCCTTCCATCAGCCCCATGCCTTCCTCAAGCCCTTAGCTCTCCAATCTTCCTAGCCCCAGCATCCTCATCTCTTGCGCCCACAGCTCTCAGTTCCTCAACCACCACTTCCTTCCCCTACAATGGCTGGATCCGGCGCCAGAGGCAAGTGGGAGGCCTCCACGGTTACTAAGAAGACCGTGGAAGATATCTGGAGCACGAGCTACCTCGCCTCTAACATCACGCACCGAGTCCCCGCCCAGGATCAGGTGATTCCCGTCCCAGAGGCGGGTGAGAGAGTCGTGTTCCTCTCACACTTCGTTAGGGGGCTAGCATTCCCTCTTCACCCCTTTGTACGGGGTCTGTTGTTTCTCTACGGGCTGGATTTTCATGATCTAGCCCCGAATTCAGTCCTTCACATCTCCGCTTTCATAGTGGTGTGTGAAGCTTTCCTCCGTGTTCCCCCACACTTCGGCCTATGGCTCAAGACCTTCAATTTAAAAGATTTCTAGAAGCAAAATTCAAGCCAGCATAAAAGTTCTGAATAATCATCCATAGATTCAAACCATGTGTAGGGCAATTACGTATCATCAATTTCATTCTCTCCCAAGCTTGTGCAACATGCTCATGATCTAGTTGCTTAAAATTCATAATATCGTTTCTAAGAGAGATGATCTTAGCAGGTGGGAAATACTTAGAGATAAAAGCATCTTTGCACTTATTCCATGAATCAATACTATTTCTAGGCAAAGAGGAGAACCAAGTTTTAGCACGATCTCTAAGTGAAAACGGAAATAACTTCAATTTAACAATATCGTCATCTGTATCCCTTTTCTTTTGCATATCACACAAATCAACAAAGTTGTTTAGATGGGTAGCGGCATCTTCACTAGGAAGGTCTCAGAATTGATCTTTCATGACAAGATTCAACAAAGTAGCATTGATCTCACAAGATTCAGCATCGGTAATAGGAGAAATCGGAGTGCTAATGAAGTCATTGTTGTTGGTACTGGAGAAGTCACACAATTTGGTATTGTTCTGAGCCATAGTGACAAGCAAGCAATCCAACACACACAAGCAAACAAGAAGCAAGCGAACGAAAAACACACGACGGAAGAAGGGCGAATAAAATGGCAAGGGTGAAGTGGGGGAGAGGAAAATGAGAGGCAAATAAATGTAATGCAAAGGATAAGGGTTTGTGATAGGTACTTGGTATATGACTTTTGCGTAAGCCTCCCCGGCAACGGTGCCGGAAATTCTTCTTGCTACCTCTTGAGCTTGCGTTGTATTCCCTCGAAGAGGAAAGGGAGATGCAGCATAGTAGCATAAGTATTTCCCTCAGTTTTTGAGAACCAAGGTATCAATCCACAATCCAGTAGGAGACCATGCGCGAGTCCCTCGCACCTGCACAAACAAATAAGAACTTCGGAGCCAACGCGATAAGGGGTTGTCAATCCCTTTACGGTCACTTACGAGAGTGAGATCTGATAGAGATGATAGTTTATATTTTTGGTATTTTTAGTTTAATAAAACAACAAATAAAAGCGGTAAAAGTAAAGTAGATGTAGATTGATATGTTGAGAATAGACCCGGGGGCCATAGTTTTCTCAAGTGGCTTCTCTCATGATAGCGATATTCTACGGCGGGTAAACAAATTACTATCGAGCAATTGATAGAAAAGCGAATAATTATGAGACTATCTAGGCATGATCATTGTATATAGGCATCACGTCCGAGACAAGTAGACCGACTCTTGCCTGCATCTACTACTATTACTCCACACATCGACCGCTATCCAGCATGCATCTAGTGTATTGAGTTCATACGAACAGAGTAACGCCTTAAGCAAGATGACATGATGTAGAGGGATAAACTCAAGCAGCATGATGTAAACCCCATCTTTTTATCCTCGATGGCAACAATACAATACGTGCCTTGCTGCCCCTACTGTCACCGGGAAAGGACACCGCAAGAGTGAACCCAAAGCCAAGCACTTCTCCCATTGCAAGAACTATAGATTTAGTAGGCTAAACCAAACCGATAATTCAAAGAGACTTGCAAGGATATTATGAGCACACATAAAAAGTTCAGAGAAGAACCAAATATCTTTCATAGATAACCTTGATCATAAACTCACAATTCATCTGATCTCGACAAACACACCGCAAAAAGAGATTACATCGAATAGATCTCCTCGAAGACCGAGGAGAACTTTGTATTGAGATCCGGAGAGAGAGAAGAAGCCATCTAGATACTAGCTATGGACCCGAAGGTCTGTGGTAAACTACTCACAGCTCATGGTGAGGGTGATGATGATGATGGTGAAGGCCTCCGTGATGGATCCCCCTCCGGTGGAGCTCCGGAACTGGCTCCAAGATGGGATCTCCACGGGAACAGAAGCTACGGCGATGGAATTAGGATTTTCTCTCTGCGTATGGAGTTTCTGGGGTAAGTGGACTTATATAGGAAGAAGGAGGGCACCGGGGGCCACACGAGGAAGCCTCGAGGCAGGGGGCATGCCCTGGGAAGGGGGGCGCGCCCCCCACCCTCGAGGGCGGCTCCTCGATCCTCTGGCGTCGTTCTCAAGCTTCCTGGGCGTGATTTTCTCCAAAAATATCTCTCGCGAAGGTTTCATTCCATTTGGACTCTGTTTGATATTCTTTTTCTGCAAAACCCTGAAATAGGCAAAAAAACAGCAATCTGGACTGGGCCTTTGGGTTAGTAGGTTAGTCCAAAAAATGATATAAAAGTGAATGATAAAGCCCATTAAACATCCAAGACTCCATAAATAATAGCATGGAACAATCAAAAATTATTGATACGTTGGAGACGTATCACCTGTTCAGACTCATCGTCCGAACACAGCTTTGTGGTGAAGCCTAGGGAAAAGCCCCTTGCCGAAACGTAAGTTGTTTGGATATATCAATTACTGCACCTTGTTTATTTAGCGTATCAATGGTTTTTAAGTATATCTCACTTGCTGACCTACAGCCCTCCCCGAGCACTCCCCAATGCCTCCTTATCGGAGGGGAACTCTATGCCGTCTGTAGAGATGTAGAGCGACCCGCTGTTCCGAGCTCCATCGCCTGTGGCCCGCGGGGACACCGAAGTGACCTCCCAGCGTGCGTCTCCTGCTCAAGGAGACGGGGTGGGGTAGGTGATAAGGTGACCGAGGGTAACACATCACTGCCGCTGACCATGGGGAAACAGCGCCCATGGAGACTGAATACGGGGGGCCCAAGCAATCTGGGGCCCTGGTGAATATTGATCCAGAGCCTAGCGCGGCTCCGAGGTCCGAAGACTAGACCCCCAAGGCAGGGGAGGATACAACTGTTCCTTCGGCACCCAGTGTCAATTTGGAGGCGCCGGACCCTCTGGAGGGAGCACTACAAAGTGCTTCCATCGTGGAGGAGCACCGCACCATAATGGGTGTGGTGATGAAGAAGATTCAATCCATCAAAGGCGGACTGAATGAAGCCTTCAACGGGCTACTAACGGGCTTTGAGATATGTAATGTAATGTTCTTTATGGAACTTTATTTATTTTATATGCACATATATAGCCAGTAGCCCCTGATGCTTTGTGTGATTCTGAACAAAATCGGACGAAGTATCCATAATATAGCATATTACAGAGCTAAACTATATGCTTTTGCATTTGAACAGGCTTCACTAGTTGCGGCAACTGCACAAGCTGTAGAAGTTGTCGAACTAAATCGGAAGCTCTCGGAGGCCAGCGCAGACCTCGACCGCGTCAACCAGCGTATGGATGAGACGCATGGTATGCGGATTTGAAAAATCGAGATGTCAACAAGACTAATAATATTAATTGAGTATGAGTATAAACTCTTTGTGACATTCTGTATTAAATAGTTGGCGCCACTGAGCTCGAGGCTCTCAAGGGCGACCTCGCGAAGGCCAAGAAGGATGCCAAGTCAAGCAAGGCAGCCGCTGACAAAGCGGTTGCTAATTTAGAGGCCGAAAAGGTCGCGTGCAAAAAGCACGAGGCTCGGGTGTCCGAAGTCGAAGTTGAGCTCAACTATGCTATTCGGAAATGCGAGGCATTGGAAGAAAAGACTTCGGAACAAGCATTCGAGCTCACTACGGCAGTCAAGGCTGCCCAGGAGGCGTGAAGCGAGTCGCGCAGCGTCTGCGAGCAAATCAGGCAGGCGCGGGAGATAGCATCTGGTAAGACTTTTCTCTCATAGAGCATCTTCGGAGGGTGGAAGTACCTTCGGCTGACACGGTTATGGAATTCTCCAGGAATGTTTGCGGATCTCCTCAGGAGCAGTGCTGACGCCGCCCAATACTTCCGAGCCCAGGAGGGGAACGGCATGGAGAAGTTGTTCTGGTCGCAGTTCTATGGGCCAAAACATCCGGTGCCCCTCAACGACCAGATGAAGCAGCTGGTCGAGCTGCACAATATGGCGGGTTCAACCATGAAGGACTTGATAGTCCGGCTATGGCCCGCTGAGCCAATCCCAAGTAGCTACTTCGGATTGGTGAAGCAGCTTGTCGAAGTGAGTCCGCGGGTCGACGCATTGAAGCGTTCGGCCTACATAGAGGGTACTCGGATGGCCTTCACCCGTGTGAAAATGCACTGGGCGAAGATGAAGGCACATGACATAGCCACTGCTGGCCCGCCCGAAGGCAAGGAGCACCGCAAGCCGGAGAGATACTTTGAGGACGTCATAGAAGGCGCCCGCCTTGTAGAAGGCCAGTGCTGAAAGGATATTATCTTTGAGTAATTGTATCCGGTTGTAAAGACTTAAGCTTATGAACCGATGTATATATAATTTATGCGCTATTATAATGTGAGCGACTTTCACCTCCTGCGCGGCCGTTTAATTAAATCCTAAAGTTTCCAGTCGTCAGCTTCAGCCCCCATGTAAATATTACTAGGGTGTCCGGTCATATGCATAAACACTCTTTATCCAACGTCTTGGTCCATGTGGGAGGTGTATGCGGAGCGAACCAAGCAATCAGACTATGCGGCTTTATTGCTTTCACTTAGCCATAGGAGTTTGACAAGTGGGACTAAGTACTAGCCCCTGGTGCGTATATGGTGTTTCCGAATTAAGGTATCCATTTGTACGCGGCTGGGAAAAAACCAACCCTTTGTATAACACAGGGTAGATCTCCATTGATCTTAGTATGACACTAAGTCACCAGATCGCAGACCAGATTCTCGCTTATCATGACAGTTAGTTTTCGCCTTTCTCTACTGAGGTACTTGACCGGACGAACCAGAAGTACAATCACAGTAGTTTTCCCTTTACATCCTAGCCGAACAATCAGGAACGGAGGGGTAAGCACATAGCCGGGCAACCCAACTATTGACCCAAGACATGATTCGGAACTGATACATATAAAGCAATATCTAGGATGCCGAACACTCCCTATAGGTGTTCGGACTTTTCAACATACACCGGGCCGAATACAGCCCCTGGTAATGAACCCTGTTGTCAAGGCACGTGTGGCAATCTAACATGGGGAGAGAAACACGGGTGGTGAGAGAATAAAACTCCAAACACAATATGAACCAAGCTGCTTCTATAATATCTCGTTTTAGTACGGCGAGCCGTATACTTACAGATAATGCCGATAACTTCTTTGGACATTTTACATGCCAGAAAAGTATAACACGAAAAGAGATAAAAGGTTTACACAGGGTCTTAATCTAAAAAGAAACCTTAGCGCGGGGCCCTGCTGCACGTCTGCGCCACTTTCTCCTTTGTGACGTGTCCTTGAAGGGGGAAGTGTGATGGCCATCTGTAAAAAAAACTGGAAAAAAGAATCCAGTGTGGCCGTAAATAAAGCTAGTTCATTTAATGAACCTTGAAAGATAATTTTAGAGTCCGAATAGGGTCGAGCCGAACTATGGACCATTTGCATGTAGTGTGCCCCCAGCTCCGCCCAAGGAATTTCAAGGGCATAATTTTGTACACGAGGCACATATGCTACCACCTTATGGGGTAGTCGATGGGGGCGTAGCTGTTAATCTAGCTTAGGTTCATCTGAGCTGTCGCACTGAGGCGTATGCCGGACACATTTAGTTGTGCCTGCGGTCTTAACGACCAAAAAGTTGTTCGGCTTGAATAGGCCGTTTTGGACTTCGGCTGCTAGGGCCGCAGTGTCCTCCTCCGTATGGAGAGAGCGCTCCATAATTCCATTGACCGTGATGACGCCACGTGGTCCAGGCATTTTGAGATTCAAATAAGCATAATGCAGGACTGCATTAAAGTGAGCGAAGGTCGTTCTTCCGAGTAGTGCATGATAGCCACTTCGGAACGGAGCTATGTTGAAGATTAGCTCTTCGCTTCAAAAGTTATCGGGAGAGCCGAATACAACCTCCAATGTTAAAGAGCCCGTGCAGCGGGCTTCTATGCCCGGTATCACTCCTTTAAAGGTCGTGCTTCTTGGCTTGATTCTTGACGGGTCTATCCCCATCTTGCGGACAGTGTACTAGTATATCAGATTGAGACCACTGCCGCCGTCCATAAGAACTCGAGTGAGATGGTAATTATCGATGATTGGATCAAGCACTAAGGCAGCCGAACCCCCATGACGGATACTAGTCGGATGATCCCTGTGATCAAAGGTGATGGGACAGGCCGACCATGTGTTAAATTTGGGGGCAACAGGCTCAACGGCATAGACATCTCGGAGTGCACGCTTGCGCTCCCTCTTTGGGATATGAGTGACGTAGATCGTGTTCACTGTATTGATCTCCGGTGGAAATTTCTTCTGTCCCCCTGTGTTCGGCTGGCGAGGTTTGTCCGCGTCTTTGCTCTGAGGTCCCTTTCCCTTATGTTCGGCGTTAAGCTTGCTGGCCTGCTTGAAGAACCAATAACTATGGTTAGTATGGTTCGTAGGTTTAGCCGGGGTGCCATGGATCTGGCAGGGCCTATCTAATATTTTTTCCATGCTAGATGGACTATCTTTGTTGCCTTTAAATGGCTTCTTCCGTTGACCGGGTGTGGAGCCATTGAATCCGGCGTTTACTGTTGTATCATCTTGGCTTTTATCGTTATTTCGACGTTTGTTTTTGTTACGTTGTGGCTTTCCATTGCCATCCCTGGCTTCGGATGTGCCAGGGTCATTGGTGCTGCTACGAGCTAACCAGCTATCATCGCCCGCGCAAAATCGGGTCATGAGTGTAGTTAGGCTTGCCATTGTCCTCGGCTTTTCCTGGCAGAGGTGTCTAGCTAGCCATTCATCCCATACACTGTGCTTGAAGGCCGCTAAGGCTTTGGCGTCCGGACAGTCAGCGATTTGGTTCTTCTTAGTGAGAAACCGATTCCAAAGCTTACGGGCTGACTCCTCGGGTTGTTGGATTATGTGACTTAGATCGTCAGCATCCAGGGGCCGGACATAGGTCCCTTGAAAATTGGCCCGAAAAGCATCCTCAAGTTCTTCCCAACTTCCAATGGAGTTTTCTGGGAGGCTGTTCAGCTAGTGCCAATCTGGTCCTTTCAGCTTCAGGGGTAAGTATTTGATGGCATGGAGATCATCTCCATGAGCCATGTGGTTGTGAAGAATAAACTCTTCTATCGAGACAGCAGGATCCGTCGTTCCATCATACGCATCGATGTTTATGGGTTTAAACCCTTCTAGAAATTTGTGATCCAACACCTCATCGGTGAAGCACAGAGGGTGTGTGGCACCCCTGTATTTTGCTATGTCATGGCGTAGGTCCGACGGTTGTGATGTTCGATATTGGCTCTGAACTGGTATATGACCGGCATATTTGGCTTGATAATCATCGTCCCGTGCGGGAGCACGGTCCCTGGATCGGTAGATGGATCTGGTTTTGCCAGCCTTTTTGTTTAGGTCCTCACGTAGATCGTGTTTCCGGCCCTGAGCCGCGGCCTCCTTTCCTATACTAGGAGCGGGTGCGGGCTTGTGTACGCCGTTGCTAGCCACTATGTCCCATCCACGAGGTGGTCGGTCCGGATTATCGGTGGTATTGTTCTTTGGTGGTTTAGGCGCAATAGCCTCGTCGTTGAATTCGGGCAGCAGCTTACGCGCTTAGGATAGCTCTTTGTTTGGCGATTGCAGCCTTATTTTTCCTCAGCGTCTAGCATTTCATTCCATCTCTCATTGAGCGTATCATGTGCAGCTTTAAGCCGCTGCTGCTGCTTTTTCAGGCTCCTTGCGGTGGCGATAAGCCTCCGATGGAAGCGCTTTTGTTCTAAGGGTTCTTCTAGGATGATGAATTTGTCGTCGCCCAGGCTAACATCCTCTTCGGAGATAGGTTGATAATTGTTGTCTTTGGTATCGCTGTGATCAGACAGCAGTCCCGGACTGTGTTCGCCATCCTCTCGCTCGTCCTGCTCCATCGCTGGATCGGCGGGGTCATCGGCCTGGTCCGGATTATCACCGTCGTCAGTGATAGTGTTGCTATCTTTCCCTTTACGGGATCGAGATCGGCGCTTCAGACGTCAACGCTTGGGAGGTTCATCGCCAGGCTTATCCTTTGTGGGATTGTTATCATCGTCGTCCTCCTTCTCTTTAGGTGTGTCCACCATATATACATTGTATGAGGATGTAGCCGTCCATCGCCCGGTTACGGGCGGATTTTTGTCTAGATTTGCTTCGGCTTCGAGGTCCATCCCTTCGAAGTCTTCGGAAGCGTAGTAAAGTAGATTGGTTAAAGCTTCGACTGTGGCTACCAAGTGGGTGGTGGGTGGGAAGCGAAATTCTCCATCATCAGCTTCCAGTTCAAACCGGATATAATTCGGCTGCGAATCCCCTGCTAAGGAGAGGGATTTTAATGAGTTTAGCACATCGCCTAAAGGTGAGTGCCGGAAGATATCCGTGGAGCTGAATTTGACGATAGGCGCCCGATCAAGCTCGAAAGACGCGGATGCACTTGGTGAAAGGATCGATATGGTTGACTAGAGGGGGGGGTGAATAGGCAACTAACAATTTTTAGCTTTTCTTAACCAATTTAAATTAAGCAACAAAGTAAGTTGTCTAGATATGCTACTATGATGACAACTTATAGGAAGCAAAGATAACAACCTCACAAGAAAGCTATATAAGATAAACAAGGAAAGCTTGCACAAGTAAAGGGAAGAAATAACCACGAGTGGAATCGGTGAAGACGAGGATGTGTTACCGAAGTTCCTTCCCTTTGAAGGGAAGTACGTTTCCGTTGGAGCGGTGTGGAGGCACAATGCTCCCCAGTAAGCCACTAGGGCCACCGTATTCTCCTCACGCCCTCACACAATGCAAGGTGACGTGATTCCACTAGTGCTGCCCTTGAAGGCGGCAACCAAACCTTTACAAACAAGGTTGGGGCTATCTCCACAACCGAATTGGAGGCTCCCAACGACACCACGAAGCTTCACCACAATGGAATATGGCTTCGAGGTGAGCTCAACCGTCTAGGGTGCTCAAACACCCAAGAGTAACAAGATACGCTAGGGATTTGTGGGGGGAATCAAATATCTCTTGGTGGAAGTGTAGATCGATGCCTTCTCAAGCAATCCCGAGCAAATCAACAAGTTTTATAGGCTAGGGAGAGAGATTGGGCGAAAATGGAGCTTGGAGCAACAATGGAGTATTTGGGGGAAGAGGTAGGTCAACAATGAAGAAGAAGATGCCTTTATATAGTGGGGGGAACAATCCAACCGTTACCCCCTCACTCAGCCCCGCCGAGACCGGTACTACCGCTTGGGTGGGCGGTACTACCGCTTAGCAAGCGGTACTGCCATTCCACCCTAGCGGTACTGCCGTGCAAGGGGGCTGGGACCCAGAGCGGTACTACCGTGGAGGCAGGGCGGTACTACCGCTCGGAAGCGGTACTACCGCCACTACTACCGCTTCTAGTGCCGCAAAACCCGACACGAGAAAGTGTGCACTCGAGTCGAAATGGTAGTAATACGGAGCCGCAGCGGTACTACGGCAGAGTGCTCCAAGCGGTACTACCGCTCTGTGGAGCGCTACTGCCGCTTGATGCATTTCGGCGGTAGTACCGCTGAGGCCCGCGGTACTACCGCTGGGACTAGGAAAAAGCAGAGAAGGGGGAAAGTAGAACTCCATTGAGGCGGGAAGGTATGGTGGGTGCGATAAGGAAGTGTACATGTTGATTCCACCCTAACCTTAACAAAGCGGATCCCCTCTTGATAGTACGGTGACCCCTACGAAACTAGTCCACCAACAAAGAAATGAAAAGAGCTACACCGTCTTGAATCGAACACCGAGGGGATATAATCGTCTCGTGCCAAAGAATGAATCTCTCAAAAACTTAGTGTAGACGATTAGTCCGCAAAAGCATTGTCATCAATCACCAAAACACCATCAGGATAAATATGCCCTTACAATCTCCCCCTTTTTGGTGGATTGATGACAATACGGGATTTGCAGAAAATGAGTAATGACATAGAGTATGCGCAAAACACACACCCCTAAAATATAGACGGGCTCCCCCTAGATGTGTGCTATCTAGATAAGTGCTTTGGACTGCACGGCACACATACTAGGATCAACGCTCCCCCTATATTTTAGAGACCAACAACCTAAGCATGATATATGAGAGCATAGTATATAACAGGATAAGCATGCACGCTATAGGGTACCAAGGTACGTAGATAAGATAAAGAAAGGTAGCATAGGTAGCATATGTCTCACTCCATATGTCAGGAACTTAGGTCTCACAAAAACAAAACAAAGCAAAAGACGAGAAAGCACATCGACGAAAACACAAAGGCAATGACACAAATCCCTAAACTCTCTCCCCCTTTGGCATCGAGACACCAAAAAGGGCAGAGAGCTAAGCTACGGCTCCAGGTGAGAGCAAGTGAAGTTCTCGAACATCAAACCCCAGCGGGGTCATCTACACCGTCGTCGTCGACCGGAAACTGCTCGGCGTCGGAATCTGTCCACGGTCAATGCTGCTGAATTCACTCTTCCTCCTCGGTGATCTGTCCCTCAGAACCACTGGCCACAGTTGCACCCAACTGACGCATGAGCTCCTTGTGACGTCCCCTGGCCTTCTTCTCTGCCACATGAGTCATGTACTGACCATGCGACTCGATGCAAAATAGCTTCTTCATCTTCAGCATGAGCTTCTTTGCCCATGAGGGCTCTGCACCAGATCGCTCATAGTCATCGTCATCATCAGCCTCAGCCTCCTCAGTCTCCGTAGAAGTATTAGAGGATGTACCCCCAGATTTGGGTGCCTGAGTGCCCCAGTTGTCCTTCCTCCTCAGACGCTTGATCTCATGAGACACCAACTCTCCAGTCTCAAGCATAACGTTGGGATAGACATGATCCCAAGCCTTCTCAATTAGAAGCATGATGAATGGTCCATAGATCAGGCACTTGCGCTCAGAGATAGCAGATAAGAGTTCAGACCACATCACATGAGAGATATCCAGGGACTCATCAGTCTTCTTTTCTTGCTCATGCTAGCAGAAGAGAAGCATGTCCACAAGATAGGAGTGAATCATATCCAGATTCCCAACTCGAGGGAAGAGGGTCTCACGGAAGATGCGGTGAAGGATATCCAGATAGGCAGATAGCTCATATGTTAGCTTCTTAGTTTCAGGGTTGACCTTCGCAGTGCAGTAGGGCCAGAGAGCTTGCTTGTGGGTGGAGGTAGTGTTGCGATGAGGACGAAAGCCAACAGGAGTCTCAAGCCCATGATCTTCCACCCCAAGTAACTCCATGAAAGCCTTCCACTTGACAGAAAGCAACTTACCATTGGTCATCCATGTCAGAGTCATGTCCTCATCAGTCCCTAGATGGACAGTGGCATAGAATTGAGCCACAAGATCTGCATCAAAGTCCTTGTTGAACTGGATGATCTGGAGAATGTTAAGCTGAGAGCACATCTGAAGAGCCTCGCCAAAGTACACAGGATCCTTCTCTAGGTAATCCGTGTCGATGGAGCGCACACTAACAAAGAGATTCTTCTTGGCCTTGAGCACATCAAAGTAGATGGCAAACTGAAAGCGGTTCCAGAACGAACGATTGACCAAATTGGGTTCTTGATCTTCTTCATAGGGATTGCGGCGACGCCTTGCCCAGAATTCCTTGGCACTCATTTGGGGCACAGTTTTGCCCTTTGGCTTCGACGTGGACTTCTTCTTGAGTTGAGGTGGAGGTGGAGCACTAGATGAACCTCCTGCAGACTCAGATGTGCGGTAGCGCTTCGAGGTGGCACGATTGGGGTTGATACGGCGAGCTTGATGCTCAGGATGTTCATCACCTGGAACCAAACGCAAAACACGCGAACCAACCAGAAAGAACGAGCATAAGCCAACAAGCACAACAAAAAGGGATCAAAGAATGGAAAAAACATGATTGAACTTGGCAGGCAGCGGTAGTACCGCCCAAGAGGTAGTACTGCTCCAAGAGAGCGGTAGTACCGCTCGAGGCGGGGGAACAGCAGTTCCCTACTACCGTGGTCAGATCCAGCACTATCGGCCTGTCAAATTCAAAAATATTCCTACCATACTCTAATCTAGACAGTCTAGGTGCCTTCTCCAACCTACTCAAGCCTAGATTTAGCCAAAAATCTAGAGATGCAACCACTATTGCCCCTAAAACACAAGATCTGAAAATGAGACAAAAGGAGAGAAGGAACGGCGGCAATACCGGCATCCATGGCAAGAGAACTAGGTGGGGATCGACTCCACCGAAGGAATTGGGGAGGAACACCCCGGAGGAGGAGATCCGCCGGAGCCCTCCCGCGGCGATGCACTGCTGGAGAGAGGACGAGGAACGAATGTCAAGACCGGATTTTCGGGATATTAATTTCCCAAAAGCGACCCTTTTGCTCACCAGCCCCAGGATTACTGTTAGCTGATGAGACACCAACTTGTTATAGAAACTCCAAGCCAAATACAAGATATGTAGTACAAGACCATTCTGGCCTGTGAGTACAGCATAAGGTTTCTAGTGGCTGATGGCGGAAGCGGTTTGCGATACGTCGGTAACTATGGGACTCCATTTTCCACAGGAACAGCTGACCGGGATAACTCCTATCTTCACGAGGCTGTTATCTCCATTAGCGTAGGTTCCGGGGCTGTCATCGCATCGTTCCTTCCCACGCAAGGAATCTGGCCAAGACAATAGCCAGGGACAAGCCAGTGAGTACTTTGAATGTACTCGCAAACATTATGAACATGAGTGAGATACAATCATGCTCGAGAATAATAGATGATCACTATGATAAATATGATATGACAGTCCATAATGCAAGCAGGTCATTTGTATAAAGAGGCATACGTAATCAGAGGTGTAATAATGAAAATAAAAGACAAGCATGCCACAATCGGGCGTCTGAGCGACACCACAGAAAGGGCTTATAGGGGGAAATAAAAGACAAGAATGCCACAATCGGACGTCTGAGCGACATCACATAAAGGGCTTAAAAAGAAGAGTAAATAACAAAATGCCACAGTC
>LR738713.1:183012436-183023319 GCA_902687465.1 Secale cereale | reverse complement strand
ATCACATAATGGGCTTAAAAAGGAAATAACAAATGCCACAGTCGGACGTCTGAGCGACATCACATAAAGGGCTTAAAAAGGAAATAACAAATGCCACAATCGGACGTCTGAGCGACATCACATAAAGGGCTTAAAAAGGAAATAACAAAAGCCACAGTCGGACGTTTGAGCGACATCACATAAAGGGCTTATAAGGGAAATTTAAATACAGTGAATATCCAAGAGGTAGAACCGTCCCAGGGATACTCATTTAATTCAAAGGGTGCAAAAAGGGTTAGTTCACAATAATAAATTACAATCACATGTCATAAACAAAGTTCTGATTTAGTAGTTTCTCCTCCGAAGACAAAGACCGACACTCAACCCATCCCAGACTGTAGTCCTTAACCATGGACACGGCTATTCGAATAGATTTGATATCTCTGCAGAGGTGTACTCTTTACCCACGAGTAACGGATTTCCTATAGTCCCTCTGGACTAATTCCGTCTACGGTCTTTTAATTTGAAGACGCACCTGACTGCACACACCAGCCTAACTTACCGGTGTCTGGAATCATCCACGACACTTGTTAAGCCAAACTCTAAGTGGGGAGGCTACAACCTCGACTAGCATGGGATCACAAAAATTTATAACGCGCGCGAAAACCGGGGAAGCTATCCCCTTCGGCTTCAACCGAACACCCATGCCCCCGGACCAGGTGGCCTGCCTACCGGATGCAGCCGGTATCTTCCACCGTGGCCTCTCTGTACGATGTGTGATAGAACAGGGGTCGACAATTTACTGAACCGTACCCTACCTGTAGCAGGGACACGTGGTAGCACGAAACAAGTATGGGGTTACTGGAACAAGACTCGATCTACGGTCGACTCAGGAGGTTTCAGCATTACTGTATGGTTAGTGCCACAATGCTTTTCACAGCTCCCTGACAGGGTCACCAACCCTCATGCTTTATCCTGCCTCACTGCACATCGTCGTCACAACGAGATGTCAGTCACGTGGTTGTGCTCAGCGGAACACAAACTTCCGTCGAACTCCATCCGAACTATCACCAGGCATATGTAGCATGAGAAGTGGTTACTGCCACCAATATCACAAACCTAACAGCAAAAGATTTTTCACCTCAAGTTGATATGCAAGAGTAAGACTTCTACATGAAATAACGTTGCTCCATTTTAGTACAGTAATGGAGTTCTTATGTTTTAGCAAACGACACATAACGTATATTATAACGGGGTTCAAGATGCTTGCCTTCAAGTAGAGGGGAGGAGAAATGCATTTCAAGAATTTTGGAAGTTTTCTCCCTCTTCAAAATCCTAAAAGAAATAAAAGAAAATCAAAACATAGACTTAAAACAGCCCAAAAAAATTGTCTGGAAATTTTTCATATAAATATGAAAATAAACTAGACACTATTTGGGAAACAACAGAAAAAGAAACAAGTCATTTGGATTAATATTTAAAGAGATATAGCTAGTCAAAGTTCAGTCAACTCTGGTTTTAATAAAAACCAGAAAAAGGAAAACGTATCGGCTCAGAAAACGTTTTCAAGGAAGGGGAGACGTACTTCGGGGAATGCGCCTTCACTTAAACTGGTGGGCGGGGACAAGGGCCTGACGGTGGGACCTGCGGGCCCACCTGTCATATTTGACTGGTCTATCCGCCTCCTTCCTCCTTCGCCCGAACGAGGACGGGGCTCCGGTGATCGTCGCCAGCAAACGGCGGCTCCTCGAGGGCGTCCGAGTGCAGGAATGGATCCGCTAGGCTGGTGCGGTCCTCCCGGTGGTCGAGTGGGCGACAGAGGTGTAGGAAAACGACGGCGACGAGCCTCGCGGCGGACGGCGGTCTCGGGTGGGTTTGGGGCTTTGCTATACGGTGGCTCCCGAGCTAGTTTGAGGTGATTGGCGGCTCCGCGGGATCATAGGGAGTCGGACGGGGGTGATGGCTGGACGGGAGGGGCGTTGATTGCGACGGATTGGACTGGAGTGCGACGGCGTCCGTGTTCGCCGGAGATGAAGAAGAGAACTTCCCGGGGACGAATGGCTGCTACGGGGTTGCTCTGCGGGGTGGCTAGTGACGGTCTGATGCTGCGGAGGGGTTCGGGGCACCCTTAAATAGGCGATCAAGGTCGTTTCGACTGTGGCCGAGGATAAGGACGATGACGGCGGCACTATTTGAGAGCAGGGGATGTGGGGGCTGGCTGGCAGAGCTTGCAGAGGTAGACGACGAGGTTGTGGAGGAGCACGGCGGTCTGGGACGCTCGGGGGCGCGCCAGGTGGCCCGTACGGCACCGACCACGGCAGGCGGCGGTGGCGGCTAGCTCCTGGCTTGCCGGAGATGTGGCGGGGCGCTGTGGCGCCTGTGAGGGGGTGCAGGCAGAAGCTTGGCTCTATGCTGCGAGTTGCAGATGTTTGGATGAGCTCGGGGGAGACAGGCCATGGGCGCGGCGGCTCCGGCACGGCACGTGCAAAACGCGTGCTCTGGCCGCGCTCTGTGCACGCACGGCAGGCGCTCGACGAAATGCCAGGGCGGCCAAACCTGCTTGGATGCCAAAGCAAATCAGCAGACTTAGGTTAGAGGTAGCTAGGAGGTTAGTGGACATGTCAGCTAGGTCAGGGGTTCAAGTCCACAATGTGAACTAAAAACTATGCCAACACTGGCCATGCACACAAGGTGCTCGACAGAATGCTATGGGCATAGGGGCATCTCCACTGATGGCTAAACTCTCCAGATCATGGTCTCTTTAGGTGAAAGAGATGATGGTAAAGCTGGTTGGGCAAAACCAGAAACTTGCTAGTGCAAGTTTTGCAAATCTTCAGATCTGGACAGAAAGTGCAGGGCATTGTTTCATGAACCAAAAATATCCCAATGGGTCCACTCTTCTGGACTTAAGGGTTTTGCAAGAAGGGCTATAAGCATGAGAAAGCTCAATGGCACTAGAGCAAAATAAACTAGGGTTGCAGTGCAAAATACCAAACTGGACCAGAATGGAAAAGAGGTTGGTTCAACCAAATTTTCCAAAGGACCTAAATGGGTTTTTGCATAAAGTTGAATAACACACTCCTATGAACATCCCATAATTTTTGTGGAAGCATTACAGGAATATTTAAAAGGGGTTGTAGTGCAATTTGGCCCACTGGACCAGATTGGAAATCATGGTGTGGAGTTAAAAATATTAAAAGAAATAAATATATTCTCGCATAAAAGTGATCTAACAACATCACATGACATCTCCAAATTTTGGTTGGAATTTTAAATAAATTTATCAAGTGGTTGCAGTCCAAAAGAGGCCCTAAAACTAAGGGAATCCATTTATATAGGGAAGAAAATTAGGGAGACAAATATATAATTAATTCTACTGATATAAGGAAAAGTTTTAAAGAGGGAATAAGAGAGTCTAACATTAGTTGGAAAGTATTCACTTGAGGTAAAAACTCCAACATACCAGAACAAGAATGGTCCTGGAATCTAAAGGAACATCCAGCAAAAGACAAAATTTTAATTCCCTGGCAAA
This sequence comes from Secale cereale, assembly GCA_902687465.1. Lineage (NCBI taxonomy): Eukaryota > Viridiplantae > Streptophyta > Magnoliopsida > Poales > Poaceae > Secale > Secale cereale. The sequence continues at coordinate 183,019,808 of LR738713.1, read as the reverse complement.
AATTTAATTAATAAAACATTGCTAAATTTTTGGGGTGTTACAACACTACCCCCTTAAGAAAAAATCTCGTCCTCGAGATTTGATAAGGGCTGCTAAAAGATCTACTACTGCCACAAAAAGATACTACCAAAGTCTTACCGCTCTAATAATGCGAATAAATGCCACTACAGTGCATGTGTAAACAGTGGTGCAAACTGCAGTGTTAAACACTGGCGTGGCACGGAAACAAATTCTAAAAACGAGATATTACTACTCTGGGTTATAGTAAATTTAGAAACGGTATTTCTAAATTTACAAACACGCTGGTCGCACCCGAGAGCACAGTGCTCTCACTGGCTGACAGGGGGGCCTGGACCCACTGCCAGCCTCTCCTTCTACCTCCGGTTCTCTCTTCTCCTCTCTCTCCCGCGCGCTTTCCCACACTTTCTTCACCGGCGAAGGCTAGCTCGTAGGGCATCTAGGCCGTACTGCCGTAGTGCGCGGCGTGCTAGCTGCCGGTGCAGCGTGCACTCACCTCGCGGGCCAGCGTGCTGTCGGCACTGCTCGCGGATTTGCCTTCGAACACCGGCGGTCGAGCGACGAGTGGCGCTGGTGGACTCCGCCCACCGTACACCGATCTCGAGCTATAAAGCGGCCGAGGTGCTACTTCTTCCTCCTCACACCTGGCCTCTCTTCTTCTCCTTCCTTCCCTCTCCTCCATTTGTGTTTGCAGGAGCTCGGGTCGAGGCTCTAATGGTGGAGGTGATGTGACGCCCGAAGACCGACGTCCTAGAAGATTCCATAAGATTCCAGATGTTCCGGGTTCTCCCGTGTGTTTTAGTTGTGCTTGTGTTATTTATTTTTGCATTGCATCATGTCATCATGCCATCATGTCATATTTATTTTGCATCTCAACATAAATAAACCGTGTGGACCTTCGGTCCATTTAAATCGAGGGAAGGTGTCTTCTCTTTATAACATATAAAAGTGTCTCAATATTTAGGGAGCTATATTAATAATATTCCATTTGTTTGGAATTAACCAACACACGTGCATAATTTTCCCCATGCTTTTCCTACTTCGAGTTTCTCCTTCGAAAACCTTGCCAATAATTCGTTTCCGTTGTTTCGAGGTTCCTCCGAAAATTCGAACATTTTTGGACACCTCAAAAATCGAGTCTTAGTTCAAACCCATTTGAATTAAATTCAAATATGTTTGAATTATTTTTTCGTTCATGCCTTTTCTATTTTTCTCGGACCATGCTCATTTTATGATGCCCGAGAAAAATACTCCCTTGTGCTAACTATTGCCCAAACCCCCTCCTCATTTTTATTTTCTTCTCTTATTTGGTTTGTGCTAAAAAACCAGATAAGGGAAGGAACCAGCCCGCGGCCTCCTTTTGGCCCAGCTGCCAGGCCAGGCTCTTCCCTACCCGTGGCCCATCTTCCCTCCAGGCCCAACCCCAGCCTCGCAACCCTAGCGACCGCTCGTCTCAGTCGCTCCCTCCTCGTTTTCCCTCGCGCCGCCAGAGGCCCGCTCCCTCTCGATCTCGCTCCCTCCTCGCTCGCTAGTCCTCCCGCATCGCGCCTCCCCTCGATCCCCCACCCTCGCTCTCCCTCGCAGCGTCGCCTGCCCGTGACGTAGGCCTCAGCTCCCCTGCGTCGCGTCCTCGCCATGGCGCCCGCGGGTGGCCGCCAGCGACGCCCCCGCCCTCAAGCCGCGCCGTCCGCGCCAAGGCCTCTCCAGCTCGGTTGCCTCCCTCCGGCCACGACGCGCCCGTCCCCTGCCGCGGCGCTGCTCCCGCGGGCCGGCCAGAGCCACCGCGCCTCTGCGTCCTTCCCTCTGGCCAGGATCCGCCGCGGCCTCGAGCAGTCCTCTCCAGCACGCGCGCCCGCGTCCCGTCCTCGCCGCGCGGTGGCCTCGTCCAGCCAGCGCCAAGAGGCCCTTGCAGCGCCTCTGCTCCATCTCCCTCGGCCTCGCCTCTGTGGCTGCCCCGCCTCTGTCTCCTCCTCGTCGCCCTGGCCTCCTCAGGCCTCACCTCCGACCTCGCCAGGACGCTGCCGACCGCCCCAAGCCTCGACGACCGCCTCCTCTGCTGGAGCACGGCGCCGCCCCGAGCTCCTCCAGCACGCTGGTCGCCCCGTCGGCCAAGCACCGCAGCTCCAAGGCCAAGGCATCGCCCCGAGCAACCTCCGCTGCCGTTTCCGCCGGTCATGCCACTGCCATGGCCTTGTCGTCCCGTGCTGCCCCATTTGTGTTGCTCCTGTGTTTTTTGTTGTGTTGCCTTGTACTGTTAAACTTGTTAGGGGACCCGTGTACGCCTACATGACAAGACACAAGACCGCAACGACCCGAACATCTACATAATACAATTTCATCTACGGATACGGGAACGTCTACATCAACGAGTACCACTACCGACACCGTGTACCTCTACGTCGCAAGAACCGAGACCGACAAGTCCGTAGACCCCAAGTACCTCTACCGCATCTCCGGAATCGTCAAGACACCAAGTACCACGACGGCCGCGAGTACCACTACCGTCGCCCCGTGTACGACTACCGACGCGACAAGTACCTCTTCGGAAACGGAAACGCCTACGTGAACGACTACCGTCGCCCCGTGTACGACTACGAACGTGTTCCTCGACTCACGAGAACGTCTACTTCCACTACTTCCTCTCCGACCGCGAGTACCACTACTTCCACTACGAACTCGAACCCCTCCGAGAAACGATGCTCCGAAGGTATAACCCGAGACGATGACCCGTGGACGCTTGTTGTGTTGTATGAAATGTTTCCCTTGTGTGCTCCGTGCCCGTTTCATCTTTTGTCATGTTCCTCGGTTGCCTCGTCGCCGACCCGTGGGAACCCGGAAGCCGGGATCACCCCACCTTCATCTTGTTTCGCTCGCTCACGCTCTCCATCATCTTTTGCACCGGTCTCTCAACGAGTTACCGGTACCGAGATGTTGCGTTGCATCATTTCGGATCGTTGCCGTGGCACCCTTTCTTTCCACCACGATGACTAATTCTCCTTATCATCTATATCTCTTCTAAGTCAACCTTTTAATAATTGCATAAACTTGATCATGTCATCCGCATCATTTAACAACATTATAATGTTAATTGTTGTTGCTTTAATAATTGTTTAACATGCTCATGGGGATTTTCCGGAGTTTGTTGTTGTTTTTCCGGCCTCATTTAAAATGTCTAATAGTTAGTTACTTATGCTTCACCTCTTGCCATTTTAAAAAACATTTAATCTTGTCTTGTAATTAAACAAATCACTAAATAAATAAATGTGGTGTTTCGTCAATATGCAACTCGTTGCATATTGAGCTCCACTTAACTTGTAGTGTTGTTTGTGCACTTTGCCATGCCATGCATAATTAAACCGGACATGCATCATACTTGGATGTGCATCGTATGCCATGTCTATGCTTGTGTGTTTACCGTGTTGTTTCCTTCTTTCCGGTTGCTTCTCTTGTTAGCTTCGGTTTCGTTCCGGAGTTGTGAGGATTCGCTCGACTGTTGCTCCGTCTTCTTCATGGATCCGTTCTTCTCCTTTGCGGAATCCCAGGCAAGATGATCATACCCTTGGATACCTTTACTACCATTGCCATGCTTAGTTGTCTCGATGCTATCATTACATGTCGCGCTACCCATCTTTTTGTCAGCCTCTCCTTGTTGCCATGAAACCTCTAACCTTTGACACCTTCCTAGCAAAACCACTGTTTGGCTATGTTACCCTCTTGCTCAGCCCCTCTTATAGCGTTGTTAGTTGCAGGTGAAGATGAAGATCGTTCCAGGAGGGAACTTGTTGTTGGAATATCACAATATCTATAATTATTATTAACACACCTATATACTGGGCATGGGTGGAAGGCTTGGCCTTTTGCTCGGTGTTTTGTTCCACTCATGCCACCTTAGGCGCCGATAAACCGGCATTATGTTCCTTGATTTTGCGTTCCTTACACGATGGGTGGATGGGGACCCCTTGACAGTTCGACTTTGAATAAAACTCCTCCAGCAAGGCCCAACATTGGTTTTAATTTGCTCATAATAACAACTTAATTAATTAATTAAATTGCATAGGGAGTTAGCGCTACCCGAGGATTCTTTCTACATAGCAGGGGGGGCAGTGCTGATGGTGTTGGTCCCAAACGGGGGTCCTGCAGGGCCACCACGGGGAAACTCGAGGATTGGCTCCTGTAGCATCACCCATCCGGTCGTGGCCTGAAACAAGATACGCGCGGCTACTATCAGGGTGTCGACACACCGGGAGGTCTTGCTGGACTTGTTTTACCATTGTCGAAATGACTTGTGCTACCGAGATGCCGAGCCTGATCGGATTTCCCTAGGATAAGGAGTGATGATATTATATTTATCGCTTCAGCTAATCGTGAGAGCTTGTGATGGGCTAAGTTGGAACACCCCTGCAGGGTTATGATCTTTCGAAAGCCGTGCCCGCGGTTATGTGGCAGATTGGAATTTGTTAATGTCCGGTTGTAGAAAACTTGACAGATGATCCGAAGTAAAACACACAACTGTGTGAGTAACCGTGACTGTCTCTTTTCACTTTGAGAAGAGAACATGGTGGGGTTATGTTTGACTCGTATGTAGTTCAGGATCTTTAGCGATCACTACTTTTGCGACCGTTTGCGTAGATGCTCATCTTATTCTGGTACTCGTAAGCTAGCCACCATATTATGCTTAGCCGCTGCTGCAACCTCACCAATTTACCTCTTCCTACCCACAAAGCTTTGCTAGTCTTGATACCCATGGTTATGGGATTGCTGAGTCCTCGTGGCTCACAGATACTACAACACCAGATGCAGGTTCAGCCGAGTTTGAAGCAGGAGCTGGTTCAAGTACTTCACTGGGAGCCCGATGAAGAGAGTAGCCGTATGCTTGTGACGTTTCGACGATCAGTAGTGGTTTCTACTAGGATTCGATCCTGACCTGTGGCTTTATGTTGTTTTGGTATCTTTCTTTTGGATCTTCGCCCGTAGTCGGGTTGTGATGTTTTGAATGATGTTATGCTTATGTAATGTATTGTGTGAAGTGGCGAGTGTAAGCCAACTATCTTCTTTTGCAATTTAATCCCTCTTTTACATGAGTCGTGCAAAGATACCAAACTTGAGATCATTCTAGGATGGGCTTATACCTTTAAGTCGTGCCTCGACACGTAGGAGGTATAGTCCCATCCTGGGCATTACAAGTTGGTATCAGAGCCTTCTCCGACCTAGAAGCCCCCACTGATTGATCGAATCGTTGACGGTTGAGTCTAGGCACACACTTGAAAATGTTTTGAGTCCTATATATATATCGGAGAGTAGGATTTCTTTGCTTCTCATCCCCTTTCTCTCTGGTGAGGACTCCTGACATCTACTCTTGCCTCTTCTACTTTCAAAAAATGCACCAAATTTTTTTAGGATCTCGCGAGTATTGTTTGGATTGTTTCGATGTCTTTGTGACGAGAACATTGTTCTCGATGCCTCCTGTCATTAGGGGTTGTGGCAGTGTCCCGGGGAGTTGAGCTCCGAGGTGTTGTCGTCACAAATCCATCGCGGCAGTACTAGAATACTTAAGACGGCCGACATCGAAAACTCTCCTATGCGGTTAGTGGTAAGATAACCCCGACATCACCCAGTACTAGGGAGGTAGTTCGGGAGTATTGCCATAGCTTGTATAGTAGATGCGTTTCGAAGGTCCGAGGTAAACGGTTTCCGAGAACAACTGGTTATGTGTTGAAGGATGGATACAGCTGGATGTAGGTTTAGAGTTGAGTGCGCGGTGCTTCCCCTGTATCCCCAACACCTGATTGCATAACTGGAAACTTTCGAAAATTAATAGGTGGGTTCATCTAGTAGTTCTAGGCATTCTTTCAACGAGTGCATGATATGAAGTTCGGGGTTCTACATTGAGTGAAGTGGTTTTATGGGCTTGTTCCGATCGGGAGTTGCATCTTAAAGGGTCCTTGGCTATGCTGATCCGGGGATTGCAAAACCCTTTTGTAACATGTTCCATGAGCTTTCAACATGAATATGTCGGAACGAAGCTTCTATCTTGTATTTGTTCTATCTGTTCCTTGTTCCTTTTTATTTATCTTTTGTTCTCCCTAGTGGCTTCTCGACAAGTTGATGTACCTACGGAATTCATTCGTTCAATTCTCTGTTCGGATGATATTGTGAAGATTAGGCTGCTACATATCTATCCTTGTCCTTGTTTTGATTCTGGTATTCGAGTTGCTTCGATGTCAAGTGTTGATTCCATACCTTCCTAATCGGTGTTCTCATATTTCTATGAGAGTGCTAATCCTTCTTGACCATCAAGATCTTCATGTTAATCCTTTTCAACCGGTGTGCCTTCTCTTCAAGTTATTCCATATGGACGTCGTTGAGAAATCTGACGATTTGTCTGTTTCATTCATCCCAAGTTGTCTTTGTTTTCCCCACCCTCCCACCCTTTTTCTTCTTGGAGCCAGAAATTCTCAGATGAAGTATCCATTTTATTCAGGTGATGTTTCTTCATTCATTTCCTTCAATGTTCTTATCCGGTGAATTTTCGTGAAGATGCTCAGGAAACTCCAAGTTCATCATTCTTTTGTTCTCAAATTCTGCCGGTGGATGTAATTCAAGAATTCGGTGTTGATCTTATCCTTTTTCCTCATTTCACAATGCTTTCTTATTCCGGTGCACCAATTAATCATTCTCCTCTTGCTATTCATATCCGGAGAGCTCAAGATATCTCAGAAGATTCATAATTCCATTCTTAACCCGTTCAAATTATTTTGAGGATTATCATCTTATTCAAGCCATTTAATTCAACTGGTGCAATATCTCTTAAGCAATCTATTTCAACGATGATTTCTTTTGAGTGGGCCCTAACCCACAGGTCTTTTTCCAGGATCTTACCTGACTATTCTATTTTTCTGGAGTTATACTCAAATTCTTTTTAAAGTGTGACGTAAGAATGATTTCCATCAGTCATATACCTTCTCCAAGATCGCTTTCAAATTCTTGTTCATCATTGGTTCAACCTTTTTAATTCTTCATTCCGGAGTGCCTCAACAATTCATGGTGGTGTATCTCATCGTCTTCTCAGATTTTGAAGAACCGAAGAAGAGTTTCTCTTAAATCTTGGCCCGTTCTCTTCCAAGATTCGTGGTTCTAGCTTCTTGCCATCCTCATTATTGTTTCGATTGTGGGGAATTCTTTTATGCCATCCGAAGCATTTCATAAATTCTTTCCATTGTGATTCTCTGAAGGCCATCATTTCACAATATTTCTTCGTTCTCAGTTTTCAACTTCGTCCTCCAAATATTCTTCATTGATGCCTCTTCGTTCTTCTCCATATTTTTACGGTGGCTCTTTCAAGTTTACTCTTCCA
>LR738713.1:182891773-182995247 GCA_902687465.1 Secale cereale | reverse complement strand
ATAATATCATCAACATATAGTTGGCAGACAAACAACTCCCCTTTGACCTTCTTAGTAAAAAGAGTGGGGTCGATTTTCCCAATTTCAAACCCACGATCTTGTAACAACTCGGTAAGATGCTCATACCACGCACGTGGGGCTTGTTTAAGGCCATAGAGTGCCTTATCGAGTTGATAAACGTGATTGGGGAACTTGGGATCCTCAAACCCCGAGGGTTGTTTGACATACACCAACTCATTAATAGGACCATTAAGAAATGCACTTTTCACATCCATTTGTTGTAACTTAAAATTATGATGGGAAGCATAGGCAAGCAACAAATGAATAGATTCAAGGCGAGCAACGGGGGCAAAGGTTTCACCGTAGTCGATACCCTCGACTTGGGAGTAGCCTTGAGCCACCAGACACGCCTTGTTGCGGATGACAATGCCATGAGCATCTTGCTTGTTCTTAAAGATCCACTTGGTTCCAATGACATTATGGTTCTCCTTTGGCCTCGGCACCAGACGCCACACTTTGTTGCGCTCGAAGTTGTGGAGTTCTTCATGCATGGCATTAAGCCAATCAGGGTCTCCGAGCGCCTCATAGACCTTTTGAGGTTCAACATAGGAGACAAAAGCTTGATGAGCACAATAGTTTGCTAATTGTCTACGAGTGCTTACCCCCCTTTTGATGCTTCCAAGAATATTCTCCATGTGATGTTCTCTAGAAGCAAGCCTGGCGGCAATTTTTACAGCACGACGCTCCAATTGCTCTTCAAGTGATAATTGAGGAGCACTGGGTTGATCATCTTGAGAGACGTCAGGAGCTTGATCTTGATGTTGAGCTTCCTCTTGATCTTGATCTTGCTCAGAGGGTAGAACTTGTCCTTGTGCATCATTTGGTGGCTCCCCACCATCTTGTGATTGATCTTGCACTTGGCCTTGTTCGTCCGGTTGAGGGCCTTCACTTTGTTCTTCGGAAGCGTGTGGGTCTTGGGTTGATGATGGTTCCACTTGTGTGGAACATTGTCCTTCTCCTTCGGCCACAAGGGGTTCCTCAATGGGTAGGATATAGCCAACACCCATTCTTCTTATGGCTTGAGGAGGAATTTCATCACCTACACCACAAGTACCACTTTGCTCCACTTGGGAGCCGTTGTTCTCATCAAACTCTACGTTACTAGTCTCCTCAATGAGTCCTTTGGACTTGTTGAGGACACGGTAAGCGTGAGAGTTTGTAGCATAACCAACAAATATGCCCTCATGAGCTCTAGATTCAAATTTAGACAAACGAGCACCTTTCTTGAGGATGAAACACTTACACCCGAACACCCTGAAGTACTTGAGATTGGGCTTGTTATCGGTAAGTATCTCATATGGAGTTTTGTTCAAGCCTTTGTGGAGATAGAGCCGATTGGATGCATGACATGCGGTGTTGATGGCTTCGGCCCAAAAGTTGTATGGAGATTTGAATTCCGCCATCATGGTCCTTGCCGCATCCATCAGCGTCCGGTTCTTTCTCTCTGCTACACCGTTTTGTTGAGGGGTATAAGGAGCTGCATATTGGTGTTTGATCCCCTCATCACTAAGAAACACATCCAAGGTGTAGTTCTTGAACTCGATGCCATTGTCACTTCGGATCATCAAAATCTTTGCTTCATGTTGTCGTTGAGCTTCATTTGCAAAGTTGATGACGGTTTGTTGGGTCTCACTCTTCTTCTTGAAGAAGTATACCCAGGTGTATCTTGAATAATCATCCACAATCACCAAGCAATACTTTCTACCCCCAAGACTATCAAAAGATGGAGGCCCAAAGAGATCCATGTGAAGGAGCTCTAGGGGTCTTTTTGAGTAGATGATAGTAGTGGGAGGGTGAGTCGTCTCATGTAACTTTCCTTCAATGCAAGCCCTGCAAGCACGATCTTCGGCAAAGATAACATTTGTTAGTCCACGGGCATGGTCCCCCTTGAGAAGACTTTGCAAAGATCTCATATTGACATGGGCTAACCGGCGATGCCAAAGCCATCCCACATCAACTTTAGCCATTAGGCATGTCGCGGTCTTAGTGGGTTGCTTCGAGAAGTTAACCACATAAAGATCGTTCTCGACATGTCCAACATAGGCTACTTTAAGAGTCTTGCTCTGCAAGAGGGCCACGGTATCAATATCAAAGAATGTAGCAAAGCCCATGAGTGCAAGTTGGCAAACCGAAAGTAAATTATATGCAAGGGACTCAACAAGCATGACTTTCTCGATCGTGAGATCATGAGAAACAACAACCTTGCCAAGCCCCAATACCTTAGAAGATGAAGCATCACCCCATTCGACGTTAGATGAACCTAGATGCACGTCCACCACCAAGTCTTTGCTTCCGGTCATATGATTTGTGGCTCCACTATCGAGCAACCATGATTCCCCACCGGAAGCAAACTCCTACAAGAGATCAATGCTTGGATTTAGGTACCCATTTGGTAATGGGTCCTTTGAGGTTAGTAACAAGGGTCTTAGGAACCCAAATAGACCATTCCATGTACTCATAAGAAGAACCAACAAATTTAGCAAAGACATGACCATCACTAGCACGACATAAAACATATGAAGGATTAAAGTCACCGGCCATGTTTGATGGTATGGTGGGGTTTTTCTTGACTCCACCACCCTTCACATTGTTCTTCTTCTTAGAGACGCCCTCTCCCTCATTCACAAAGGTTTGTCGGAGAGGGGGAGGTAGCTTGTGTTGGGGAACGTAGTATTTTCAAAATTTTCCTACGATCACGCAAGATCTATCTACTAGATGCATAGCAACGAGAGGGGAGAGTGTGTCTACGTACCCTCGTAGACCAAAAGCGGAAGCGTTTATCAACGCGGTTGATGTAGTCGTGCACCTTCACGATCCGTCCCGATCTAGTACCGAACGTACGGCACCTCCGCGTTCAGCACACGTTCAGCTCGATGACGTCCTCGCCTTCTTGATCCAGCAAGACGGGCGAAGTAGTAGATGAGTTCCGGCAGCACGACGACGTGGTGACGGTTGTTGATGAAGAACAATCTCTGCAGGGCTTCGCCAAGCACTACAGAAACTAGACGGAGGATAAACTAGAGGGTCGGGGTAGCCGGCACACGGCTTGGTGTATCTTGTTGTGTCTTGGGTGCTAGCCCTACCCCTCTATTTATATGTTGAGCCCTGGGGTCGGAACTTGGAGCAAAAGCCTCCTCAAAGTCGGTTTTGCCCGAAAGGAAAGAGTCCCACTCGGACTCCAGGGCTAGCCGCCAGGGTTCCCGGCGTCTACCCCCTAGACGCCAGGGTTCCTGGCGTCTAGCCTCTGGTCTCCGCAAAACTTCCTTTTGCACTTTCCTAAAGCCTCGTGGGCTTTCCCCTTTGGCCCAAATAAAGTGTTCTCGTACCCAAACATTTCGGGAAACATCCGGAACCCCTTCCGGTGAATTCCGGAACCCTTCCGGAGGTCAAACACTATTATCCCATATATTAATCTTTATCTCCGAACCATTCCGGAGTTCCTCGTCATGTCCGTGATCACATCCGGGACTCCGAATAACATTCGGTCACCAACATACATAACTCATTTAATACTATATCGTCAACGAAACGTTAAGCGTGCGGACCCTACGGGTTCGAGAACTATGTAGACATGACCGAGACATCTCTCCGGTCAATAACCAATAGCGGAACCTAGATGCCCATATTGGCTCCTACATATTCTACGAAGATCTTTATCGGTCGAACCGCATAACAACATACGTTGTTCCTTTTGTCATCGGTATGTTACTTGCCCGAGATTCGATCGTCGGTATCTCTATACCTAGTTCAATCTCGTTACTGGCAAGTCTCTTTACTCGTTCCATAACACATCATCTCGTGACTAACTCATTAGTCTTTTTGCTTGCAAGGCTTATTATGATGTGTGTTACCGAGAGGGCCCAGAGATACCTCTCCGACACTCGGAGTGACAAATCCTAATCTTGATCTATGCCAACACCATGAATACTTTCGGAGACACCTGTAGAGCATCTTTATGATCACCCAGTTACGTTGTGACGTTTGATAGCACACAAGGTGATCCTACGGTATTCGGGAGTTGCATAATCTCATAGTCATAGGAACATGTATAAGTCATGAAGAAAGCAATAGCAATAAAACTAAACGATCATAGTGCTAAGCTAACGGATGGGTCTTGTCCATCACATCATTCTCCTAATGATGTGATCCCGTTGATCAAATGACAACTCATGTCTATGGTTAGGAAACATAACCATCTTTGATCAATGAGCTAGTCTAGTAGAGGCATACTAGGGACACTCTGTTTTGTCTATGTATTCACACATGTACTAAGTTTCCGGTTAATACAATTCTAGCATGAATAATAAACATTTATCATGATATAAGGAAATACAAATAACATTATTATTATTGCCTCTAGGGCATATTTCCTTCAGTCTCCCACTTGAACTAGAGTCAATAATCTAGATTACAAAGTAATGATCCTCACACCCATGGAGTCCTGGTGCTGATCATGTTTTGCCCGTGGAAGAGGCTTAGTCAACGGGTCTGCAACATTCAGATCCGTATGTATTTTGCAAATCTCTATGTCTCCTTCCTTGACTAGATCGCGGATGGAATTGAAGCGTCTTTTGATGTGCTTTGTTCTCTTGTGAAACCTGGATTCCTTCGCCAAGGCTATTGCTCCAGTGTTGTCACAAAAGATTTTCATTGGACCCGATGCACTAGGTATAACACCTAGATCGGATATGAACTCCTTCATCCAGACTCCTTCATTTGCTGCTTCCGAAGCAGCTATGTATTCCGCTTCACATGTAGATCCCGCCATGACGCTCTGCTTGGAACTGCACCAACTGACAGCTCCACCGTTCAATAAAAATACATATCCGGTTTGTGACTTAGAGTCATCCGGATCAGTGTCAAAGCTAGAATCGACGTAACCGTTTACGACGAGCTCTTTGTCACCTCCATATACGAGAAACATATCCTTAGTCCTTTTCAGGTATTTCAGGATGTTCTTGACCGCTGTCCAGTGATCCACTCCTGGATTACTTTGGTACCTCCCTGCTAGACTTATAGCAAGGCACACATCAGGTCTGGTACACAGCATTGCATACATGATAGATCCTATGGCTGAGGCATAGGGAATAACTTTCATTTTCTCTCTATCTTCTGCAGTGGTCGGGCATTGAGTCTTACTCAACTTCATACCTTGTAATACAGGCAAGAACCCTTTCTTTGACTGATCCATTTTGAACTTCTTCAAAATCTTATCAAGGTATGTGCTTTGTGAAAGTCCAATTAAGCGTCTTGATCTATCTCTATAGATCTTGATGCCTAATATATAAGCAGCTTCACCGAGGTCTTTCATTGAAAAACTCTTATTCAAGTATCCTTTTATGCTATCCAGAAATTCTATATCATTTCCAATCAAAAATATGTCATCTACATATAATATTAGAAATGCTACAGAGCTCCCACTCACTTTCTTGTAAATACAGGCTTCTCCAAAAGTCTGTATAAAACCATATGCTTTGATCACCTCATCAAAGCGTATATTCCAACTCCGAGATGCTTGCACCAGTCCATAGATGGATCGCTGGAGCTTGCATACTTTGTTAGCACCTTTTGGATCGACAAAACCTTCTGGTTGCATCATATACAACTCTTCTTTAAGATATCCATTCAGGAATGCAGTTTTGACATCCATTTGCCAGATTTCATAATCATAAAATGCGTCAATTGCTAACATGATTCGGACAGACTTAAGCATCGCTACAGGTGAGAAAGTCTCATCGTAGTCAACTCCTTGAACTTGTCGAAAACCTTTCGCAACAAGTCGAGCTTTGTAAACAGTAACATTACCGTCTGCGTCGGTCTTCCTCTTGAAGATCCATTTATTTTCGATGGCCTGCCGATCATTGGGCAAGTCAACCAAAGTCCACACTTTGTTCTCATACATGGATCCCATCTCAGATTTCATGGCTTCAAGCCATTTTGCGGAATCTGGGCTCATCATCGCTTCCTCATAGTTCGTAGGTTCATCATGGTCTAGTAACATGATTTCCAGAACTGGGTTGCCGTACCACTCTGGTGCGGAACGTACTCTGGTTGATCTACGACGTTCAGCAGAAACTTGATCCGAAGTTTCATGATCATCATCATTAACTTCCTCACTGATTGGTGTAGGAATCACTGGAACAATTTTCTGTGATGTACTACTTTCCAATCCGGGAGAAGGTACAATTACCTCATCAAGTTGTACTTTCCTCCCACTCACTTCTTTCGAAAGAAACTCCTTTTCTAGAAAGGATCCATTCTTAGCAACGAATATCTTGCCTTCGGATCTGTGATAGAAGGTGTACCCAACAGTCTCTTTTGGGTATCCTATGAAGACACATTTCTCCGACTTGGGTTCGAGCTTATCAGGTTGAAGCTTTTTCACATAAGCATCGCAGCCCCAAACTTTAAGAAACGACAACTTTGGTTTCTTGCTAAACCATAGTTCATAAGGTGTCGTATCAACGGATTTAGATGGTGCCCTATTTAATGTGAATGCAGCTGTCTCTAAAGCATAACCCCAAAACGATAGTGGTAAATCGGTAAGTGACATCATAGATCGTACCATATCCAATAAAGTACGGTTACGACGTTCAGAAACACCATTACGCTGTGGTGTTCCGGGAGGCGTGAGTTGTGAAACTATTCCACATTGTTTCAAATGAAGACCAAACTCGTAACTCAAATATTCTCCTCCACGATCAGATCATAGAAACTTTATTTTCTTGTTACGATGATTCTCTACTTCACTCTGAAATTCTTTGAACTTTTCAAATGTTTCAGACTTGTGCTTCATTAAGTAGATATACCCATATCTGCTCAAATCATCAGTAAAGGTCAGAAAATAACGATACCCGCCGCGAGCTTCAACACTCATTGGTCCACATACATCAGTATGTATGATTTCCAACAAATCTGTTGCTCGCTCCATAGTTCCGGAGAACGGAGTTTTAGTCATCTTGCCCATGAGGCATGGTTCGCAAGCACCAAGTGATTCATAATCAAGTGATTCCAAAAGTCCATCATTATGGAGTTTCTTCATGCGTTTTACACCAATATGACCTAAACGGCAGTGCCACAAATAAGTTGCACTATCATTATTAACCTTGCATCTTTTGGTTTCAATATTATGAATATGTGTATCACTACAATCGAGATCCAATAAGAATAGACCACTCTTCAAGGGTGCATGACCATAAAAGATATTATTCATAAAAATAGAACAACCATTATTTTCTGATTTGAATGAATAACCGTCTCGCAACAAACAAGATCCAGATATAATGTTCATGCTCATCGTTGGCACCAAATAACAATTATTTAGGTCTAAAACTAATCCCGAAGGTAGATGTAGAGGTAGCGTGCCGACGGCGATCACATCGACTTTGGAACCATTTCCCACGCGCATCGTCACCTCGTCCTTAGCCAATCTTCGTTTAATCCGTAGTCCCTGTTTCGAGTTACAAATATTAGCAACCGAACCGGTATCAAATACCCAGGTACTACTACGAGCATTAGTAAGGTACACATCAATAACATGTATATCACATATACCTTTGTTCACCTTGCCATCCTTCTTATCCGCCAAATACTTGGGGAAGTTCCGCTTCCAGTGTCCAGTCCCCTTGCAGTAGAAGCACTCAGTTTCAGGCTTGGCTCCAGACTTGGGTTTCTTCGTGGAAGTAGCAACTGTTTTGCTATTCTTTTTGAAGTTCCCTTTCTTTCCCTTGCCCTTTTTCTTGAAACTAGTGGTCTTGTTAACCATCAACACTTGATGCTCCTTTTTGATTTCTACCTCCGCAGCTTTGAGCATAGCGAAGAGCTCGGGAATTGTCTTTTGCATCCCTTGCATATTATAGTTCATCACAAAGCCTTTATAGCTTGGTGGCAGTGATTGAAGAACTCTATCAATAACACTATCCTCGTCAACTTTGCAACCAAGTTGAGTCATATGATTGTAGTACCCAGACATTCTGAGTAAGTGTTCACTGATAGAACTATTCTCCTCCATCTTGCAGCTGTAGAACTTATTGGAAATCTCATATTTCTCAATTCGGGCATTTGCTTGAAATATTAACTTCAACTCCTGGAACATCTCATATGGTCCATGACGTTCAAAACGTCATTGAAGTCCCGGTTCTAAGCCGTAAAGCATGGCACACTGAACTATCGTGTAGTCATCAGACCGCGATTGCCAGACGTTCAAAGCGTCCACATTAGCGGGAGGGGGCTTGTCACCTACCGGTGCTTCAAGGACATAATTCTTCTGTGCAGCAATGAGGATAATCCTCAGGTTACAGACCCAGTCCGTGTAATTGCTACCATCATCTTTCAACTTAGCTTTCTCTAGGAATGCATTAAAATTCAAAGGAACGGTAGCACGGGCCATTGGTCTACAACAACATAGATATGCAAAAACTATCAGGACTAAGTTCATGATAAATTAAAGTTCAATTTAATCATATTAATTAAAGAACTCCCACTTAGATAGACATCCCTCTGGTCATCTAAATGATCACGTGATCCAAATCAACTAAACCATGTCCGATCATCACGTGAGATGGAGTAGTTTCAATGGTGAACATCTTATGTTGATCATATCTACTATATGATTCACGCTCGACCTTTCGGTCTCCAGTGTTCCGAGGCCATATCTGCATATGCTAGGCTCGTCAAGTTTAACCCGAGTATTCTGCGTGTGCAAAACTGGCTTACACCCGTTGTATTTGAACGTAGAGCTTATCACACCCGATCATCACGTGGTGTCTCGGCACGACGAACTTTCGCAACGGTGCATACTCAGGGAGAACACTTATACCTTGAAATTTAGTAAGGGGTCATCTTATAATGCTACCGTCGTTCTAAGCAAAATAAGAAGCATAATAAGATAAACATCTCACATGCAATCAAAATATGTGACATGATATGGCCATCATCATCTTGTGCTTTTGATCTCCATCTCCAAAGCACCGTTATGATCACCTTCGTCATCGGCGCGACACCTTGATCTCCATCGTAGCATCGTTGTCGTCTCGCCAACTATTGCTTCTATGACTATCGCTACTACTTAGTGATAAAGTAAAGCAATTACATGGCGATTGCATTTCATACAATAAAGCGACAACCATATGGCTCCTGCCAGTTGCCGATAACATTACAAAACATGATCATCTCATACGTCCTCTACTTTGTTGTTGCAAGTTTTACGTGGCTGCTACGGGCTTAGCAAGAACCGTTCTTACCTACGCATACAAAAACCACAACGATGTTTCGTCAAGTATGTGTTGTTTTAACCTTCACAAGGACCGGGCGTAGCCACACTTGATTCAGCTAAAGTGAGAGAGACAGACAACCGCCAGTCACCTTTAAGCAACGAGTGCTCGTAACGGTGAAACCAGTCTCGCGTAAACGTACGCGTAATGTCGGTCCGGGCCGCTTCATCTCACAATACCGCCGAAGCAAAGTATGACATGCTGGTAAGCAGTATGACTAGTATCGCCCACAACTCATTGTGTTCTACTCGTGCATATCATTAGCGGGAGAGTGTGTCTACGTACCCTCGTAGACCGAAAGCGGAAGCGTTTATCAACGCGGTTGATGTAGTCGTGCACCTTCACGATCCGTCCCGATCTAGTACCGAACGTACGGCACCTCCGCGTTCAGCACACGTTCAGCTCGATGACGTCCTCGCCTTCTTGATCCAGCAAGACGGGCGAAGTAGTAGATGAGTTCCGGCAGCACGACGGCGTGGTGACGGTTGTTGATGAAGAACAATCTCTGCAGGGCTTCGCCAAGCACTACAGAAACTAGACGGAGGATAAACTAGAGGGTCGGGGTAGCCGGCACACGGCTTGGTGTATCTTGATGTGTCTTGGGTGCTAGCCCTACCCCTCTATTTATATGTTGATCCCTGGGGTCGGAACTTGGAGCAAAAGCCTCCTCAAAGTCGGTTTTGCCCGAAAGTAAAGAGTCCCACTCGGACTCCAGGGCTAGACGCCAGGGTTCCCGGTGTCTACCCCCTAGACGCCAGGGTTCTTGGCGTCTAGCCTCTGGTCTCCACAAAACTTCCTTTTGCACTTTCCTAAAGCCTCGTGGGCTTTCCCCTTTGGCCCAAATAAAGTGTTCTCGTACCCAAACATTTCGGGAAACATCCGGAACCCCTTCCGGTGAATTCCGGAACCCTTCCGGAGGTCAAACACTATTATCCCATATATTAATCTTTATCTCCGGACCATTCCGGAGTTCCTCGTCATGTCCGTGATCACATCCGGAACTCCGAATAACATTCGGTCACCAACATACATAACTCATTTAATACTATATCGTCAACGAAACGTTAAGCGTGCGGACCCTACGGGTTCGAGAACTATGTAGACATGACCGAGACATCTCTCCGGTCAATAACCAATAGCGGAACCTGGATGCCCATATTGGCTCCTACATATTCTACGAAGATCTTTATCGGTCGAACCGCATAACAACATACGTTGTTCCTTTTGTCATCGGTATGTTACTTGCCCGAGATTTGATCGTCGGTATCTCTATACCTAGTTCAATCTCGTTACCGGCAAGTCTCTTTACTCGTTCCGTAACACATCATCTCGTGACTAACTCTTTAGTCTTTTTGCTTGCAAGGCTTATTATGATGTGTGTTACCGAGAGGGCCCAGAGATACCTCTCCGACACTCGGAGTGACAAATCCTAATCTTGATCTATGCCAACACCACGAATACTTTCGGAGACACCTGTAGAGCATCTTTATGATCACCCAGTTACGTTGTGACGTTTGATAGCACACAAGGTGATCCTACGGTATTCGGGAGTTGTATAATCTCATAGTCATAGGAACATGTATAAGTCATGAAGAAAGCAATAGCAATAAAACTAAACGATCATAGTGCTAAGCTAACGGATGGGTCTTGTCCATCACATAATTCTCCTAATGATGTGATCCCGTTGATCAAATGACAACTCATGTCTATGGTTAGGAAACATAACCATCTTTGATCAATGAGCTAGTCTAGTAGAGGCATACTAGGGACACTCTGTTTTGTCTATGTATTCACACATGTACTAAGTTTCCGGTTAATACAATTCTAGCATGAATAATAAACATTTATCATGATATAAGGAAATACAAATAACATTATTATTATTGCCTCTAGGGCATATTTCCTTCAGCTTGTTCTTGTCATTCTTCTTCTTCTTGGGCTTGGGAACAAACCTAATTCCTTCCTTTGCCACAACCTCCTTTTGATTACTCAAAAGATTGTTGAGGTTCTTCTCACCTTGTATACATGTCACAAGGCCTTTCTCAAGTTGCTTCTTCAACTTGGCATTTTCTTCAACAAGATGCACATGCTCGTAACATGGGTTAGTAGCATTTGCATTATCAATCAACACCATGCGAGGAAAGATAGCCTTTTCCTTGGTTAGCGAAACTTGGAGTTGATCATGAGACTCCTTGAGAGAAGCATGCATACCTTTCAAGGCCTTGTGAGCCTTGTCAAGTGTAACAAACTCCTCCTTGAGTCTAGCATGGTCAACCCCAAGTTTTGCCTTCTCGGAGTATAGCATACGAGAGACAACTAAAGCATGATCGAGATCTTTCTTTAATTTAGCATGATCATCGTTGTGTGACTCCTCAAGTGCCAAACGAAGACCACGCTCTTCCTCTAGAGCATTAGAGAGATCCGATATTTCATCGGCATAGTCTCGACTATGTCCTTCCATCTTAGCAATGGTCTCCTCGTGAGTCTCGATCATGTCATTGGCCTCACCGAGTTGTTCCAAGAGAGCAACAAAATGCTTCTTGGGTTTGCCCTTGAGTTTGCTCATAAACAACTCAAACTCATTCTCTTCCTCCTTGGCTCCCTCACTCTCATCAATACAATCCGTTAGAGAAGGATTAGAGATGATGGTAGTGTTGATGTTTGGAGTTACCTTGTTGGTGGCCTTAGCCATGAGACACTTGGTGGTGATGTTCTCATTTGGGGAGTCGAAGAGAGATGTGCGTGGAGTAGTAGCAATAGCAATTGTGGCCATGGTGACCATCTCATCATCTTCATCATTATCATCATCCTCAACATATTCTTCTTGGGCCACCAAACCTTTGGGAGGAGTCTTCTTGTTGAAGTTGTTCTTGTTGGGATAAGACTTGGCCTTGTCCTTCCTGATAAGCTTGCCTCCAAAGTCTTCTCTTTTCTCATATGGGCAATCCGCAACGAAGTGGCTTACATTTCCATAGTTGAAACATGTCCTCACTCGTTGATTGCCCTTGTTGCCACTTGAGTTGTTCTTGTTGAAGTTGGGCCTTGAGTTCTTCTTGTTGCCCCAAAATTGCTGCGAAGCAAGAGCCATGTGCTCATGATAGGCATATTTGGTGTCCTCGGGGCAACACTCAACGTCATCCTCTTCCTCCTCTTCTTCCACACAAGCCTTGGCCTTTAAGGCAAGGTTAGGCTTCTTTGATCATTGAGCTCTTAAAACCGCATTGTCGGTGGTCTTGTCCAAGATCCTCATAGCAACGAACTCATCCAACACTTCATTTGATGACAAATGGTGGAATTACGGTCTTTGGCGAATGACGGAGGACATGGCCTTATGGTAGGGCATCATGGCCTTGAGAAACTTGCGCTTGATCCAACTGTCATCCGTGTCCTTGCTCCCATGATCTCGAAGAGAGACCGCGAGAGTGGTTAATCTCCGATAAAGTTCGCGAGGATCTTCATCCTCGATCATAGCAAACTTGTCGGCTTCATCTTGCACAACTTCACAGTTAGAGCATTGAATGCTTGCGCTCCCTTTGTAGATGGTGCCAACATGCTCCCAAGCTTCCTTGGCCACGGTGAAGGGTTGAATATGTGCAATGTCTTCGGGAGGGATAGCATCTTGAAGTATGCAAAGAACGGACTTGTTGAATTGATGATCCGCAGCTTCTCTTGGAGTTAAGTTGTCGGGATCACGTGGATAGAAACCTTGCTCAATGATTCTCCAAAGATTAGTAAAGCAATGATTTAAATGACGTTTAAAGTGAAACATCCAAGTAGCAAAATCAGAATTTTTTATAAACTTAGGAGGAGGACCAACGGAATTTAAATGCGGAGTAGGAATGGGTCCTCCATAGTGGATAGGAGGAGCAGAGTGGGAAAAATCCCACTGCCATTTTTAGTAATCGGGAC
Source organism: Secale cereale (assembly GCA_902687465.1). NCBI lineage: Eukaryota > Viridiplantae > Streptophyta > Magnoliopsida > Poales > Poaceae > Secale > Secale cereale. Next base: position 182,982,006 of record LR738713.1, on the reverse strand, counting down.
TTGCTCACTACTAGCTTCTCCCTTGTCGGGAATAGCCTCTGACACGTTGGTAGCGGGACGAACCACTTCCAACGGTGTGGTGGATAATTTGAGTCCCTCTAGCAAATCTTTAAACATGCTTTTGACCTCGGTCGTTAGTGATTCTTTCAATGTGTCCATAGCCACATTGAACTCCTCACGAGAGACCGAGGCTCCCTCGTCGGACGTAGGCAAGGACGGAGTTCCACCGGAATGGTCCTCCGTCTCGACTACGTTGTCAACCATACTCTTTGGACGATAAAGTCCTTAAAAAGAGACGAGGCGCTGATACCAATTGAAAGGACCGATATGGTTGACTAGAGGGGGGTGAATAGGCAACTAACAATTTTTAGCTTTTCTTAACCAATTTAAATTAAGCAACAAAGTAAGTTGTCTAGATATGCTACTATGATGACAACTTATAGGAAGCAAATATAACAACCTCACAAGCAAGCTATATAAGATAAACAAGGAAAGCTTGCACAAGTAAAGGGAAGAAATAACCATGAGTGGAACCAGTGAAGACGAGGATGTGTTACCGAAGTTCCTTCCATTTGAAGGGAAGTACGTCTCTGTTGGAGCGGGGTGGAGGCACAATGCTCCCCAAGAAGCCACTAGGGCCACTGTATTCTCCTCACGCCCTCACACAATGCAAGGTGACGTGATTCCACAAGTGGTGCCCTTGAAGGCGGCAACTGAACCTTTACAAACAAGGTTGGGGCTATCTCCACAACCGAATTGGAGGCTCCCAACGACACCACGAAGCTTCACCACAATGGAATATGGCTTCGAGGTGACCTCAACCGTCTAGGGTGCTCAAACACCCAAGAGTAACAAGATCTGCTAGGGAATAGTGGGGGGAATCAAATATCTCTTGGTGGAAGTGTAGATCGATGCCTTCTCAAGCAATCCCGAGCAAATCAACAAGTTTGATAGGCTAGGGAGAGAGATCGGGCGAAAATGGAGCTTGGAGCAACAATGGAGTATTTGGGGGAAGAGGTAGGTCAACAATGAAGAAGAAGATGCCTTTATATAGTGGGGGGAACAATCAAATCGTTACCCCCTCACTCAGCCCCGCGGAGAGCGGTACTACCGCTTGGGTGGGTGGTACTACCGCTTAGCAAGCAGTACTGCCGTTCCACCCTAGCGGTACTGCCGCGCAAGGGGGCTGGGACCCAGAGCGGTACTACCGTGGAGGTAGGGCGGTACTACCGCCGCTACTAACGCTTCTAGTGTCGCAAAACCTGACACGAGAAAGTGCGCACTCGAGTCGAAACGGTAGTAATACGGAGCCGCAGCAGTACTGTGGCAGAGTGCTCCAAGCGGTACTACCGCTCTGTGGAGCGGTACTGCCGCTTGATGCATTTCGGCGGTACTACCGCTGAGGCCCGCGGTACTACCGCTGGGACCAGGAAAAAGCATAGAAGGGGGAAAGTAGAACTCCATTGAGGCGGGAAGGTACGGTGGGTGCGATAAGGAAGTGTACGTGTTGATTCCACCCTAACCTTACCAAAGCGGATCCCCTCTTGATAGTACGATGACCCCTACAAAACTAGTCCACCAACAAAGAAACGAAAAGAGCTACACCGTCTTGAATCGAACACCGAGGGGATATAATCGTCTCCTGCCAAAGAATGAATCTCCGAAAAACTTAGTGTAGACGATTAGTCCACAAAAGCATTGTCATCAATCACCAAAACACCATCGGGATAAATATGCCCTTACACTTGGTTCAGAACCTGTAGCCGGAGGCGAGTCCGAAGTTCCGGTAACACAGATCCCGCTCAATGTTGGGTCTGTGTGCGGCTCCAGCGCCGTTGAGTCTGCGGCTTCCGTGGCAGGGTCGAGCTTCCCGTCCTCGGGTGACACGATCTGCTCCGGATCTAGGGCCAGAGTAGTTATAGGTGCTATCCCCTGGATGTAGTCCGATGAGGGATTAAGGTCATGTCCATCGTGGTGGTAGGGAGCGGTCGCCATGGGCTCGAATCCGTCGAAGATCAAGTCTCCGAGGATATCAGCAACGTAGTTCAAGCTTCCAAACCTGAGCTGATGGCCAGGGGCGTAGCTCTCAACCTACTCGAGGTGGCCTTCTGTGTCGGCACGGAGCGTGATGCCGCCAAATACAAAAGGCTGGCTGGGGGGGATCTCCTCGACGGTGGTGCCGTCATTGTTGACGAAGCAATCCATCGGTCCTTCGGTCGACGACATAGTGGAACTCTCAATGGAAGCACCAATGTTGGTGTTAAAACCGGCGGATCTCGGGTAGGGGGTCCCGAACTATGGTCTGAGGATCGATGGTAACAGGAGACTGGGGACACGATGTTTCCCCAGGTTCGGGCCCTCTCGATCGAGGTAATACCCTACTTCCTGCTTGATTGATCTTGATGAATATGGGTTACAAGAGTTGATCTACCTCGAGATCATAATGTCTAAACCCTAAAAGTCTAGCCTATGTGATATGATTCTGTTGTCGTTTAGTCTCTACGGACTAAACCGTCCAGTTTATATATGCACCGGAGGGCCCTAGGGTTTGTACATGACCATCTTACGGTGGAAGGAAAGATTACACCCGAACCTAAAACCTGCCATTATACGCACACATGAGTCCTATCCGGATACGAGAGACGATCTTTAGTGATGATCTTCACGGCCCACTAGTCCGGCCCACAACGAGTTATCCGGCCACATGGGGACCCCTCAATCCAGGGCTCCCTCAACCGCACTCATCAGAGTGCGGTTTTCCGCCATGATGGAAGCACCTTGAAGTGCTTACTCCAGTGCGTTGGGCACCTCCGGATCAACGGAGGCCGTCGGTGGAGCTGATGCTCCTTCCCCTATCGTAGGGGGTTGCATATCCGATTCCAGAGCCGTACTGGCCACCGGAATGGCGTTCAGCGGGAGCCTAGATTACTTGGGCTCCCCGCCGTCGGTTGCCATGGGGACTGCTTCCCCTTGGCTGACGGTTTCCACAAAGGCCCCTTTGGGCCAAGTGGTGTTGGGGAGTTTGCTTACCATGGCTCCACCACAGTCTGCATGCTATCTGTCGACCACCTTCGGCTTCAGATTGAAGACCTTAAGCCATAGGCCGAAGTGTGGTTTGACACCCCGAGACCGGTGCGCCAGGTGTCAGCCAGTTATTCGTTGCCATTGCCATGTCATCTGCTTGCGTGTTGCATCTTGCCATGTCGTCATGTGTGTTGCATCAGCATGTTTTCAAAACTTGCATCCGTCCGAGTCCGCCCGTCCTTTCCGTTGCCCGTTCTGAGCCCAGACACACTCACACGCGCCCGCGACGCATCTGAATATTTATTTTATGAGTGGCCAAAAAACGTTCTCGGAATGGGTTGAAACTTGGCGTGTGGTCTTATTATAGCATAGGTAGGCCGCCTGTCAAGTTTCATCGTGTTCAGAGTTCGTTCGATAGCCCAACGGTTAACCGTGTTAACCGTCGGAAGCCTTTTTCCTTTTGGCCCAACACCCCTTCCAACAGCCCACCAAGCCCATTCTAACCCCTCACGCTCTTGGCCGTTCGATCACGATCGCGTGGCCACGATCGGCTCCTCAATTGGACACTCCTAGCTCCCTCTACCAATAAATATGTGCCTCTCCCACCATTTTTCGCGCAGATGAAACCCTAAAAATCCTCCCTCCGCGCAGCCGGACATGTCCGTTCCGCCGCCGGACATGTCCAGCGCCCCTCCACCTCACTCCGGCCAATAGGAGCGCGCCACATCAGCTCCACCGCCGCCCACAGCCACTCCCGCGCCGCCTCGTGGCCAGCCACCTACCTCCCACCGCCGCGGCTCACGGAGCCCATCCGGGGCCCGTGCGGGCCCGGACGCCGCCGCCGCCTGCCCTCAGGTCTCCGCCGCCCGCCTCCAGCCCTGGCCGCTAGCGCGTGTCACCGCCGCCGCGCCGCCGGGCCGCGCCCCCGCCGCCTCCGGCGACCTCACCGCCAGGCCGCGCCCTCACCGCCGCCGCGCGCCACCAAGCACCGCCACCCGCCGGATCCGGCCGGGCCCCGACTCCCTTCGGCCAGATCCAGGACCGACGCCCCCGGATCCGCGCCCCCCCATCGCGCTCGTGTCGCCGGCAAGCCGCCGCGCCATCGCCGGCGTCCACCACCCTGCCTCCCCTCGTGCGAGGTGGAGGACGACCCCGATGACCCAGCACGGGCGTCCGCTCGCTTCGCCCCGAGGCCAGCGCCTCCTGGGCCACAGGCTCCCTCCGGCCCATCTCCCTTCAGCCATGGTCCGGCCCGCCTCGTCCTTCTTTCCTGGGCCGAAGCCCATTAGGTGAGCTCAGTCCATCCCTATCCCTCGCTCAGTGCGAAGTTTACTATGTTGTGCCCGTCGTTTTTTTTTCATATTTGAAAACTGCCAAGTCCCTGTAAATGCTTATTATATGTGCATGTTTGCATAGTGATAACTTTTTGTGTGCTTGTCCAAATTGAGTGAATGATATGTCAAATTGATCGCGGTGATGTGCTCTACACTTTGTTCCATTGTGCCATGCTTGTTTGACTTCATCTAGATGCTCTAATCTCTGTTGCAAGAGTGCTACTTGTTATAAATTGCTGCTACTTATTATTTTGTTGCCATGTTTGAGATATGATAACTTGGTGCATGTTTATCCAAATGATGCATATGATATGTCAAAATGTTCATTATGAAGTGTACTACATGATGCTTGTTGTAGCATGCTTGTTTGAGTCCATATTGCCATGTTAATCTCTGATGGAAAAGTGCATTTGGATGTTCGGTGCTGAAACTTATTATGAGATGCTGATTTCACTTGGTCTTTGCTATTGATGTGTTTGTCTTTGTCACATCCCTAGTTTAGCTTTTGCATTAGGGCTAGCTAGAGTATGCATCATGTTTACTTATCAAAGAAACTTGAAATGGGAATGACAGAAACCCCAGCACCCCTCTTCTAACAACTAGGGTTTGATAAAATATTTTCCAATGTACCCAAAATGCCCTTCAAAAATGTTCATCATTTCTGCCTTGGTCTTAAACCTCTGCTAAAAATGGTGCACAATTTTCTAGGACATCTAAGGGCTCTGGATTAAATCATATGTTATTTGAATTTGGGCATTTAAATGCTATTAAATAATTTAAATGCTCAAATAATCATAAACTATAATGTTCCATACTATTCATATTATATACAGTGGGCATGACAAGTTTTATGAGTTATAAAAATGTTCTGGCATTTTATTTAATTCAACAAAGTTGCAAAAGAAATGAAACAGAAAGTAAATAGAAAAAATAGGAAGAAGCAGACTTACCTGAGCCCACTTACCTGCTGGCCCAGACGGCCCAGCCCACCAGGGGCATCCATGTCTTCTTCGCCGTGCCAACGCACGAAGCAGCTCGGTGGCAAGCGCCGCCGACGCGCCGGCCACCTCCTGCCTGCCTGGCAGGCCCTTCGACCCTCTGGATGGACCTGGACGACGCCACGCAGACCCCTCGACTGTTTCCCCTCTCCCCTATGTCTTTCCCCCTCCTCTCTCCCCTCCGCCGAGCTCCATCGAGCGAGCTCGTCACCGTCGATCGCTGCCACCGCGCCCTACGCCACTCCCTCGCCTCCCCGACGCACCATTAGCTCCGCCGCATCGCCCTGAAGCTCCCCACCGACGCACACGACGCCAGAAGCCCCGCAACGCCCTCCCCGCCGTCGTCTTCAACCTTCGGCACCGGAGATCGCCGCCGCCCGTACGCCGCCATCCGACCTTCCCCGAGCTCGCTTCGACACCCTCTTCGACCGCTGTGAGCTCACGCTTCGAACCCCTATCTCCACGGGCTCGATTATGCCTTGTAGCCGCCGCCCCCTTGCTGACCGAAGATCACCGCCGCCGGCCAACTCGCCGCCGTGGCCACAGGCACCGTGCCTTGTGGCTGAGCATGCCATTAGGATCAGTAGATCACCAACAAGCAAATGCCAGCTTTAACTCCTCCTACTGTGCACCACAACACCATCCCGGCCAACTCCGTGCGAGCACCGCCGCAGACGAGCTCGTCCTCGTCGACTCCGGCAACCAATCGACCAACCAGTGGCACCGTTGGATGCGGTGCATCACCAGGAGCACACAGAGCCCATCCGCGCGACCAATGGTTGCCGGAACAAGGATTCCGACGAGTCACCGCCATGCGAAATGGTCGCCGCCGACCAAACTCCGGCGGGCTGACGTGGCCTGTTAATTAGGAGCTAACAGTAATTTGATTAATCACCACAGTCACTGACAGTGGGCCCCTTTGCTTAGTCAAACCCAGTCAACCCTAGTTTTGACCGGAATTAGCTCCTGAGACACTGACATGAGGAACCCACCGGTCAGGTTTGACTTGGACTAGTCCTGTTAACTGACTGACGTTAGCATGATGTCATGCTGACGCAGTAAAGGATTTTCTGGTATTTTTAGATTTAAAAATAATTCAGGAAAATTCCAGAAAATGCCTAAACTTCAAAAAAATCATATAAATTCAACAGTAGCTCAGATGGAAAAGATTTATATATGAAAAATGATCAGAAAAATCCAATCTTTCCAATGGCACTGGTTTCATGCATGTTTGAGCAAGTTAACCTTGTTGTATACATTAAAACATGATAATGCACTTATTTAAATAATAACTAAAGTGCCAATTTGAATCTTTGATTCAAATAGGCTCAAACCCTTCTGGTTATAGTTGCATTAGCCAAAACACATGCATCTTGCCATGTCATAAGCATGCATCATACTGTCGCACTTGTTTTCTTAATGATTGTATCGCCGGTATTCTCTGTGTTAGGTCCTGCTCCCGAGGATACTGCTGCGTATCCAGTTGAAGAACAGTACCCGACAACCACTTTGTCAGGCAAGCAATCATTGATCATTCTGATACAAACCCAATCTTCTCGCTCCTGCTCTCTTTTACTGCATTAAGGCAACAGCGTGTGAACTGATACTTGCTGCGGTAGTTGAACCCTATTCCCTTGCATGAAAAGGCATTGCCACAGTAAATAGTTGAAACCCACTAGCATGTGTAGGAGTTGATTGAGCCATGTGATGTGTGATCCACCATGTTATTTGTTTATGTTGCCTGCTATGCTTAGAGTTGTGTCTGGTCTGGTTCGTCTGGGTGATGGATCAGAGTGAAATGATCATACCGATAAAGAGAAGGAAGTGTGGAATACGTTTGGTAAAGGTATCGATGAAAGGCCATGTAGGAGTAAATGGTGGGTTGTTTCATTGGAACCGTACATAGGACACGAGATCTGTATGTGTGGTTCAAGTTCCAGTAACTACCATGCATTGGGCCCGAAACACATGAACCCTCTCGGCTTATTAATTACCCTCGATCTCTGTCCAAGAGTTGCAACTAATTTCTGGTGTTTATAGTTTACTGGAGGTCGTGCATAGCGCTGACCCTCGGGGTGGGTTGTGATGCGACAGGTACGTGGCACGGTGTACCGGTTGCCCGTTTGGTGACTCGGGAACCCTGTACACATCGTTTGGGGCCGTGAGCGACACCCCGGCCGGATCTCCCCACGGATGGAACCCAAATAGGCGATAAACCTGGACGAGAGACTTGAGTAGTTAGTCAGGTCGTGGCCGACACCCTCGCTGGGCTTCCGCTTGAAGGTTGACGAGTACATGTCGAGTAAACGACGATAAGTGGTGGAAGCGTGTGTGAAGAGGTACACCCCTGCAGGGTTATCAATCTATTCGAATAGCCGTTGTTCGTGGTACGGACTACTTGGTTACTCTTACAGTTCATAGACAAGTTGATGGATTCTACTAAAAGCCTCAAGATAAGTGTGAGTATCGTGGATGGTCCTTCCGTAGGATGACGGAAGAGGATCCTCGGTAGTGTATTGTTGTGGTGATTAGAGGACTCGTGTTCGTAATAACATCTTGCAATCTGTTGAGAGTTGTAGTATAGGTTAGCCAAGAGTCAAAGCTGGCTTTCTGCTATGAACTCCACTACCCCCTTTGATAATGTTGCATGTATGATAGGTTCTGTGGTAAGACTTGCTGAGTACCTTTGTACTCATGTTTGCTTAATAACTGTTGCAGAGGAGAACCCTGCCCCTGCTGATGGGTTCTACATAGACGTTGACGTCGACGAGTAGCTTGACACCCAGATGGAGATCTGGAGCTTGTGAAGGGCCTTGTAGATAGTCAGGCTACACCAAGCCTGTTTTATTTTCTAAGTTGTCTGTACTCAGACATGTAGCTTCCGCTTTTGCTTGTATGACTGTATGACTTGAGTGTTGGGTCATGTGACCCCTATCTGTATGGATATGTTATGTATGGCTCTTGGAGCCTTTTAAATAAAGTACTTTGAGTCATAGAGTTCTGTTGTGATGCAATGTTGTATTTTCACATATTGATCATATTGTGTGTATGGTTGAAATGCTTGGTATGTGTGGGATCCGACACCTAGTTGTTTTCCTTTGGTAGCCTACCTTACAGGGAAATGCCTCCTGGTGATTCCAATGAGCCTTGGTAACTTGCTACTGCTCGGAACACGTAGGTTGGCCGGCATGTGTCCTTCTTCGTTCCTGTGTCTGTCCCTTAGGGAAAATGTCACGCGTTGTTCCTTTAAGTCCATGTAGCTTGCTACGACTTGGGTTCATACGTTGATGACCGACATGTTCGTTGCTGGGTCGTGGATGCATGTCTCTGTAATCTAGTGCCACTTTTGGTTTATAACTAGCCATGTCGGCCCGGGTTCTCTGTCATATGGATGCTAGCGACACTGTCATATACGTGTGCCAAAATGCGCAAACGGTCCCGGGCCAGGTAAGGTGGCACCCGTGGGGTTACCGTGCGTGAGGCCGCAAAGTGATATGATGTGTTACAGCTAGACCGGTGTGACTTAGGATCGGGGTCCTGACAGCGTTGGCATCAGAGCTGGACTGCCTGTAGGTTTCTCAAGCCAAACTGGTCGATGTTGAGTCTAGAAAAATTCTTAGTTATATGTAGGGGAATTGATTGTGGAAGGGAACGTAAGGCTCTTTTTACTCCTTTACCTTATGCCCTTCTGATCTGAGTCAGTCTATTCTTTCTACAGGGATTTAGGACTAGGCCTCTTATCCTTACTAGGTTCACATGTTACTAATCCGTAGACTCTTAGGATTGTTGGTTTCAAGCCTCAGTTCAGTTTCTATCCTTTTAGTATGATGATTGTTGGACCCGGAACCTTGATATGGAATTGCTGAGTGGCTATGCTATCATTTGTATGATGTCTGAAATCTTTGTTTGAGCATTTACAGTTGTTATGCTGCCTGATTTCTTCCAGAAACACTAATGCCTTTGCATTACTTCGTGTTTTAGATGTCTGGCCGCATCCCTCACCAAGTGGTTCGTTTGACTCGGTGCATCAATGTGCCCGGTCACACGGCCATGCTAGTCCGTGTGCTGACTGAGACCGGTTATCGCTGGTATCCTGAGTACACCGTGGAGGAACAGTACCGGGATTTCAATCAGAGTCAGCATTTCTGCACAGTACGGATATACCCCTCATATCCTGGAGCTAATGACCCCATCCATTGGTCTTATGGACTCGGGGTTACCATCGAGATGGCAGTGCAGGATGCCGCCTATTCGATGATGACCATTCTCCGGGCCAAGCATGCCCTGTTGCTGAACACTGAGTTCTGTTACATGCCGGCCTCACTTCCCGGAGAGGAAGGCTACTACATTGGTCTGTATACTGATGCTGCTCATGAAGAGCCACTGCTTCAGACTACTGTTCAGATGCTGGAGGATAGGGACCGTGAGGTCCGTGCCCTCTGAATGGAGCTGTATAACACTCGAGCTGCCCACTGGACTACTTTGACACGGCTTGCACCTGCTGTGCACGCCGGATATCTGGACATGCGGGATTTGTACCCCGTGCGGACTCGTCTGCCTGATCGCATGGATTGGCGTGACGTTGGGGGTATTACACCTCCACGTGGGCGTCGGTTACCACCAGCATCGGGACCGAGGCCACATCCATGTCCCTATGGTCCACAGCCTTCGAGCGCTCGCGAGTTTCAAGATCCGTCTGTTCCACTCCCAGGCTACGGTGGTAATCTTTACGAAGATTACTACGGGAATGTCTAAGCTAGACCATGGTAGTAGTAGTATTGTAGTAGTTGTATTCCCACAGTCCTGCGCGTCTTGTGGAATATGACTTAGTGTGTACTGAGTCTCGGAGGTGTAGTTAAATAATGTATAGGAGCTTGGAATGTCTCTGATGGGATGTATCGTCTTTCACCGCAGTTGTACTTTAGCCTTGGCTTGTACTAAACTATGTATGGTGTGTATGACCACTGGTGTATATATAGCAGTTTCTATATTACCATGTCGTACGGATGAACATCTTTGCATTCCGTGTCATCCATTACATTCTGCACTTCTATGTCAAATTTCTGCCATCCTTGTCTAAACCGTTGTTTTGTTTTCTAGGATGGTCAACACTCGCAACACTCCTGCTGCTCAGGAGCAGGGTGAGGCTAGTGGGGCTAGAAATGGGAATCTGCCCCAGCCACCCTCCTTGGCGGAAGTTATGCTCGAGGCAGAACGGAACAAGAGGGAGACCAACCGTCTGCTGGAACGCATAGAGCAGAACACTGGGTTCCGTCAAAGGAATGACGTGGTGTCAATCAATGACTTTATCAAGATGTGTCCACCGAAGTTCCATCACTCCACTGAACCTCTGGATGCGGATGACTGGCTACGTAGTATCACCCATAAGCTACACTCTGCCCGTGTGGCCGAAGCTGACAAGGTTACCTACGCTGCCTACCATCTTGAGGGCCCTGCCAGTCTTTGGTGGGAAAACTTTGAAGCTATGCGTCCTGCTGGCCAAATCACTACTTGGGTTGAGTTCAGTGAGGCATTCCGTGAACATCACATTCCGGAAGGTCTCATGGATCGCAAGCGGGAGGAATTCTGCAATTTCACCCAGGGTCGTTTAACTGTGGATGGCTATAGTCGCGAGTTTGGCAACTTGGCACGCTATGCACCTGAGGAAGTATCCACCGATGCCAAGAAGCAGGCGAGGTTCCGCAAGGGACTCAGCCCTGAACTCCGCCGAGATCTACGTCTGCACGAGTGCACTTCCTTCCAGAAGTTGGTAAACAAGGCTATCAGTGCTGAAACAGGTCAGACCGACTTCGAGGCCACCTGCAAGCATACTCGAGACTTTGGTTCCTCATCCGGCTCTAGCTATCACAAGCGTCGTGTGTGGGTTCCTAACACTGCTCTGCCACCCAAGTACACACCGAGGCCATCCTATGAGGCGCCTCGGCCAACTCAACAGTTTGCACCTGCTAAGACCTATGGAGGACCACCTTCCAACTTTGCTCCACGCACTGGCACTGTGACATGCTTCAAGTGTGGAGAACCGGGGAATTACATGCGTGAGTTTCCCCAGAACCAGCCAGGAAAACCCGTTGGCCGTGGTAAGCCAACCGGCAAGGTGAATTATGTCAAGCCAATCCCCACTGCACGTGGTCATGTCAACTATGTCTCTGCCGAGGAAGCTTATGAGGATCCTAACGTCGTCCTTGGTACGCTTCTCGTTAACTGCCATCCGGCATCTGTTCTTTTCGATACTGGAGCATCACATTCGTTCATATCTGAGAGCTATGCTCGATTGCACATGACTTTTTGTGACATGCCTACTTCCATGGTTATTCAAACTCCTGGTTCAAAGTGGCAAACCTCTAGGGTAAGCCATGGAAATGAAATCCTTGTCGATAGACTTGTTTTCCTAGCATCCCTAATCGCTCTCAAGTCCTCGGACATAAACATCATTTTGGGTATGGATTGGATGACAACTCATTACGCCAAGATTGATTGCTACACTAGGACCGTTCAACTTACACATCCATCCGGCAAGATAGTCAATGTCTTGACCCGAATGGCTGAGCGTCAGCTCTACTCTCTTAATGCCAGCCCTCTACCAGAACTCGAAGATATCCCGGTAGTCCGTGACTTCCGGATGTTTTTCCAGAAGAACTGCCAGGAATTCCACCTGACAGAGATGTCGAGTTTGTGATAGATCTTATCCCTGGAACTGTCCCAATCTCTAGGAGACCTTATAAGATGGCACCCCTAGAATTAGTTGAGCTTAAGAAACAACTCGATGAGTCCTTGCAAAAAGGTTTCATCCGTCCTAGTTCTTCCCCTTGGGCTTGCCCCGTCCTCTTCGTCAAGAAGAAGGATGGAACGGAGCGGATGGTTGTAGATTACCGACCTGTCAATCTAGTCACCATAAAGAACAAGTATCCGCTTCCTAGGATCAACGACCTATATGATCAGCTCGCTGGATCCTCAGTCTTCTCTAAGATGGATTTGAGGTTGGGTTACCATCAAATCAAAATCAAGAATGGGGACATCCCTAAAACGGCTTTTGTTACTCATTATGGCCAATATGAGTACACCGTCATGTCCTTCGGATTAACCAATGCCCCAGCCACCTTCTCCCGGCTAATGAATTCTATATTCATGGAGTACTTGGATAAATTCGTCGTGGTATACCTCGATGATATACTCATCTATTCCAAGAACAAGAAAGATCATGCCGAGCATTTAAGGCTGGTATTGACGAAACTTCGAGAGCACCACCTTTATGCCAAATTCTCTAAATGTGAATTTTGGTTGCCGGAAGTAACCTATCTAGGTCATGTGATCTCTGGCAAGGGTATTGCTGTCAATCCCGAGCGAGTTCAAGCCGTCCTTGATTGGACTCCCCCTGAATCGGTCAAGCAAGTTAGGAGTTTTCTTGGCCTAGCGAGCTATTGCCGACGCTTCGTCGAGAATTTCTCCAAGGTTGCTAAACCTCTAACTGAACTCCTCAAGAAAGATAAAAGGTTTGAGTGGACCCCACCGTGCGAGTCCAGTTTTCAGGAACTAAAAAGACGCCTGACATCTGCACCTGTACTGGTACCGCCAGACTTTTCCAAGGATTTTATAATCTATTGTGACGCCTCGCGACAAGGACTAGGTTGCATACTCATGCAAGATCGTCAAGTGATTGCATACGCATCTCGACAGTTGCGTCCACATGAGGATAACTATCCTACTCATGATCTAGAGCTTGCAGCTGTAGTCCATGCACTCAAAACATGGCGACATTACCTCCTTAGTAATCGCTGTGAAATATTCACTGATCATCAAAGCTTGAAGTATATCTTCACCCAACCGGATCTAAATCTCAGGCAAAGACGTTGGGTTGAGTTGCTCACAGATTACGACTTAGGAATCACTTACACCCCTGGGAAGGCCAATGTCATGGATGATGCGCTAAGTCGTAAGTCTTATTGTAACAACTTGATGTTACAACAAGGACAACCACTTATCCACGAGGAATTTCGTAAGCTTAACCTTCACATTGTTTCTCGAGGATTCCTTTCCACCTTGGTGGCGGAACCTAACCTTACGGATCAGGTCATCAAAGCACAGAAGGTTGATCCGGGAATTTCCCGTATTAAGAAGAACATCAAGAAAGGAGTTGCGGGATGTTTCTCAATTCATGACCAAGGAGTTGTATTCTTTAGCAACCGTTTAGTGGTTCCTAAAGTACGAAACCTGAGACGTTTGATCCTTAAGGAGGCTCATGAATCTCCTCTCACAATTCATCCCGGTAGTACCAAGATGTATCAGGACCTACGTCAGAGATTCTGGTGGACTAGGATGAAGAGAGAAATCGCTCAATTCATTGCTAACTGCGACGTTTGTCGTCGAGTTAAAGCAGAGCATCAATGGCCTGCTGGCACCCTTCAACCTTTAGCTATTCCTGAATGGAAATGGGACAAAGTCGGTATGGACTTCATTACCGGATTTCCCAGGACCAGGAAAGGGAATAATGCTATCTTCGTTGTTATCGACCGCCTCTCTAAAGTAGCTCATTTCCTGCCTGTTCGAGAGAGTATTACCGCTAGCCATCTAGCAGACTTGTATGTCTCTCGAATAGTATCACTTCATGGTGTGCCGTTGGAGATTAACTCAGACCGTGGAAGTCTTTTCACTTCACGATTTTGGGAAAGTTTCCAGAATGCTATGGGAACTCATCTCTCTTTCAGTACTGCCTTCCATCCCCAGTCAAGTGGTCAAATGGAACGAGTCAATCAAATTCTGGAAGACATGCTTCGAGCCTCTGTCATTTCTTTCGGTATGGAATGGGAAAAGTGTCTTCCATTTGCCGAATTCGCTTATAACAATAGTTATCAAGCCAGCTTGGGTAAAGCTCCCTTCGAAGTTCTATATGGACGAAGGTGTCGAACACCTCTTAACTGGTCAGAAACTGGGGAAAGACAATTCTTTGGCCCGGATAAGATCCAGGAAGCAGAAGAGCAAGTTCGCATTGTTCGTGAGAAATTGAAAACAGCCCAGTCTCGCCAGAAGAGCCAATATGATAGTCATCATAAGGCTGTGACTTTTGAAGTCGGCAATAAGGCTTACCTTCGGGTTACTCCTCTTAAGGGAACCCATCGCTTCGGTATCAAAGACAAATTGGCCCCTCGTTACATCGGTCCTATTCGCATTCTTGCCAAACGAGGAGAAGTTGCCTACCAATTGGAACTACCTCCGCACCTATCCATAGTTCATGACATGTTCCACGTTTCTCAACTCAGGCGTTGCTTCTCGGATCCTATCCGCGGAGTGGACCACGAAACGCTAGATCTCCAGGACAATCTCACATATCGAGAATACCCCGTTCGTATTCTTGATCAAACCGAGCGCACCACTCGACGCCACAATATCAAGTTTCTCAAGGTTCAATGGTCACATCATTCCGAGAGTGAAGCTACTTGGGAAAGGGAGGATCGTCTTCGACTTGAGTACCCCACCCTCTTTCCAGAGGAACCCGAATCTCGGGACGCGATTCTTTTAAGTGGGGGTGAGTTGTCACATCCCTAGTTTAGCTTTTGCATTAGGGCTAGCTAGAGTGTGCATCATGTTTACTTATCAAAGAAACTTGAAATGGGAATGACAGAAACCCCAGCACCCCTCTTCTAACAACTAGGGTTTGATAAAATATTTTCCAATGTACCCAAAAATGCCCTTCAAAAATGTTCATCATTTCTGCCTTGGTCTTAAACCTCTGCTAAAAATGGTGCACAATTTTCTAGGACATCTAAGGGCTCTGGATTAAATCATATGTTATTTGAATTTGGGCATTTAAATGCTATTAAATAATTTAAATGCTCAAATAATCATAAACTATAATGTTCCATAATGTTCATATTATATACAGTGGGCATGACAAGTTTTATGAGTTATAAAAATGTTCTGGCATTTTATTTAATTCAACAAAGTTGCAAAAGAAATGAAACAGAAAGTAAATAGAAAAAAATAGGAAGAAGCAGACTTACCTGAGCCCACTTACCTGCTGGCCCAGACGGCGCAGCCCACCAGGGGCATCCCCGTCTTCTTCGCCGTGCCAGCGCACGAAGCAGCTCGGTGGCGAGCGCCGCCGACGCGCCGGCCATCTCCTGCCTGCCTGGCTGGCCCTTCGACCCTCTGGATGGACCTGGACGACGCCATGCAGACCCCTCGACCGTTTCCCCTCTCCCCTGTATCTTTCCCCCTCCTCTCTCCCCTCCGCCGAGCTCCACCGAGCGAGCTCGTCGCCGTCGATCGCTGCCACCGCGCCCTACGCCACTCCCTTGCCTCCCCGACGCACCATTAGCTCCGCCGCAACGCCCCGAAGCTCCCCACCGACGCACACGACGCCAGAAGCCCCGCAACGCCCTCCCCGCCGTCGTCTTCAACCTTCGGCACCGGAGATCGCCGCCGCCCGTACGCCGCCGTCCGACCTTCCCCGAGCTCGCTTCGACGCCCTCTGCGACCGTTGTGAGCTCACGCTTCAAACCCCTCTCTCCACGGGCTCTATTATGCCTTGTAGCCGCCGCGCCCTTGCTGACCGAAGATCACCGCCGCCGGCCAACTCGCCGCCGTGGCCACAGGCACCGTGCCTCGTGGCTGAGCACGCCATTAGGATCAGTAGATCACCAGCAAGCTAATGCCAGCTTTAACTCCTCCTACCATGCACCACAACACCATCCCGGCCAACTCCGTGCGAGCACCGCCGCGGACGAGCTCGTCGCCGTCGACTCCGGCGACCAATCGACCAACCAGTGGCACCGTTGGATGCGGTGCATCACCAGGAGCACACAGAGCCCATCCGCGCGACAAATGGTTGTCGGAACAAGGATTCCGACGAGTCACCGCCGAGCGAAATGGTCGCCGCCGGCCAAACTCCGGCGGGCTGACGTGGCCTGTTAATTAGGAGCTAACAGTAATTAGATTAATCACCACAGTCACTGACAGTGGGCCCCTTTGCTTAGTCAAACCCAGTCAACCCTAGTTTTGACCGGAATTAGCTCCTGAGACACTGACATGAGGAACCCATCGGTCAGGTTTGACTTGGACTAGTCCTGTTGACTAACTGACGTCAGCATGATGTCATGCTGACGCAGTAAAGGATTTTCTGGTATTTTTAGATTTAAATATAATTCAGGAAAATTCCAAAAAATGCCTAAACTTCAAAAAATCATATAAATTCAACAGTAGCTCAGATGGAAAAGATTCATATATGAAAAATGATCAGAAAAATCCAATCTTTCCAATGGCACTGGTTTCATGCATGTTTGAGCAAGTTAACCTTGCTGTATACATTAAAACATGATAATGCACTTATTTAAATAATAACTAAAGTGCCAATTTGAATCTTTGATTCAAATAGGCTCAAACCCTTCTGGTTATAGTTGCATTAGCCAAAACACATGCATCTTGCCATGTCATAAGCATGCATCATACTGTTGCACTTGTTTGTTTAATGATTGTATCGCCGGTATTCTCTGTGTTAGGTCCTGCTCCCGAGGATACTGCTGCGTATCCAGTTGAAGAGCAGTACTCGACAACCACTTTGTCAGGCAAGCAATCATTGATCATTCCGATACAAACCCAATCTTCTCGCTCCTGCTCTCTTTTACTGCATTAAGGCAACAGCGTGTGAACTGCTACTTGCTGCGGTAGTTGAACCCTATTCCCTTGCATGACCTGTCATTGCCACAGTAAATAGTTGAAACCCACTAGCATGTGTAGGAGTTGATTGAGCCATGTGATGTGTGATCCACCATGCTATTTGTTTATGTTGCCTGCTATGCTTAGAGTTGTGTCTGGTCTGGTTCGTCTGGGTGATGGATCAGAGTGAAATGATCATACAGATAAAGAGAAGGAAGTGTGGAATACGTTTGGTAAAGGTATCGATGAAAGGCCATGTAGGAGTACATGGTGGGTTGTTTCATTGGAACCGTACATAGGACCTGAGATCTATATGTGTGGTTCAAGTTCCAGTTACTACCATGCATTGGGCCCGAAACCAATGGACCCTCTCGGCTTATTAATTACCCTCGATCTCTGTCCAGGAGTTGCAACTAGTTTCTGGTGTTTATAGTTTACTGGAGGTCGTGCACAGCGCTGACCCTCGGGGTGGGTTGTGATGCGATAGGTACGTGGCACGGTGTACCGGTTGCCCGTTTGGTGACTTGGGAACCCTGTACACATCGTTTGGGGCCGTGAGCGACACCTCGGACGGATCTCCCCACGGATGGAACCCAAATAGGCGATAAACCTGGACGAGAGACTTGAGTAGTTAGTCAGGTCGTGGCCGACACCCTCGCTGGGCTTCCGCTTGAAGGTTGCCGAGTACATGCCGAATAAACAGCGATAAGTGGTGGAAGCGTGTGTGAAGAGGTACACCCCTGCAGGGTTATCAATCTATTCGAATAGCCGTTGTTCGCGGTTCGGACTACTTGGTTACTCTTACAGTTCATAGACAAGTTGATGGATTCTACTAAAAGCCTCAAGATAAGTGTGAGTACCGTGGATGGCCCTTCCGTAGGATGACGGAAGAGGATCCTCGGTAGTGTATTGTTGTGGTGATTAGAGGACTCGTGTTCGTAATAACATCTTCAATCTGTTGAGAGTTGTAGTATAGGTTAGCCAAGAGTCAAAGCTGGCTTTCTGCTACGAACTCCACTACCCCCTTTGATAATGTTGCATGTATGATAGGTTCTGTGGTAAGACTTGCTGAGTACCTTTGTACTCATGTTTGCTTAATAACTGTTGCAGAGGAGAACCCTGCCCATGCTGATGGGTTCTACATAGACGTTGACGTCGACGAGTAGCTTGACACCAAGACGGAGATCTGGAGCTTGTGAAGGGCCTTGTAGATAGTCAGGCTACACCAAGCCTGTTTTATTTTCTAAGTTGTCTGTACTCAGATATGTAGCTTCCGCTTGTGCTTTTATGACTGTATGACTTGAGTGTTGGGTCATGTGACCCCTATCTGTATGGATATGTTATGTATGGCTCTTGGAGCCTTTTAAATAAAGTACTTTGAGTCATAGAGTTCTGTTGTGATGCAATGTTGTATTTGCACATATTGAGCATATTGTGTGTATGGTTGAAATGCTTGGTATGTGTGGG
This sequence comes from Secale cereale, assembly GCA_902687465.1. Lineage (NCBI taxonomy): Eukaryota > Viridiplantae > Streptophyta > Magnoliopsida > Poales > Poaceae > Secale > Secale cereale. Next base: position 182,963,513 of record LR738713.1, on the reverse strand, counting down.
ATCCGACACCTAGTTGTTTTCCTTTGGTAGCCTACCTTACAGGGAAATGCCTCCTAGTGATTCCAATGAGCCTTGGTAGCTTGCTACTGCTCGGAACACGTAGGCTGGCCGGCATGTGTCCTTCTTCATTCATGTGTCTGTCCCTTAGAGGGAAATGTCACGCGTTGTTCCTTTAAGTCCATGTAGCTTGCTATGACTTGGGTTCATACGTTGATGACCGACACGTTCGTTGCTGGGTCATGGATGCCTGTCTCTGTAATCTAGTGCCACTTTTGGTTTATAACTAGCCATGTCGGCCCGGGTTCTCTGTCATATGGATGCTAGCGACACTGTCATATACGTGTGCCAAAATGCGCAAACGGTCCCGGGCCAGGTAAGGTGGCACTCGTGGGGTTACTGTGCGTGAGGCCGCAAAGTGATATGACGTGTTACAGCTAGACCGGTGTGAATTAGGATCGGGGTCCTGACAGTCTTCATGCCAGATGTCTAGATGTTTTAGAAGCACAATAATATGGTCTTTGCTGTGGTGCATTTAACTTTCCATGATATGCCTTGTGTTGACTTAAACATGCTTGTAAACATGCCATGTTGTTATTACTGTTTTATACTTAGTGAAAAAACTACTAAGTCTGGAATCTGTTATAACCTGATGCTATGTTTGCTTGATTCCCTAGTCAAATCCATGCTTGTTTTGGAGGGCCAATGATCATGTCTTGTTGTCTATGTTATTGTCTATCCATTCATGCCCTTACTTGCTCATATGACCTGATGTAGCTTATTTATTTCTTGCTCTCAAGTTGCTATAAATTATACCTGTCAGGATTTTATCAGCATGTTCAATTTGGTGGAGCTTGTTGCTATTGATCCATGCCTCCTATGGAGATGCTCCAATGGAGTTGTTTGCTGTAGGAGATGTCTACTACATGTCCATGCTTTTTATGTTCTTATTAGAGTTGATATGCATGTTGTTTTGTGCCTCCGAAGGCAGCATCATGATGATGTTTTTGCCTTCCCAGATTTTGGCTAATCTGCAATATTTTGTTGCAACTTGCCATGCTTGTTTAAATGTGTTCCAGCAAGCTTTTGGGTGTGTTCTAAGTTCATACTTGTTGAGTAACATGTCTGCTTCACATCCATGCCTCTTGTTAACATTTTTGGGTGATGTAGCTTATATTTACCTTGCTCCGAAGTTGCTATGTGGCTGTTAACTTCAGCTTGTTGTTATATCTTGTTTCATGTGTATCTTTTAGCCCGTTGCTCCGTTTTGGGTGTGCCTCATATGAAACTTGTGTGATTTTGCATGTAGAATCATAATATCATATTGTTTTCATGTTTGGAGTGCGTTTGCTTGATGTTTGGATGCATCTTGCACCGTTTCCTTGCTTGTCTTGTTTTGCTCATATCTTCTAGGCCGTAGCTCCGAATTAAACAAACTTTATATGAAACTTGACTAGAATTTCGTCTAGATCATCTTGGTGCATGTTAACTTGCTGTTTAAAAACTTTAACTTAAGGTTTGTTCAGGTCTGGACTAATTTCAAAATATGCATATGAGGACTTACCGGATTTGTTATATGTAGTTTCCGGCCTCTTTTAAACCTGTTGGGTGATGTTGTTCTTATGTGCTTCCTACCTTGCCATGTCTTGCATATCTTGTCATGTATTGCTTCATATATATATACTTGTGTTGTTCTTGTGTGCTTCCTACCTTGCCATGTCTTGCATCATATATAGACTTGTCATGCATCATACCCATCATTATTGTCAACCCATCTCCTTGTTGCCATGAAACCTCTAACCTTTGGAAACCTTCCTAGCAAACCATTGTTTGGCTATGTTACCCGCTTTCTTAGCCCCTCTTATAGCATTGTTAGTTGCAGGTGAAGATGAAGATCGTTCCACGTTGGAACTTGATGCTTTGGGAATATCACAATATGTCTTATATATATTAACACACCTATATACTGGGCATGGGTGGAAGGCTTGGCCTTTTGCTCGGTGTTTTGTTCCACTCATGCCACCTTAGGCACCGATAAACCGACATTATGTTCCTTGATTTTGCGTTCCTTACACGGTTGGGTATATGGGGACCCCTTGACACTTCGTCTTTGAATAAAACTCCTCCAGCAAGGCCCAACATTGGTTTTAATTTGCCTCATAATAATAACTTAATTAATTAATTAAATTGCATAGGGGGGACGCTCCCTCGAGATTCTTTTCTACATAGCAGGGGGGCCAATGCTGATTGTGTTGGTCCCAAATAGAGTCGTTTGAGGCGCCCCCCTTGGAAACTTGAGGTTTGGTTGATGTACGCTGTGCTCATCCGGTCATGGCCTAAGACGAGATACGCACGGCTACTATCAGGGTGTCGGCACGCCGGGAGGTCTTGCTGGACTTGTTTTACCATTGTCGAAATGTCTTGTGCACCGGGATACCGAGCCTGATCGGATTTCCCTAAGATAAGGGGTAATAATTATTATTACTTCAGCTGATCGTGAGAGCTTGTGATGGGCTAAGTTGGGACACCCCTGCACGGTTATGATCTTTCGAAAGTCATGCCCGCGGTTATGTGGCAGATTGGAATTTGTTAATGTCCGATTGTAGAAAACTTGACAGAGGATCCGAAGTAAAACACACAACTGTGTGAGTAACCGTGACTGTCTCTTTTCACTTTGAGAAGAGAACACGATGGGGTTATGTTTGACTCGTAGGTAGTTCAGGATCTTTAGCGATCACTACTAGTTGCAACCGTTTGCGTAGATGCTCATCTTATTCTTGTACTCGTAAGTTAGCCACCATACATATTGCTTAGCCGCTGCTGCAACCTCACCACTTTACCTCTTCCTACCCATTAAGCTTTGATAGTCTTGTTACCCATGGTTATGGGATTGCCGAGTCCTCGTGGCTCACAGATACTACAAGAACAGTTGCAGGTGCAGGTTTCCGATGACTTGACGTGAGAGCGATGTCATTTGTGTTGGAGTTCTTTCTTCTTCTTCTTCTTCTTCAGTCTTGGGTTAGGTTCCGGGTCGGCATCCTGGGATAGCAGATGGATGTCGTTGTTCTTTTCATGATTGCATCCGTAGTCGGATGCCTTTTATTGTATTGTTGTTGTAATCATGTGACTTGTATGTATTGTTGTATCCCCCATGTATGTATGTAATGGTACGATGTAATGATATCCATCTTGCTAAGCGCCCGAAATGCGGTTGTGCCCCAATCACGTAAGTGTCACGTGATCGGGATAGAATCGCATCTTGGGCCTGACAAGTTGGTATCAGATCCTCGACCGACCATAGGACCCCCTTGATTGATCGTAGTCTGGCCGTTGCTGAGTCTAGCAGAAAACTTTTTCGGAGTCTAGTTATATCGGAGAGTAGGAATTCTTTTACTCCCCTGCCCCTTCGTCGCTCTGGTGAGGAATCCTGACGTAGGTGTTTTGAATTACTCCTCTTCCCCTTCAAAATTTTTTAGGATCACGTGGTTAATTTTCGTTCGTTGTGTTGTTAGTTCTTTCATCTGGTGCATCTCTCGTCAGGTGGATTCGACCCTCTTCTTCTTTGCAAGTTCAACCCTCAGTTCGTTTCAACCGGTGTTGTTTCCACCTCCGAAGTTGTCTTTCTTTTTCCCACCCGCCCACCCTTTTTCTTCTCGGACCGGAGTACTAATCGAGTATCCATCCTACTCGTGTGAAGTCTTTCCTTTCTTTCATCAATTATTCCAACTTGTGAATTCTCTTCTTTTTTCTTGTCCGGTGGTTTCAATTCAAGTATTCGGTGCTTGTCATATTTTTTTCTCTCGGTTCAACTGATTCCAATTGCTCATTCGTCTCTCGTCATTTAATTATTTCGGAGTTCCGAAGACATCTCAGGAGATTCGTCTGTGTTCTAATTCGTTTGAGGTTGTCACCTCATTCGAGTCTTTCAATGTTCCGGTGCATCATCTACTTTCAATCTTTTTCCAACGGTGGTTTTTCTCTTCGATGGGCCCTAACCCATAGGTCTTTTCCCAGGATCTTACCTGACTCTTCTATTTCCCGGAGTGTTCCGAAATTCTTTTCATTTGTGACGTAAGTATGGATTCCATCAGTCATAGCCCTTCTTCAAGATCGCTTTCAAATCTTTCGTGTTGATTCGACCTTTCTTCTTTTCATTTTCCCGGAGTATTTCATGAATTCTTTTCATTGTGTTCCTCCGAAGGCCATCTCTTCAGAAGATTTCTTTGTTCTCAGTTTTCAACTTCGTCCTCCAAATATTCTTCATTGATGCCTCTTCGTTTTTCTCACATTCGTCCGGTGCTTCGTTCAAGTATTCTTTAATCAGTTCACGATCTCTTCATTCTCGTCTTCCAATTTTCCCCAAGTGCTTAATCCTTCCCGGCGATTCATTCTTTTGTATTCGCTCAATTTCAATTCTTACAGTGGTCGTTCTCTTTTATCACTCGTTTTCAATTCTTCTCGGTGGTTCGATCTTTTCTTCACTCGGCTTAATTCTTTACGGTGGTTCGCTCAACAGAATTCTATTGCGGTGTTATCATATCAATCCATTCATTTTTATTCCTATCCTACCGGTGCTTCATGAAGATTTTCGCAAGTTCGCGATATATCCCTCTTTATTCAAGTCAACATGAATAAGTAGTATGTGAATCCATTGCTTCTCATCAATTTAATTGATGGAGGATAAGCATAACATAATTCTTATCCATTCTCGTCAAGTTGATTTATCCATTCCTTCGGAGTTTATTCTTGATGAATAAATTCTAGTTCCAAGTGCCTTAAATTTTTTCTTCTCCGAAGTTCAAAGCTTTCCTCAGCTATCTCGTTGAATCATCGCAAGGCTTTATTCTTATTCTCGAATCCTTCACTTCTATATCATCATCCTTTGTAACCGGAGTCCTTCGTGGTGGTTCTTCATCATTTAATTCATTCTTCAAACATTCAGCTAATTCTTCTGGAGCAGCTCAAACTTTATTCTTTTGTTTACCGAGATGCAAATAATTCTCCGTATTCTTTTGAAGTGGAGTTTTGCATTCTTCGCTCTTCTCAGCTCATCAATATTTTGGTTGCGGCATAATTCACCTCAAGTTTTGAGATGATTTCCATAAGTCCACAACAAGCTCATTCTTTTGTTGTTGATTTTCTCAACAACTTCGTTCAAGTATTTCTCTTATAAATTCTCGTTCATGTCACTCGTGCTCAAATTGTTCTTTTCTTATCCGTTCTTTTCATTCCATCATTTCAATTATTCCAGAGGCATTGTCTTGTTCATTCTGTCATGTTTTTTTTTATTCCATCTTCTCAGGTTCTTGTCCTATTCCATTCATGTTCAACTGGTGTGCTATTTCTTTCAGTTTCAGCCGGAGTGCTGCCCGAATTCCTTCGTTCAATTCCTTTTCCATCTCTTATAACCAGAGTGATTTCGAGTTCATTCTTGTTCCTTCAGCTCTTGTTACATATCCTTCAACCTTTCGGTTCTTGTCATGTTCCTTCTTCCTCTTGTCTAACAAAGTCTTGCAACTTCGTTCATCTCCGTTGTATCCTTTCTTTCGTGTTGTTCAACCTCTCAAGCCTCTTTGTTTTCACTCTTTTGTCCTCGAAGAACCTTGTTCTTCCTTTTTCCCTCCCGTCTCGTTCCTAAGATCTCGGGACGAGATCTCTTGTTAGTAGGGGAGTGTTGTGACACCCCGAGACCAGTGCGCCAGGTGCCAGCCAGTTATCCGTTGCCGTTGCCATGTCATCTTCTTGCGTGTTGCATCTTGCCATGTCGTCATGTGTGTTGCATCAGCATGTTTTCAAAACTTGCATCCGTCTGAGTCGGCCCGTCCTTTCCGTTGTCCGTAATGAGCCCAGACACACTCACAAGCGCCGCGGCGCATCCGAATATTTATTTTATGAGTGGCCGAAAAATGTTCTCGGAATGAGTTGAAACTTGGCGTGTGGTCTTATTATAGCATAGGTAGACCGCCTGTCAAGTTTCGTCGCGTTCGGAGTTCGTTTGATAGCCCAACGGTTAACCGTGTTAACCGCCGGAAGCCTTTTTCCTTTTGGCCCAACACCCCTTCCAACAGCCCACCAAGCCCATTCTAACCCCTCCACGCTCTTGGCCGTTCGATCACGATCGCGTGGCCGTGAACGGCTCCTCAATTGGACACTCCTAGCTCCCTCTACCTATAAATATGTGCCTCTCCCTCAATTTTTCGCGCAGATGAAACCCTAAAAATCCTCCCTCCGCGCAGCCGGACATGTCCAGCGCCCCTCCACCTCACTCCGGCCAATAGGAGCGCGCCACATCAGCTACACCGCCGCCCACAGCCACTCTCGCGCCGCCACGTGGCCAGCCAGCCACCTCCCACCGCCGCGGCTCGCGGAGCCCATCCGGGGCCCGCGTGGGCCCAAACGCCGCCGCCGCCTGCCCGCAGGTCTCCGCCGCCCGCCTCCAACCCTGGCCGCTGGCGCGCGTCACCGCCGTCGCGCCGCCGGGCCGCGCCCCCTCCGCCTCCGGCGACCTCACCGCCAGGCCGCGCCCTCACCACCGCCGCACGCCACCAAGCACCGCCACCCGCCGGATCCGGCCGGGCCCCGACTCCCTTCGGCCAGATCCGGGCCCGACGCCCCCGGATCCGCACCTCCCCGTCGCGCTCGTGTCGCCGGCAAGCCGCCGCGCCATCGCCGGCGTCCGCCACCCAGCCTCCCCTCGTGCGAGGTGGAGGACGACCCCGACGACCCAGCACGGGCGTCCGCTCGCTTCGCCCCGAGGCCAGCACCTCATGGTTCACATGCTCCCTCCGGCCCATCTCCCTTCAGCCATGGTCCGGCCCGCCTCGTCCTTCTTTCCTGGGCCGAAGCCCATTAGATGAGCTCAGTCCATCCCTATCCCTCGCTCAGTGCGAAGTTTACTATGTTGCGCCTGTCGTTTTTTTTCATATTTGAAAACTGCTAAGTCCCTGTAAATGCTTCTTATATGTGCATGTTTGCATAGTGATAACTTTTTGTGTGCTTGTCCAAATTGAGTGAATGATATGTCAAATTGATCGCGGTGATGTGCTCTACACTTTGTTCCATTGTGCCATGCTTGTTTGACTTCATATAGATGCTCTAATCTCTGTTGCAAGAGTGCTACTTGTTATAAATTGATGCTACTTGTTATTTTGTTGCCATGTTTGAGATATGATAACTTGGTGCATGATTATCCCAATGATGCATATGATATGTCAAAATGTTCATTATGAAGTGTACTACATGATGGTTGTTGTAGCATGCTTGTTTGAGTCCATATTGCCATGTTAATCTCTAATGCAAAAGTGCATTTGGATGTTAGGTGCTGAAACTTATTATGAGATGATGATTTCACTTGGTCTTTGCTATTGATGTGTTTGTCTTCATGCCACATGTCTAGATGTTTTAGAAGCACAATAATATGGTCTTTGTTGTGGTGCATTTAACTTCCCATGATATGCCTTGTGTTGACTTAAACATGCTTGTAAACATGCCATGTTGTTATTACTGTTTTATACTTAGTGAAAAAACTGCTAAGTCTGGAATCTGTTATAACATGATGCTATGTTTGCTTGAAGCCCTAGTCAAATACATGCTTGTTTTGGAGGGCCAATGATCATGTCTTGTTGTCTATGTTATTGTCTATCCATTCATGCCCTTACTTGCTCATATGACCTGCTGTAGCTTATTTATTTCTTGCTCTCAAGTTGCTATAAATTATACCTGTCGGGATTTTATCAGCATGTTCAATTTGGTGGAGCTTGTTGCTATTGATCCATGCCTCCTATGGAGATGCTCCAATGGAGTTGTTTGCTGTAGGAGATGTCTACTACATGTCCATGCTTTTTATGTTCTTATTAGAGTTGATATGCATGTTGTTTTGTGCCTCCGAAGGCAGCATCATGATGATGTTTTTGCCTTCCCAGATTTTGGCTAAGTCTGGAATATTTTATTGCAACTTGCCATGCTTGTTTAAATGTGTTCCAGCAAGCTTTTGGGTGTGTTCTAAGTTCATACTTGTTGAGTAACATGTCTGCTTCACATCCATGCCTCTTGTTAACATATTTGGGTGATGTAGCTTATATTTACCTTGCACCGAAGTTGCTATGTGGCTGTTAACTTCAGCTTGTTGTTATATCTTGTTTCATGTGTATCTTTTAGCCCGTTGCTCCGTTTTGGGTGTGCCTTATATGAAACTTGTGTGATTTTGCATGTAGAATCATAATATCATATTGTTTTCATGTTTGGAGTGCGTTTGCTTGATGTTTGGATGCATCTTGCATCGTTGCCTTGCTTGTCTTGTTTTGCTCATATCTTCTAGGCCGTAGCTCCGAATTAAACAAACTTTATATGAAATTTGACTAGAATTTCGTGTAGATCATCTTGGTGCATGTTAACTTGCTGTTTAACAACTTTAACTTAAGGTTTGTTCAGGTATGGACTAATTTCAAAATATGCATATGAGGACTTACCGGATTTGTTATATGTAGTTTCCGGCCTCTTTTAAACCTGTTGGGTGATGTTGTTCTTGTGTTCTTCCTACCTTGCCATGTCTTGCATATCTTGTCATGTATTGCTTCATATATAGAATTGTGTTGTTCTTGTGTGCTTCCTACCTTGCCATGTCTTGCATCGTATATAGACTTGTCTTGCATCATACCCATCATTATTGTCAGCCCATCTCCTTGTTGCCATGAAACCTCTAACCTTTGGAAACCTTCCTAGCAAACCATTGTTTGGCTATGTTACCCGCTTGCTCAGCCCCTCTTATAGCGTTGTTAGTTGCAGGTGAAGATGAAGATCGTTCCACGTTGGAACTTGATGCTTTGGGAATATCACAATATGTCTTATATATATTAACGCACCTATATACTGGGCATGGGTGGAAGGCTTGGCCTTTTGCTCGGTGTTTTGTTCCACTCATGCCACCTTAGGCGCCGATAAACCGGCATTATGTTCCTTGATTTTGCGTTCCTTACACGGTTGGGTATATGGGGACCCCTTGACACTTCGTCTTTGAATAAAACTCCTCCAACAAGGCCCAACATTGGTTTTAATTTGCCTCATAATAATAACTTAATTAATTAATTAAATTGCATAGGGGGACGCTCCCTTGATATTCTTTTCTACATAGCAGGGGGGACCAGTACTGATGGTGTTGGTCCCAAATAGAGTCGTTTGTGGCGCCCCCCTTGGAAACTTGGGGTTTGGTTGATGTACGTTGTGCTCATCCGGTCGTGGCCTGAGACGAGATACGCACGGCTACTATCAGGGTGTCGGCACGCTGGGAGGTCTTGTTGGACTTGTTTTACCATTGTCGAAATGTCTTGTGCACCGGGATACCGAGCCTGATCGGATTTCCCTAAGATAAGGGGTAATAATTATTATTACTTCAGCTTATCGTGAGAGCTTGTGATGGGCTAAGTTGGGACACCCCTGCAGGGTTATGATCTTTCGAAAGTCGTGCCCGCGGTTATGTGGTAGATTGGAATTTGTTAATGTCCGGTTGTAGAAAACTTGACAGAGGATCCGAAGTAAAACACACAACTGTGTGAGTAACCGTGACTGTCTCTTTTCACTTTGAGAAGAGAACACGGTGGGGTTATGTTTGACTCGTAGGTAGTTCAGGATCTTTAGCGATCACTACTAGTTGCGACCGTTTGCGTAGATGCTCATCTTATTCTTGTACTCGTAAGTTAGCCACCATACATATTGCTTAGCCGCTACTGCAACCTCACCACGTTACCTCTTCCTGCGCATTAAGCTTTGATAGTCTTGTTACCCATGGTTATGGGATTGTTGAGTCCTCGTGGCTCACAGATACTACAACAACAGTTGCAGGTGCAGGTTTCTGATGACTTGACGTGAGAGAGATGCCATTTGTGTTGGAGTTCTTTCTTCTTTTTCTTCTTCTTCAGTCTTGGGTTAGGTTCTGGGTCGGCAGCCTGGGATAGCAGATGGATGTCGTTGTTCTTTTCATGATTGCATCCGTAGTCGGATGGTATTGTTGTTGTAATCATGTGACTTGTATGTATTGTTGTATCCCTCATGTATGTATGTAATGGTACGATGTAATGATATCCATCTTGCTAAGCGCCCGAAATGCGGTTGTGCCCCAATCACGTAAGTGTCACGTGATCGGGATAGAATTGCATCTTGGGCCTGACAAGTTGGTATCAGAGCCTCGACCGACCATAGGACCCCCTTGATTGATCGTAGTCTGGCCGTTGTTGAGTCTAGCAGAAAACTTTTTTGGAGTCTAGTTATATCGGAGAGTAGGAATTATTTTTACTCCCCTGCCCCTTCGTCGCTCTGGTGAGGAATCCTGACGTAGGTGTTTTGAATTACTCCTCTTCCCCTTCAAATTTTTTTAGGATCACGTGGTTAATTTCCGTTCGTTGCGTTGTTAGTTCTTTCATCTGGTGCATCTCTCGTCAGGTGGATTCGACCCTCTTCTTCTTTGCAAGTTCAACCCTCAGTTCTTTTCAACCGATGTTGTTTCCACCTCCGAAGTTGTCTTTCCTTTTCCCACCCGCCCACCCTTTTTCTTCTCGGACCGGAGTACTAATCGAGTATCCATCCTACTCGTGTGAAGTCTTTCCTTTCTTTCATCAATTATTCCAACTTGTAAATTCTCTTATTTTTTCTTGTCCGGTGGTTTCAATTCAAGTATTCGGTGCTTGTCATATTTTTTCTCTCGGTTCAAGTGATTCCAATTGCTCATTCGTCTCTCGCCATTTAATTATTCAGGAGTTCCGAAGACATCTCAGGAGATTCGTCTGTGTTCTAATTCATTCGAGGTTGTCACCTCATTCGAGTCTTTCAATGTTCCGGTGCATCATCTACTTTCAATCTTTTTCCAACGGTGGTTTTTCTCTTCGGTGGGCCCTAAACCACAGGTCTTTTCCCAGGATCTTACCTGACTCTTCTATTTCCCGGAGTGTTCCGAAATTCTTTTCATTTGTGACGTAAGTATGGATTCCATCAGTCATAGCCCTTCTTCAAGATCGCTTTCAAATCTTTCGTGTTGATTCGACCTTTCTTCTTTTCATTTTCCCGGAGTATTTCATGAATTCTTTAAATTGTGTTCCTCCGAAGGCCATCTCTTCAGAAGATTTCTTCGTTCTCAGTTTTCAACTTCGTCCTCCAAATATTCTTCATTGATGCCTCTTCGTTCGTCTCACATTTGTCCGGTGCTTCGTTCAAGTATTCTTTAATCAGTTCGCGATCTCTTCATTCTCGTCTTCCAATTTTCCCCAAGTGCTTAATCCTTCCCAGCGATTCATTCTTTTGTATTCGCTCAATTTCAATTCTTACAATGGTCGTTCTCTTTTATCACTCGTTTTCAATTCTTCCCGGTGGTTCGATCTTTTCTTCACTCGGCTTAATTCTTTATGGTGGTTCGCTCAGCAGAGTTCTATTCCGGTGTTATCATATCAATCCATTCATTTTTATTCCTATCCTACCGGTGCTTCATGAAGATTTTCGCAAGTTCGCGATATATCCCTCTTTATTCAAGTCAACGTGAATAAGTAGTATGTGAATTCATTGCTTCTCATCAATTTAATTGATGGAGGATAAGCATAACATAATTCTTATCCATTCTTGTCAAGTTGATTTATCCCTTCCTTCGGAGTTTGTTCTTGATGAATAAATTCTACTTCCAAGTGCCTTAAATTTTTTCTTCTCCGGAGTTCAAAGCTTTCCTCGGCTATCTCGTCGAATCATCGCAAGGCTTTATTCTTGTTCTCGAATCCTTCACTTCTATATCATCATCCTTTGTTACCGGAGTCCTTCGTGGTGGTTCTTCATCATTTAATTCATTCTTCAAACGTTCAGCTAATTCTTCTGGAGTAGCTCAAACTTTATTCTTTTGTTTACCGAGATGCAAATAATTCTCCGTATTCTTTTGAAGTGGAGTTTTGCATTCTTCGCTCTTCTCAGCTCATCAATATTTTGGTTGCGGCATAATTCACCTCAAGTTTTGAGATGATTTCCATAAGTCCACAACAAGCTCATTCTTTTGTTGTTGATTTTCTCAACAACTTCGTTCAAGTCTTTCTCTTAGAAATTCTCGTTCATGTCACTCATGCTCAAGTTGTTCTTTTCTTATCCGTTCTTTCCATTCCATCATTTCAATTATTCTAGAGGCATTGTCTTGTTCATTCCGTCATGTTTTTTTATTCCGTCTTCTTAGGTTCTTGTCCTATTCCATTCATGTTCAACCGGTGTGCTATTTCTTTCAGTTTCAGCCGGAGTGCTGCCCGAATTCCTTCGTTCAATTCCTTTTCCATCTCTTCTAACTGGAGTGGTTTCGAGTTCATTCTTGTTCCTTCAGCTCTTGTTACATATCCTTCAACCTTTTGGTTCTTGTCGTGTTCGTTCTTCCTCTTGTCTAACAAAGTCTTGCAACTTCGTTCATCTCCGTTGTATCCTTTCTTCCGAGTTGTTCAACCTCTCAAGCCTTTTTGTTTTCACTCTTTTGTCCTCGAAGAACCTTGTTCTTCCTTTTTCCCTCCCGTCTCGTTCCTAAGATCTCGGGACGAGATCTCTTGTTAGTAGGGGAGTGTTGTGACACCCCGAGACCGGTGCGCCAGGTGTCAGCCAGTTATTCGTTGCCATTGCCATGTCATCTGCTTGCGTTATGCATCTTGCCATGTCGTCATGTGTGTTGCATCAGCATGTTTTCAAAACTTGCATCCGTCCGAGTCGGCCCGTCCTTTCCGTTGTCCGTTCTGAGCCTAGACACACTCACACGCGCCCGCGGCGCATCCGAATATTTATTTTATGAGTGGCCGAGAAACGTTCTCGGAATGAGTTGAAACTTGGCGTGTGGTCTTATTATAGCATAGGTAGACCGCCTGTCAAGTTTCGTCGCGTTCGGAGTTCGTTTGATAGCCCAACGGTTAACCGTCTTAACCGCTGGAAGCCTTTTTCCTTTTGGCCCAACACCCCTTCCAACAGCCTACCAAGCCCATTCTAACCCCTCCACGCTCTTGGCCGTTCGATCACGATCGCGTGGCCGCGAACGGCTCCTCAATTGGACACTCCTAGCTCCCTCTACCTATAAATATGTGCCTCTCCCTCAATTTTTCGCGCACATGAAACCCTAAAAATACTCCCTCCGCGCAGCCGGACATGTCCAGCGCCCCTCCACCTCACTCCGGCCAATAGGAGCGCGCCACATCAGCTCCACCGCTGCCCACAGCCACTCCCGCGCCGCCACGTGGCCAGCCAGCCACCTCCCACCGCCGCGGCTCGCGGAGCCCATCCGGGGCCCGCGCGGGCCCGAACGCCGCCGCCGCCTGCCCGCAGGTCTCCGCCGCCCGCCTCCAGCCCTGGCCGCTGGCGCGCGTCACCGCCGCCGCGCCGCCGGGCCGCGCCCTCACCGCCGCCGCGCGCCACCAAGCACCGCACCCGCCGAATCCGGCCGGGCCCCGACTCCCTTCGGCCAGATCCGGACCCGACGCCCCCGGATCTGCGCCTCCCCATCTCGCTCGTGTCCCCGGCAAGCCGCCGCGCCATCGCCGGCGTCCGCCACCCTGCCTCCCCTCGTGCGAGGTGGAGGACGACCCCGACGACCCAGCACGGGCATCCGCTCGCTTCGCCCCGAGGCCAGCGCCTCCTGGGCCACAGGCTCCCTCCAGCCCATCTCCCTTCAGCCATGGTCCGGCCCGCCTCGTCCTTCTTTCCAGGGCCGAAGCCCATTAGGTGAGCTCAGTCCATCCCTATCCCTCGCTCAGTGCGAAGTTTACTATGTTGCGCCCGTCGTTTTTTTTCATATTTGAAAACTGCTAAGTCCCTGTAAATGCTTATTATATGTGCATGTTTGCATAGTGATAAATTTTTGTGTGCTTGTCCAAATTGAGTGAATGATATGTCAAATTGATCGTGGTGATGTGCTCTACACTTTGTTTCATTGTGCCATGCTTGTTTGACTTCATCTAGATGCTCTAATCTCTGTTGCAAGAGTGCTACTTGTTATAAATTGATGCTACTTGTTATTTTGTTGCCATGTTTGAGATATGATAACTTGGTGCATGTTTATCCAAATGATGCATATGATATGTCAAAATATTCATTATGAAGTGTACTACATGATGGTTGATGTAGCATGCTTGTTTGAGTCCATATTGCCATGTTAATATCTGATGCAAAAGTGCATTTGGATGTTAGGTGCTGAAACTTATTATGAGATGCTGATTTCACTTGGTCTTTGCTATTGATGTGTTTGTCTTCATTGCACATGTCTAGATGTTTTAGAAGCACAATAATATGGTCTTTGCTGTGGTGCATTTAACTTTCCATGATATGCCTTGTGTTGACTTAAACATGCTTGTAAACATGCCATGTTGTTATTATTGTTTTATACTTAGTGAAAAAACTGCTAAGTCTGGAATCTGTTATAACCTGATGCTATGTTTGCTTGAAGCCCTAGTCAAATCCATGCTTGTTTTGGAGGGCCAATGATCATGTCTTGTTGTCTATGTTATTGTCTATCCATTCATGCCCTTACTTGCTCATATGACCTGCTGTAGCTTATTTATTTCTAGCTATCAAGTTGCTATAAATTATACCTGTCAGGATTTTATCAGCATGTTCAATTTGGTGGAGCTTGTTGCTATTGATCCATGCCTCCTATGGAGATGCTCCAATGGAGTTGTTTGCTGTAGGAGATGTCTACTACATGTCCATGCTTTTTATGTTCTTATTAGAGTTTATATGCATGTTGTTTTGTGCCTCCGAAGGCAGCATCATGATGATGTTTTTGCCTTCCCAGATTTTGGTTAAGTCTGGAATATTTTATTGCAACTTGCCATGCTTGTTTAAATGTGTTCCAACAAGCTTTTGGGTGTGTTCTAAGTTCATACTTGTTGAGTAACATGTCTGCTTCACATCCATGCCTCTTGTTAACATGTTTGGGTGATGTAGCTTATATTTACCTTGCTCCGAAGTTGCTATGTGGATGTTAACTTCAGCTTGTTGTTATATCTTGTTTCATGTGTATCTTTTAGCCTGTTGCTCCGTTTTGGGTGTGCCTTATATGAAACTTGTGTGATTTTGCATGTAGAATCATAATATCATATTGTTTTCATGTTTGGAGTGCGTTTGTTTGATGTTTGGATGCATTTTGCACCGTTGCCTTGTTTGTCTTGTTTTGCTCATATCTTTTAGGCCGTAGCTCCGAATTAAACAAACTTTATATGAAACTTGATTAGAATTTCGTGTAGATCATCTTGGTGCATATTAACTTGCTGTTTAACAACTTTAACTTAAGATTTGTTCAGGTCTGGACTAATTTCAAATTATGCATATGAGGACTTATCGGATTTGTTATATGTAGTTTCCGGCCTCTTTTAAACCTGTTGGGTGATGTTGTTCTTGTGTGCTTCCTAACTTGCCAAGTCTTGCATCATATATAGACTTGTCTTGCATCATACCTTGCCATGTATTGCTTCATATATAGACTTGTGTTGTTCTTGTGTGCTTCCTACATTGCCATGTCTTGCATCATATATAGACTTGTCTTGCATCATACCTTGTCATGTATTGCATCATATATAGACTTGTGGTGTTCTTGTGTGCTTCCTACCTTGCCATGTCTTGCATCATATATAGACTTGTCTTGCATCATACTTGGTTGAGCATATTGTCATGTTCTTGTGTTGTGTGTTTACTGTATTGCTTGCTTCTTCTTGTTAGTGCTTGTTCCGTTGCGATCGTGAGGATTCGTTCGTCTACACGTGGTTCGTCTTCAAGGCTTCTTCTTCGTCTTCTTCACGGATCCGTTCTTCTTCCTTGCGGGATCTCTGGCAAGATGACCATACCCTTGGATACCTTTTCTATCATTGCCATGCTTAGTTGTCTCGATGCTATCATTATATGTCGCGCTGCCCATCATTATTGTCAGCCCCTCTCCTTGTTGCCATGAAACCTCTAACCTTTGGAAACCTTCCTAGCAAACCATTGTTTGGCTATGTTACCCGCTTGCTCAGCTCCTCTTATAGAGTTGTTAGTTGCAGGTGAAGATGAAGATCGTTCCACGTTGGAACTTGATGCTTTGGGAATATCACAATATGTCTTATATATATTAACACACCTATATACTAGGCATGGGTGGAAGGCTTGGCCTTTTGCTCGGTGTTTTGTTCCACTCATGCCACCTTAGGCACCGATAAACCGGCATTATGTTCCTTGATTTTGCGTTCCTTACACGGTTGGGTATATGGGGACCCCTTGACACTTCGTCTTTGAATAAAACTACTCTAGCAAGGCCCAACATTGGTTTTAATTTGCCTCATAATAATAACTTCATTAATTAATTAAATTGCATAGGGGGGACGCTCCCTCGAGATTCTTTTCTACATAGCAGGGGGGGCCAGTGCTGATGGTGTTGGTCCCAAATAGAGTCGTTTGCGGCGCCCCCTCTTGGAAACTTGGGGTTTGGTTGTTGTACGCTGTGCTCATCCGGTCGTGCCCTGAGACGAGATACGCGCGGCTACTATCAGAGTGTCGGCACGCCGGGAGGTCTTGCTGGACTTGTTTTACCATTGTCGAAATGTCTTGTGCACCGGGATACCGAGACTGATCGGATTTCCCTAAGATAAGGGGTAATAATTATTATTACTTCAGCTGATCGTGAGAGCTTGTCATGGGCTAAGTTGGGACACCCCTGCAGGGTTATGATCTTTCGAAAGCCGTGCCCGTGATTATGTGGCAGATTGGAATTTGTTAATGTCCGATTGTAGAAAACTTAACAAAGGATCCGAAGTAAAACACACAACTGTGTGAGTAACCGTGACTGTCTCTTTTCACTTTGAGAAGAGAACACGGTGGGGTTATGTTTGACTCGTAGGTAGTTCAGGATCTTTAGTGATCACTACTAGTTGCGACCGTTTGCGTAGATGCTCATCTTATTCTTGTACTCGTAAGTTAGCCACCATACATATTGCTTAGCCGCTGCTGCAACCTCGCCACTTTACCTCTTCCTACCCATTAAGCTTTGATAGTCTTGTTACCCATGGTTATGGGATTGCTGAGTCCTCGTGGCTCACAGATACTACAACAACAGTTGCAGGTGCAGGTTTCCGATGATTTTATGTGAGAGCGATGTCATTTGTGTTGGACTTCTTTCTTCTTCTTCTTCTTCTTCAGTCTTGGGTTAGGTTCCAGGTCGGCAGCCTGGGATAGCAGATGGATGTCGTTGTTCTTTTCATGATTGCATCCGTAGTCGGATGGTATTGTTGTTGTAATCATGTGACTTGTATGTATTGTTGTATCCCTCATGTATGTATGTAATGGTACGATGTAATGATATCCATCTTGCTAAGCGCCCGAAATGCGGTTGTGCCCCAATCACGTAAGTGTCACGTGATCGGGATAGAATCGCATCTTGGGCCTGACATGTGGGGGGACGCAGAGGAAAGCTTCACACATAACTATAAAAGCTGATATGTGAAGGATATAATTCGGGGCTAGATCATGGAAATCTAATTCATAGAAGAACAAGAGAACCCGGACAAAGGGGTAGAGGGGAAATCCAAGCCCCCGAAGAAAATGAGGGATGAACACGACCCTGTCATCGGGCCCTAGAGTAGGGATCACCTGATTCTTATCAGGAATCCAGTGCGCTATGTTTGCGGCGAGATAGCCTGCGCTCCGAAGACTCTTCACGTCTTTCTTCATGACGGTGGAGGCCTCCCACTTGCCTTTGGAGCCAGATCCAGACATCGCTGGAGAAGGAGTTGGTGGTGGGAGGGATGGGAGCTGCGGGCGCTGGAGCAAGGAGGTTGGGAAAGTAGAGGCTAGAGGAAAGCGTGAGGAAAAGGGGAGGAATCTGTGCCTTTTATAGGCAGTAAATACCAAACATCTCCCCGCTCGAGCCGTAAAACTCGCATGTTCCCAACGAGATCGTGGTAAAGGCACGGATGGGTTACCCAAACCATATTGATGGCGATCCCGCACTAACTGGGCACGATATCTATTTTGACAAGACGTGCCAATGGAGGTTGTGCCTCGAAGCGCGAAACCAGAGCCAAGGAAACGGTTCGAAATATTAAAGGGTCAAATGTGACGTTTCACCGAGGAAAGTTGTCAGTAAATACATTGTGCCTATTTGGATGTGTATGCCTTCGTGGCTAAGGGTTTTACTAATATTGCAGAGTCAGACATAGTTCCTTTATGCAGGAAATAAACTTCATATGTTCGGAAGGAGGAACCCGCCTTGCAATGCCGAAGACAGTATGCGAGCCGAACTCATCGTCATCGAAGACTGATTCAGGGGCTACTGAGGGACTTCTGGACTAGGGGGTCCTCGGGTGTCTGGCTTACTCGTTGTGGGCCGGACTGGTGGGCCGTGAAGATCAAATCAGAGGATTATCCCCCGTGTCCAGATAGGACAACTATGTGTGTAGAATGGCAAGTTTAAAGTCCAGGTGTAATGTTTTCTTCCTCTGCAAGATGATTCTGTACAACCCTAGGTCCCTCCGGTGTGTATATAAACCGGAGGGTTTAGTCCGTAGAGGCTATCACAACAATCATAGGCTAGACGTCTAGGGTTTAGCCATTACGATCTCGAGGTAGATCAACTCTTGTAATCCCCGTATTCATCAAGATCAATCAAGAACGAAGTAGGGTATTACCTCCATTAAGAGGGCCTGAACCTGGGTAAACATCGTGCCCTTGTTTCCCCCTGTTACAACCGATCCTCTGATACACAGCTCGGGACCCCCTACCCGAGATCTGCCGGTTTTGACACCGACACATATCCCCGACACAAATCATGCAGCTTACATGCCAAAATGATCGTAAAAGTGTTTGGAAAAGTAGATACGTTTGAGACGTATCATCACTGTCCTGTAGCGATGTAATGCCATGCCTCCGATTGTTCCATCAAATCCGACCGTCATCAAGGATGAGCAGGAACCATCACGTTGCCCTTAAGAGTGGCAGAAGTCAAAAGGACCCGAAAAACGTCAGGTCCAGTAAATGAGGCATCACACGCCTGTCATGATGACCGCAGACGGCAAGGGCTGCTTTAGAGGGGTAGACCCTTCAATGGTCACACCGGACGATCCTGTGAGTTCCTATCATGGCACCCAAGGCTTGAAGATTGACCATACATCCCTCCCATGGGAGGGAGGGGCCGACTGGCTGGCATTGATGATGGGGGGCTGGAAGCGTGTTTGGGAGGTGCAAAATAATCCGGGCTCCGAACACACTAGGAAACTCACACTTTTTGGAATGGTGTGGCGCCAGGGTCGAACCATTTTAGCGGATCTCGAGGACCCTATCTCCTAACGCTCACACTAGTTGTCTTCGCCCAGACGTCGCAACACGGGTGTTCAAGGCATTTATCCTTCCTGAAGGTTACTGAAGAAGTTGACTTAGCCATAAGTTTATAGATTTCATATCTCCATAAGTTTATAGATTTCATATCTTGAAATGATTCGGTTGTCATTGTATATGCTATGCGGTCCATTTGTGCAGAAGTCCTACTCTGAGCTCGAGCTCAAATGCTATTGCATAAACAGCAAATAAAAAATTATTGTTTGGAAAAACTAAAAAAATTGTGTTGCAAACATTAAGGAATGTTTTGAGTGCTTGCAAATTTTCAGCATGAATCACATTCGTGGAAGTCATAGCAAAAAACATAAAATCAGCGCTCGAAAATGCTTTTGAAAGTAGCATCTTCTAAGCATCAATTTTTTTTCACGACTCCCATGAATATGATTCCCTCATGAATTTTTTCGAGCACTCAAAACATTTCTTTAAGTTTGCCGCAAAAATAAATCATATATTTTTTATTTTTTTTCTTTTTTTACTATTCTTTCGGGCTCATTTGAGCCCGAGCAAAGAAACTACATGTCCATTTGTTGGTTACTTCGGCACTATTATCTTGTATCAACTTTATTTTTTGACCATGGTTGTGAACATCATGGCCGGGCCTCGACCTTCCTTCTGAAGAAACAAAACAAATTATATATACCTAAAAGTCATTCACCCTAACTTATTTAACAAAACATAAGCATGTCACCTCATCATATAATGATGAATGAGATAAGACTCACCTAAAAAATGCAATCATATAGGAGAAAAGACCCACCATAAAGTTCAACCATGCATGCAAAAAATGTTTTCGATTCATTTATTTTATTTATATTTAAAAAATATTGTTACAACAATAATTGAATATAAAAAATCATATGTATTTTAAATTTTGATCCTCCTATTTTGAACCTAAGTTTTTGTCATCCCACAGCAATGCATGGGATATCCTCTAGCTAATTTTATAAGCACCGCCCGCTCTAGTTTTTAGCCGGGCAAACCCTAACCCTAGCATGACTCGGCCGTTGATCCATCTCAAGCGTCTGGAGGCATGTACTATAAACAACCGATGAAAAGCACATAAATCCAAGCTCCAGTAAGCACCGGCAGGTGGGGCGGCTACAACTGGCCCTTTCCGCGCAAGTGGGCGTGCAACTTGCAGGCCCCTTCCCGCCTGAAACCTGCCTCCCTTCATTCTGGCCTGCTGCGACAGTGACACCCCCCACCTCACGGAAGCCGACAACCGGCGCGCCACCAACCTTTGACAAAATCATTAGATCGCTAATCAGATTTGATCCTGATTCCTGAGCGAAAGCTAGGTTCTAATAGTAGTCTTGAGAAGGACATACGGTGACATCGCAACCAATCTGCATATGCCCCACTTTTGACAAATTCCTGCAAGTTAACCATAGATACGGGCTCATAGGCAAGAAAAACCGCATGAATACACACGTATACCTGCCAGTTCAGTACTAACAAGCAAACTTTGTAGTGCATACGTGCTACATTATTGTTGGTATTCTGATGACAGTCGAATGGAACATATATTCTATCAATCCATCGACGACCAGGCCCGTCCGTGAGAAGAGTCGTCTTGCGTCTACAATCTGATCTGGTGTGGGAATTTGACTCAATATCAAGACCAGTTCAGCCACTCGTAGTGTTACGCTGCAAGTTCCAACCAATTGCAGAGAGGGTGTCCGTTTGGGCGCCGTTACTTTGTCAGATTCTTTGTCCAAGTTGCGTGTCTGGATCCTCATTTAGGGTTTTCTGCCGCTCCCCGTGAGGTGCAGCGTCTAGCTCACTCTGCTCGCACTATCAAGATCTCCTCTCCCCCTCCCCTCTTCTCAAATCTTTCGCGGCGGCGGTGATGGGTGACCGGCGGACGGATAAGCGCTCCATGGAGGCCTCAGATCCGGAGGTGGAGCGCCGTCGGGAGCGCGAGCTCCGCGACAAGGCGAAGCGTGTGATGCGCGAGCGCTCTGGTGGGCGAGACGACAAAGCTGAGCGCGGTGGTGCGCGCAAACAGGGCAGGCGCGAGTGGGATTGGGGTCCTCCTCCCCCGTGATGGATCCAGCAGCAAGAACGCAAGCAGAAGAAGAAGGCCATGCAGCGGCGCCGTGAGCTTGAGCGAAAGCCGGAGGCTCAGATGGGTGGCGGTGGGGGCCATGGCGCCCAGATGACCAAGAAGCCGCGGGCGCTCGCTGACTCCCTAGCGGTGGCGCTTCCTTCCTCGTCCAAGGGCACGGCGGAGGAGCCCATTCCGTTGGAAGAAGCCCCCGACGTCGAATGCTTCAAGTGTGGGCGCCTGGGGCATTATCAATCCAAGTGCAAGTTCAAGCCTCTCTATGTGCTTTGCAAGGAAAAAGGGCATGCCTCTGCTAATTGCTGCATCTCCAGATCATGGGCAGTGCCATCTCGGGGGAAGGGTTTTTCTGCCTTGAATTCGACGACGACGACGAGTCCGAAGCTCCCATCGACGCACGCATCAGGAACACGACCATCCTCTCCGCAGATCTAGGGAAGCTCAACCTCCGCATCCTCAAACAGGAACTGAAGCATATGGTGGCTAGCGATTGGGACTGGCAGGTAACACAAGTTGGTGATGACGATTTCTTGGTGGTGTTTTCGTCTGCCGACCTTTTACACATGGCGAAATCTAGCGGGAAACTGTTCTTATCCATCCACAACATAATTGCTCGGGTGCGGGACATGTTGCATGAGGAGATCCAACCGATGGTCATGCCAGAGACATGGGTTCGTCTTTATGGTATTCCTAAGAAGTATCGGCGCGAGGACCGCATCAAGGAAGGGCTCCGGATGTTGGGTCGGCCGATCGTGGTTGATGAGCTTTCCCTAATCAGGTTGGGGCCTGTGCGGATGAAGCTTGCGTGCAGAGCCCCGGAGAAGCTAAATGGCGTGGTTGAGGTCTGGTTTAATCATGAAGGTTACAAGATCAAAGTGGAGCGCGAAACCTTGCCTAAACGGGGCGGTGAGCGGACGGTACAGCAGGCCGAGCCCTCCAACCCTCCCCCCAATGACCCCGTCTTGGACAAGGGCCAGCGGTCTCCGGGCCTCTCTAAACAGGGCAGGGTCAAACCTGACAAAACTCTTCCCGGTGGCGAGCGTGCACCGAGTGCGGCTGGGATGCAGGACTCTAAGATGCTAGACATAGGGGAGGATCCGGATGATAGCATTCATGATACCTCCATTGACACGGAAACATGAGAAAAACTGGGTGCTCTGACGACCGACTCCGGGGCCATAGGGATGGCGATTCAAGACACTGCGGTGAGTGTGCCGCCACTGGCTCATTCTCTGGAGCTGACCTTCAATGACATTGCTGCGCCGATTCCGCCGGCGGTGCCCGAGGCGGGTGCGTTGGGGCCGGACCCTCTCTTCCCCATGCCCCTCCATCCCCAATGGCCAAGGGGTCGGCCTTGGACGTCGTGGTTCTGGTGGACGGAGACCAGACGCTTGGCCCGCGTCGTGGCTCCAACAGTGGCCGCCAGCCCAAGAAGACGACGAGGCGGAAGCCGGCCAACAAGGTTACATGTACGGTTGCAGTGGCTTCGTAGGAGCTTGGTGGCGAGTTGGGGCGGCGTTGGGGACATCTGGTGCAAGCAGCAAGGCCAAGCGAACCAAGGCGACCCCGGTGGTGCAGAGAGCTCCTAACGTGCGGGCCAAGGCCAAGCTGGAAGAAATGTCTTCCATGGAAAGCGCCAAGCTTCGCATTGCTGACAAGAACCTGGAATCTGCTGGTAATCCCTTGCCATCATTCCGTATTCTCAATGCTTTTTGGGACGATCACCTCGCTTGTATCTTAGACGATAGTGGCGTAGATGTGCCCGCACCTCATTCCTATATCATTTCGCTTGTTCGGGCACGGGAAGAGGCACAAGCTACGCTGGCTGAGGCGGCTGCTCGCTGCGCGGCCAAGGACCAACTGGCCATCGCCCCAGTAGGGGCTGGGCACGAAGGAGACCTCGATGAAGTGACACAGGCTAGGGAAGCATGTGCCCTTCCTTCCCCCTGCCGGGCGCCGGCGAGGAAGCGTGTGGCAAAGGCGGTGACCTCCAGGTGAGTTCGCCTACGTAATCGTATTATTTAGATGTGTTATTTGTTCTGGAACATTCGTGGTTGTGGCCACGGCGGTTGGCGCACGCAACTTAGGGAATACATTGCTAAAGAGCGGATTGACATAGTGGCTCTCCAGGAAACGATCAAAGCGGATTTTACTTTCAGAGAGCTTCTCGCTTACGACCCCCTGCAGTGATCTGATTGGCACTGGATGCCCTCTTCGGGGCATTCTGGTGGTATCTTGATGGATTATAACCGTGATATTTGTGATATTTTACAATGGGATGTTGGGGTTTATTTCGTGTCCGCTACTATTAAACATCGCGTCTCTGGCTTGTCTTGGGTTGTTGTTTGTGTGTATGGCCCTGCTGACCATTCTAGATCCCAAGCCTTTCTGCTGGAACTTACCAATGTCGTAGGGGCGAAATGGGCTCTCAATCTACCTGTGGTAGTGGGAGGCGATTTCAACTTGATCCGCTCGGGGGCGGACAAGAACAATGATAACATTGACTGGACTAGGGTGTCCTTGTTCAATAATGCCATTGCGGCAGCGGCTCTCCACGAAGCGGCGCGGACTGGAGCTAGATACACATGGACCAACAAACAAACACAACCGGTGCGGAGTGTGTTGGATCGGGTCTTTTTCACACCAGAATGGGAGGTGTTGTCCCCCCATGTGCTCTCGTTGCTGAGACACGCGTTGCGTCGGATCACGTACCTCTGATTTTTTCATCTGGGGAGAATTCCATTCGGCGTAGCCCTCGGTTCTGCTTTGAAACGGCCTGGTTTGAGGCGGAGGGCTTTGCCCAAATGGTGGTGGATCGATGGGGACTGATCTGTGACCATTTGGGCCCGCAACGTGGGCCAGCTGAGTTGTGGATCGCGGATGTGGGCAAGCTGCGTGCTTTTCTACGGTGTTGGGGAGCAAACCACAGTAGCGAGTCCAAGAAGGAGCGCGCTAGAATCGTGGAGGAAATTTCCCGGCTAGACCTCAAGGCTGACAGTTGCACCTTTTCGGAGGACGAGTGGTCACATAGGTATGCCTTGGAAAACCAGATCCTTGCAATTCTACGTGTTGAGGAGGAATACTGGCGACGCAGGGGCGGCGTCAAATGGGTGACGAAAGGAGACGCAAACACCGGTTACTTCCATGCTTATGCCAATGGAAGGAAACGGAAATCCACCATCCTCGTCTCCAATCCGATAGGGGACTCCTGTTGACCCAGGATCAAATGTCGATCCACATCTACGAGTTTTTCATAGGCCTTTTGGGGACGGCCGACGAAAAACCCTTCAGGTTACGCGAGGATTTGTGGGATCTAGCAGATAGGGTCTCCCCAGAGGAGAACGATAGTCTTGCTCTGTCTTTTTTGCCGGAGGAGATTGACAAGGCCATAGCTGACATGAAGACTGACACGGCGCCCGGCCCGGATGGTTGTCCTGTCGAGTTCTTTAAACGTTTCTGTCCTTACCTTAAGCACCTTTTCTACGCTATCCTAAACGGTTTTGCCATGGGTACGGTAGACCTCTCCCGCCTCAACTATGGGGCAATTAGCCTTATCCCAAAAGTGAAAGGGGCCGACAACATCAAATTCTTCCGCCCTATTACTCTGATTAACGTGCCCTTTAAGATCTGCGTGAAAGCCTATGCCTCGCGTTTGGCTCCAATAGCGCAGCGTATCATTAGTCCTAGTGAGACCGGTTTCCTCAAAAACATAAACATTCTTGAAGGACCGATCGTGTTGCTGGAAACCGTACACGAATTAAAACGTACCAAGGCACAGGGAGTGCTGCTCAAACTAGACTTCGAGAAAGCCTACGACCGCGTAAACTGGGAGTTTATGCGGGAGGTTATCCTCAAAAAGGGTTTTGAGGCGGGCTTTGTACATCGTATCATGCATTTAGTGAGTAGCGGGCGCAAGGCTGTTAATATCAATGGCACATTGGGAAGCTTTTCCCGCAACAGACGTGGTCTCAGGCAGAGAGACCTTAGCTCCCCTCTGATATTTAACTTCGTTGCGGATGCCCTAGCGGCCATGATAAACCGCGCACGAGCTGCTAGCCACATTAGAGGTTTGGTTCCCCACCTAATCCCTGTTGGGGTGACGCACCTTCAATACGCAGACGATACGATGCTGGTTCAAACAAGCACAACATTGCATCGATCAAGCTCCTCCTGCTTGGATTCGAGATCTTGTCGGGGCTTAAGATTAATTTCTTGAAAAGCAAAGTGATCACCATAGGGATGGATGATCTGGAAAGCTCTAGGATCGCTAACCTATTGAATTGTAAGCTAGGGCTATTTCCGATTAAATATCTTGGGCTGCCTATTGCGGCCAAGAATTTAACCATATCAGAGTGGGAACCCTTGTACGGCAAAGTGACCAACAGGGTGAGTCCATGGCGGGGAAGGTTTATGTCCTCGGGGGCAAGGCTAATTCTAACTAACTCGAGCCTTTCTTCCCTCCCACTTTTCACAATGGGGATGTATCTTTTGGCGGATGCGGTTCATGCCAAATTCGACACCCCGCGCTCCCATTTCTTTTGGGAAGGAACCGGGATCAAACGCAAGTATCACTTGGTGAAATGGGCGGCCGTATGTAGACCCAAAAAATTTGGTGGCTTAGGCATCACGAACTCTAAGCTCATGAATGTGGCCTTGTTGACTAAGTGGTGGTGGCGCCTTGCCCAGAATGAGTCAGGACTCTGGGCGAATATTTTATGGGCTAAATACTTCCCAGACGGTAATTTGTTCAAGGCACAAGCCCGCGGCTCGGCGTTTTGGAATGGGATCCAAGCTGTCCGGCCGGCCTTCTCGATAGGAGCGCAATTCTGTGTTAACAATGGTAAGTCCATACGGTTCTGGCTTGATCATTGGTGGGGTCACGAACCTCTTTGGCAGTCCCATCCGGACCTATATCAACTAGCCATGGACACCAATATCATGGTGGCTGACGCTCTTAGAGTGCATCTGCCAGTGATTGCCTTTATTAGGAATCTAGGGGTTGAGGAGGCCGCACGTTGGGAGGAGCTGCTGGAAGCCTGGGAGGACCGACAGCTTAACAATGACGAGTACACCATTGTTTGGAAGCTTTCTTTATCCAAAAAATTCACGGTTAAATCTCTCTACGAAAAGCTGTCTGAGGGCAATTCGCTAGACATAGCAGGGGGCTATGGAAGGCTGGTATCCCGCTAAAAATTAAGATCTTCATGTGGCAAATGTTCCGCAACCGCCTCCCAACTTCTGATAATGTGGCCAAACGCAACGGGCCAGCGGATGGAACGTGTACCACTTGCGGATTAGGGGAAAACGCCAATCATGTTTTCTTTGGGTGTGCGTTAGCTAGATTTGCGTAGAGCGCGGTCAAAGACGCTTTTAAACAAAACTGGAACCCACGGTCGAGCAACGACCTACTATCAATCCTTATGATGCAAAGAGGGGTCAATGAGCGTATTGTTTGGAGATGCGTTGGGGCGCTCCTTTGGTCCCTCTGAACGGTCCGGAACAAAATCACGATTGAGCATAAGTTTCCGGCCCACCCGGCAGATATCCTTTTCAAATGCCATCTTTTTCTACAGGTTTGGACGCCGTTGGGGAAACCGAGTCACGCACAACTCACGAAGGAGACGATGGAGCAGATCAAGGCGACTATGGTGAAGGCTCGCCACGGCGCGACGACTGCCTAGGGCCTATAGCGCTATCTATCTATATATCGTTGCTTCTGCTCCTATTTTGTTCAAGGGCCCTGCGCTGGTTATGTCTTAGTTTCTCTTGGGCCCCCCTTTTGCGAAGACTTTAGTGGCTCCGTTGTATGCTTGGTTCGGTTTGGTTGTAAGACTTATTCGTATGTGGTGGATGTTGTCTATATGGCTTTATTAATTTAAAGCCGGACACTAGCGTCTACGTTCCAAAAAAAAGTATAACCAACAAACGACTATAGCCAATATGTATAATATGTTGTTAAGAAGTACGCCCTCTATCCCCTAGTAAGACTTTTTTAACACTACACAGTGTCAACAAATGTCCTTTTTTCAGGAAACATATGTCTTACATTATGGTACAGAGTGAGTACTAACATCCACGCATTAGTTTGCATGCGAGACCCTCTCTTATCGCTTCAGACGCGGGGAAGCTCCAATGCGTTGACATAGAATTCACATGGGCCGTGACCTGTTAGCGTGTTGCCTCTCCATCGTCTCGGTCGGTCAACTGTCAGATTGCCCGTTAGTTGGTTCGCCTTTAAGTGTTTACTTTCTAAAAACAATCATGAAACACAAATTTGGAAAACTATTCACGAGTTTGATTGTTTTCATGAATTAAAAAGTTTGGAAATTTGGGAAAGCTTCGCAAATCAGAAAGATATATTCATGAATATAAAACATATGATTTTAAAAAAAATCCAAGAATTTGGGAAAAAAAAGTTCCAATACTTTCGAAAAAGTTCACACATTTTTTAAAATTTCATGAATTTGGTAAAAGTTTGTGAATCTGCAAAAGGTACAGTAATTTAAAAAATAACAATTTGTTAAACTTTCGTGAATACAAAAAAATTATTCATGAATTTGCAAAATATCACAATTTTCTTAAAAAATACATGAATTTGAAAGAAGATATTTATTTTGAAAAGAAGTACATGAATTTGACTATTTGATAAAGTTCAATAAACTAAAGAAAGTTCACAAACTTGAAAAAATTCCAACATAGTAAAATTAAATGAATTATGAAAAAGTTTGTGAATTGAGAAAAATCTTTGATTTTTTCTAAAATAATGAATCAAAAAATGTACGTGAATACAAAAACATATTCACAAATTTGAAAATAAATCAAAAAATTTAAAGAATTTGAGAAAGGTCGTACATTTGGAAAAAGGCGCAGATGAAAAAAACATTCTTGAAATTTGGAAAAGGTACAAAATTTATTCATGAATTTGAAAAAAGTTCACAAATTTGAAAAATATTCATAAATACGAATATATTCATGAATTCGAAAAAAGTTCACAAACTTGAGCCAAAGTTCACAAATTAGGGGAAAAATATGCATGAATTTGTAAAAGAAAAGCATGAAAATAAAGTGAAAAAAATAAAATAAAAATCGACCAAAATGGACAGAAAAAGAAAAAACACCCAAAAATGAACAAAACCGCCCAAGTTGGAGAGGAAAAAACAATCAACTTCAAAGACAAAGAGGAGCTATTTGATTGTGTTACTGCATATTTAATTTTCCAATGAATTGCTCGCAACATGTTGTAGTGTATATTCATCACATGAAACCACATGGCTGGTAGCAAGTATACAAAAGCAACTTTGTTCCATTGTTTATGGTCAATGCTATGCTCAGCCATGATTTGGATGGTGTCACGCCAGCATGTTGATTTTTATGATCCAACACCTAAAGCTTTGAGCAAATGTATCTCACATGCCATCTAAATCGAGGTAATGCAATTTGAATTAGTCTTAATTTTGTCAAATTTTTTGTTATCTAATTATTCCACAAAATTCTCAAAATCACCTCTTCAATCACTGATGAATATGTAAACTTCACTTTGATGTTTCGTGTCCATGTATATAACCAAATCTTGTTGGCACGAATGAGGATATTGTTGTGCGGATACCCGAAGTGGCCATGTTGGGCATGATGCACCACCGATGCTTGGACGTCCAAACAGTTTCCTAACGAGGCTGCAACCCATCAACACATGCTCTTGTCGCGAATCAACCTGTGGTTGTGATGGTTAGGTGAACAGTGGTATCCCCAACCTACCAGGGTTCAAATCCTGGTGCTCGCATTATTCCTGGATTTATTTCAGGATTTCCGGCGATGCGCTTTCAGTAGGAGGAGACGTTCCCGTCGACAACGAGGCGCTTACGGTGACTTCGTAAATCTCAAGATGATATGTCGGCTCAGTCTCTCGAAGGTGCTCATAGGGGTAGGGTGTGCGTGTGTGCGTTCATAAGGGTGAGTGTATGCGTGTGTATATGAGCGCCTGCGTCTGTACTGATTCTAAAAAAAAGCACATGCTCTTATCTCTTACTGATGTTGTATTTTCATGCCTTTTGTCCTAAAGAATTGATGGGTTATAGATGGGCTTAGGCCCATATAAGATAATAATTTCTTGTTAATCCCTAAGATTTATGAATGTGCACGGCAAGTGGTGAAAAGTTTGATAAGAAAAGTAAGACATCATTATAAAAGTTGATCTACCACTTGCTATTGAGAGCTTGGAAATAGGAGTTGTACACGTGCGCTCCTCCTTCTTCGCCGCCCGCATCGCCTCGTCACGACGCCGCCGCCGCCGCCAAGTTGAAGGCCACAAACGATGCCGAGGCTGCTGCTGCTGCCGTCGCCGCAACATTGGTCTGGCTAACCGGAGGGTATGATATGTGCATCCCTCATTTACCCATACATGTGATAGCCGTATATATGTGTTCATAGATGTTTTGGTTTTATGTACTGTACGTGCTCACATGCCTAGGTGTCGGTATGAGATGCATACCATATTTGCCATGTTCACTGCTTACTCGTGGATTAGATTAGTCGAAAAAGTGCTAATATTTCCAATAATTCAAAAACCTTATTTTAGATACTTTTCGACCCCTGGCTTCACCGCTACTCTAAAACCAGAAAAGTTTACCGGAACGCACTTTTAAGAGTTGGCATACTAGGACCACCTTATGGCTCACAGTGATGAACATGTTCTGGGTTGGTGGTGTGTCTTCCACAGTAACGATTGCTCCTAAACAAGAGAATGTATTTAGGGAGGCAACAACCATTTTTGCGGGAGCCGTTCTTAGTGTGATCGGAGACAAGTTGGTCGACGTGTATCTCTCCATATGCACGTTGCCAAGAATTCGTGGGATGCGTCCGAAGCTAAGTTCAGCACAACCGATGCTGGAAGCGAGTTGTATGCTATGGAGCAGTTCCATGATTACAAAATGGTTGATTATCGTTCTGTATTGGACTAGGCCCATGAGATACAATGCATCGTTAAGGAGTTGGAGCTCCTAAAGTGTGAGTTACCGGACAAGTTTGTCGCAGGTTGCATTATGG
Organism: Secale cereale; assembly: GCA_902687465.1. NCBI lineage: Eukaryota > Viridiplantae > Streptophyta > Magnoliopsida > Poales > Poaceae > Secale > Secale cereale. The sequence goes on along the minus strand of LR738713.1, from coordinate 182,933,065 downwards.
CGAAACTCCCTTTTGGATGGAGGAACTTTGCTACTTCTCTCAAGCACTTGAGACGTGAATTCTCTATTGAGGATGTCATCGGTCATCTAAGTGTTGCGCAGAACTCAAGAGCAAATGACTCACACATGAAAGGGGCTGAGGGATCTTCTAGTGCTAATGTGGTGCAGAAGAATATTCACAAGTTCAAGGGAAAGAACTCTGTCCAGCAAAATACTACCTTCAAGAGGAAGGATAAGAAAAAAGACAAAAGGAAAGAAGACTACTTTACTTGTGGTTCAGAGGAACACCGGGCAACCAAATCCCCAAACAAGTACAAGAAATCAAGACATGACTCCAAGTCTGTCAATTTTACTCTGAGCAATAATGATGGGGCATCTGGGTATGGTAATCTGTTTACCGTACTTTCAGTTTGCGATTCCACTGATTGGTGGGTTAACACTGGGGCCAATATTCATGTGTGTGCTGATGTGTCTTTGTTTTCTTCTTATCAGGTCGCATGAGATTGTTCCGTCCTGATGAGAAATGGCTTGCATGCTTCTGTTCATGATGTTGGCACGATAAATCTGAAGTTTACTTTAGAAAAGATCGTGCAACTGAAGAACGTATAACATGTCCCTGTCATCAAGAAGAATCTCGTTAGTGGCTTCCTTCTAGGGAAAGAAGGGTTAAAGTTAGTATTTGAGTCCAACAAAGTAGCCGCCCGGCCGACTACAGCGCACTCCACCGGCTCACTGTGCCCGTCAGCCACCTCGCCATGTCGCACCGCTCCCATCCACCTGTATGCAGCCCCGACCGGCTCCAGCGCGCCCCGCCGCCTCGCCGCGCCCCGCAGCCGGTTCGTCGTGCGCCTCGCGTGCCTCTGTGGCCAGCTGCGTCGCTACCGTCACAGGCCGGCTTCGCCCGGGCCTCACCAGCACCCGGCCTGCACGTGCGTCAATGCCCCAGCCTCTGTCTCAGTTGTGTCGGCCCACACGCTCAACCGCATGCACGTCCACCCCCTGCGCTCAGCCATGGCCGCGCCTGGCCTTGTCGACGCCCGTGCCTGGCCTCCTCCGGCTGTCGGCCGCCGCCCGGTCCGACTGCTCCGCCTCCTGCCTCCTGGCTATGCACACCCGCGTCGGCTGCGTCCCGCGAACACCCACCAGCCCGTGTGTGCGTCGGCTCCCTGCCGCTCCCGTTGCCCTCGCCTATCGGCTGGCCAGCTGCTCGGTTGGAAAAGTGAGGTGCCAGCCACCCACCCGGCTAAAAACAGAGAGAAGGGGTCGGCTGGAAACAGCTAGCCGGTGGACTCCATATCCGCACCCAGCAGGGCCCCGCCACATCAGCCGGCGGACTCCACGTCCACGCCCGATAGGATCCCGCGCCCATCAGCTCGCGGACTCTGCGTCTGCACCTGGCAAGGCCATGCGCCCATCAGTCGGCGGATTCCGTGTCCACGCCAACCAGCCGGCAGACTCCGCGTCCGCGCCCGACATCCGCGACGTCGCCATCATGAACCTCTACTATGATAACCGCGAAGACCCTTTGCCCAATTGTTCGAGTCGCCCGGAGGCTACACCGAGTGAGTGCGCTCGCGCGCCCTCACTCGGAATGCGCCACGCTGGTCGTAGGCCCGCCGCCAACTCCCCCCGGGATTCCTCGATGCCACTGATGTCTACTACACGCTTCTATTCCTGTAGACAGTGTTGGGCCTCCAAGAGCAGAGGTTTGTAGGACAGCAGCAAATTTCCCTTAAGTGAGTAACCCAAGGTTTATCGAACTCAGGGAAGTGGAGGTTGAACGTACCCCTTTCAAGCAACCCTGCAATCAAGATACAAGAAGTCTCTTGTGTCCCCAACACACCTAATACACTTGTCAGATGTATAGGTGCACTAGTTCGGCGAAGAGATGTCAAATGGCAAGTGATATGGATGGCAAAAGATGTATTTGTAAATCTGAAATAAAAATGGCAGCAAGCAAACATGTAACAAAACTGAAAGTAAACGGTGTTCAATTGATGAAAACAAGGCCTAGGGATCATACTTTCACTAGTGGCAACTCCCAACAACATTGACATAGTTTAATCACATGATATTTCCCATAAAACATGCAATGGAGACGCACTCGGAGGTCATTCCTTTGTGGTCAAGAGAGGACGAAAATTGTGTAGGGCTACAAAAGCACATCTCAAAGTTCGTAGTTCTCAATCTATGGATTTCCCAATGTCACTGCGGCCATCCAAAGAGAGTACCACAATCACCACAACATATCTAAAGGATAGTCAAAGACAAGCACCAAGAGACTCTCAATCTTCAATCAACACACAAAAGAGGAAATCACTCATGAAAATATTCTTCTAATCCATGTCCAATAGACCGCTGTCACCTTGGTCTCGGGGATTATACTAGATAAAGACAAGTGAGTACATCAATCCAATACATAGAGGAAGGGGAAGTATCATGGGATCACCCTAGATTAACATAGCCTATGATCACAACAAAGATCACATCATGGGAGAGAGAGATAACCACATAGCTACACGTACAAGCCCTCAGCCCCGGAGGAGACTACTCACACATGGACATGGTGAGGAGGAGCTTGATGGTGGTGTTGATGGAGAGGTGCAGCCCCGCGAGGAGGAGACGGCCGGCGGCCCTAGGGGGCGGCGGCTCCTTGGCCCCCCTTCTTCCTTGTGGATGGTGCTGCAATGGTGCTGGTCCTCCCCTCCAAGACGGCGGCTTGGGAGGAGGATAATTCGTGGCCCTTGGTGACCTAGGTTTCCTTTCTTTATATAGACTCTCGGATTCCCGTCATCAGATTTTGGGCTTCAGTAAAACGGGCTTTTCTCGGCCGTCCGGACTCCGATTTGGACGAATTTTATATCCAGAAGCATCCACTCGAAATTCTTCACAACTTTCGCAACTAGACTTTTTCCGTTTGACGTCGTCTTCGGGCCGGAACGTGACCATCTTTAAAAAACGTTCTCAGACAGATTTCAGGAAATTCAGAGTCCTACTCCAATACGACTCCTTTTGCGTTTTTGTCAATTTCCAAGTAATTCCTACACAATAAAGTGTAAAACAAGAACATTGTGGACTTTTGCAACCATTAGTAGGTTGGTCCAATAAATGCCTAAAAAGATAAAAAAAAACTTTGATATAAACATGAGACAATGATGCAAATCAAGCATGTCACAAGCAAAAATTATGGATACGTTTGAGACGTATCAACATCCCCAAGCTTAATTCCTGCTCGTCCTCGAGTAGGTAAATGATAACAAGCATAATTTCTGTGGTGACATGCTATCAAAGAGTCTTTCACAATCACATGACAAATGTTTATTGAGATAATGAATCTTTAGTAATTAAGTTGCCTCATGAGAATATCACAAAGAACTGAAAGTTTACAATATGATAGTGAAACACCCAATAGATTTGTTGTGAGCATGGTGTGCAAACATGACAAAGTGATACCTCGCTTGCCCCCTTTGGTGAAGCAAAACATAAATGCAGGAGCACCTCCGAAGTTTAAGTGACGACTAGATACAATGATTTCAGGATAAGCGATATCACAATCATGCAAAAGACAATGGTACTTTGGGACAATGCACATTACACTCAGAATGACAATCATGCTCTCAATAGTTGGTGCTTTGAAGAAAGAAGGTGGAGACTCAACATAAAAGTAAAAGAATGGCCCTTCGCAGAGGGAAGCAGGGATTACTCATGTGCTAGAGCTTTTTATTTTGAAAACATAGAAACAATTTTGTCAACGGTAGTAGTACTTCATATGTGTTATGCATAAGACATCCTATAAGTTGCAAGCCTCATGCATCGAATACCAATAGTGCTCGCACCTTGTCCTAATTAGCTCGGATTTCCATGGATTATCATTGCATTACATATGTTTCAACCAAGTGTCACAAAGGGGTACCTCTATGTCACCTATACAAAGGTCCAAGGAGATAGATCGCATTTGATTTCTCATTTTTGATAGATCTCAACTTGAGGACATCCATACCGGGACAACATAGAAAATAGATAATGGACTCCTCTTTAATGCTTAAGCATTCAACAACAGATAATATTCTCATAAGAGATTGAGGATTAATTTCCAAGCTAAAACTTCCACCATGATACATGGCTTTGGTTGGCGGCCCAATGTTCTTCTCTAACAATATGCATACTCAAACCATTCAACTCATGGCAAATCACCCTTACTTCAGACAAGACGAACATGCATAGAAACTCACATGATATTCAACAAAAGTGTAACAGTTGATGGCGTCCCCAGAAACATGGATACCGCTCAACAAGCAACTTATAAAAAATAAGATACATAAGCGACATATTCTTTACCACAATAGTTTTTAAGCTACTTTCCCATGAGCTATGTATTGCAAAAACATGGAATTATTTTCAAGGTTTTAATGGTAGCACATGTAAATTTACTTGGAGTGGCGGTGAAATACCACATATAGGTAGGTATGGTGGACTCATATGGCATAACTGGTTTCAAGGATTTTGGATGCACTAGCAGTCAGTCCGCTTAGTACAGGTGAAGGCTAGCAAAAGACTGGGAGCGACCAACTAAGAGAGCAATGACGGCCATAATCATGCAGAGCGACAAAGCAACATTGAATCGGGCATGGAAGTTATATCACTACTCAGAAATTAAAGATCATCCAGGCTTGATAGACTTTCTTTACAGTCTTAAATATGCGTGAGCATATGCCAAGTCAATCAAAATAAATTCTTGGAGGAAGATATCACTAAACCATACCACATCATAGGCAAACAAATCATGTTGGTACTTCAGTAACACATTAAGAACCCCCAGCTATTTGAGACTAACCATAAGAAAACATGAACTACTAAGCACCATTATGCACATAGCATTTTTATCATAGACATATCAACCAGTGCCACAGAAGCCAACTCTCTTAACAAGATAAGCACGATAACTCAAGAGAGTTCCAGAAGCAACAACCTAAACAAAATCTCTTAAAAAGATAAGCATGAAAACTAAGAGCTAAGCATGACAGCAGCTATGAAAAGATAAAGAACACACACAGCAAAGATAAGCATAAAAATCCTATGTTGTGTTCTAGGTTGAAGTGGAGCGTATTTCTATCCCAAACAATGAAGGCTAGGATCTAACTTATTATGAACAGCAAGCAAAGCTAAAAAAACTAAAAAGGAAACTAAGAGCAAGACGCTCCAAGCATAGCACATAACGCATGAAGTGATTAAAATATAGTGGAACGAAAGACGAACTGATAATTGTTGATGGAAAAGGGGATGCATGGGGGCATCCCCAAGCTTAGACACTTGAGTCTTCTTGAATATTTCTTGGGGGTGCACGGGGGCATCCCCAAGCTTGAGCGTTTGACCCTCCTGAATCTTCTTTTATCATCTTCCCTCGCACACTTGAAAACTCCTTTCATACATAACTCGTCATAATCTGATTAGCGAGGTTAGTACCCACAATAAAATAATTTTTCCCTACTGGAAATAAGGATAATCTTGAAGAGCTACTGTTTCTCAAGATTGCCAAAAGATTTTTGCAAAGGAAAAGCAAGCTTAAGGTCTGCAAAACGAAGAAAAGGCAAAACAGGACAGAATCTGTGAAAAACAGACCAGCAGGTAGTAAATAATTTTTTCAGGGCACTTCTGCAACTCAGATCAAAAAACTCAGAACAGACGCCCGAAAGCCAATTGTATAGAGCACGCTGTCAAAAAAATTCAGATCAAAAAGATGATCTGGTGATTTTATACGAATTTTTCTGTCCAAGGACAGAATCTGTTTTCTGGACTGCACGTCACAACTTTTGAACTTCCTTGCAATCAGAGGCTAAACTTGGCACAAAGCTGAAAAATAAAGATACAATGATGTTGCTACAGTAGTAACAAACATCAAGACCACTAAAAACTGAAAGCAAAGATAACAGGGGTTGTCTCCCTAGAGCTCTTTCTTTATAGCCATAAAGATAGGCTTAAGACTTTAATGATGCTCTCGTAGGAATAAGAGCTGAAGAACAAAAGAGAGCATCAAGAAGCAAATACCAAACACATTTAAGCCTAACATGCTTCCTATGCATAGGAATATTGCAATAGAATAATTCATTGAAGCACAAAGCAATAAGCATAGGAAGACAAAACAAGTGCAGCTTCAAAACCTTCAACATAAAGAGAGGGAACTTGATATTATTGAAATATCTATAAGCATATGTTCCCTTCTCATAATAATTTTTAGTGGGATCACGAATAAACTCAACAATATAAGCATCACATAAAGCCTTGTTACCATGATCCACATGCAAAAAGGTACTCTTACTCTCCACATAAGCATAATCTTTCTCATTGGTAATAGTGGGAGTAGGACTATCATAAACAACTTGAACACTATAGATTAATTGTGTATTAGGAAGATGGTGTTCAACAAGGGAGTAATTCCCTCCATGATTATGACAAGTTTCATAAGGATAATTTCTCCTTATGTCATAGGTACCTTTATAATCACTATAGATTGGAGTTACAACATCATCATAGTAGAGAAGAGCATTATCATTGCTAGCAACTATATTTGTAAACATGTTGTCTTTATTCTTACTAGCAAAAGAATTATCAATTGTCACATCACTAGTGGGTAAAGGATTTGCAATCCTATCATCCCCAAGCTTATATCTTTCCATATCATCACTTTCAGAGTTGGTACCAAAAAGATTTTCAAGATCATAAGTAGCATTATCATCATTTTCCCAACCACAATAAGTAACATGCATATCATAATCAAAATCATCTTCAATAGTACCTACGGACGTATCATCAAGATGATAATAAAGGCAATAAACTTCACCTTCTTCTTTAAACTTACAACCGTTAGGATAAAAGCTGATGGGATGAATATGCTCAGGCCAGGTTGATACCCATTCTTCTTCCTTCTTGCTCCTCTTCCTCCTCCTCTTCTTTTTCTTCTTCTTCACCTTAGGAGGGAGTGGTTGGAGATGAAGCTTCTCCACATATCCTGGTTTATCATTGGAAACAATAGGGGAAACTTGGGAGAAACTCTCTTTTTTATTAGCAGAAATATAAGAGACATTTTTATACTTTGGTAAAGTTCCCTCCTTTCTAATCTTACTTATGTAATCATTTTCATGGCAATTAACAACACAATAGAGATGGCAATTTTTCAAAGTGTTTTTTATTCCTATGGCATTAACATCTAGCCAAGAAGTCTTTTCTGATAACTCCTCACACATCAAAAATAACATAAGCTCATCATAAAGATTAGAGGTGATCATGTTATCACACAACTGGTTAACAGTTATGTTTTGAAAGTGCATGCATTGAAAATTAAAGTGACCCTCTATACAGCAAAGTTCACAAGTAAAAGGATAAAGGTCACACAATTCTCTAGCAATTTCATTTAAATCTCTGACCCAAGTGATTGTTCTTTCATGCTTATGTTGCTTACAATACTTCTCTTCTTCAATCATAGGCCTTTCACAAGGTCTATCCACTCCACAAAAATTAACATGCTTATATAAAACTTCATTTTTAGGAATTGGATCATGCATCTTGCAATCATCATGAACAATTTCATTTTCTTTGCAAATCTCTTTAAAAGGTTCATGATGCTTGATCCAATCTTCCTTAGGCATATTAAGATGTGAAGCAAAAGATTTGAGGAAATCAACAAGGAGTTGAGAATCAAGCCCAAACTTAGCGCTAAACTTATTAAAACTTGTAGTTTCAACAAATGACTTAATGCAATCATACTCATAAATTATACCTGACTCTTTACCTTTGTCGATCTCCCAATCTTTAGTGTTGCGTTGAATTCTTTCAAGGAGTTCCCATTTAGCATCAATCTTTTCGTTTGTGAAAGAACCCATAGAGGAAGCATCGAGCAAATCTTTATCCTGTCGAGAGAGCCTCGCATAGAAATTAGTAATAATCATATCTTTGGGGAGCCCATGGTTAGGACATTTTAGCATTAACGTTTTCAGTCTCCCCCAAGCTTGAGCTATGCTCTCTCCGTCATGAGGATAGAAATTATAAACATAATTCCTATTCTCATGGACTTCATGAAGAGGATAAAACTTGGAGTAAAAGAGAGACTGGATCTCTTCCCAATCCAGCAGGTGAGAGTCATCTAGTAGCCTATACCATTCCAATGCTTTTCCTTTCAGTGACAAGGCAAATAATTTCCTCATGACTCCATCTCTTGTCAAACCTGAAATCTTAAACAACTCACAAAGTTCTGTAAGTTTCAACAAATGAATACTAGGATTGACTGTCCCATCATAACAATCATTCCTAATTATTTCAATTATCCCAAGTGGTATTTTGAACGGGATATATTCAGTAGGTGGAGGAGACTTCTCTACCACGGGTGTGGTAAAGCGGCCTTCCCCAAGCAGCGAACTAAGATTGCGGTTTTCCATAAACATAGCTAGTGAAATAAAAACAAGAAACAAAAAGATTTAATTTCAAGATCTAGAGAAGGTACCTTCACTTACCTCACTTCCCCGGCAACGGCGCCAGAAATAGCTTGATGTCTACTACACGCTTCTATTCCTGTAGACAGTGTTGGGCCTCCAAGAGCAGAGGTTTGTAGGGCAGCAGCAAATTTCCCTTAAGTGAGTAACCCAAGGTTTATCAAACTCAGGGAAGTGGAGGTTGAACGTACCCCTTTCAAGCAACCCTGCAATCAAGATACAAGAAGTCTCTTGTGTCCCCAACACACCTAATACACTTGTCAGATGTATAGGTGCACTAGTTCGGCGAATAGATGTTAAATGGCAAGTGATATGGATGGCTAAGGATGTATTTGTAAATCTGAAATAAAAATGGCAGCAAGCAAACATGTAACAAAACTGAAAGTAAACGGTGTTCAATTGATGAAAACAAGGCCTAGGGATCATACTTTCACTAGTGGCAACTCCCAACAACATTGACATAGTTTAATCACATGATATTTCCCATAAAACATGCAATGGAGACGCACTCGGAGGTCATTCCTTTGTGGTCAAGAGAGGACGAGAATTATGTAGGGCTACAAAAGCACACCTCAAAGTTCGTAGTTCTCAATCTATGGATTTCCCAATGTCACCGCGGCCATCCAAAGAGAGTACCACAATCACCACAACATATCTAAAGGATAGTCAAAGACAAGCACCAAGAGACTCTCAATCTTCAATCAGCACACAAAAGAGAAAATCACTCATGAAAATATTCTTCTAATCCATGTCCAATAGACCGCTGTCACCTTGGTCTCGGGGATTATACTAGATAAAGACAAGTGAGTACATCAATCCAATACATAGAGGAAGGGGAAGTATCATGGGATCACCCTAGATTAACATAGCCTATGATCACAACGAAGATCACATCATGGGAGAGAGAGATAACCACATAGCTACACGTACAAGCCCTCAGCCCCGGAGGAGACTACTCACACATGGACATGGTGAGGAGGAGCTTGATGGTGGTGTTGATGGAGATGTGCAGCCCCGCGAGGAGGAGACGGCCGGCGGCCCTAGGGGGCGGCGGCTCCTTGGCCCCCCTTCTTCCTTGTGGATGGTGCTGCAATGGTGCTGGTCCTCCCCTCCAAGACGGCGGCTTGGGAGGAGGATAATTCGTGGCCCTTGGTGACCTAGGTTTCCTTTCTTTATATAGACTCTCGGATTCCCGTCATCAGATTTTGGGCTTCAGTAAAACGGGCTTTTCTCGGCCGTCCGGACTCCGATTTGGACGAATTTTATATCCAGAAGCATCCTCTCGAAATTCTCCACAACTTTCGCCACTAGTCTTTTTCCGTTTGACGTCGTATTCGGGACAGAACGTGACCATCTTTAAAAAACGTTCTTAGACAAATTTCAGGAAAGTCAGGGTCCTACTCCAATACGACTCCTTTTGCGTTTTTGTCAATTTCCAAGTAATTCCTACACAATAAAGTGTAAAACAAGAACATTGTGGACTTTTGCAATCATTAGTAGGTTAGTTCAATAAATGCCTAAAAAGATAAAAAACTTTGATATAAACATGAGACAATGATGCAAAACAAGCATGTCACAAGCAAAAATTATGGATACGTTTGAGACGTATCACCACCGTCTGCTTCCATGCCTGCGGAAACCCTTCGCCCGACTCTCCGAGTGTTGGGGAACGTAGTATTTCAAAAAAAAAAATCCTACGATCACGCAAGATCTATCTAGGAGAAGCATAGCAACGAGCGGGGAGAGTGTGTCCACGTACCCTCGTAGAGCGAAAGCGGAAGCGTTTAGTAACGCGTTTGATGTAGTCGAACGTCTTCGCGATCCAACCGATCAAGTACCGAACACACGACACCTCCGCGATATGCACACGTTCAGCTCGGTGACGTCCCACGAACTCTTGAGCCAGTTGAGGCCGAGGGAGAGTTTCATCAGCACGACGACATGGTGACGGTGTTGATGAAGTTACCGACGCAGGGCTTCGCCTAAGCACTACGACAATATAACCGAGGTGTGTAACCGTGGAGGGGGGCACCGCACACGGCTAAAACAATTGTCAACTTGTGTGTTCTAGGGTGCCCCTGCCCCCGTATATAAAGGAACAAGGGGAAAGGTCATCCGGCCCTATAGGCGCGCCCCATGAGGGGGGGTCCTACTAGAAATAGGAATCCTATTCCTAGTAGGAGTCCACAGTCCTACTAGGAATAGGAATCATATTCCTACTAGGAGTCCACCAAGAGGGAGAGAGGGGGAAGGAAGGAGAGGGAGAGGGAGAAGGAAAGGGGGGCGCCCCCCCCTTCCATAGTCCAATTCGGACCCAAGGGGGAAGCGCGCGGCCTGCTCTAACCACCCCTCTCTCTATCCACTAAGGCCCATGTGGCCCATTAGTTCCCCCGGGGGGTTCCGGTAACCCTCCGGCACACCGGTTTTATCCAAAACTTCTCCGGAACACTTCCGGTGTCCGAATATAGTCGCCCAATATATCAATATTTATGTCTCGACTATTTTGAGACTCCTCGTCATGTCCGTGATCTCATCCAGGACTCCGAACAACCTTTGGTACATCAAAACACATAAACTCATAATACCAATCAACATCGAACGTTAAGCGTGCGGACCCTACGGGTTCGAGAACTATGTAGACATGACCGAGACACATCCCCGGTCAATAACCAATAACGGAACCTGGATGCTCATATTGGCTCCTACATATTCTACGAAGATCTTTATTGGTCAAACCACACAACAACATACGTTGTTCCCTTTGTCATCGATATATTACTTGCCCGATATTCGATCGTCGGTATCATCATACCTAGTTCAATCTCGTTACTGGCAAGTCTCTTTACTCGTTCCATAATACATCGTCCCGTGACTAACTCATTAGTTGTTTGCTTGCAAGGCTTATTATGATGTGTATTACTGAGAGGGCCCAAAGATACCTCTCTGTCACTCGGAGTGACAAATCCTATTCTCGATCTATGCTAACACCACAAACACTTTCGGAGACACCTGTAGAGCATCTTTATAATCACCCAGTTATGTTGTGATGTTTGATAGCACACAAGGTGTTCCTCCGGTATTTGGGAGTTGCATAATCTCATAGTCAGAGGAAGATGTATAAGTCATGAAGAAAGCAATAGCAGTAAAACTAAACGATCATAGTGCTAAGCTAACGGATGGGTCTTGTCCATCACATCATTGTCCTAATGATGTGATCTCGTTGATCAAATGACAACACATGTCTATGCTTAGGAAACATAACCATCTTTGATTAACGAGCTAGTCTAGTAGAGGCATACTAGGGACACTGTGTTTTGTCTATGTATTCACACATGTATCAAGTTTCTGGTTAATACAATTCTAGCATGAATAAAAGACATTTATCATGATATACAAGGAAATATAAATAACAACTTTATTATTGCCTCTAGGGCATATTTCCTTTAGGCTCCCACTTGCACTAGAGTTAAGAATCTAGATTATATAGTAATGATTCTAACATACATGGAGTCTTGGTGTTGATCATGTTTTGCTCGTGGAAGAGGCTTAGTCAACATGACTGCAGCATTCAGATCCGTATGTATTTTGCAAATTTATATGTCTCCCTACTTGACTTGATCGCGGATGGAGTTGAAGCGTCTCTTGATGTGCTTGGTTCTCTTGTGAAACCTGGATTCCTTTGCCAAAGCTATTGCTCCAGTGTTGTCACGAAAGATTTTCATTGGAACCGGTGCACTAGGTATTACACCTAGATCGGATATGAACTCCTTCATCCAGACTCCTTCATTTGCTGCTTCCGAAGCAGCTATGTACTCCGCTTCACATGTAGATCCCGCCATGATGCTCTGCTTGGAACTGCACCAACTGACAGCTCCACCGTTCAACAAAAATATGTATCCGGTTTGTGACTTAGAGTCATCCGGATCAGTGTCAAAGCTTGAATCGACATAACCGTTTACGACGAACTCTTTGTCACCTCCATAAATGAGAAACATGTCCTTTGTCCTTTTCAGGTACTTCAGGATGTTCTTGACCGCTGTCCAGTGATCCACTCCTGGATTACTTTGGTACCTCCCCGCTAGACTTATAGCAAGGCACACATCAGGTCTGGTACACAGCATTGCCTACATGATAGATCCTATGGCTGAAGCATAGGGAATGACTCTTATTTCTCTCTATCTTCTGAAGTGGTCGGGCATTGAGTCTTACTCAACTTCACACCTTGTAACACAGGCAAGAACCCTTTCTTTGACTGGTCTATTTTGAACTTCTTCAAAACTTTATCAAGGTATGTGCTTTGTGAAAGTCCAATAAAGCATCTTGATCTATCTCTATAGATCTTGATGCCTAATATATAAGCAGCTTCATTGACGTCTTTCATTGAAATTTTTATATTCAAGTATCCTTTTATGACATCCAGAAATTCTATATCATTTCCAATCAACAATATGGCATCCACATATAATATCATAAATGCTACAGAGCTCCTGATGGCTTCTCACCCCTCGTTGGTTACCCCAAGTGGAAGGTTTGAGATGCAGTGTAGCGGTAGTTTTCCCTTGGCAAAGATACCAAGGATCGAATCCCGTGAGACTCCGAGGGTCAACAAGAAGGTGTCAACTGCTAGCGGCGTAACTTAGCGATTGACAGGACCTGCACACAGATAAAAATAACTTTGCTCCCAACGAGTACAGAGAGGTTGTCAATCCCTCCGGCCTTGTCATTTACAAAGGATCAAACGCAAGAGATAATAGTGATAGGTATGACTGCAACTAGTAAGTAAGAACAGAAGGTAAATAACGGGTGTGATCAGTGATGGTAATATGGACCGGGGTCCCATGATGTTCACTAGTGATGTCTCTCTCCCAAAAGACGATAAAACAGCTAAGCGAGGTAAACGAATTACAGCTGGGAAATTGACAGGATTATGTGCGCAAACCAATGCTAACTATGATGCAAAGAAAGGTAGAGGCTCAAAAGCATGGGCGGTACGCCAAGGCAAGTAGACCGAAATCCATCTGCATCTACTACTAATCATCCACCTTGAGATATCTATCCAGAACATCTCGCTGGTATTAAGTTGCGAGTCCCACCCATAGTGTAAACTCAAAGCAACAGACAACTGCATTAAAAGAACTTTGCGTAAAGTAAACAATCCTTGCACCCGCAAGTACAAGCACCGTTATTTTCCCCCTTGTGGCAACAGCACACCCCCTAGACTCATGTTTCTGTCACTCAAGCTAGTCATCGAGGGGCATGAACCCACAATCAAGCATAACGTTCCCTCTTGGAGTTACTACCTACTACTTGGCCAAAGCAATAAACAGCAACGGAGAACATGCAAGAATTACTCAAGAACATAAATATAAAAGAGGTGAATCAAATATATTACTCACACACAATCTGAACATAATCTCATAATCCATCAGATCCCAGCAAACTCATCATAGCAACAGCATAAGGATTATATATGTGCCTCGATCATGTAGGGCAGCTCACGAGGTCTAATCGGTGAAGAACAAAGAGGGAAGGAGAACATCACATAGCTACTGGTCATGGACCCATGGTCCAAGGGAGACTACTCACAACTCATCCGGGAGGCGTCCATGGTGGTGGAGAAGCTCCCGGTGGTGGTTCTCCCCTCCGGCAGGGTGCCGGGAAGAGTTCTCCTGGTGCTCCCGATCTTGGAAGCGTGGCGGCGGCAGAACAGAGATGAGATCGCGAAAAAGGGTTCCATCCTCGAGGGTTTCGGGACGCGGTGTAAATATATGCCAAAGGGGGGCGTCGGAAGAGGCAAGGGGGGCCCAGGCGCCCTGGCGGCGCGGCCAGGAGGGGGGCCGCCCCCTCTGGTCGCCTGGAGCCCCTGTGGGCTCCCTCTGGCCCTACTTTGGCCGCATGGAAGCTTCCGGAACGCTGATTTTTTTATATATTTTTCCCGGGATTTTTCTGGCAATTTACGTAATGGGAAAACCTGAAATACAAAAACAGCAGAAAACAGAAACTGGCACTGGGGTGCACTGAGTTAATAGGTTAGTCCAAATATGATCAAAAGTGTATGGAAGAGAATAAATATCATAGTAATATCACACAAAAGAGGCATGGAGCAAGCAGAAATTATAGATACGTTTTGGACGTATCAACATCCCCAAGCTTAATTCCTGCTCGTCCTCGAGTAGGTAAATGATAACGAGCATAATTTCTGTGGTGACATGCTATTAACCATATAAGAACTTTTCACAGTCACATGACAAATCCTTACTGAGATAATGAATCTGTAGTAATTAAGTTGCCTCATGAGAATATCACAAAGAACTGAAAGTTTTACAATATGATACTGAAACACTCAATAGATTTGTAGTGAGCATGGTGTGCAAACATGACAAAGTGGTACCTCGCTTGCCCCCTTTAGTGAAGCAAAACATAAATGCAGGGGCACCTCCAAAGTTTAAGTGACGACTAGATACAATGATTTCAGAATAAACGATATCATAATCATGCAGAAGACAATGGTACTTTGGGACAATGCACATTACACTCAGAATGACAATCATGCTCTCAATAGTTGGTGCTTTAAAGAAAGAAGGTGGAGACTCTCGAACCGTGGCTTTTGATGGCAAGGTTGAAAACCCGTGGTCGGAAACAAAAACTAAACATGTACCAGAGCTCTTGGTTTTTAAAAACAGAGGTAAAAATTATTTTTTAGAGATGCATATTTCGTCAACGAATGCTAGTAGATAACTCAATTACTTCTCGAGCTGGACAAGTTTCGAGGAACGGCTCCCGTACGAGGACGATCACATCCCCTTAATCTCCTTTGTTTATCACTACCAAAGTTTTCTGATTTCTCATGAACAAAGCGTGAAGGAGGGTTTGTTTGTTGTATATTTTTTAATGAGCCGGGCACACTCTTTGCCAGTTCCTTCTCGTATTAGGGGTTTGCACATTAGACATGCAATCCCGGGGTGAAGCTTGTCCAACTTAAAAAGATCATGAATTAACTACTACTTCCTCATGAGCTAAAACAGAGGCACAAAAGAGAAATGCTTTTTGATTAATTTCGAGATGGTACACGAAAGTCTTCGTTAGGAATGGCAAGTAAATACCATGTATAGGAAGGTATGGTGGACTCATATGGCATAACTGGTTTAAAGGATTTTGGATGCACAAGCAGTCAGTCCGCTTAGTACAGGCGAAGGTTAGCAAAAGACTGGGAGCGACCAACTAAGAGAGCAATGACGGCCATAATCATGCAGAGCGACAAAGCAACATTGAATCGGGCATGGAAGTTATATCGCTACTCAGAAATTAAAGATCATCAAGGCTTGATAGACTTTCTTTACAGTCTTAAATATGCGTGAGCATATGCCAAGTCAATCAAAATAAATTCTTGGAGGAAGATATCACTAAACCATACCACATCATAGGCAAACAAATCATGTTGGTACTTCAATAACACATTAAGAACCCCCCAGCTATTTGAGACTAACCATAAGAAAACATGAACTACTAAGCACCATTATGCACATAGCATTTTTATCATAGACATATCAACCAGTGCAACAGAAGCCAACTCTCTTAACAAGATAAGCATGATAACTCAAGAGAGTTCCAGCGACCAACTAAACAAAGCTCTTTAAAAAGTAAAGCATGAAAACTAAGAGTTGAACATGACAGTAGCTATTGAAAGACAAAGAACATACACAGCAAAGATAAACATGAAAATCCCATGTTATGTTCTAGGTTGAAGTGGAGCGTGTTTCTCTCCCACACAAAGAAAGATGGGTTCCAACTCGTTATGAACAGCAAGCAAAGCTAAAGAAAACTAAAAAGGAAACTAAAAGCAAGACGCTCCAAGCATAGCACATAACACATGAAGTGATTAAAATATAGTGGAACGAAAGACGAACTGATAATTGTTGATGGAGAAGGGGATGCACGGGGGCATCCCCAAGCTTAGACGCTTGAGTCTTCTTGAATATTTCTTGGGGGTGCACGGGGGCATCCCCAAGCTTGAGCGTTTGACACTCCTGAATCTTTTTATCATCTTCCCTCGCACACTTGAAAACTCCCTTCATACATAACTCATCATAATCTGATTAGCGAGGTTATTACCCATAATAAAATAATTTTTCCTTGCTGGAAATAAAGATAATCTTGAAGGTCTACTGTTTCTCAAGATTGCCAAAAGGATTTTGCAAAGAAAAAGCAAGCTCAAGGTTTGCAAAACGAAGGAAAGGCAAAACAGGACAGAATCTGTGAAAATCAGACCAGCAGGTAGTAAATAATTTTTTCGGGGCACTTCTGCAACTGAAATCAAAAAACTCAGAACAGAGGGCCGAAAGCCAATTGTATAGAGCACGCTGTCAAAAAAATTCAGACCAAAAAGATGATCTGGTGATTTTATACGAATTTTTCTGTCCAAGGACAGAATCTGTTTCCTGGACAGCACGTCACAACTTTTGAACTTTCTTGCAATCAGAGGCTAAACTTGGCACAAAACTGAAAAGTAAAGATACAATGATGATGCTACTGTAGTAACAAACATCAAGAGACAACAAAAGCAAAATAAAATTTTATTCATTGTGGGCTGCCTCCCAAAAGCGCTTTCTTTTATGCCTTTAAGCTAGGCATAATGCAAAGAGATCAAGTTGTATCAATTGAACCGTCATCAAGATCATCAAAAAGCTCTTCAATAGTACAACTAGTCTTAAGAGAATTTTCAAATAAAGGCCTAATAGAGATACTTCTAGGGAGAAGACCAAAAGGAAAAAAATCAAGGGAAGATTCATTTATAAATTTATCAAAGAGAGGTGTTTCTTCCAAAGTCTTCACAGTTTCAACCCCTTTGGCAATAGATGGATTACTTTTGGAGCGGGGAGCCTTTGGAACATAAACGAACTTAGGCTCCTTCTTTGCCAGAGTTTCTACCTTTTTTGGTTTGGATTGAGGACAAAGTAGTTCCTATAGTGTCAAAGATTTCCTCAATCTTGTCTATCCTAGAAGAATCCAAGTCATGGGATTTGATGGTCTCCAAAGTTTTGAGAATTTTATGCATGGAGCTATCAAGCCTATTCAAATTCCCTTGGATCTTACGGTCCAACTCATTTATCTTATTAATGTTTGGCATCTCTAGCTCTATCTTTTCAAGTTTTTTCATAATGTGATCTAGGGTAATGTCCTCTTGAATGCTAACAAGAGGGGGATTTCCAACAAGATTTTCAATAGTACTAAGAGATTCCCAAACTGGGGCTTCTAGGAAATTTCCATTGATAGCAGAATCTAGAATAAACCTATTCCAAGAAGTAATTCCAACATAAAAATTTCTAAGTAGGATAGTAGTAGATTGCTTCTTGGTGGCTCTTTTATGAGAATCGTTAATTCTATACCAAGCATCTTTTAGACTTTCTCCACCTCTTTGTTTGAAGGTGGGAACTTCTGCCTCACCAAAGGCAAAAGGACCAGACATAATACCAACTAAAAAGCGAGATAACTATTTTTGTGATTTTTGATAAAGGACACTAAAGCAAAACTGAAAGGTAAACTAACAAGACTAAAAAGCAAAGGTAAAAGATAGCGTGTAACTCCCCTATCTTGAAGAGTGGAGTCCCCGGCAACGGCGCCAGAAAACTTTGCTTGATGGCTTCTCACCCCTCGTTGGTTACCCCGAGTGGAAGGTTTGAGATGTAGTGTAGAGGTAGTTTTCCCTTGGCAAAGATACCAAGGATCGAATCCCATGAGACTCCGAGGGTCAACAAGAAGGTGTCAACTGCTAGCGGCGCAACTTAGCGATTGACAGGACCTGCACACAGATACAAATAACTTTGCTCCCAACGAGTACAGAGAGGTTGTCAATCCCTCCGGCCTTGTCGTTTACAAAGGATCAAACGCAAGAGATAATAGTGATAGGTATGACTGCGACTAGTAAGTAAGAACAGAAGGTAAATAACGGGTGTGATCAGTGATGGTAATATGGACCGGGGTCACATGATGTTCACTAGTGATGTCTCTCTCCCAAAAGACGATAAAACAGCTAAGCGAGGTAAACGAACTACAGCTGGGCAATTGACAGGATTATGTGCGCAAACCAATGCTAACTATGCTGCAAAGAAAGGTAGAGGCTCAAAAGCATGGGCGGTACGCCAAGGCAAGTAGACCGAAATCCATCTGCATCTACTACTAATCATCCACCTTGAGATATCTATCCAGAACATCTCGCTGGTATTAAGTTGCGAGTCCCACCCATAGTGTAAACTCAAAGCAACAGATAACTGCATTAAAAGAACTTTGCGTAAAGTAAACAATCCTTGCACCCGCAAGTACAAGCACCGTTGTTTTCCCCCTTGTGGCAACAGCACATCCCCTAGACTCATGTTTCTGTCACTCAAGCTAGTCATCGAGGGGCATGAACCCACAATCAAGCATAACGTTCCCTCTTGGAGTTACTACCTACTACTTGGCCAAAGCAATAAACAGCAACAGAGAACATGCAAGAATCAAATATATTACTCACACACAATCTGAACATAATCTCATAATCCATTGGATCCCAGCAAACTCATCATAGCAACAGCATAAGGATTACATATGTGCCTCGATCATGTAGGGCAGCTCACGAGGTCTAATCGGTGAAGAACAAAGAGGGGAGGAGAACATCACATAGCTACTGGTCATGGACCCATGGTCCAAGGGAGACTACTCACAACTCATCCGGGAGGCGTCCATGGTGGTGGAGAAGCTCCCGGTGGTGGTTCTCCCCTGCGGCAGGGTGCCGGGAAGAGTTCTCCTGGTGCTCCCGATCTTGGAAGCGCGGCGGCGGCGGAACAGAGATGAGATCGCGAAAAAGGGTTCTGTCCTCGAGGGTTTCGGGACGCGGTGTAAATATATGCCAAAGGGGGGCGTCAGAAGAGGCAAGGGGGGCCCAGGCGCCCTGGCGGCGCGGCCAGGAGGGGGGCCGCCCCCTCTGGTCGCCTGGAGCCCCTGTGGGCCCCCTTTGGCCCTACTTTGGCCGCATGGAAGCTTCCGGAACGCTGATTTTTTTTATATTTTTCCCGGGATTTTTCTCGCAATTTACGTAATGGGAAAACCTGACATACAAAAACAGCAGAAAACAGAAACTGGCACTGGGGTGCACTGAGTTAATAGGTTAGTCCAAATATGATCAAAAGTGTATGGAAGTGCATAAATATCATAGCAATATCACACAAAAGAGGCATGGAGCAAGCAGAAATTATAGATACGTTTTGGACGTATCAGCTCCCACTCACTTTCTTGTAAATACAGGCTTTTCCAAAAGTATATACAAAATCATATGCTTTGATCACCTCATCAAAGCGTATATTCCAACTCCGAGATGCTTGCACCAGTCCATAGACGGATCGCTGGAGTTTGCACATTTTGTTAGCACCTTTAGGATCGACAAAACCTTCTAATTGCATCATATACAACTCTTCTTTGAGATATCCATTAAGGAATGCAGTTTTGACATCCATTTGCCACATTTCATAATCATAAAATGAGGCAATTGCTAACATGATCCGGACAGACTTGAGCATCGCTACGGGTGAGAAAGTCTCATCGTAGTCAACTCCTTGAACTTGTCGAAAACCTTTCACAACAAGTCGAGCTTTGTAGACAGTAACATTACCATCGGCGTCAGTCTTCCTCTTAAAGATCCAGTTATTTTCAATGGCTTTCCGATCATCGGGAAAGTCAACCAAAGTCCACACTTTGTTCTCATACATGGATCCCATCTCAGATTTCATGGCCTCAAGCCATTTTGCGGAATCTGGGCTCATCATTGCTTCCTCATAGTTCATAGGTTCATCATGGTCTAGTAACATGACTTCCAGAACCGGGTTACCGCACCACTCTGGCGCGGAACGTACTCTGGTTAACCTACGAGGTTCAGTAGTACCTTGATCTGAAGTTTCATGATCATCATCATTAGCTTCCTCATTAATTGGTGTAGGAATCACTGGAACTAATTTCCGTGATGAACTACTTTCCAATTCAGGAGAAGGTACAATTACCTCATCAAGTTCTACATTCCTCCCGCTCACTTCTTTTGAGAGAAACTCCTTCCCTAGAAAGGATCCATTCTTAGCAACGAATATCTTACCTTCGGATCTGTGATAGAAGGTGTACCCAACAGTTTCCTTTGGGTATCCTACGAAGACACATTTCTTGGGCTTGGGTTCGAGCTTATCAGGTTGAAGCTTTTTCACATAAGCATCGCAGCCCCAAACTTTAAGAAACAACAACTTGGGTTTCTTGCCAAACCACAGTTCATAAGGCGTGGTCTCAACGGATTTAGATGGTTCCCTATTTAACGTGAATGCAGCAGTCTCTAAAGCATAACCCCAAAACGATAGTGGTAAATCGGTAAGAGATATCATAGATTTCACCATATCTAATAAAGTACGGTCACGACGTTCGGACACATCATTACGCTGTGGTGTTCGAGGTGGCATGAGTTGTGAAACTATTCCACATTGTTTCAAATGAAGATCAAACTCGTAACTCAAATATTCGCCTCCGCGATCAGATCGTAGAAACTTTATTTTCTTGTTACCATGATTCTCTACTTCACTCTGAAATTCTTTGAACTTTTCAAATGCCTCAGACTTGTGTTTCATCAAGTAGATATACCCATATCTGCTCAAATCATCTGTGAAGGTCAGAAAATAACAATACCCGCCGCGAGCCTCAACACTCATTGGACCGCATACATCAGTATGTATGATTTCTAATAAGTTAGTTGCTCGCTATATTGTTCCGGAGAACGGAGTTTTAGTCATCTTGCCCATGAGGCATGGTTCGCAAGCACCAAGTGATTCATAATCAAGTGATTCCAAAAGTCCATCAGCATGGAGTTTCTTCATGCGCTTTACACCAATATGACATAAACGGCAGTGCCACAAATAAATTGCACTATCATTATCAACTTTGCATCTTCTGGCTTCAATATTATGAATATGTGTATCACTACGATCGAGATCCAACAAAAATAGACCATTCATCAAGGGTGCATGATCATAAAAGATATTACTCATATAAATAGAACAACCATTATTCTCTGATTTAAATGAATAACTGTCTCGCAACAAACAAGATCCAGATATAATGTTCATGCTCAACGTTGGCACCAAATAACAATTATTTAGGTCTAAAACTAATCCCGAAGGTAGATGTAGAGGTAGAGTGCCGACGGCAATCACATCGACTTTGGAACCATTTCCCACGCGCATCGTCACCTCGTCCTTAGCTAATCTTCGTTTAATCCGTAGCCCCTGTTTCAAGTTACAAATATTAGCAACCAAACCAGTATCATATACCCAGGTGCTACTACAAGCATTAGTAAGGTACACATCAATAACATGTATATCAAATATACCTTTGTTCACTTTGCCATCCTTCTTATCCGCCAAATACTTAGGGCAATTCCGTTTCCAGTGACTAGTCCCTTTGTAGTAGAAGCAGTCAGTTTCAAGCTTGGCTCCAGACTTGGGTTTCTTCGCGGGAGTAGCAACTGGCTTGCTATTCTTCTTGAAGTCCCCCTTCTTTCCCTTGCCCTTTTTCTTGAAACTAGTGGTCTTGTTAACCATCAACACTTGATGCTCCTTTTTTATTGCTACCTCCGCAGCTTTGAGCATAGCGAAGAGCTCGAGAATTGTCTTCTGCATCCCTTGCATATTATAGTTCATCACGAAGCCTTTATAGCTTGGTGGCAGTGATTGAAGAACTCTATCAATCACACTATCTTCATCAACTTTGCAACCAAGTTGATTCATGTGATTGTAGTACCCAGACATTCTGAGTAAGTGTTCACTGATGGAACTCTTCTCCTCCATCTTGCAGCTATAGAACTTATTGGAGACTTCATATCTCTCAATTCGGGCATTTTCTTGAAATATTAACTTCAACTCTTGGAATATCTCATATGCTCCATGACGTTCAAAACTTCTTTGAAGTCCCGATTCTAAGCCGTAAAGCATGGCACACTGAACTATCGAGTAGTCATCAGACCGCGTCTGCCAGACGTTCAAAGCGTCTACATTAGCGGGAGGGGGCTTGTCACCTAGCGGTGCTTCAGGGACATAATTCTTCTATGCAGCAATGAGGATAATCCTCAAGTTACGGACCCAGTCCGTGTAGTTGCTACCATCATCTTTCAACTTATCTTTATCTAGGAACACATTAAAATTCAAGGGAACAGTAGCACGGGCCATTGATCTATAACAACATAGACATGCAAAAACTATCAGGACCAAGTTCATGATAAATTAAAGTTCAATTAATCATATTACTAAAGAACTCCCACTTAGATAAACATCCCTCTAGTCATCTAAATGATCACGTGATCCAAATCAACTAAACCATGTCCAATCATCGCGTGAGATGGAGTAGTTTTCAATGGTGAACATCTTATGTTGATCATATATACTATATGATTCACGCTCGACCTTTCGGTCTCTAGTGTTTCGAGGCCATGTCTGTACATGCTAGGCTCGTCAAGTTTAACCCGAGTATTCTGCATGTGCAAAATTGTCTTACACCCGTTGTATTTGAACGTAGAGCTTATCACACCCGATCATCATGTGGTGTCTCGGCACGACGAACTGTCGCAACGGTGCATACTCAGGGAGAACTATTGTACCTTGAAATTTTGTAAGGGATCATCTTATAATGCTACCGTTGTACTAAGCAAAATAAGAAGCATAATAAGATAAACATCACATGCAATCAGAATATGTGACATGATATGGCCATCATCATCTTGTGCTTTTGATCTCCATCTCCAAATCATTGTCATGATCTCCGTCGTCATCAGCTTGACCCCATGATCTTCATAGTAGTGTCGTGGTTGTCTCGCCAACTATTCCTACTACTACTATCGCTAACTCATAGTGATAAAGTAAATCAATTAAACGGCTTTCGCAATTCATACAATAAAGAGACAACCATAAGGCTCCCGTCGGTTGCCGATAATTTACAAAACATGATCATCTCATACAATAACGTATAACTCATCACATCTTGACCATATCACATCACAACATGCCCTGCAAAAAAAGTTAGATGTTCTCTACTTTGTTGTTGCAAGTTTTACGTGGCTGCTACGGGCTTAGCAAGAACCGTTCTTACCTACGCATACAAAACCACACCGATTTTTCGTCAAGTGTGCTGTTTTAACCTTCAACAAGGACCGGGCGTAGTCACACTCGATTCAACTAAAGTGAGAGAGACAGACACCCGTCGGTCACCTTTAAGCAACGAGTGCTCGTAACGGTGAAACCAGTCTCGCGTAAGCGTACGCGTAATGTCGGCCCGGGCCGCTTCATCTCACAATACCGCCGAATCAAAGTATTATATGCTGGTAAGCAGTATGACTATTATCTCCCACAACTCATTGTGTTCTACTCGTGCAAATCATCTACGCGTTGACCTGGCTCTTGATGCCACTGTCGGGGAACGTAGTATTTCAAAACTTTTCCTACGATCACGCAAGATCTATCTAGGAGAAGCATAGCAACGAGCAGGGAGAGTGTGTCCACGTACCCTCGTAGACCGAAAGCGGAAGCGTTTAGTAACGCGGTTGATGTAGTCGAACATCTTCGCGATCCAACTGATCAAGTACGAAATGCACGGCACCTCCGCGATCTGCACACGTTCAGCTCAGTGACGTCCCATGAACTCTTGATCCAGTTTAGGCCGAGGGAGAGTTTCGTCAGCACGACGGCGTGGTGACGGTGTTGATGAAGTTACCAGCGCAGGGCTTCGCCTAAGCACTGCGACAATATGACTGAGGTGTGTAACAGTGGAGGGGGGAACCGCACACGGCTAAAACAATTGTCAACTTGTGTCTTCTAGGGTGCCCCTGCCCCCGTATATAAAGGATCAATGGGAGAGGCCGGCCGGCCCTATAGGCGCGCCCCATGAGGGGTAGTCCTACTTGGAATAGGAATCCTATTCCTAGTAGGAGTCCACCAAGAGGGAGAGAGTGGGAAGGAAGGAGAGGGAGAAGGAAAGGGGGCCGCCCCCCCTTCCCTAGTCCAATTCGGACCCAAGGGGGAGAGGGCGCGCGGCCCGCCCTAGCCGCCCCTCTTTCCCTCCACTAAGGCCCATGTGGCCCATTAGTTCCCCCGAGGGGTTCCGGTAACCCTCCGGCACTTCGGTTTTATCCGAAACTTCTCCGGAACACTTCCGGTGTCCGAATATAGTCGTCCAATATATCAATCTTTATGTCTCGAATATTTAGAGACTCCTCGTCATGTCCGTGATCTCATCCGGGACTCCGAACAACCTTTGGTACATCAAATCACATAAACTCATAATACCAATCGTCATCGAACGTTAAGCGTGCGGACCCTATGGGTTCGAGAACTATGTAGACATGACCGAGACACATATCCGGTCAATAACCAATAGCGGAACCTGGATGCTCATATTGGCTCCTACATATTCTACAAATATCTTTATCGGTCAAACCGCACAACAACATACGTTGTTCCCTTTGTCATCGATATGTTACTTGCCCAAGATTCAATCGTCAGTATCATCATACCTAGTTCAATCTCATTACTGGCAAGTCTCTCTACTCGTTCTGTAATACATCATCTCGTGACTAACACATTAGTCGTTCGCTTGCAAAGCTTATTACGATGTGTATTACCGAGAGGGCCCAAAGATACCTCTCCGACATTCGGAGTGACAAATCCTATTCTTGATCTATGACAACACCACAAACACTTTTGGAGACACCTGTAGAGCATATTTATAATCACCCAGTTACGTTGTGACATTTGATAGCACACAAGGTGTTCCTCCGGTATTTGGGAGTTGCATAATCACATAGTCAGAGGAACATGTATAAGTCATGAAGAAAGCAATAGCAGTAAAACTAAACGATCATAGTGCTAAGCTAACATATGGTTCTTGTCCATCACATCATTCTCCTAATGATGTGATTTCGTTGATCAAATTACAACACATGTCTATGGTTAGGAAACAGAACCATCTTTGATTAACGAGCTAGTCTAGTAGAGGCATATTAGGGACACTCTGTTTTTTCTATCTATTCACACATGTATCAAGTTTCCGGTTAATACAATTCTAGCATGAATAAAAGACATTTATCTTGATATACAGGGAAATATAATTAACAACTTTATTATTGCCTCTAGGGCATATTTCCTTCACCGAGATGCCTAGAGGCTCAGAGGCTACACCCAGTGGGTGTGCTAGCACGCCCCCATTGGAAGTAAGCCACACCGACTACAAGCCCGCAACCGGCTGTCGTCGACAACATATGCTACATCAACGCTCCCGGAAACCCTTCGCTAGACTCTTCAACTCACCCGGAGGCTCAGAGGCTATTGTCGGGGGGGGGGGGGTGACCCCTTGGTAGGCTCAAGGAGACAAACAACACTTCAAAACATCGGGGTGGCCAACGCCCCTCGGTCCGGCTGCCCGACCACCCCGACCGGCTCCCCGTCCGCCTTCTCTAGCCTGCTTGCTACGCGGAGTCAACCATAGTGCCACATCTGACCCGACATGGACAAGACAACCATATCATGTAAACTATTGATGATAAAGTAGACACTATGCATCTGTCATGTGACATCATCTACTGCACCCCAATAGTCCTACACTGTTGACTAATAGTGGTGCACTATAGTAGGCATATTCCGTCACGTCGCATGTCTCCCCAATAGTATAGTTGGCCACATGGGCCACCGCTTGTCCCCTGGGCACCCCTTTATA
This sequence comes from Secale cereale, assembly GCA_902687465.1. Taxonomy (NCBI): domain Eukaryota; kingdom Viridiplantae; phylum Streptophyta; class Magnoliopsida; order Poales; family Poaceae; genus Secale; species Secale cereale. The sequence continues at coordinate 182,906,820 of LR738713.1, read as the reverse complement.
AGGTGCACCAGGGGAGCTCATGCAAGAGGCCGGCCTCAAGTGGCACTCATGCCCACTCATGCTCATCCACACTCTCAGGCACATACTCTTACACACCCCCACACATGTGAGGCCAGTAGCCCATGTCTCTCTTCTCATATACAGCTCTAGGAGCAACTCTGTACTGCTATATATATCACATATACACCAGACATGCAAGACTAGGGGTGTTACCTCCGATCGAGGATCCCAAACTTGGGTAAACCACCATCTGATGTTGCCCAATCCTGTCCCAGATCTCCACATTAGCCATCCCTCACCTTTAAACCATCCCATGACATCTACTGTGTCGCGACACCCCCACGAGAATACCATGACACCACACGATTGGGACGGTACTACCGCTTAAAGGTAGTATTGCCGCACCTCACTGCCGCCCTACTACCGCTGAACCCGACACGAAAAACAGAACCACGGGAATAAGCAGAAGTGTGCATGATAATGGAACAACAGAAGTACCTCTTACAAGCAGTACTACGGCCTGATAGGGATGGTACTACCGCTGCCCAGAGCGGTACTACCGCAAGGGTGCATCAAGCAAGCCCCAAGCAAAACAGGTGCATCAAGAAAACTAGAAATGTCGTAACTGCTGGATATGAGCTCTGAAATGAGCAAACTCAAGCTTACTGGATAGATGACAACGATTACTATCCAAACAACCAAAGATATAGATGGATGAAACCTCTATGAATGAAGAACCAACAAAAACTCCAACATCGTAGAAGGTGCATATGAACTCCGTTTTCGATGAACTCGAGCTTGTCATTATGATGGCCAAAAGCTCCAAACCTCACAAGGAGAAAAACCAAACAAGAACAAAGAAGTATGATGCCAAGGGTGCAATGGTTTGAGCTCTCTATGAACGATACAATCAAGCCACTCACTTGAGAGCCCCCCTTGATAGTACGGTAATTGATCCTATAACCCGGTCTCCCAACTAACACCATGAGACCGGTAAAATAAAAATCTATCAAGGGCAAACCTTTGCCTTGCGCATAATCCACTTGAGCAAGATGATGACGATCTTGTCCTCCTCAAGATGGACCACCTTTCTTGATTGTGTTGCCTCGGTGAAAACTAGTAAATTGCTCCCCCATACTCCACTATTGGTGAGCTACTCTTCAGTGCATCTTCACAAGTCCATTATAACCACAATGGACGCCAAGCTTCAAGCATATGATCTCTTCGCGATGATCCACTTGAACCTGCACACAGTAACCTAACTCCACAAAGAACTCTCACGTAGACCATGGGTTAGTACACAAAGCGTAATTGAAAATGCTTACCATACCGTGGGATCACTCGATCCCTCTTGGTACATCTTCTACGCTTGTGTTGATCAACTTGATTCACTCTTGACTTAGTCTTGATTAACCGTGTATCATGTCTTCTCTACGACCAATATTTGGATACTTCCTTGAATAGCACCTTGGTCAACACATAAATCTTCTTGAAACCAATAAATGGACTCCTATGGACAAACCCTTCAAATATGACTTCAAGGCAACCATTGGTTCATAAAAATTGTCATCAATTACCAAAACCAAACATGGAGGCATTGCATGTTCTTTCACAACTGTTGCCAATCGTAAGTTATACGGTGAGATTCAACCCAGACCCATTTCCCGCAGGAACCATAAATTGTTGACCACTATGAGATTTTTTATAGATGTTTAGTATTGGCGACAGACCCATCAGCTAAGAAGACCTAGTCTCGAAAGAGCCATGTTTTGATGAAAAGAACACACAATTTTTAGAAAAAAGCTATGCCCCTACAAGAAGTGCCCCAGTGTAGGAGTTATCCCGAAGATCTGAGAAGACCAACATTGCCAACCCTAAAGAGGGAGTACATGAGTTTTGATGGAATTGTAATCATGCTTCTAAGGGTGCTAGAACCCCAAACATTTGTGACGATTAATGGATTTTCAAGAAGACCCCCAAACCTAACCTTATTTATAGCCTCTCCGAATCTCGAGGACGAGATTCAATTTAAGGGTTCTAGTTTGTAACATTCTAAAATTCTAAATTTTGGAATGTTATATCAAATAGATAATTATGATCGTTTTAGATATATTTTTGCTTTACGACTGGTTTTATCTAGGTTTTGGAGAGAAAATTCACGATTATTTTTTGTGATGAAATTGTTTCCACGAGAAATACATATTTACTTTCTATGAGACACAAATTTGCTTGCGTGAGAAACATAGCCGTGCTTTTCGGAAAGGAAAAAAATCATGATTTTGCGTGTTTTTTCCGCTTCCACGAGAAGCGGACACATATTTTATTTTCCACAAGAAGCACAGTTGTGCTCCTTGAAAACGGAAAAAAGTCATGATTTGTTTTGCTTTCGTGCAGGCACAAATTTGCCTTCGTGCTTCTTGAACAAGGAATTCATGAATTTTTTGTGTGAGTTTTTTTTGCTTCCATTCAAATCACAGTTTTTGTTTCTTATGGAGGCACAAATTTGCTTCCACGGGAAGCACTACTTCTCTAAAATGGAAATGTCGCAATAAATATATTTGCCATTTTTTCCTTCAACGAGAAGCACATATTTGTTTGCCGTGGAGGCACGGATTTGCTTCCGTGAGAAGCAAAGCGGTGCTTCTTCGTAAAAGAAATAAAATCATGAATTTTTTTTGCGAAATTCACATATGTACTTCTCATGAAGGAACACATTTGCTCTGACAAGCATATTTGTGTTTCTCGGAAAGGAAAAACAGTTCACGAATTTTTTGTGTGATTTTTTTACTTCGGTGAAGCATATATTTGCTTCTCGTGAAGGCACATATTGTTTTCGAGAGAGCACAACTGTACTTCTTGAAAAAAGTAAAAAAGAATGTGAAATATTTTTTTTTTGCAATTTTTCTGCTTCGATGAGAAGCACACGTTTGCTTCTCACGAAGGCACATATTTGATTCCGCGAGAAGCACAACTGTACTTCTCAAAACAGAAAACAAATCACGAAACCATTCCTTTTTGCGTAGTTTTTTTTGCTTCGACGAGAAGCACACATTTATTTCTCGTGGAGGCAGAGATGAAGCACAAATTTTCATCTCTTGGAGGCATAAATATGTGCTTCACGAAAAGCAAAAAGAAAACATGCACCCGTGCCTATTTTGTTTTTAGTTTTTTTGTCAAATAAGTTTGTCAAAACCTATTAAAATGAGAGGGCTGGCTATCTTGCAAGCGTTCTTTTTTTAACATAGTACAGACGCAAGCGCTCATAGATACGCACATACACTCACCCCTATGAACGCACACGCGCATATCCTATCCATATGAGCACCTCCGAGAGACTGAGCCAGCATATCATCTTGAGATTTATGAAGTCAACGTAGGCGCCTCGTCGTCGACGGGAACGTCTTCTCCCACTGAATGCACATCGCCGAAAATCCTGAAATAGAACCAGGAATACTGCGAGCACCAGGACTTGAACCCTGGTGGGTTGGGGATGCCACTGTCCCTCTAACCATCTAACCACAGGTTGGTTCGCTATCTTGCGAGCGTTCAAGTGGGCGATTTCCAACGAGGCAAATAATAGGAAAGTGCACTGCGTATCCCCGTTCTTCTAAATACTACGTGGAGGCTTAATTGAAAATTACCGCATCGATTAAAAAGGAAATTTGGAAGGGCCCACCCTAAAATTCGCGGAGGGGGGGGGGGATTATATGAGACCAAGTGTCATATAATGCACGTGAGACCCATTCTGATGGATGACACGTGGCATTCATCAGGATGGGTCTCACCTGCTAATCCATGAGACCTGATTTCATATAATTTTTTTCGGGGGGAAGATTAGTTTAAGGTTTAATAGAAAAATTAGGAAGGAAAGGATTTCATGCAACGTGGAGGTTTAATAGGAAAGTGTCGCTAGTACATGTTCAGCCTCGCAACTTGCATCGCGCGTGCAAATGAGTGATTTCATAAAATAAGATCAACTCGCTCCGTCTCGTAATATAAAAACGTTTTTTACACTGGTGTAATGTTAAAAACGTTCTTATATTTTAGGACAGAGGAAGTAGTTTCAAATATCTCGGTGCGAGAAGTCAAACAGTGAAAATAGTTTAAGATTTGAGAACACGGTTGAAGAAATAAAATATTAAGAAAAAGAATCTAAGAAAAAAACTCACATATTTCAATAAGTGGCGCGCGTGCTGTGCGAAAGGTGGGAGTGATACTAGTAATCGTTGTTTTTACCAGCTCAGCGAAACAGCCCACAAGGCCGAAAATAAACGAAGGTCGGTTGATAGGCGGGCCGACCTTTTAGTTGGCGTGGCAAGCCAACCCATGAGCGGTGACTATGGGTACGTTTGGTTTACGACCAAAACGAACCATGTCAAAATATTGGCTCGCCGGCGTGATTCGGTGGTCGCTTGGATCAACGCAGAAATTTTGGTTCGCCCTGACCAGGCCGAGGACGTCCATGTATTTTTTTTAAACTCGATCCATATCTTTACCTAATAATAAAGCACGGAACGAGTTTGTCGGGTTCATCGTCACAATACGCTTCTTCCCTTGAATTTACGCTTTCAGTTTTTTCGCTCATATTATCCGAGGTGGTACTATTCATGTGCTTTTTAGTAATTGAACCCTGCTATTAATGTGCTTTTTAGTAATTGGGTTGAATTTCGTCCGACTGTCCCCGCATGGGCCGAGGTGGGCCTGCTCGGAATTTTTTGGCAAAAAATGAATTTACTTGCGCCAGGAATTGAACGCACGATCTCTCAGCCCATATCATACACACATACCAACTAAGCTATATCAGCCGATGTGTAGTTCAAACGTTTACTTATCTTATTCAATAGTACCACCTCGCCCCCTTACAACTGAAAGCATCAACATATATACGTCTTAGAGTTACACTTTATCAACCAGCTCAATAAGTCGGCCAAGGAAGGAAGAAAAATGAAGCCTGGGAAGGAAAGATATATGCATCCATACTATGTGGGCTAATTAAAAGGAAACGAAGGAAGGAAGGAAGGAAGAAAATTAGTGGGCACTGAGTCCTGGGAAGGAAAGAAATATGCATCGATACTATGTTGGCCAATTATAAATAGAAAGAAAAAACATCCATGCTGCGTGGGAGCTAATTAAACTGGAAGGGAGGAAGCGAATGGTGTACTAATTACGCCCTATGTGGACTAATTAGACGAAATACAGGCTAATTGAATTGTGGGAAATTAATGAGATTTATAATGACATGCTTGCTGCATAAATTTAAAAGAGGGCGTTTAAGAAAACAAGAATTAAAGTACTTCGGTGAAATTGCTAATTGGTTGGTGGTTGTTCGAGAAAAATAACGAATTATTTTCGGTGGCACCCGAGTGTATTTATGTGGAGGGCCATCCCGTAATTGGCGTGGAGGGCGCCCGCTACCAGACCCGCTTAATCCTAACCAAATACAATGAAGTCCTTTTCAGTTTCCTCCTCGATGTGTATATGTGTGTTGCGGTGCAAAGCTCAATCTCGTCTAAGTTACCTATAGTTAGGTACACGAGCTAGGTTTCCCATGTACCAGCTTGATCTGCATGCAGAACTTACAGGAACACAACATTGGATCGATTTGTCCCGGAACTATGTACATGTGTAAAGTTGTGCAAAAATAAACCCAACATAGCTTCATATACCTTTGTTTGTTGGTTTTGCATGTCAACGTTGATGATCTCAAACAACTACTTGTTTCTGATTGTTGATGTTACAGGATGGATGTGTGCACAATAAGAGAGCTATGTTGAAGATAGCACAAACCAGTGACGGGCCTAGAAATAAAATGGAGGGTGTGCACACTTTTAGTAGAAAATTGAAATCTATTTCAATTAGCTTGCATGGCCTTAAAAATAAACTAATTTTTACATGGTGAAAAAATATTTTCCAAAAATCTGGGTGTGCCATGGCACACCCCCTGGTTATGCCACTAGGAGAAACAAAATGCCTAATTTGCCTCCACACATGGTTTTGTCTTCAACATCGGCATCATGTATTGACAATTTGTTAGTCAAGAATACTACAAGTAATGTCATGATATGTTTTTGATTCTCTATATATTTTATTAGTTTATGAAGGTAAAGGCTTTACATGGGCGGTAAAGTATTTTGGAGGAATTTTACATATAGTCTAGTTGACCAATCATTGGATGAAAGAGCAGGCGGAGACAATGTTGGCACCTATTGGTGCCTCGAGGGCCTTCTCAACCGCGCTTGGTGTCCTGCAGACCGCATGCTCACAGAGGCTGTCGCGGTAATGGTAGGCAGTGAACATGAAGTGGATCCCTGTCAGGACGTATGCAATTGTGTCTGCTCTTCATGTCGATGTGCATTATACATTATGATCAAATCTATTTTTTCTCCCGTTGCAACGCACGGGCAATTTTCCTAGTATTGATTAAAGATCAAGATTCTTACAATTATTCATTACATACTCTACCACGCAGGGCGGAACACTATTACATAACACACCGTCACTCCTGCTATCAAAACTAAATTTCGCAATCTCATGTGCCACCCTGTTTGCCCGCCTATCAATCTTCACAATCTTGAAATCTTGAATAAACTTAGAGACGCTCATCGCTTCTTTTTTCAGATCCACGAGAGGAGATCTATCATTGGAATCTTTGCCAGAAAAGAAACAACAAACGAGCAATCAGCTTCCAAAATAATTGATCTGTGAAGTGTAATACCAATGTACATGCCGGCGAGGCAAGTGTTAGAATAAATCCGAGGCATACCGTCGATCATCCGAGGACCAAGCAATCACATGAGCACGACACCGAGATTTGTTAATGAGGTTCACCATCATGGCTACATCCTCGGGGCTTGACTACGGGCGCTCCTCTCCCCATGACACCGCTACAATACCGTACCCTGGCCGCCCGGGCGTCGGCACACGCCGTCGGCTCCCCCGCGTGCTCGTGCTATTATGTTGGCATAGGTTACGTCGTGTGTCTATCCCTGATATATATGAGAGGTCTAGGATACAAGTGTCCTATTAGGACACAACTCCTACCATGTCTACACACAGTCCAAAACCAAGTCCAACTGTAACCTATCTTGTACAATAATATTCGACACAAGTCTAAAAAACTCCACCTTGGCGAATATTCTCCACCATCTTGGATTCATCCGTGCGTCGAACCTTCATGTACATTGGACTTGAGATACGCCATGAGCACTGCTGCTACTCCAAGACTCCATGTGACTCCACCTGCAACTGTAGTTCCTTCTCGTCTTCTTCATAGTCAACACTCGAGCAAAATTAAGTTTCTTATTACTCTACCTTGTGCTCCCAACTTCTGGAGTATCCGCTCAATGGCTTCACACACCGATCATTGACCTGCGTGAAGTGAACAACTCACATATTGGACGTCACATATAAGAGTTACATGAACTCAACGTCACCGCTCTTTCTTGACCATCTGTCTGAAGCTTGAAGAAATTTCACCGTCGCCCTGTGTCATCCTAAGTCAAATTCACAATTGTCTCACCCTTTTTCCGGATAGTCTCTAACCTGTCCCACAGCCATAGCACTCCACCTCCTTTTGTACTTGTCATCCGCACTTTGCCATGTGCACTGAACACCACAGAATATACGGCTGTGTACTCTCTCAGCTTTTGACAATTTCTGACTTTCCGCCACTTTCCCACATTCTCCACGGTCAACTCCTGTCCATCAACTAGCACCGATAGACCTAGTCACCAACTTGAATCTGGTACTCGTCAACACTGCCTCAGCACCCCTGCACACTTTGTCTGACCACATGTCTGATCACCAGTGCTCTGCCTGTTGCTGCATCCCGTGCTTACCGCACGCCTCACCGTTATCACACCGCGTCGAGCCTCTGCTATCCTGGTCGAGTCTCCAGGGTCGCGTACCCACACCACTCAACCCATACTGCAGAGAACTGCTATCTCTTGAGCTTGTGTTGTATTCCCACGAAGATAAAAGGGAGATGCAGCACAGTAGCGTAAGTATTTCCCTCAGTTTTTGAGAACCAAGGTATCAATCCAGTAGGAGACCACGCGCGAGTCCCTTGCACCTGCACAAACATAATAAGAACTTCGCAGCCAACGCGATAAGGGGTTGTCAATCCCTTTACGGTCACTTACGAGAGTGAGATCTGATAGAGATGATAGTTTATATTTTTGGTATTTTTGATTTAATAAAACAACAAATAAAAGCTGTAAAAGTAAAGTAGATGTAGATTGATATGTTGAGAATAGACCCGGGGGCCATAGTTTTCTCTAGTGGCTTCTCTCATGATAGCGATATTCTACGGCGGGTAAACAAATTACTGTCGAGCAATTGATAGAAAAGTGAATAATTATGAGACTATCTAGGCATGATCATTGTATACAGGCATCACGTCCGAGACAAGTAGACCGACTCCTGCCTGCATCTACTACTATTACTCCACACATCGACCGCTATCCAGCATCCATCTAGTGTATTGAGTTCATACGAACAGAGTAACGCCTTACGTAAGATGACATGATGTAGAGGGATAAACTCAAGCAATATGATGTAAACCTCATCTTTTTATCCTCGATGGCAACAATACAATACGTGCCTTGCTGCCCCTACTGTCACTGGGAAAGGACACCGCAAGATTGAACCCAAAGCCAAGCACTTCTCCCATTGCAAGAACTATAGATCTAGTAGGCCAAACCAAACCGATAATTCGAAAAGACTTGCAAGGATATTATGAGCACACATAAAAAATTCAGAGAAGAACCAAATATCTTTCATAGATAACCTTGATCATAAACTCACAATTTGTCGGATCTCGACAAACACACCGCAAAAAGAGATTACATCGAATAGATCTCCTCGAAGACCGAGGAGCACTTTGTATTGAGATCCGGAGAGAGAGAAGAAGCCATCTAGATACTAGCTATGGACCCGAAGGTCTCTGGTAAACTACTCACAACTCATGGTGAGGGCGATGATGATGATGATGAAGGCCTCCGTGATGGATCCCCCTCCGGTGGAGCTCCGGAACAGGCTCCAACATGGGATCTCCACGGGAACAGAAGCTACGATGGTGGAATTAGAGTTTTCACTCTGCGTTTGGAGTTTCTGGGGTACGTGGACTTATATAGGAAGAAGGAGGGCACCGGCGGCCACACGAGGAAGCCTCGAGGCAGGGGGCGCGCCCTGGGAAGGGGGGCGCGCCCCCCACCCTCGAGGGAGGCTCCTCGATCCTCTGACATGGTTCTCAAGCTTCCTCGGCGTGATTTTCTCCTAAAATATCTCTCACGAAGGTTTCATTCCGTTTGGACTCCGTTTGATATTCTTTTTCTGCAAAACCCTGAAATAGGCAAAAAAACAGCAATCTAGACTGGGCCTTTGGGTTAGTAGGCTAGTCCCAAAAATGATAAAAAAAAGTGAATGATAAAGCCCATTAAACATCCAAGACTTCATAAATAATAGCATGGAACAATAAAAAATTATAAATACATTGGAGACGTATCAAGCATCCCCAAGCTTAATTCCTGCTCGTCCTCGAGTAGGTAAATGATAAAGAAAGAATTTTTGAAGTGGAATGCTAATCAATATAGTTTTCAATGTAATTCTCTTAATTGTAGCATGAATGTTCAGATCTGAAAGATTCAATATAAAAGTCTATATTGACATAAGAAATAACAATACTTCAAGCAATACTAACAAAGCAATCATGTCTTCTCAAAATACCATGGCTAAAGAAAGTTATCCCTACAGAATCATATAGTCTGTCTATGCTCCCTCTTCATCACACAAAATATTCATATCTTGCACAACCCCGATTTTAGCCAAGCATTTGTTTTCATACTCTATCTTTTCAAACATTTCAACTTTCACGCAATACATGAGCGTGAGCCATGGATATAGCACTATGGGTGGAATAGAGGTGGTTGTGGAGAAGACAAAACTGAGGGAGATAGTCTCACATCGACTAGGCGTATCAACGGGCTATGGAGATGCCCATCAATAGATATCAATGTGAGTGAGTAGGGATTGCCATGCAACGGATGCACTAGAGCTAAATATGAATGAAAGCTCAACAAAAGAAACTAGTGGGTGTGCATCCAACTTGCTTGCTCACGAAGACCTAGGGCATTTGAGGAAGCCCATCGTTGGAATATACAAGCCAAGTTCTATAATAAAAATTCCCACTAGTATATGAAAGTGACTAAACATGAGACTCTCTACAATGAAGAACATGGTGCTACTTTGAAGCACAAGTGTGGAAAAAGATAGTAGCAATTGTCCCCTTTTTTTGGGCCTTTCTTTTTTCTTTGGCCTTTTTTTCCTTTTTTCCGAAGGGGCTTTATAGATTTAGCCTTTCCTCCCATGGGACAATGCTCTAGTAATTATGATCATCACACTTTCATCACAACACGAAATTACAACTCGATACTACAACAACAAAGTATGGCTCTATATGAATGCCTCCGGCGGTGTACCGGTATGTGCAATGAAACAATAGTGACATGTATAAAAATTATGCATGGTGGCTGTAATGCCCCAGATGTAACACTTCCCCAATATGGCAATATATAAATTTTGGCTTCATCAATTCCTTTCCGGGCTCTTCTTTCATTTCAGGTTTCTCGTTTTGTCGTGTGCGTGTGTGCATTTCATCCATGTCATGTTGTCATGTGCATTGCATTGCATTTGTGTTGTCACTTGCATCCGGTCCCACTCGTCTCTTCCCGTTGTCCGTTTCGAGATCCGACGCTCTCACACGTGCCCGTGGCTTCCCCGAGTCCTTCTTTCATGTGTGGCCGTGTAACGTTTCCGGAATGGCGTGAGACTTGTCGTGCGATGTTGTTTTGGTACGTGTAGGCCGCATGTGAAGTTTTGTCGCGTTTGGAGTTCGTTTGGTACTCCAACGGTTAACCTAGTGGGCTAAAAGAACCTATTCTTTGAGGCCCAAGACCCCCTCCACAACAGCCCACTAACCCAGCACAACCCTTCACATCATCTCGGTCGTCGATTTGTGATCGCGTGGCCGAAAACCGCTCCCTATTTGGAGTCTCCTAGCTCCTTGTGCCTATAAAAACGTCCCCCCATGTCATTTTTCGTCCAAAAAATCCTAGTTCTCACCCATCCGCGCCGCCGGACACGTCCGGACTGACCGGACGCGTCCGCCCGCCGCCTCCGTACCAGCCAGGTGACGCCACGTGGCAGTTCGCCGCCTCCACCGCCGCGCCAGCCTGCCAGGGCCCGAGGCCGGCCCGCCCCGGGCCGCTTCCGGGCCGAGCCCCGCGCCGCGCAGCCCCGCTTCTTCCTCCACGTCGGGCAACCACCGCCGCCGGTCGTTCTCCGCCCTCCGCCGCCCGGTTCCCCGCCGGCCCGAGCTCACCGCGGAGGAGCTCCGCCGCCATCCTCCTCTGGCGACTCCGCGACGCCGCCGGGCCGCGTCCCCGCCGCCGTTGGGGTCCGCCATCGTCGGGCCGCGTCCTCACCGCCGGCTCCCCGTCGGGCCTCCCGCCGGCCGGATCCAGCCGCCGGATCGAGGGCCGCCGCCCCCTCGCCAGCTCCCGTCGGGCGAGCGCCGCCCGATCCCGATCCAGTTCCGCCCCAAAACCCTAACGGGTCCGGGTTCCGCGCCCGCGCCCGATCCGCCCGTGACCCGATCCGATCTGGAGGTTGACCCTGTTTTTCCTCCAAGTCTCTTGTTAATTTTGTTGTCTGATGGCATTTTGTGATGGCTGTATCTTTTAGTGTGCTAGTCTGATTTGAGCATATGATATGTCAAAATGATCGTGGTGATGTGTACTACGTTTTGTTCCATTGTGTCATGCATGTTTGAGTCCATCTAGAGGTCTTAATCTTCGTGACAAGAATGCTACTTGATATAAACTGCTGCTACTTGTTATCTTCATGCCATGTTTGAGATGTGATAACTTGGTGCATGTTTATCCAAATGAAGCAAATGAGATGTCAAAATGTTCATCATGAGATGCTCTACATGTTGGGTGCTGTAGCATGCATGTTAGGGTTCTTATTGCCATGTTAATCTCTGTTGCAAAAGTGCATGTGGCTGTTAAGTTTTGTAACATATTATGAGATGCTGATTTGAAGAGCTCGTTGCTACTGTTGTGTTTGTCCCCTTGCCACATGCCTAGATGTTTTAGAATCTCCTTAATGTGGTCTTTGCTGTGGTGTAAACCATTTTCCATGACATGCCTTGAGGTGACTTAAACATGCTTGCAAACATGCCATGCCAACATAACGGTTTTAACACTTAGTGAAATTGTGGCTAAGTCTGGAATCTGTCATATCCTTATGCTATGTTTGCTTGATGCCCTAGGAAAATCCATGTTAGTTTTAGGGTGGCCATTGATCATTCCTTGCTGTATATGTTGTTGTCTATCCATTCATGTCCTCACTTGCTCATATGGGTTGTTGTAGCTTATTTATTTCTTGCTCCCAAGTTGCTATAAAATATTACTGTCAGGTTTTTAATGTCATGATCAAATGTTGTAGCTTGTTGCTATTGATCCATGCCTCCTATGGAGTTGTTTGCTATAGGATATGTCTACTTCATGTCCATGCTTCTTGCCACCATGTTTGAGTGCTGTAGAGTATATATTTCTTGCTCCAAAGTTGCTATGTGGCTGTTAATTTCAGCTTTGCCTTGAATCTTGTTTCGTGTGTATGTGTTTAACCGTTGCTCCGTTTTGAGCAAGTCCTATATGAAACTTGAGTGATTTTGCATGTAGAATCATAATATCATCTTGTTTACATGTTTGGAGTATGTATGTTTGATGTTTGGGTGCATCTTGCACCGTTGCCATGCTTAACTTGTTTTGCTCATATCTTCTAGACCGTAGCTCCGTTTTAAACAAACTTTATATGAAACTTGACTAGAATTTCGTGTAGATCATCTTGGTGCATGTTAAATTGCTGTTTAACAATCTTAACTTAAAGTTTGTTCAGATCTGGACCATTTTCAACTTATGCATATGAGGACTTACCGGATTTGCTTATGTTGATTCCGGCCTCATTTAATCTTGTTGTCTTGTGTTGTTTCTCTGTGCTTCCTACCTTGCCATGTTTTGCATCATATATAGACTTGTCTTGCATCATACTTGCTTGAGCATATTGTCATGTTCTTGTGTTGTTTCTCTGTGCTTCCTACCTTGCCATGTATTGCATCATATATAGACTTGTCATGCATCATAAGTGCATCCTGTTGTTTGTGCACTGCACCTTGTTTGATTTCGTGCCTCGTGTGTTCTTGTGTTGAATATATCCGGAAGCCGAGACCGAGAACGAGAATGAGGTTACTACCGAGGTTGAGTACGAGGAGCCGTCTTACGATCCCATCGACAACTCGACAGGCAAGATGGCCTGACGCAGATATCATTACTATATTTGCCTATTGCTAGAAGTCTCGCTCTTTAGCTCATTGCCTCGATGCCCATGTTTGTTTGTCAGCCTCCTATTGTAACCATGAACCTGTCTAACCACCCAACCTAGCAAACCTTTGTTTGGCTACGTAAGCTTCGCTCAGCCCCTCTTATAGCATTGCTAGTTGTAGGAGAAGATTTGATGATTCTTGCTTCATGTTGAAGTTATTGTTGGGATATCACACTATATAAAGTCTTAAACTAAATCATCTATATATTGTTAATGGGTGGAAGGCTAAGCCTCTTGCTTGGTGATTTGTTCCACTCATGCCGCCCTAGGAACCGTATAAACCGGTGTTATGTTCCTTGATTATGCGTTCCTAACACGGTTGGGGTTATGGGACCCCCTCGATAACCCGCTTAGCGCTAAACCTTTTCCAGCAAGGCCCAACATTGGTACTCCATTTGCCTAATAACTAAAATTTGCATAGGGTCTAGCTATCCCCTTTTATTAATCAACCCCCGGGCCAGTGCTCCACATGAGTGTTGGTCCAACCTAGAGCAGCTTGCGGCACCGCCCCTTGGCAACTCGGGGTATCTGGATGCTGCAACCATAGCTCATCCGGTCGTGGCCTGAGACTAGATACGCGTGGCTACTGTCAGGGTGTCGGCACGCCGAGAGGTCTTGCTAGATTAGTTTTACCTATGTCGGTATATCTTGAGCACGGGATTCCGAGAATACTCGGGCCTTTCCACCTTGGAGTTGTGACTCCGCAGATCGTGAGCTTGTCATGGGCTAAGTTGGGACACCCCTGCAGGGTTTTGAACTTTCGAAAGCCGTGCCCGCGGTTATGTGGCAGATGAGAATTTATTAATATCCGGTTGTAGAAAACTTGACACCATGTTCAGAACACACTACCAGCGTGAGTAACCGTGACGGTCATTTTCCGAAAGGGGTTCGAGAAGTGAACACGGTGGGGTTATGTTTGATGTGCTTAGATAGGATCACTTCGTGATCACTTTGACGCTCGTGGCACTTCTCTTCTCGCTCTAAACACGTAAGCTACTGCTAGTGCTGCTGCAACCTTTATTCTTTCTTCAGCCTTGTTCCACACCCAAGGCTTAGATAGTTTTGCTACCCGGGAACGGGATTGCTGAGTCCTCCGTGGCTCACAGATTCTACACCACACCAGATGCAGGTACCATGGTGAACTACTCAGGTGACGGCACAGAGCTGTACTGGGAGTACGATGAAGAACGTAGTAGATACTATGTGCACTATCCCGATGATCAGTAGTGGTTTCTACTAGGGGCGATTCGGACCTGTGGCTTTATGTATTTGGTATCTTTCATTTGGATCTTCACCCGTAGTCGGGTTGTGATGTTTTGGATGATGATTTGCTTATGTAATGTATTGTTTGACGTGGCGAGTGTAAGCCAACTATCCTTTTGCAATTTCATCCCTATTTTTACATGAGTCGGCAAAGATACCAAACTTGAGATCATTCCAGAATGGGCTTATACCTTTAAGTCGTGCCTCGACACGTAGGAGGTATAGTCCCATCCTGGGCATTACAAGTTGGTATTCAGAGCCTTCTCCGACCTAGAAGCCCCCACTGATTGATCGAATCGCTGACGGTTGAGTCTAGGCACACACTTAAAATGTTTTGAGTC
>LR738713.1:182864837-182891384 GCA_902687465.1 Secale cereale | reverse complement strand
GACATCGAAAACTCTCCTATGCGGTTAGTGGCAAGATAACCACGACATCACCCAGTACTGGGGAGGTAGTTCGGGAGTATTGCCATAGCTTGTATAGTAGATGCGTTTCGAAGGTCCGAGGTAGACGGTTTCCGGAAATAACTGGTTATGTGTTGAAGGATGGATACAGCTGGATGTAGGATTAGAGTTGATTGCGCGATGCTTCCCCTGTATCCCCAACACCTGATTGCATAACTGGAAACTTTCAGAAATTAATAGGTGGGTTCATCTAGTAGTTCACAGGCATTCTTCCAATGAATGCATGCTATGGAGTTTGGGGTTCTACATTGAGTGAAGTGGTTTTATGGGCGTTGTTCCGATCGGGAGTTGCATCTTAAAGGGTCCTTGGCTATGCTGATCCGGGGATTGCAAAATCCTTTTGTAACACGTTCCATAAGCTTTCAGCACGAATATGTCGAATGAAGCTTCTATCTTGTATTTGTTCTATCTGCTCCTTGTTGTTTTTATTTACCTTTTGTTCTCCCAAGTGGCTTCTCGTGAAGATTGTTGTTATTATTAAACTGTGGATTACATTCGTTCATCTTGTTCGAATGTTCTTGTGAAGACTTATGTTGCAATTTCTAACCGTTGATTCAGCTTATATATTCTTTCAATCAATGGCTAATGGTTGTCATCTCATTCAGGATGGCTCCTAAAAGGGTTCCCAACGCTAACCCAGAGGGTGAAGAGGTTCCTGATTGTCCTTCTTCCCCTCCTCCTCCATCTGAGGCCTAGACAGCAATTATGCAAGCGACGAACCAGAACACCCAGATGCTTATGCAAATGATGCAGAACATTCAAGCAAATCAAGCAAATCAGGGTGCTCATGGGAACCAAGGCCAAGGCAATTTGTTCAACCAACCTCACTTTGCTACGCTCAACCAGTTTCTGGCAAACCAACCGAAGGCATTCAGTTACTGTGTGGACCCTCTAGATGCTGAAGACTGGATAACAGATATCAAGAAGCATTTCGAGTGCAGTAACGTCAGGCCTGAGGACTATGTGAAGTTTGCAGCCTTCCAACTCAAGGACCAAGCCGCTGATTGGTGGCAGCAGTACAAAGATTCCAGAGAAGGGCGTGAAATCTCGTGGGCAGACTTCTGCAAGGACTTTCGCTCCCACCACATTCCAACAAGTGTCATCGAGGGTATGCGTGAGCAATTCCGCAACCTGAAGCAAGGCTCAAGGACTGTCTACCAATATAATGTCAAGTTCCAGAACCTTGCCCGCTATGCCAAGAAAGACATCCCAGATGCCAAGAGCAAGATCTATCAGTTCCGCGGTGGTCTGAAGGATGAACTCCAACTAGCTCTCACCTTGTTCAAGCCTGATGAGTTTGATCAATTCTATAACATGGCACTTAAGCAAGAGGCAGACCAGCTCAAGATGGAAGCTTCCCAAAAGAGGATCAGAGACGTTGTTCACTCCTCCTCTTCTTCCCAAGTGGTCGCAAAGCAACAGAAGTTTTGGCTTCCACCTCCTCCACTGATCTGACCTCCCAACAGCAACAACAAGCTTTCTGGTGGCCGTGGTTTCTCCCACCCACACAACCAAGGCAATCAGTCCAAGAATCACTTTCAAGCTTCGAAGTCAAGTGCTCCTTTTTACCGTCATCTCTCAGAAGTGGTTTGCAACAAGTGTGGCCAGAAGGATCACTATGCTAACAAGTGCCCCAACCCTAGGCGCCTTCCGCCTCCTCCACCTGTCAGTACTGCTATTGTCAAGCACAACCCCAAGGCAGCAAGAGTGAATCGGATGAATGCAGCTCAAGCGGAGAATTCTTCTGATGTGATATTGGGTAATCTCTCAGTTAACTCTGCTCCTGCAAAAGTTTTATTCGATTCAGGTGCATCGCATTGCTTCATCTCAAAACCTTTCTTGTCCAAGCATGAGTTGCCTACTAAAATTTTGCAAGATCCTTTTCGTGTGGTTTCTCCGGGTATGAGGATGAGCTCTCATATTGTAGCTCCTAACATTTCTATCAAGATGGGCAATTATAAATTTCTGGCTTCTCCTATTGCTCTCGGCAACTCCGACATTGATCTTATTCTTGGGATGGATTGGCTTTCTCAGCATGATGCTCACATTGATTGTGCAAAGAAGGAAGTCAAGCTTACTCATTCCAACGAAGACGTGATTATCTTCGCCTCTCGAGATAACACAATCAGGCTATTCTCTCTCAATGACAAGGGCGAGATTAATGCCATCTCTCAAATTCCGGTGGTCAATGAATACTAAGATGTTTTCCCTGAAGAGCTTCCAGGCATGCCTCCGCATCGTCAAGTTAAATTCGTCATTGAACTAGAGCCCGGTACCGAGCCAGCATGCCGGCGTCCGTACAAACTTTCCCTTGAAGAGTTGAAGGAGTTGAAGAAACAACTCGATGAGCAAGAGCGTATGGGTCTAATCAGGCCTAGCACTTCTCCTTGGGGCTGTGGTGTCTTATTTGTCAAGAAGAAGGATGGCACGGAGCGCCTTTGCGTTGATTACCGGCCTTTGAACAAGAAGACAATAAAGAACAAGTATCCGCTCCCCAACATCAATGAATTGTTCGAGCATCTCACAGGAGCAAAAGTATTCTCAAAGCTCGATCTCCGGATGGGTTATCACCAGATCCATATTTGTGAAGAAGATATTCACAAGACTGCATTCAGAACAAGCTACGGCTCCTATGAATACACAGTCATGTCTTTCGGCCTCGCTAATGCTCCACCCACCTTCTCGAGAATGATGCACTACATATTCAACCCCTACACCAACGAATTTGTGCTTGTCTATCTGGATGACATCTTGGTATTCTCCAAGAATGAAGAGGATCACGAAAAGCACCTCCGTCTGGTTCTCGACAGACTCCGTGAACATAAGTTCTATGCCAAGTTCTCCAAGTCCGAATTCCGCCTCGATAAGATCTTGTATCTGGGCCATATCATCTCTGCTGACGGTATTGCTGTCAACCCCGAGAAAGTTGAAGCGATTGTCAACTGGGAACCCCCTCAGAACGTCAAGCAACTCCGAAGCTTCCTTGGCCTTGCTAGCTATTGCAGAAGGTTCATTGAGAACTTCTCCAAGATTTCCAAGCCTCTTTCCAACTTGCTGCAGAAGAATGTCAAGTATAGCTGGTCTCCGGATTGTGATGTGGCATTCAAAACTCTCAAAGAAAAGCTCATCTCTGCTCCGGTTCTTACTCCTCCAGATGAGTCCAAGCCCTACGAAGTATTCTGTGATGCTTCTCTTCAAGGACTTGGTGGTGTTCTAATGCAAGACAAGAAAATTGTGGCATACACTTCTCGTCAATTGAAGCCAAGTGAGAAGAACTACCCCACACATGATCTCGAGCTAGCAGCAGTGGTACACGCTTTGATCACGTGGAGACACCTTCTGTTGGGCAGGAAAGTCGACATCTTCACCGATCACAAGAGCTTGAAGTACATCTTCACACAGCCAGACTCGTTGGGTTGAGATGATCCAATAGTATGATCCAAGCATCGAATACACACCTGGCAAGGACAATGTCATTGCAGATGCCTTGAGTAGAAAGGCATATTGCAATAGTCTCCTTATCAAGCCGTTCCAGCCTGAGCTTTGTGAAGCTTTCAGGAAGCTCAACCTCCAAGTTGTTCCGCAAGGATTTCTTGCAAATCTTCAAGTTGCTCCTACCTTGGAAGATCTGATTCGTGAGGCCCAACTCAGTGATGCTATGGTGCAGAAAGAGAAACATGGTATTGCAAAGGGTACTCCCAAATACAAGTGCTATCGCGTTGATGAGAGAGATACCTTGTTCTTTGAGGACAGACTTGTGGTTCCCAAGGGTGATCTCAGGAAGCTCATAATGAACGAAGCACATGACTCCCTCCTCTCGATTCATCCTAGAAGTTCCAAGATGTACCAAGACCTCAAGCAATCTTACTGGTGGACACACATGAAAAGGGAGATTGCCCAATTCGAGAATGAATGTGATGTCTGCAGAAGAGTGAAGGCAGAGCATCAACGTCCAGCCGGTCTCCTCCAACCTCTTCCTATTCTCGAGTGGAAATTCGACCACATTGAAATGGATTTCGTCACTGGGTTTCCCAAGTCCATGAAGGGGAATGGGTTCTATCTTTGTGGTGATTGACAAGCTTACCAAAGTAGCTCACTTCCTTCCAGTCAAAGAATCCATCAATGCAGCTCAGCTGGCAGAGTTGCACACTTCCAGAATTGTGTCCTTACATGGCATTCCTCAAGTTATCTCCTCAGACCGTGGAAGTTTGTTCACATCCAAGTTCTGGGACTCCTTCCAGTCTGCCATGGGCACTAAGATCCGTTTCAGCACTGCGTTTCATCCTCAGACTAGTGGTCAAGTCGAAAGAGTGAACCAGATCCTCGAAGACATGCTTAGAGCTTGTGTCATCTCTTTTGGCATGAAGTGGGAATATTGCCTTCCGTTTGCCGAGTTCTCTTACAACAACATTTTCCAAGCAAGCGCCGGCAAAGCTCCGTTTGAAATCCTCTATGGCAGAAAGTGCCTTACTCCTCTCAACTGGTCCGAGACTGGTGAATGTCAACTTCTTGGCAATGACTTGATCTCAGAAGCCGAAGAGATGTGCAAAGTCATACGTGAGAATCTCAAGGCCGCTCAGTTGCGTCAGAAGAGCTACTATGACGGCAAGCATCGTTATTTGGCCTTCAACATTGGGGATCATGTCTATCTCCGTGTTTCTCCTATGAAAGGAACCCAAAGATTCGGTATCAAAGGCAAGCTTGCTCCTAGATACATGGGCCCTTTCAAGATCCTTGGCAAAAGAGGCGATCTAGCCTATCAACTCGAGCTTCCTTCCAACTTCGCTAATGTTCATGATGTGTTTCACGCATCTCAACTCCGCAAGTGCTTCAAGACACCTGAACGCACCATTCCGTTCGAGGAGATAGATCTTTAACAAGACTTGTCTTACCGTGAGTACCCCGTTACTATTCTTGAAGAAACCGAGCGCAAGACCCACAAGAAGTCAATAAAGTTCTTGAAAGTCAAGTGGTCACAACATACCGACCGAGAAGCAACGTGGGAACGAGAAGATCACCTTCGTTCCGAGTATCCTTCCTTCTTCCAGTCCTAGATCTCGGTACGAGATCTTTTCGTAGTAGAAGAGAGTTTGTAATGCCCCAGATGTAACACTTTCCCAATATGGCAATATTTGAACTTTGGCTTCATCAATTCCTTTCCGGGCTCTTCTTTCATTTCGGTTTTCTCGTTTTGTCGTGTGCGTGTGTGCATTTCATCCATGTCATGTTGTCATGTGCATTGCATTGCATTTGTGTTGTCACTTGCATCCGGTTCCACTCATCTCTTCCCGTTGTCCGTTTCGAGATCCGACGCTCTCACACGTGCCCGTGGCTTCCCCGAGTCCTTCTTTCGTGTGTGGCCGTGTAACGTTTCCGGAATGGCGTGAGACTTGTCGTACGATGTTGTTTTGGTACGTGTAGGCCGCATGTGAAGTTTCGTCGTGTTTGGAGTTTGTTTGGTACTCCAACGGTTAACCTAGTGGGCTACAAAAACCTCTTCTTTGAGGCCCAAGACCCTCTCCACAACAGCCCACTAACCCAGCACAACCCTTCCCATCATCTCGGTCGTCGATTTGTGATCGCGTGGCCGAAAACCGCTCCCCATTTGGAGTCTCCTAGCTCCTTGTGCCTATAAAAACGCCCCCCATGTCATTTTTCGTCCAAAAACCCTAGTTCTCGCCCATACGCGCCGCCGGAAACGTCCGGATGGACCGGACGCGTCTGCCCGCCGCCTCCACACCAGCCAGGTGACGCCACGTGGCAGTTCGCCGCCTCCACCGCCGCACCAGCCCACCAGGGCCCGAGGTCGGCCCGTCCCGGGCCGAGCCCCGCGCCGCCAGCCCCGCTTCTTCCTCCACGCCGGGCAACCACCGCCGCCGGCCGTTCTCCGCCCGCCGCCGCCCGTTTCCCCGCCGGCCCGAGCTCACCGCCGAGGAGCTCCGCCGCCATCCTCCTCCGGCGACTCCGCGACGCCGCCGGGCCGCGTCCCCGCCGCCGTTGGGGTCCGCCACCGCCGGGCCGCGTCCTCACCGCCGGCGCCCCGCCGGGCCTCCCACCGGCCGGATCCAGCCGCCAAATCGAGGGCCGCCGCCCCCTCGCCAGCTCCCGTCGGGCGAGCGCCGCCCGATCCCGATCCAGTTCCGCCCCGAAACCCTAACGGGTCCGGGTTCCGCGCGCGCGCCCGATCCGCCCGTGACCCGATCCGATCTGGAGGTTGACCCTGTTTTTCCTCTAAGTCTCTTGTTAATTTTGTTGTCTGATGGCATTTTGTGATGGCTGTATCTTTTAGTGTGCTAGTCCGATTTGAGCATCTGATATGTCAAAATGATCGTGGTGATGTTCACTACGTTTTGTTCCATTGTGTCATGCATGGTTGAGTCCATCTAGAGGTCTTAATCTTCGTGACAAGAGTGCTACTTGATGTAAACTGCTGCTACTTGTTATTTTCATGCCATGTTTGAGATGTGATAACTTGGTGCATGTTTATCCAAATGAAGCAAATGAGATGTCAAAATGTTCATCATGAGATGCTCTACATGTTGGGTGCTGTAGCATGCATGTTAGGGTTCTTATTGCCATGTTAATCTCTGTTGCAAAAGTGCATGTGGCTGTTAAGTTTTGTAACATGTTATGAGATGCTGATTTGAAGAGCTCGGTGCTATTGTTGTGTTTGTCCCCTTGTCACATGCCTAGATGTTTTACAATCTCCTTAATGTGGTCTTTGCTGTGGTGCAAACCATTTTCCATGACATGCCTTGAGGTGACTTAAACATGCTTGCAAACATGCCATGCCAACATAACTGTTTTAACACTTAGTGAAATTTTGGCTAAGTCTGGAATCTGTCATATCCTGATGCTATGTTTGCTTGATGCCCTAGGCAAATCCATGCTAGTTTTGGGGTGGCCATTGATAATTCCTTGCTGTATATGTTGTTTTCTATCCATTCATGTCCTCACTTGCTCATATGGGTTGCTGTAGCTTATTTATTTCTTGCTCCCAAGTTGCTATAAAATATTACAGTCAGGTTTTTAATGTCATGATCAAATGTTGTAGCTTGTTGCTATTGATCCATGCCTCCTATGGAGTTGCTCCAATGGAGTTGTTTGCTGTAGGATATGTCTACTTCATGTCCATGCTTCTTGCCACCATGTTTTAGTGCTGTAGAGTATATATTTCTTGCTCCAAACTTGCTATGTGGCTGTTAATTTCAGCTTTGCCTTGAATCTTGTTTCGTGTGTATGTGTTGAACCGTTGCTCAGTTTTGAGCAAGTCCTATATGAAACTTGAGTGATTTTGCATGTAGAATCATAATATCATCTTGTTTACATGTTTGGAGTATGTATGCTTGATGTTTGGGTGCATCTTGCACCGTTGTCATGCTTAACTTGTTTTGCTCATATCTTCTAGACCGTAGCTCCGTTTTAAACAAACTTTATATGAAACTTGACTAGAATTTCGTGTAGATCATCTTGGTGCATGTTAACTTGCTGTTTAACAACCTTAACTTAAAGTTTGTTCAGATATGGACCATTTTCAACTTATGCATATGAGGACTTACCGGATTTGCTTACGTTGATTCCGGCCTCATTTAATCTTGTTGTCTTGTGTTGTTTCTCTGTGCTTCCTATCTTGCCATGTTTTGCATCATATATAGACTTGTCTTGCATCATACTTGCTTGAGCATATTGCCATGTTCTTGTGTTGTTTCTCTGTGCTTCCTACCTTGCCATGTATTGCATCATATATAGACTTGTCATGCATCAGAAGTGCATCATACGTGCATCCTGTTGTTTGTGCACTGCACCTTGTTTGATTTCGTGCCTCATGTGTTCTTGTGTTGAGTAGAGCCGGAAGCCGAGACCGAGAGCGAGAACGAGGTTACTACCGAAGTTGAGTACGAGGAGCCGTCTTACGATCCCATCGACGACTCAACAGGCAAGATGACCTGACCCAGATATCATTACTATCTTTGCCTATTGCTAGAAGTCTCGCTCTTTAGCTCATTGCCTCGATGCCCATGTTTGTTTGTCAGCCTCCTATTGTAACCATGAACCTGTCTAACCACCCAACCTAGCAAACCTTTGTTTGGCTACGTAAGCTTCGCTCAGTCCCTCTTATAGCATTGCTAGTTGCAGGAGAAGATTTGAAGATTCTTGCTTCATGTTGAAGTTATTGTTGGGATATCACACTATATAAAGTCTTAAACTAAATCATCTATATATTGGTAATGGGTGGAAGGCTAAGCCTCTTGCTTGGTGATTTGTTCCACTCATGTCGCCCTAGGAACCGTATAAACCGGTGTTATGTTCCTTGATTATGCGTTCCTAACACGGTTGGGGTTATGGGACCCCCTCGATAACCCGCTTAGCGCTAAACCTTTTCCAGCAAGGCCCAACATTGGTACTCCATTTTCCTAATAACTAAAACTTGCATAGGGACTAGCTATCCCCTTTTATTAATCAACCCCCGGGCCAGTGCTCCACATGAGTGTTGGTCCAACCTAGAGCAGCTTGCGGCACCGCCCCTTGGCAACTCAGGGTATCTGGATGTTGTAACCATAGCTCGTCCGGTCGTGGCCTAAGACTAGATACGCACGGCTACTGTCAGGGTGTCGGCACGCCGGGAGGTCTTGCTGGATTAGTTTTACCTATGTCGGTATATCTTGAGCACGGGATTCCGAGAATACTCGGGCCTTCCCACCTTGGAGTTGCGACTCCGCAGATCGTGAGCTTGTCATGGGCTAAGTTGGGACACCCCTGCAGGGTTTTGAACTTTCGAAAGCCGTGCCCGCGGTTATGTGTGATGGCTTCTCGCCCCTCGTTGGTTACCCCAAGTGGAAGGTTGAGATGTAGCGTAGCGGCAAATTTCCCTTGGCAAAGGTACCAATGATCGAATCCCGTGAGACTTCGAGGGTCGACAAGTAGGTGTCAACGGCGCCAGAAACTTAGCGGTTGACGGGACCTGCACACAGATACAGATAACTTTGCTCCCAACGAGTACAGAGAGGTTGTCAATCCCTCCGGCCTTGTTGTTTACAAAGGATAAAACACAAGAGATAATAATGATAGCTATGATTGCAACTAGGAAATAAAAACAGGAAGTAAATAGAAGGTGTGATCAGCGGTGGTAATATGGACCGGGGTCCCATGATGTTCACTAGTGATGTCTCTCTCCCAAAAGACGATAAAACAGCAAAGCGAGGTAAACAAATTACAGCTGGGCAATTGACAGGATTATGTGCGCAAACCAATGCTAACTATGGTGCAAAGAAAGGTAGAGGCTCAAAAGCATGGGCGGTACACAACGGCAAGTAGACCAAAATCCATCTGCATCTACTACTAATCATCCACCTTGAGATATCTATCCAGAACATCTCGCTGGTATTAAGTTGCGAATCCCACCCAAAGTGTAAACTCAAAGCAACAAACAACTACATTAAAAGAACTTTGCGTAAAGTAAACAATCCTTGCACCCGCAAGTACAAGCACCGTTGTTTTCTCCCTTGTGGCAACAACACATCCCCTAGACTCATGTTTCTGTCACTCAAGCTAGTCATCAGGGGGCATGAACCCACAATCAAGCATAACGCTCCCTCTTGGAGTTACTACCTACTACTTGGCCAAAGCAATAAACGGCAACGGAGAACATTCAAGAATTACTCAAGAACAAAGATATAAAAGAGGTGAATCAAATATATTACTCAAACACAATCTGAACATAGTCTCATAATCCATCAGATCCAAGCAAACTCATAAAAGCAACAGCAGAAAGATTACATATGTGCCTCGATCATGTAGGGCAGCTCACGAGGTCTAAACCATGAAGAGCAAAGAGGGGAGGAGAACATCACATAGCTACTGATCATGGACCCATGGTCCAAGGTGGACTACTCACGACTCATCCGGGAAGCGTCCATGGTGGTGGAGAAGCTCCCGGTGGTGGTTCTCCCCTCCGGCAGGGTGCCGGGAAGAGTTCTCCTGATGCTCTCGATCTTGGAAGCGCTGCGGCGGCGGAACAGAGGCGAGATCGCGAAAAAGGGTTCTGTCCTCGAGGGTTTCAGGACGAGAGGGATATATAGGCGAAGGGGGCATCCAGAGGCGGAGCAGGGGCCCCAGGCGCCCCCCTGGCGCGGCCAGGGGTGGAGCCGCGCCAGGTGGCCGCCTGGGCCTCCCCTGGCTTCCCTCTGGCCCATCTTTGGTTCTTCGCGAAGCTTCCTGTACGCTGAATTTTCCTATATTTTTTCTGGAATTTTTGGAGCACTTTTAATATGGGGGAAACCTGAAATAGAAAAACAGCAGAAAACAGGAACTGACACTGTGGTGCACTGAGTTAATAGGTTAGTCCAAATATGATCAAAAGTGTATTGAAGTGAATCAATATCATAGCAATATCACACAAAAGAAGCATGGAGCAAGCAGAAATTATAGATACGTTTTGGACGTATCAACATCCCCAAGCTTAATTCCTGCTCGCCCTCGAGTAGGTAAACGATAACAAGCATAATTTCTGTGGTGACATGCTACGAACCATATAAGAACTTTTTAAGTAAAGCAATCAAGGCATGTAATTCAATTCAAGTCATAACAAGCAAGAGTCTATATTAGCCTTGTAACAAGCAACATAAGAACATAAAGGTGCAAGAGCTCTCGCTGTCCGTGACTCGACTCTCTCCAAATGGTGTTTGCGTGCAAGAAAGGGGATAGGGATATACGAGAGAGTAAAACATAGTTTTTGTATTGTTGAGAACTTAATCTACTAAAGTTTCACACTTGGTCTTCTTTGGAATCTTATCTTGACTCATCCCCAGACCACTAGCCAGGTACAAGTCAAAATGATCCACTCCCTTTCGATATTTTGAGCACTCATGCAATGGATGAGCGTAAGCAAGAAAGTTGACACTTAGGATGGCAAAGAGAGAAAAATGATGAAGGGGGAAGACAAAAAAGGTGTGAAAGGCTCACATCAATGAGGACAATCATAGGCAAGAGAAAGCCAAATGATAGATATGATGTGATGAGTAGGGATTGCCATGCAACGGATGCACATATGAGCTAAGGTAAGCTCTCCAATGGAACTAGTGGGGGTGCATCCAACTTGCTCGCTCAAGAAGACCTAGAGCTCTTTTGAGGAGGCTCATCATTGGAATATACAAGCCAAGTTCTATAGTGTGAAGGTCCCCACATAGCTATATGCATGAATGATAATCTCTATGGAGTACAAGGTATAAGATGAAGTACAAGTGTGGATCTCTCAAAAGGAATAGTAGTGTGCCCCCTTCTCTCTTTTTATTTCTTTTTCTCTTTTATTTTTATTTTTTGTGGCCTCAATGGCTCTTTCTATTTAACTCTCATTTGTCCTCTTTGGGATCTTTTGATTTTGTCCTCTTTGGGATATTTTCCTCACTTTAGGGGCAACACTCTACAAATTACAAGAAGTATAGAAGATCTTTCACACTTTACAAGAGTAGTCAACATAAAGAAGATGAAACTATCATGATGTATGCAAATGTATGCCTCTGCCAGTGTAGCAGGATATGCAATGATACTAGCGCGTCATGTAGCAATGATTAGGGCAAGGCCCAACTAGCATGCGGCTCATCGATCAAGCAAAAGGCATGTATGACATGAAGATCAAGTCATGAGAAGATGGATGTTGCATGGCAATGTATCTCGGAAAGGCTATGGAAATGCCTTGATTGGTAGGTATGGTGGCTGTTTTGAGGAAGGATATAATGAGGCTTATGATGACAGAGCGTATCGTGCCAAGGATTTGGATGCACCGGCGAAGTATGCGCCAACTCTCGAGGTGAGAAAGGGCAATGCACGGTACCGAAGAGGCTAGAAAAATATGGCTAGGTGGAAGTGTCAACTTTCGAATACTCACATTAGTCCGAAGAACTCATGCACTTATTATCGGTAACTCTCAATCTAATTAGGAGGTTCACAAAGAGACAAGTACCCCGAGGAGGAGTGTATGGGGGTTTGGTTATCCTTGCGCATCCTCGACTCATGGTACGTGAGTGTACTCTAATATTCGATCCCTCCAAAGATTAGTGATCCATCTAGTAGCTAAAGTTCTCAACTATTTTGTAGGTTTTCGAAAATAAACACGGATTGCCCAAAATACGACACCTATCACTAATAGGCTAAAGCTCTTGACACCAAAAGTTCAGACATTACTCATGGCAATACCTCAAAACTATTGCAAGTTACTACTAAAATTAAATAGCAACCTCAATTACCTACTTTAAGTTAAGACACACAACTCAGTGCAACAGGCAAACTCTCTTAACAAGATAAACATGAAAACTCAAGAGAGTTCAGCAACCAACTAAACAAAAGCTCTTTAAAAAGAAAAGCATGAAAACTAAGAGCTAAACATGACAGCAGCTATGGAAAGACAAAGAACACACACAGCAAAGATAAGCATGAAAATCCTATGTTGTGTTCTAGGTTGAAGTGGAGCGTGTTTCTCTCCCACACAAAGAAAGCTGGGTTCTAACTTGTTATGAACAGCAAGCAAAGCTAAAGAAAACTAAAAAAGAAACTAAGAGCAAGACGCTCCAAGCATAGCACATAACGCATGACGTGATAAAATTATAGTGGAACGAAAGACGAACTGATAATTGTTGATGGAGAAGGGGATGCATGGGGGCATCCCCAAGCTTAGACGCTTGAGTCTTCTTGAATATTTCTTGGGGGTGCACGGGGGCATCCCCAAGCTTGAGCGTTTGACCCTCCTGAATCTTCTTTTATCATCTTCCCTCGCACACTTGAAAACTCCCTTCATACATAACTCATCATAATCTGATTAGCGAGGTTAGTACCCACAATAAAATAATTTTTTCCCTACTGGAAATAAAGATAATCTTGAAGAGCTACTGTTTCTCAAGATTGCAAAAAGGTTTTTGCAAAGAAAAAGCAAGCTCAAGGTTTGCAAAACGAAGAAAAGGCAAAACAGGACAGAATCTGTGAAAAACAGAACAGTAGGTAGTAAATAATTTTTTCGGGGCACTTCTGCAACTCAAATAAGAAAACTCAGAACAGATGCTCGAAAGCCAATTGTATAGAGCACGCTGTCAAAAAAATTCAGATCAAAAAGATGATCTGGTGATTTTATTCGAATTTTTCTGTCCAAGGACAGAATCTGTTTTCTGGACAGCACGTCACAACTTTTGAACTTTCTTGCAATCGGAGGCTAAACTTGGCACAAAGCTGAAAAGAAAAGATACAATGATGATGCTACTATAGTAACAAACATCAAGACACAATAAAAGCAAAATAAAACCTAATTCGTTGTGGGCTGCCTCCCAAAAGCGCTTTCTTTTATACCTTTAAGCTAGGCATGATGCAAAAAGGAGGAATCAAAAGTCATCATAATAATCGGAGTTATAAATTGCTTCAAATAGTTCCTCAACAAGTTCATCCTTGTTCCTTCTAGGAAAGGGGTACGTACCTTTTTCCTTCCCACGTAGGCGGATTTGTCCCTTACCTATATCGATGAAGCCTTTTACGGCTCGGAGGAAGTCCCTTACAAGCACTATATTTCATTGGTTTGGCTTCATGATGAAGAAATCAACCATTGCAATCCCTTTAAGGAATGTAACTGGTACGTCTTTTATTCTTCCCTGGATCTCATAAATATCTCCATTAGCATGTTCATGATAGGATGATAATTTGTCCATGTTAAATTTTAAAGAATCATGAACAATTTTTGGCATAGTAGAAACCATAGATCCAATATCACAATAAGCAAGGAAGTCTTGATTAAAGATGCTAATCCTAACAAAAGGCTCCCAATCATTGTCTATTTCAAAAATATCTCTCTTATTGGGTTTGGGTTTCTCTACCTTCATCAAGTCTAGATCATCCATTCTCTTCTCAATAGTAGCAAGTCTATCTATGACAGTATCAAAACTATGACCATAAACAAAGTAACTAGATAGACCATGTATAATTTCAAGAGCTCTAGCTTCATCACACTCTAGGAAATCTCCTTCAGCTATAATATCAAGAGAGTGTTTACACCATTTAAAAAGACCATGGTAAAAATTTCTAAGCACAATTTTTATAGGTATCCAAAGCATAATTCTCCTATGTGCATCAGAAATTCTGTCCCATGCCTTCTTCATATTTTCTCCATCCCTTTGATGGAAATCTAGAACTTCTGATTCCCTCAAAGCACCAAGTCCTAACATGCTTGACTAAACAGAAAGGACTACTAACAGAAAAGCAAATAATTTTTTTGTGATTTTTGATAAAGGACACTAAAGCAAAAACTGAAAGGTAAACTAACAAGACTAAAAAGCAAAGATAAAAGATAGCGTGCAACTCCCCTAGCTTGAAGAGTGGAGTCCCCGGCAACGGCGCCATAAACTTGCTTGATGGCTTCTCGCCCCTCGTTGGTTACCCCAAGTGGAAGGTTGAGATGTAGCGTAGCGGCAAATTTCCCTTGGCAAAGGTACCAAGGATCGAATCACGTGAGACTCCGAGGGTCGACAAGTAGGTGTCAACGGCGCCAGAAACTTAGCGGTTGACGGGACCTGCACACAGATACAGATAACTTTGCTCCCAACGAGTACAGAGAGGTTGTCAATCCCTCCGGCCTTGTTGTTTACAAAGGATCAAACACAAGAGATAATAATGATAGCTATGACTGCAACTAGGAAATAAAAACAGGAAGTAAATAGAAGGTGTGATCAGCGGTGGTAATATGGACCGGGGTCCCATGATGTTCACTAGTGATGTCTCTCTCCCAAAAGACGATAAAACAGCAAAGCGAGGTAAACAAATTACAGCTGGGCAATTGACAGGATTATGTGCGCAAACCAATGCTAACTATGCTGCAAAGAAAGGTAGAGGCTCAAAAGCATGGGCGGTACGCCAAGGCAAGTAGACCGAAATCCATGTGCATCTACTACTAATCATCCACCTTGAGATATCTATCCAGAACATCTCGCTGGTATTAAGTTGCGAATCCCACCCAAAGTGTAAACTCAAAGCAACAGACAACTGCATTAAAAGAACTTTGCGTAAAGTAAACAATCCTTGCACCCGCAAGTACAAGCACCGTTGTTTTCTCCCTTGTGGCAACAGCACATCCCCTAGACTCATGTTTCTGTCACTCAAGCTAGTCATCAGGGGGCATGAACCCACAATCAAGCATAACGCTCCCTCTTGGAGTTACTACCTACTACTTGGCCAAAGCAATAAACAGCAATGGAGAACATGCAAGAATTACTCAAGAACAAAGATATAAAAGAGGTGAATCAAATATATTACTCAAACACAATCTGAACATAGTCTCATAATCCATCCGATCCCAGCAGACTCAGCAAAGCAACAACAGAAAGATTACATATGTGCCTCGATCATGTAGGGCAGCTCACGAGGTCTAAACCATGAAGAGCAAAGAGGGGAGGAGAACATCACATAGCTAATGATCATGGACCCATGGTCCAAGGTGGACCACTCACGACTCATCCGGGAAGCGTCCATGGTGGTGGAGAAGCTCCCGGTGGTGGTTCTCCCCTCCGGCAGGGTGCCGGGAAGAGTTCTCCTGATGCTCCCGATCTTAGAAGCGCTGCGGCGGCGGAACAGAGGCGAGATCGCGAAAAAGGGTTCTGTCCTCGAGGGTTTCGGGACGAGAGGGATATATAGGCGAAGGGGGGCAGCCAGAGGCGGAGCAGGGGCCCCAGGCGCCCCCCTGGCGCGGCCAGGGTTGGGGCCGCGCCAGGTGGCCGCCTGGGCCTCCCCTGGCTCCCCTCTGGCCCATCTTTGGTTCTTCGCGAAGCTTCCTATACGCTGATTTTTCCTATATTTTTCCTGGAATTTTTGGAGCACTTTTAATATGGGGGAAACCTGAAATAGAAAAACAGCAGAAAACAGGAATTGGCACTGTGGTGCACTGAGTTAATAGGTTAGTCCAAATATGATCAAAAGTGTATGGAAGTGCATCAATATCATAGCAATATCACACAAAAGAAGCATGGAGCAAGCAGAAATTATAGATACGTTTTGGACGTATCAATGTGGCAGATGGGAATTTGTTAATATCCGGTTGTAGAAAACTTGACACCATGTTCAGAACACACTACCAGCGTGAGTAACCATGACGGTCATTTTCCGAAAGGGGTTCGGGAAGTGAACACGGTGGGGTTATGTTTGACGTTCTTAGATAGGATCACTTCGTGATCACTTTGACGCTCGTGGCACTTCTCTTCTCGCTCTAAACACGTCAGCTAGTGCTAGTGCTGCTGCAACCTTTATTCTTTCTTCAGCCTTGTTCCACACCCAAGGCTTAGATAGTTTTGCTACCCGGGAACGGGATTGCTGAGTCCTCCATGGCTCACAGATTCTACACCACACCAGATGCGGGTACCATGGTGAACTACTCAGGTGACGGCACATAGTTGTACTGGGAGTACGATGAAGAACGTAGTCGATACTATGTGCACTACCCTGATGATCAGTAGTGGTTTCTACTAGGGGTGATTCGGACATGTGGCTTTATGTATTTGGTATCTTTCATTTGGATCTTCACCCATAGTCGGGTTGTGATGTTTTGGATGATGATTTGCTTATGTAATGTATTGTGTGACGTGGCGAGTGTAAGCCAACTATCCTTTTGCAATTTCATCCCTATTTTTACATGAGTCGGCAAAGATACCAAACTTGAGATCATTCCAGAATGGGCTTATACCTTTAAGTCGTGCCTCGACACGTAGGAGGTATAGTCCCATCCTGGGCATTACAGTGGCCTTGCCACAAATACGATGTCAACTAGAAGATCATGCATGGCAATATGACAATATGATGCGTGTCATATGAACGGAACGGTGGAAAGTTGCATGGCAATATATCTCGGAATGGCTATGGAAATGCCATGATAGGTAGGTATGGTGGCTGTTTTGAGGAACAATATGGTGGCTGTTTTGAGGAAGGATATATAGCGGGTTTATGGTACCGGCGAAAGTTGCGCGGTACAAGAGAGGCTAGCAATGGTGGAAGGGTGAGAGTGCGTATAATCCATGGACTCAACATTAGTCATAAGAACTCATATACTTATTGCAAAAATCTACGAGTCATCAAAACAAAGCAATCAACGCATGCTCCTAGGGGGAGGTTGGTAGGAGTTAACCATCGCACGCCCCCAACCTCCACACAAAGGTTGGCACTCTACAAATATCTCATGCTCTAACTTCGTCACATAGCGGTTCACCATATGTGCATGATACGGGAATCACTAACCTTAACACAAGTATTTCTCAATTTCATAATAACTCCACTAGCATGACTCTAATATCACTATCCTCATGTCTCAAAACAATTATCAAGCATCCAACATCTCTTTCTATTCAATGCACTTGGTGTGAATTTTTTTACTACATTGACATTGGATGTCTATCATGTGAAGACTAGTTTCTTTAGCCTAAACACATTACCATGATGTTTTAATAGACTCTCAAATAGATATAAGTGAAGCATGAGAGTTTAATAATTTCTACAAAATATTACCACCACCGTGCTCTAAAAGATATAAGTGAAGCACTAGAGCAAAAACTATTCAACTCAACAGATATAAGTGAAGCACATAGGGTGTTCTAACAATTTATAGGT
Source organism: Secale cereale (assembly GCA_902687465.1). NCBI lineage: Eukaryota > Viridiplantae > Streptophyta > Magnoliopsida > Poales > Poaceae > Secale > Secale cereale. Next base: position 182,873,687 of record LR738713.1, on the reverse strand, counting down.
CATATTTAACTCTCTCAAATAGGTGTGTCCAGCAAGGATGATTGTGGCAAACTAACAAGAAAAGACTCAAATTTTACAAGACGCTCCAAGCAAAACACATATCATGTTGCGAATAAAAATATAGCTTCAAGTATAGTTACCGATGGATGAAAACGAAAGAGGGGATGCCTTCCCGGGGCATCCCCAAGCTTAGGCTTTTTATTATCTTGAATTTTCTTGGGGTGCCATGGTAATCCCCAAGCTTAGGCCTTTGCTACTCCTTGTTCCATAGTCCATCAAAGCAATACTCAAAACTTGAAAACTTCACAACACAAAACTTAGACAAAAATTCTCGTGAGCTCAGTTAGTATGAGAAAGCAAGCCACTACTCAAAGTTACAGCAATGAATTCATTATTTGTTTATATTGGTGTTAAACCTACTGTACTCCAACTTCTCTATGGTTCATATCCTCCAATATTACTCATAGATGCATCAGAATAAGCAAACAACACAGGAAAAATAGAATCTGTCAAAGACAGAACAGTCTGTAGTAATCTGCAGGGTTCGCCTACTTCTGGAACTCCAAAAAATTCAAACTAAATTGTTAAATTTGTGCAATTTTTCTAACAATCAGCATAAAAATTAATCAACTAAAAATCATGCTCCAGTAAAATCCCACGACTACTTTAGCAAGCGCTAACGATTCTGTTTTTCACAGCAAGATCATATAAACTTCACACAAGTTTTCCCAAAGGTTCTACTTGGCACAAACACTAAACAAAACATGAAACCACATCTAATTAGAGTCTAGATGCAATATTCATTTCCTAACAGCAACAAAAACAAAAAACATAAAATTGGGTTGCCTTCCAACAAGCGCTATTGTTTTACGCCCCTAGCTAGGCACGATACAAGATAGATCTAGGTATTGCCATCCTTGGAAGGCAATTCTTTAATTAAGCACATGTGATTCTTGGGCCCGTCTTTGTCCCTATGAATAATAAAACTCTTGGGCAAGAAATCAAGAAATTCTAAAGTGTCAAAAGGGTCTCTTGCAAAAGTAAGAAAATTAGGGTGAACACTTATGGATTTGAGATCCGCAAGTCTAGAAGTTTCACCCTTGTCTTTAGGGACATACATGAACTTAGATAATTTAGTGGAGGTATTTGGAGTAGTTTTTATAAAGGAAAGAGCGGAACCCACATTAGTGATAACATCCTCAAGCTTATTGATTCTAGTAAAATCCTGATCTAGCTTTTCTTTAACTATGGGCTCTTTTTCCTTAAGATTTTACAGAACAACTCCTACCTTGGATCCATATTGGGTGATTTCATTATGAATTTTTCTATCCAAGTTTTCTACCAATTCTACTGTAGCAACTTTGTTTTAAATGATTTCTAACCTTTGCATAACATGCTCCAAAGTTAAAACGGTCCCATTAACCATAAGAGGTGGTGAGCCAAATAATTCAGTCATAGCTTTATAATAATCAACGGTGTGGCTACCCAAGAAATTCCCTCCGGTAATGGTATCTAAGATAAATCTATTCCACGAAGTTACGCCAACATAAAAATTGCGAAGAAGCACGGAAGTGGAAAACTGAAGGAAATATGCCCTAGAGGCAATAATAAAGTTGTTATTTATATTTCCTTATATCATGATAAATGTTTATTATTCATGCTAGAATTGTATTAACCGGAAACTTAGTACATGTGTGAATACATAGACAAAACAGAGTGTCCCTAGTATGCCTCTACTAGACTAGCTCATTGATCAAAGATGGTTATGTTTCCTAACCATAGACATGAGTTGTCATTTGATCAACGGGATCACATCATTAGGAGAATGATGTGATGGACAAGACCCATCCGTTAGCATAGCACTATGATCGTTTAATTTTACTGCTATTGCTTTCTTCATGACTTATACATGTTCCTATGACTATGAGATTATGCAACTCCCGAATACCGTAGGAACACCTTGTGTGCTATCAAACGTCACAGGTGTCTCCGAAAGTATTCGTGGTGTTGGCATAGATCAAGATTAGGATTTGTCACTCCGAGTGTCGGAGAGGTATCTCTGGGCTCTCTCGGTAACACACATCACAATAAGCCTTGCAAGCAAAAGACTAATGAGTTAGTCACGAGATGATGTGTTACGGAACGAGTAAAGAGACTTGCCGGTAACGAGATTGAACTAGGTATGGAGATACCGATGATCGAATCTCGGGCAAGTAACATACCGATGACAAGAGGAACAACGTATGTTGTTATGCGGTTTTGACCGATAAAAGATCTTCGTAGAATATGTAGGAGCCAATATGAACATCCAGGTTCCGCCATTGGTTATTGACCGGATATGAGTCTCGGTCATGTCTACATAGTTCTCGAACCCGTAGGGTCCGCACGCTTAACGTTTGATGACGATCGGTATTATGAGTTTATGAGTTTTGATGTACCGAAGGTAGTTCGGAGTCCCGGATGAGATCACGAACATGACGAGGAGTCTCGGAATGTCCGAGACATAAAGATTGATATATTGGACAACTATATTCGGACACCGGATGTGTTCCGGAAAAGTTTCGGATTTAACGGGATTGCCGGAGGGGGTTACCGGAACCCCCTACGAGGGGGGATGGTCCATAGTGGGCCTTATGGAAAAGAGAGAGGCAGCCCATAGGGGCTGGCCGGCGCCCCACCTAGGGTTCCTAGTTGGACTAGGATTGGGAGGCGCCACCTCTCCTTCTTTTCCTTTCCCTCTCTTCCTTCTTTGGTAGTTCCTACTAGGAATAGGATTGCAATCCTATTCCTAGTAGGATTGCACTCCTAGCCGCACCATAGAAGGGCCGGCCGGCCTCCCCCCTTGCTCCTTTATATACGGGGGCAGGGGGGCACCCAAAGACACACAAGTTGAATTGTTCCAGCCGTGTGCGGTGCCCCCCTCCACAGAAACACACCTCGGTCATACCGTCGCGGTGCTTAGGCGAAGCCCTGCGCCGGTGAATACATCATATCCGTCACCACGCCGTCGTGCTGACGAAACTCTCCCGTGAAGCTCAACTGGATCAAGAGCTCGTGGGACGTCATCAAGCTGAACGTGTGCTGAACGCGGAGGTGCCGTACGTTCGGTGCTTGATTGGTTGAATCGCGAAGAAGTTCGACTACATCAACCGCGTCACTTGACGCTTCCGCTTCCGGTCTACGAGGGTACGTAGACACACTCTTCCCTCTCGTTGCTATGCATCTGGTAGATAGATCTTGCGTGATCGTAGGAAAATTTTAAAATACTACGTTCCCCAACAGTGGCATCATGAGCCAGGTCTATGCGTAGATGATATGCACGAGTAGAACACTATGAGTTGTGGGCGATACTAGTCATACTGCTTACCAGCATGTCATACTTTGCTTCGGCGGTATTGTGAGATGAAGCGGCCCGGACCGACATTACGCGTACGCTTACGCGAGACTGGTTTCACCGTTACGAGCACTCGTTGCTTAAAGGTGACTGGCGGGTGTCTGTCTCTCTCACTTTAGCTGAATCAAGTGTGGCTATGCCCGGTCCTTGTGAAGGTTAAAACAGCACATACTTGACGAAACATCGTTGTGGTTTTGTATGCGTAGGTAAGAACGGTTCTTGCTAAAGCCCGTAGCAGCCACGTAAAACTTGCAACAACAAAGTAGAGGACGTCTAACTTGTTTTTGCAGGGCATGTTGTGATGTGATATGGTCAAGACATGATGAGTTATACGGTTCTTGTATGAGATGATCATGTTTTGCGAGGGTGATCATGACGGTGCTTTGGAGATGGAGATCAAAAGCACAAGATGATGATGGCCATATCATGTCACATATTTTGATTGCATGTGATGTTTATCTTATTATGCTTCTTATTTTGCTTAGAACGACGGTAGCATTATAAGATGATCCCTTACTAAATTTCAAGGTATAAGTGTTCTCCCTGAGTATGCACCGTTGCGAAAGTTCGTCGTGTCGAGACACCACGTGATGATCGGGTGTGATAAGCTCTACGTTCAAATACAACGGGTGTAAGCCAGTTTTGCACACGCAGAATACTCGGGTTAAACTTGACGAGCCTAGCATATGCAGATATGGCCTCGGAACACTGGAGACTGAAAGGTCGAGCGTGAATCATATAGTAGATATGATCAACATAAGATGTTCACCATTGAAACTACTCCATCTCACGTGATGATCGGACATGGTTTAGTTGATTTGGATCACGTGATCATTTAGATGACCGGAGGGATGTCTATCTAAGTGGGAGTTCATAAGTAATATGATTAATTGAACTTTAATTTATCATGAACTTAGTCCTGGTAGTATTAGCATATCTATGTTGTAGATCAATAGCTCGCGATGTTGCTCCACGTTTATTTTTTATATGTTCCTAGAGAAAACCAAGTTGAAAGATGTTAGTAGCAATGATGCGGAATTGTTCCGTGATCTGAGGATTATCCTCATTGCTGCACAGAGAGTTATGTCCTTGATGCACCGCTAGGTGACAGACCTATTGCAGGAGCAGATGTAGACGTTATGAACGTTTTGACAAAAGCTCGGTATGATGACTACTTGATAGTTTAAGTGCACCATGCTTTACGGCTTAGAACCGGAACTTCAAAAACGTTTTGAAACGCCACGGAGCATATGAGATGTTCCAAGAGTTGAAATTAGTATTTCATACTCATGCCCGTGTCGAGAGGTATAAGACCTCTGACAGTACTTTGCCTACAAGATGGAGGAGAATAGCTCAACCAGTGAGCATGTGCTCAGATTGTCTGGGTAGTACAATTGCTTGAATCAAGTGGGAGTTAATCTTCCAGATAAGATAGTAATTGACAAAGTTCTCTAGACACTATCACCAAGTTAGTAGAACTTCGTGATGAACTATAATATGCAAGGGATGACGAAAGTAATTCCCGAGCTCTTCACGATGCTGAAATTGGCGAAGGTAGAAATCAAGAAAGAGCATCAAGTGTTGATGGTTAACCAGACCACTTGTTTCAAGTAAAGGGCAAAGGGATAGAAGGGGAACTTCAAGAAGAATGACAAGCAAGTTGTCACTCCCATGAAGAAACCCAAAGCTAAACTCAAGCCTGAAACTAAGTGCTTCTACTGCAAAGGAAATGGTCACCGGAAGTGGAACTGCCCTAGATACTTGGCGGATAAGAAGGATGGCAAAGTGAACAAAGGTATATTTGATATATAGATTATTGATGTGTATTTTACTAGTGTTCATAGCAACCCCTCGGTATTTGATACTGGTTCAGTTGCTAAAGAGTAGTAACTCGAAGTGGGAGTTGCATAATGAACATAAACTAGTTAAAGGATGAAGTGACGATGTGTATTGGAAGCAGTTCCAAGATTGATATGATCATCATCGCACACTCCCTATACTTTCGGGATTAGTGTTGAACCTAAATAAGTGTTATTTGGTGTTTATGTTGAGCATGAATGTGATTTGATCATGTTTATTGCAATACGGTTATTCATGTAAGTTAGAGAATAATTGTTGTTTTGTTTACATGAATAAAACCTTCTATGGTCATACACCCAATGAAAATGGTTTGTTGGATCTCGATCGTGTGATACACATATTCATAATATTGAAGCCAAAAAATGCAAGGTTAATAATGATAGTGCAACTTATTTGTGGCACTGCCGTTTAGGTCATATTGGTGTAAAGCGCATGAAGAAACTCCATAGTGATGGACTTCTGGAATCACTTGATTATGAATCACTTGGTGCTTGCGAACCATGCCTCATGGGCAAGATGACTAAAACTCCGTTCTCCGGAACTATGGAGCGAGCAACAGATTTGTTGGAAATCATACATACTGATGTATGTGGGCCAATGAGTGTTGAAGCTCGCGGCAGGTATCGTTATTTTCTGACCTTCACTGATGATTTGAGCAGATATGGGTATATCTACTTAATGAAGCACAAGTCTGAAACATTTGAAAAGTTCAAAGAATTTCAGAGTGAAGTAGAGAATCATCGTAACAAGAAAATAAAATTTCTACGATCCGATCGTGGAGGAGAATATTTGAGTTACGAGTTTGGTCTTCATTTGAAACAATGTGGAATAGTTTCACAACTCACGCCACCCGGAACACCACAGCGTAATGGTGTGTCCGAACGTCGTAACCGTACTTTATTGGATATGGTACGATCTATGATGTCTCTTACCGATTTACCCCTATCGTTTTGGGGTTATGCTTTAGAGACAGCTGCATTCACGTTAAATAGGGCACCATCTAAATCCGTTGATACGACACCTTATGAACTATGGTTTGGCAAGAAACCAAAGTTGTCGTTTCTTAAAGTTTGGGGCTGCGATGCTTATGTGAAAAAACTTCAACCTGATAAGCTCGAACCCAAGTCGGAGAAATGTGTCTTCATAGGATACCCAAAAGAGACTGTTGGGTACACCTTCTATAACAGATCCGAAGGCAAGATATTCGTTGCTAAGAATGGATCCTTTCTAGAGAAGGAGTTTCTCTCGAAAGAAGTGAGTGGGAGGAAAGTAGAACTTGATGAGGTAATTGTACCTTCTCCCGGATTGGAAAGTAGTACATCACAGAAAATTGTTCCAGTGATTCCTACACCAATCAGTGAGGAAGTTAATGATGATGATCATGAAACTTCGGATCAAGTTTCTGTTGAACATCGTAGATCAACCAGAGTACGTTCCGCACCAGAGTGGTACGGCAACCCAGTTCTGGAAATCATGTTACTAGACCATGATGAATCTGCGAACTATGAGGAAGCAATGATGAGCCCAGATTCCGCAAAATGGCTTGAGACCATGAAATCTGAGACGGGATCCATGTATTAGAACAAAGTATGGACTTTGGTTGACTTGCCCGATGATCGGCAAGCCATCGAAAATAAATGGATCTTCAAGAGGAAGACCGACGCAAACGGTAATGTTACTGTTTACAAAGCTCGACTTGTTGCGAAAGGGTTTCGACAAGTTCAAGGAGTTGACTACGATGAGACTTTCTCACCCGTAGCGATGCTTAAGTCTGTACGAATCATGTTAGTAATTGCCGCATTTTATGAAATCTGGCAAATGGATAACAAAACTGCATTCTTTAATGGATTTATTAAAGAAGACTTGTATATGATGCAACTAGAAGGTTTTGTCAATCCTAAAGGTGCTAACAAAATATGCAAGCTCCAGCGATCCATCTATGGACTGGTGCAAGCATCTCGGAGTTGGAATATACGCTTTGATAAGTTGATCAAAGCATATAGATTTATACAGACTTGCGGTGAAGCCTGTATTTACAAGAAGTGAGTGGGAGCACTACAACCTTTCTGATAAGTATATGTGAATGACATATTGTCGATCGGAAATGATGTAGAATTTTCTGGAAAGCATAAAGGAGTGTTTGAAAGGAGTTTTTCAAAGAAAGACCTTGGTGAAGCTGCTTACATATTGGGCATCAAGATCTATAGAGATAGATCAAGACGCTTGATAAGACTTTCGATGAGTACATACCTTGATAAGATTTTGAAGTAGTTCAAAATGGATCAGTCAAAGAAGGAGTTCTTGCCTGACTTGTAAGGTGTGAAGTTGAGTAAGACTCAAAGCCAGACCACGGCAGAAAAATATAGAGAGAATGAAAGTCATTCCCTATGCCTCAGCCATAGGTTCTATAAAGTATGCCATGCTGTGTACCAAACATGTTGTGTACCTTGCCATGAGTTTGTCAAGGGGGTACAATAGTGATACAGGAGTAGATCACTGTACAGCGGTCAAAATTATCCTTAGTAACTGGATGACTAAGGAAATGTTTCTCGATTATGGAGGTGATAAAGAGTTCGTCGTAAAGGGTTACGCCGATGCAAGCTTTGACACTAAATCCAGATGACTCTAAGTATCAATCTGGATGCGTATTGAAAGTGGGAGCAATTAGCTAGAGTAGCTCTATGCAGAGCATTGTAGACATAGAAATTTGCGAAATACATACGGATCTGAATGTGACAGACCCGTTGACTAAACTTCTCTCACAAGCAAAACATGATCACACCTTATTACTCTTGGGTATTAATCACATAGCGATGTGAACTAGATTATTGACTCTAGTAAACCCTTTGGGTGTTGGTCACATGGTGATGTGAACTATGGGTGTTATTCACATAATGATGTGAACTATCGGTATTAAATCACATGGCGATGTGAGCTAGATTATTGACTCTAGTGCAAGTGGGAGACTGAAGGAAATATGCCCTAGAGGCAATAATAAAGATGATTATTTGTATTTCCTTATATCATGATAAATGTCTTTTATTCATGCTAGAATTGTATTAACCGGAAACTTAGTACATGTGTGAATACATAGACAAAACAGTATGTCCCTAGTATGCCTCTACTAGACTAGCTCATTGATCAAAGATGGTTATGTTTCCTAGTCATAGACATGAGTTGTCATTTGATCAACGGGATCACATCATTAGGAGAATGATGTGATGGACAAGACCCATCCGTTAGCATAGCACTATGATCGTTTAGTTTTACTGCTATTGCTTTCTTCATGACTTATACATGTTCCTATGACTATGAGATTATGCAACTCCCGAATACCGTAGGAACACCTTGTGTGCTATCAAACGTCACAGGTGTCTCCGAAAGTATTCGTGGTGTTGGCATAGATCAAGATTAGGATTTGTCACTCCGAGTGTCGGAGAGGTATCTCTGGGCTCTCTCGGTAACACACATCACAATAAGCCTTGCAAGCAAAAGACTAATGATTTAGTCACGAGATGATGTGTTACGGAACGAGTAAAGAGACTTGCCGGTAACGAGATTGAACTAGGTATGGAGATACCGACGATCGAATCTCG
>LR738713.1:182826531-182864704 GCA_902687465.1 Secale cereale | reverse complement strand
ATTGGTTATTGACCGGATATGAGTCTCGGTCATGTCTACATAGTTCTCGAACCCGTAGGGTCCGCACGCTTAACGTTTGATGACGATCGGTATTATGAGTTTATGAGTTTTGATGTACCGAAGGTAGTTCGGAGTCCCGGATGAGATCACGGACATGACGAGGAGTCTCGGAATGTCCGAGACATAAAGATTGATATATTGGACGACTATATTCGGACACCGGAAGTGTTCCGGAAAAGTTTCGGATTTAACGGGATTGCCGAAGGGGGTTACCGGAACCCCCTACGAGGGGGGATGGTCCATAGTGGGCCTTATGGAAAAGAGATAGGCAGCCCATAGGGGCTGGCCGGCGCCCCACCTAGGGTTCCTAGTTGGACTAGGATTGGGAGGCGCCACCTCTCCTTCTTTTCCTTTCCCTCTCTTCCTTCTTTGGTAGTTCCTACTAGGAATAGGATTGCAATCCTATTCCTAGTAGGATTGCACTCCTAGCCGCACCATAGAAGGGCCGGCCGGCCTCCCCCCTTGCTCCTTTATATACGGGGGCAGGGGGCACCCAAAGACACACAAGTTGAATTGTTCCAGCCGTGTGCGGTGCCCCCCTCCACAGAAACACACCTCGGTCATACCGTCGCGGTGCTTAGGCGAAGCCCTGCGCCGGTGAATACATCATATCCGTCACCACGCCGTCGTGCTGACGAAACTCTCCCGTGAAGCTCAACTGGATCAAGAGCTCGTGGGACGTCATCAAGCTGAACGTGTGCTGAACGCGGAGGTGCCGTACGTTCGGTGCTTGATCGGTTGAATCGCGAAGAAGTTCGACTACATCAACCGCGTCACTTGACGCTTCCGCTTCCGGTCTACGAGGGTACGTAGACACACTCTTCCCTCTCGTTGCTATGCATCTGGTAGATAGATCTTGCGTGATCGTAGGAAAATTTTAAAATACTACGTTCCCCAACAAAAGCTTCCTATTAGATCTATTTTGAGCATTGCAAATTCTATACCAGGCATCTTTTAAGTTTTCTTGCTCCCTTTGTTTAAAATTGAGGACCTCACTCTCGGGAGTGGTGATAATGATAGGTGTACTAGACATGATGACAAGCAAACAAGAAGCAAGCGAACGATAAACACACGGTGGAAGAAGGGCAAATAAAACGGCAAGGGTGAAGTGGGGGAGAGGAAAACGAGAGGCAAATAAATGTAATGCGAAGGATAAGGATTTGTGATAGGTACTTGGTATATGACTTTTGCGTAAGCCTCCCCGGCAACGGCGGCAGAAATTCTTCTTGCTACCTCTTGAGCTTGTGTTGTATTCCCTCGAATAGGAAAGGGAGATGCAGCACAGTAGCGTAAGTATTTCCCTCAGTTTTTGAGAACCAATGTATCAATCCAGTAGGAGACCACGCGCGAGTACCTCGCACCTGCACAAACAAATAAGAACTTCGCAGCCAACGCAATAAGGGGTTGTCAATCCCTTTACGGTCACTTACGAGAGTGAGATCTGATAGAGATGATAGTTTATATTTTTGGTATTTTTGGTTTAATGCAACAACAAATAAAAGCGATCAAAGTAAAGTAGATGTAGATTGATATGTTGAGAATAGACCCGGGGGCCATAGTTTTCTCTAGTGGCTTCTCTCATGATAGCGATATTCTACGACGGGTAAACAAATTAATGTCGAGCAATTGATAGAAAAGCGAATAATTATGAGACTATCTAGGCATGATCATTGTATATAGGCATCACGTCCGAGACAAGTAGACCGACTCCTGCCTGCATCTACTACTATTACTCCACACATCGACCGCTATCCAGGATGCATCTAGTGTATTGAGTTCATATGAACAGAGTAACGCCTTAAGCAAGATGACATGATGTAGAGGGATAAACTCAAGCAATATGATGTAAACCCCATCTTTTTATCCTCGATGACAACAATACAATACGTGCCTTGCTGCCCCTACTGTCACTGGGAAAGGACACCGCAAGATTGAACCCAAAGCCAAGCACTTCTCCCATTGCAAGAACTATAGATCTAGTAGGCCAAACCAAACCGATAATTCGAAGAGACTTGCAAGGATATTATGAGCACACGTAAAAGGTTCAGAGAAGAACCAAATATCTTTCATAGATAACCTTGATCATAAACTCACAATTCATCGGATCTCGAAAAACACACCGCAAAAAGAGATTACATTGAATAGATCTCCTCGAAGACCAAGGAGAACTTTGTATTGAGATCCGGAGAGAAAGAAGAAGCCATCTTGATACTAGCTATGGACCCGAAGGTCTGTGGTAAACTACTCACAACTCATGGTGAGGGCGATGATGATGATGATGACGGCCTCCGTGATGGTGATGGCTTCTCGCCCCTCGTTGGTTACCCCAAGTGGAAGGTTTGAGATGCAGTGTAGCGGTAGTTTTCCCTTGGCAAAGATACCAAGGATCGAATCCCGTGAGACTCCGAGGGTCAACAAGAAGGTGTCAACTGCTAGCGGCGCAACTTAGCGATTGACAGGACCTGCACACAGATACAAATAACTTTGCTCCCAACGAGTACAGAGAGGTTGTCAATCCCTCCGGCCTTGTCGTTTACAAAGGATCAAACGCAAGAGATAATAGTGATAGGTATGACTGCAACTAGTAAGTAAGAACAGAAGGTAAATAACAGGTGTGATCAGTGATGGTAATATGGACCGGGGTCCCATGATGTTCACTAGTGATGTCTCTCTCCCAAAAGACGATAAAACAGCTAAGCGAGGTAAACGAATTACAGCTGGGCAATTGACAGGATTATGTGCGCAAACCAATGCTAACTATGCTGCAAAGAAAGGTAGAGGCTCAAAAGCACGGGCGGTACGCCAAGGCAAGTAGACCGAAATCCATCTGCATCTACTACTAATCATCCACCTTGAGATATCTATCCAGAACATCTCGCTGGTATTAAGTTGCGAGTCCCACCCATAGTGTAAACTCAAAGCAACAGACAACTGCATTAAAAGAACTTTGCGTAAAGTAAACAATCCTTGCACCCGCAAGTACAAGCATCGTTGTTTTCCCCTTGTGGCAACAGCACATCCCCTAGACTCATGTTTCTGTCACTCAAGCTAGTCATCGAGGGGCATGAACCCACAATCAAGCATAACGTTCCCTCTTGGAGTTACTACCTACTACTTGGCCAAAGCAATAAACAGCAACGGAGAACATGCAAGAATTACTCAAGAACATAAATATAAAAGAGGTGAATCAAATATATTACTCACACACAATCTGAACATAATCTCATAATCCATCGGATCCCAGCAAACTCATCATAGCAACAGCATAAGGATTACATATGTGCCTCGATCATGTAGGGCAGCTCACGAGGTCTAATCGGTGAAGAACAAAGAGGGGAGGAGAACATCACATAGCTACTGGTCATGGACCCATGGTCCAAGGGAGACTACTCACAACTCATCCGGGAGGCGTCCATGGTGGAGGTGAGGCTCCCGGTGGTGGTTCACCCCTCCGGCAGGGTGCCGGGAAGAGTTCTCCTGGTGCTCCCGATCTTGGAAGCGCGGCGGCGACGGAACAGAGATGAGATCGCGAAAAAGGGTTCCGTCCTCGAGGGTTTCGGGACGCGGTGTAAATATATGCCAAAGGGGGCGTCAGAAGAGGCAAGGGGGACCCAGGCACTCTGGCGGCGCGGCCAGGAGGGGGGACGCCCCCTCTGGTTGCCTGGAGCCCCTGTGGGCCCCCTCTGGCCCTACTTTGGCCGCATGGAAGCTTCCGGAACGCTGATTTTTTATATATTTTTCCCGGGATTTTTGTGGCAATTTACGTAATGGGAAAACCTGAAATACAAAAACAGCAGAAAACAGAAACTGGCACTGGGGTGCACTGAGTTAATAGGTTAGTCCAAATATGATCAAAAGTGTATGGAAGTGCATAAATATCATAGCAATATCACACAAAAGAGGCATGGAGCAAGCAGAAATTATAGATACGTTTTGGACGTATCAACATCCCCAAGCTTAATTCCTGCTCGTCCTCGAGTAGGTAAATGATAACAAGCATAATTTCTGTGGTGACATGCTATTAACCATATAAGGACTTTTCACAGTCACATGACAAATGCTTACTGAGGTAATGAATCTGTAGTAATTAAGTTGCCTCTTGAGAATATCACAAAGAACTGAAAGTTTTACAATATGATACTGAAACACTCAATAGATTTGTAGTGAGCATGGTGTGCAAACATGACAAAGTGATACCTCGCTTGCCCCCTTTAGTGAAGCAAAACATAAATGCAGGGGCACCTCCAAGGTTTAAGTGACGACTAGATACAATGATTTCAGAATAAACGATATCATAATCATGCAGAAGACAATGGTACTTTGGGACAATGCACATTACACTCAGAATGACAATCATGCTCTCAATAGTTGGTGCTTTAAAGAAAGAAGGTGGAGACTCTCGAACTGTGGCTTTTGTTGGCAAGGTTGAAAACCCGTGGTCGGAAACAAAAACTAAACATGTACCAGAGCTCTTGGTTTTTAAAAACAAAAGTAAAAATTATTTTTTAGAGATGCATATTTCGTCAACGAATGCTAGTAGATAACTCAATTACTTCTTGAGCTGGACAAGTTTCGAGGAACGGCTCCCGCACGAGGACGATCACAACCCCTTAATCTCCTTTGTTTATCACTGCCAAAGTTTTCAGATTTCTCATGAACAAAGCATGAAGGAGGGTTTGTTTGTTGTATATTTTTTAATGAGCCGGGCGCACTCTTTGCCAGTTCCTTCTCGTATTAGGGGTTTGCACATTAGACATGCAATCCCGGGGTGAAGCTTGTCCAACTTAAAAAGATCATGAATTAACTACTACTTCCTCATGAGCTAAAACAGAGGCACAAAAGAGAAATGCTTTTTTGATTAATTTCAAGATGGTACACGAAAGTATTCGTTAGGAATGGCAAGTAAATACCATGTATAGGAAGGTATGGTGGACTCATATGGCATAACTGGTTTAAAGGATTTTGGAAGTCCGCTTAGTACAGGCGAAGGTTAGCAAAAGACTGGGAGCGACCAACTAAGAGAGCAATGATGGTCATAATCATGCAGAGCGACAAAGCAACATTGAATCGGGCATGGAAGTTATATCGCTACTCAGAAATTAAAGATCATCAAGGCTTGATAGACTTTCTTTACAGTCTTAAATATGCGTGAGCATATGCCAAGTCAATCAAAATAAATTCTTGGAGGAAGATATCACTAAACCATACCACATCATAGGCAAACAAATCATGTTGGTACTTCAATAACACATTGATACGTCCAAAACGTATCTATAATTTCTGCTTGCTCCATGCCACTTTTGGGTGATATTGCTATGATATTCATACACTTCCATACACTTTTAATCATATTTGGACTAACCTACTAATCCAGTGCACCCCGGTGCCAGTTTTTGTATTTCAGCTTTTCACGTTACGAGAACTGCCAGGAAAAATCCAGAAAAATTATATAAAAAATCAGCGTTCTAGAACCTACCTTGCGCCCGAACGACAGCCGGGGGGCACGAGGGCTCCAGGCGCCCTGGCGGCGCCCCCCCCCTGGGCTGCGCCGGGGGGCGCCTGGGCCCCCCCGAGCCCCGTCTGGTGCCCCCCTTCGGCATATATTTAGAGCGTCCTTCGAAACCCTCGGGACGGGAACTCTTTTTCGCGATCTCATCTCTATTCCACCGCCGCAACCGCTTCCAAGATCGGGAGCACCAGGAGAACTCTTCCCGGCACCCTGCCGGAGGGGAGGATCACCATCGGGAGCTTCTCCACCACCATGGACGCCTCCCGGATGAGTTGTGAGTAGTCTCCCTTGGACCATGATTCCATGACCAGTAGCTATGTGATGTTCTCCTCCCGTTCTTGTGCTTCACTAATTAGCCCTCGTGAGCTGCCCTACATGATCGAGGCACATATGTAATCCTTATGCTGTTGCTATGATGAGTTTGCTGGGATCCGATGAATTATGAGATTATGTTCAGATTGATCTTGAGTAATATATATTTATGTTCATAAGTAATTCTTGCATGTTCTCCGTTGTTATTTATTGATTTGGCCAAGTAATACGTAGTGACTCCAAGAGGGAACGTTATGCTCGATTGTGGGTTCATGCCCCTCGATGACTAGCTTGAGTGACAGAAACATGAGTCTAGGGGATGTGCTGTTGCCACAAGGGGGAAAACAACGGTGCTTGTGCCCGCGGGTGCAAGGATTGTTTACTTTACGCAAAGTTCTTTTAATGCAGTTGTCTATTGCTTTGAGTTTACACTATGGGTGGGGCTCGCAACTTAATACCAGCGAGATGTTCTGGATAGATATCTTAAGGTGGATGATTAGTAGTAGATATTGATGGATTTCGGTCTACTTACTTTGGCGTACCGCCCATGCTTTGAACCTCAACCTTTCTTGCAATGTAGTCAGCATTGGTTTGCGTTCGTGGTCCTGTCAATTGCACAGCTATAATTCGTTTACCTCACATAGCTGTTTTATCGTCTTTTGGGAGAGAGACATCACTAGTGAACATCATGAGACTCCGGTCCATATTACCATCATTGATCACATCCGCTATTTACTTTTCGCTTTTACTTACTATTGCAAACATTATCTATCACTACTATCATTTGCGTTTAATCCTTTGTGAACTACAAGGCCGGAGGGATTGACAACCTCTCTGTACTCGTTGGGAGCAAAGTTATTTGTATCCGTGTGCAGGTCCACGTTGATTGCTAATCCGCGCCGTTAGCAGTTGACACATACTTGTTGAACCTAGGAGTCTCTGGGGATTCGATCCTTGTCATCTTTGCTAAGGGAAAAAACTTCCACAACACTGCATCTTACACCTTCCACTTGGGGTAACCAACGAGGGGTTAGAGGCCCATCAAGGAGTATTTTCTGGCGCCGTTGCCAGGGACTCCACTCTTCAGGATAGGGGAGTTGCACGCTATCTTTTACCTTTGCTTTTTAGTCTTGTTAGTTTACCTTTCAGTTTTTGCTTTAGTATCCTTTATCAAAAATTACAAAAAAAAATTATTTTGCCTTCCTGTTAGTAGTCCTATCTGTTTAGCTAAACATGATAGGATATGGTGCTTTGAGGGAATCAGAAGTTCTAGATTTCCATCAAAGGGATGGAGAAAATATGAAGAAGGCATGAGACAGAATTTCTGATGCACATAGGAGAATTATGCCTTGGATACCTATAAAAATTGTGCTTAGGAATTTTTACCAGTGTCTTTTTAAATGGTGTAAACACTCTCTTGATATTATAGCCGAGGGAGATTTCCTAGAGTGTGATGAAGCTAGAGCTCTTGAAATTATACATGGTCTATCTAGTTACTTTGTTTATGATCATAATTTTGATACTGTCATAGATAGACTTGCTACTATTGAAAAGAGAATGGATGCTCTAGACTTAATGAAGGTAGAGAAACCCAAACCCAATAAGAGAGATATTTTGGAAATAGATAATGACTGGGAGCCTCTTGTTAGGATTAGCATCTCTAATCAAGACTTCCTTCCTTATTGTGATATTGGATCTATGGTTTCTACTATGCCAAAAACTGTTCATGATTCTTTAAAATTTAACATGGATAGACTACCATCTTATCATGAACACACTAATGGAGATATTTCTGAAATCCAGGGAAGAATAAAAGATGTGCCAGTTAAATTCCTTAAAGGGATTGCAATGGTTGATTTCTTTATCATGGAGCCAAACCAAGGAAATATAGTGCTTGGAAGGGACTTCCTCCGAGCTGTAAAAGGCTTCATCGATATAGGTAAGGGACAAATCCGCTTACGCGGGAAGGCAAAAGGTGTGTACCCCTTTCCTAGAAGGAGTAAGAGTGAACTTGTTGAGGAACCTTATGAATCAATTTATAACTCCGATTATTATGATGGTTATTGATTCCTCTATGCATTATGCCTAGCTTAAAGGCATAAAAGAAATCGCTTTTGGGAGGCAGCCCAATGAATAAATTTATTTTGCTTTTCTTGTGTCTTGATGTTGTTTACTACAGTAGCATCATCATTGTATCTTTGCTTTTCATATTTGTGCCAAGTATAGCCTCTGATTGCTAGAAAGTTCAAAAGTTGTGAGGTGCTGTCCAGGAAACAGATTCTGTCCTTGGATAGAAAAATTCGTATAAAATCACCAGATCATCTTTTTGGTCTGAATTTTTTCGACAGCGTTCTCTATATAATTGTCTTTCGTGCGTCTGTTCTGAGTTTTTTTATTTGAGTTGCAGAAGTGCCCCGAACAAATCAATAACTACCAGCTGTTCTGTTTTTCACAGATTCTGTCCTGTTTTGCCTTTCCTTCATTTTGCAAATCAAGAGCTTGCTTTTTCTTTGCAAAAACCTTTTGGAAAACTTGAGAAACAGTAGAACTTCAAGAATATCTTTATTTCCAGCAAGGTATAATTATTTTATTAAGGATACTAACCTCGCTAATCAGATTATAATGAGTTATGTATGAAGGGAGTTTTCAAGTGTGCGAGGGAAGATGATAAAAAGATTCAGGAGTGTCAAGCGCTCAAGCTTGGGGATGCCCCGTGCACCCCCAAGAAATATTCAAGGAGACTGAAGCGTCTAAGCTTGGGGATGTCCCCGTGCATCCCCTTCTCCATCAACATTATCAGTTCGTCTTTCGTTCCGCTATATTTTTATCACTTCATGTGTTAAGTGCTATGCTTGGAGCGTCTTGCTTTTAGTTTTTAGTTTTTCATAACGAGTCGGAACTCAGCTTTCTTTATGTGGGGGAGAAACACGCTCCACTTCTACCTAGAACATAACATAGAATTTTCATGTCTATCTTTACTGTGTGTGTTCTTTGTCTTTTAATAGCTACTATCATGCTCTGCTCTTAGTATTCATGCTTATCTTTTCAAAGAGCTTTTGTTTAGTTGGTTGCTTGAACTCTCTTTAATTATCATGCTTATCTTATTAAGAGAGTTTGCTTCCATTGCATTGGTTAATATGTCTATGATAAAGATGCTACGTGCATAATGGCACTTAGTAGTTCAGGTTTTCTTATGGTGAGTGTCAAATAGCTGGGGGATTCCCAATGTGTCATTGGAATACCAACTTGATTTGTTTGTCGATGATGTGGTATGGTTTAGTAATATCTTCCTTCGAGAATTTATTTTGATTGACTTGGCGTATGCTCACGCATATTTAAGACTGTAAAGAAAGTCTGTCAAGCCTTGATGATCTTTTATTTCTGAGTAGCGATATAACTACCATGCCTGATTCAATGTTGCTTTGTCGCTCTGCATGATTATGACCGTCATTGCTCTCTTAGTTGGTCGCTCCCAGTCTTTTGCTAACCTCTACCTGTACTAAGCAGACTAACCTTGCAATACATAGCTCATGGGAAAGTAGCTTAAAAACTATTGTGGTAAAGAATATGTTGCCTATGTATCTTATTTCTTATAAGTTGCTTGCTGAGCAGTAACCATGTTTCTGGGGACGCCATCAACTGTCACACTTTTGTTGAATATCATGTGAGTTGCTATGCATGTTCTTGTCTGAAGTAAGGGTGATTTTCCATGGGTTGAATGAGTATGCATATTGTTAGAGAAGAACATTGGGCCGCCAACCAAAGCCATGTATCATGGTGGAAGTTTTAGCTTGGACATTAATCCTCAATCTCTTATGAGAATATGCTTATGCATTAAAGAGGAGTCCATCATCTATTTTCTATGTTGTCCCGGTATGGATGTCCTCAAGTTGAGATCTATCAAAAACGAGAAATCAAATGCGATTTATCTCCTTGGACCTTTGTACAGGTGGCATAGAGGTACCCCTTTGTGACACTTGGTTGAAACATATGTAATGCAATGATAACCCATGGAAATCCGAGCTAATTAGGACAAGGTGCAAGCACTATTGGTATTCGATGCATGAGGCTTGCAACTTATAGGATGTCTTATGCATGACACATATGAAGTACTACTACCGTTGACAAAATTGCTTCTATGTTTTTAAAATAAAAAGCTCTAGCACATAACCATTCTTTTACTTTTATGTTGAGTCTCCACCTTCTTTTAAAAGCACCAACTACTGAGAGCACGATTGTCATTCTAAGTGTAATGTGCATTGTCCCAAAGTAGCATTGTCTTTTGCATGACTGTGATATCGTTTATTTTGAAATCATTGTATCTAGTCATCACTTAAACCTTGAAGGTGCCCCTGCATTTATGTTTTGCTTCACTAAAGGGGGCAAGCTAGATATCACTTTATCATATTTGCACATCATGTTCATTGCAAATCTTTTTGATGCTTCAATGTCATGTTGTAAAACTTTCAGTCACTTGTGATTTTCTCATGAGGCAACTTAATTACTATAGAATCATTGTCTCAGTAAGCTTTTGTCATATGACTATGAATAAGTCCTATATGGTTAATAGCATGTCACCACAGAAATTATTCTTGTTATCATTTACCTACTCGAGGACGAGCAGGAATTAAGCTTGGGGATGTTGATACGTCCAAAACGTATCTATAATTTCTGCTTGCTCCATGCCACTTTTGGGTGATATTGCTATGATATTCATACACTTCCATACACTTTTGATCATATTTGGACTAACCTACTAATCCAGTGCACCCCGGTGCCAGTTTCTGTATT
This sequence comes from Secale cereale, assembly GCA_902687465.1. Lineage (NCBI taxonomy): Eukaryota > Viridiplantae > Streptophyta > Magnoliopsida > Poales > Poaceae > Secale > Secale cereale. Next base: position 182,854,032 of record LR738713.1, on the reverse strand, counting down.
CGGCTGTTTTTGTATTTCAGGTTTTCACGTTACGAGAACTGCTAGGAAAAATCCAGAAAAATTATATAAAAAATCAGCGTTTCAGAACCTACCTTGCGCCCGAAGGACAGCCGGGGGGGGCACCAGGGCTCCAGGCGCCCTGGCGGCGCCCCCCCCCCCCTGGGCCGCGCCGGGGGGGCGCCTGGGCCCCCCGAGCCCCGTCTGGTGCCCCCCTTCGGCATATATTTAGAGCGTCCTTCGAAACCCTCGGGACGGGAACTCTTTTTCGCGATCTCATCTCTGTTCCGCCGCCGCCGCCGCTTCCAAGATCGGGAGCACCAGGAGAACTCTTCCCGGCACCCTGCCGGAGGGGAGGATCACCATCGGGAGCTTCTCCACCACCATGGACGCCTCCCGGATGAGTTGTGAGTAGTCTCCCTTGGACCATGAGTCCATGACCAGTAGCTATGTGATGTTCTCCTCCCGTTCTTGTGCTTCACTAATTAGCCCTCGTGAGCTGCCCTACATGATCGAGGCACATATGTAATCCTTATGCTGTTGCTATGATGAGTTTGCTGGGATCCGATGGATTATGAGATTATGTTCAGATTGATCTTGAGTAATATATTTGATCTACCTCTTTTATATTTATGTTCATAAGTAATTCTTGCATGTTCTCCGTTGTTATTTATTGCTTTGGCCAAGTAATACGTAGTGACTCCAAGAGGGAACGTTATACTCGATTGTGGGTTCATGCCCCTCGATGACTAGCTTGAGTGACAGAAACATGAGTCTAGGGGATGTGCTGTTGCCACAAGGGGGAAAACAACGGTGCTTGTGCCCGCGGGTGCAAGGATTGTTTACTTTACGCAAAGTTCTTTTAATGTAGTTGTCTGTTGCTTTAAGTTTACACTATGGGTGGGGCTCGTAACTTAATACCAGCGAGATGTTCTGGATAGATATCTCAAGGTGGATGATTAGTAGTAGATATTGATGGATTTCGGTCTACTTACTTTGGCGTACCGCCCATGCTTTGAACCTCAACCTTTCTTGCAATGTAGTCAGCATTGATTTGCGTTCGTGGTCCTGTCAATTGCCCAGCTGTAATTCGTTTACCTCACATAGCTGTTTTATCGTCTTTTGGGAGAGAGACATCACTAGTGAACATCATGAGACTCCGGTCCATATTACCATCATTGATGACATCCGCTATTTACTTTTCGCTTTTACTTACTATTGCAAACATTATCTATCACTACTATCATTTGCGTTTAATCCTTTGTGAACTACAAGGCCGGAGGGATTGACAACCTCTCTGTACTCGTTGGGAGCAAAGTTATTTGTATGTGTGTGCAGGTCCACGTTGATTGCTAATCCGCGCCGTTAGCAGTTGACACCTACTTGTTGAACCTAGGAGTCTCTGGGGATTCGATCCTTGGCATCTTTGCTAAGGGAAAAAACTTCCACAACACTACATCTTACACCTTCCACTTGGGGCAACCAACGAGGGGTTAGAGGCCCATCACACATTAAGAACCCCCCACCTATTTGAGACTAACCATAAGAAAACATGAACTACTAAGCACCATTATGCACATAGCATTTTTATCATAGACATATCAACCAGTGCAACAGAAGCCAACTCTCTTAACAAGATAAGCATGATAACTCAAGAGAGTTCCAGCGACCAACTAAACAAAAGCTCTTTAAAAAGTAAAGCATGAAAACTAACAGCTGAACATGACAGTAGCTATTGAAAGACAAAGAACATACACAACAAAGATAAACATGAAAATCCCATGTTATGTTCTAGGTTGAAGTGGAGCGTGTTTCTCTCCCACACAAAGAAAGATGGGTTCCAACTCATTATGAACAGCAAGCAAAGCTAAAGAAAACTAAAAAGGAAACTAAAAGCAAGACGCTCCAAGCATAGCACATAACACATGAAGTGATTAAAATATAGTGGACGAACTGATAATTGTTGATGGAGAAGGGGATGCACGGGGGCATCCCCAAGCTTAGACGCTTGAGTCTTCTTAAATATTTCTTGGGGGTGCACGGGGGCATCCCCAAGCTTGAGCGTTTGACACTCCTGAATCTTTTTATCATCTTCCCTCGCACACTTGAAAACTCCCTTCATACATAACTCATCATAATCTGATTAGCGAGGTTAGTACCCATAATAAAATAAATTTTCCTTGCTGGAAATAAAGATAATCTTGAAGGTCTACTGTTTCTCAAGATTGCCAAAAGGTTTTTTGCAAAGAAAAAGCAAGCTCAAGGTTTGCAAAACGAAGGAAAGGCAAAACAGGACAGAATCTGTGAAAAACAGACCAGCAGGTAGTAAATAATTTTTTCGGGGCACTTCTGCAACTCAAATCAAAAAACTCAGAACAGACGCCCGAAAGCCAATTGTATAGAGCACGCTATCGAAAAAATTCAGACCAAAACGATGATCTGGTGATTTTATACGAATTTTTCTGTCCAAGGACAGAATTTGTTTCCTGGACAGCACGTCACAACTTTTGAACTTTCTTGCAATCAGAGGCTAAACTTGGCACAAAGCTGAAAAGTAAAGATACAATGATGATGCTACTGTAGTAACAAACATCAAGACACAACAAAAGCAAAAATAAAATTTTATTCATTGTGGGCTGCCTCCCAAATGCGCTTTCTTTTTATGCCTTTAAGCTAGGCATAATGCAAAGAGATCAAGTTTTATCAAGAGTAAAAGAATAGCTAGCCCGTATGACGGACTCAAAAGGTAACTTAATCTTCTTTATAGGGAAGTGTTCCATCCCTTTCTTGAGAGGAAATTGGAATTTTATATTCCCCTCTTTCATGTCAATGACGGCACCAACGGTGCAAAGAAAAAGACGTCCCAAAATAATTGGACAAGAAGGTTCACATTCAATATCCATAATAGTAAAATCAACGGAAACATAATTGTCATTGACAATGATAAGAACATCGTCGATCCCCCCCAAAGGTTTCTTTATGGAAGAATCAACAAGGCGAACACCAAAAGAACAAGAATCAAAAGGTTTCAATTTGAGCATATCATATATTCTTTTGGGCATAACGGAGGTACTAGCTCCAACATCACATAAAGCATAGCAAGAGAAGTTATTCAACTTAATTTCAATCATAGGATCCCAACCATCTTCTAGCTTTCTAGGTATGGAGGCTTCTACCCTAAGTTTCTCCTCCCTAGCTTTGATGAGAGCATTAGTGATATGCTCGGTGAAGGCAAGATTGAGTGTGCTGGTGTGGGGATCTCTAGACATCTTGTGAAGAAAATCAATAAATTTGGTAAGGGTGCAATTATCAAAATCAAGGTCACTACTATCAAGTAAAGTGGTAGTGGTGTCCTTTAGGCTCACTTGTTTGGTAGTTTCTATGGTCATAGCATCACCATTAATTGGTCCAATGGGACCAGGAGTGCATTGGGTGCTAAGAGTTTGGATATCCTCAACAACTTGGATAGTGGCAACAGTGTGGTGGGTAGGAAGGTTCTTAATTCTATCTTCTTCCTCCTTTTCTCTAGCCCATCTCTCTTTAAGTTTAGCCAACATCCTAATGTTTTCATTAATTTGCACTTGAATAGCATTCATAGGAATGGTCTTCCTCTCCTCAAGAGGGGAAGTTCTAATTTTAAGCAACTCTACCTCATGGGCTAAATTGTCTACCTTCGAAGAGAGATCATCTAGTTTGTTTAGTTTTTCTTCTACACTCTTATTGAAGGCTTTTTGGGTAGTGATGAAATCTTTAAGCATAATCTCTAGTTCAGGAGTGGAGTTCTTGGTGCTAGGATAAGCATTGTTGTTCCCATAGGAATTAGAGGGGAATGGTCTAGGATTGCTACCAAAATTACTCCTATAAGCATTGTTATTGAAATTGTTTCTAGAGATAAAGTTCACATCTACTTGTTCTTGAGCAATCAAAGAATTTAAAGGAACATCACGAGGATCAATAGAAGATTGCTTGGAAAGTAGAGACATGATCAAGTCAACTTTTTCATTTAGGGAGGAAATCTCCTCGACAGAGTTTACCTTCCTACCTGTTGGAGCGCGTTCGGTGTGCCATTGGGAATAATTGGTCATCATCTCATCGAGAAGCTTCGTGGCAGCACCAAGTGTAGTTGACATAAAGGTTCCTCCCGCGGCCGAATCTAACAAGTTCCGCGAGGTAAAGTTCAAGCCTATCTTGAAGAGTGGAGTCCCAGGCAACGGCGCCAGAAAACTTTGCTTGATGGCTTCTCGCCCCTCGTTGGTTACCCCAAGTGGAAGGTTTGAGATGCAGTGTAGCGGTAGTTTTCCCTTGGCAAAGATACCAAGGATCGAATCCCGTGAGACTCCGAGGGTCAACAAGAAGGTGTCAACTGCTAGCGGCGCAACTTAGCGATTGACAGGACCTGCACACAGATACAAATAACTTTGCTCCCAACGAGTACAGAGAGGTTGTCAATCCCTCCGGCCTTGTCGTTTACAAAGGATCAAACGCAAGAGATAATAGTGATAGGTATGACTGCAACTAGTAAGTAAGAACAGAAGGTAAATAACGGGTGTGATCAGTGATGGTAATATGGACCGGGGTCCCATGATGTTCACTAGTGATGTCTCTCTCCCAAAAGACGATAAAACAGCTAAGCGAGGTAAACGAATTACAGCTGGGCAATTGACATGATTATGTGCGCAAACCAATGCTAACTATGTTGCAAAGAAAGGTAGAGGCTCAAAAGCATGGGCGGTACGCCAAGGCAAGTAGACCGAAATCCATCTGCATCTACTACTAATCATCCACCTTGAGATATCTATCCAGAACATCTCGCTGGTATTAAGTTGCGAGTCCCACCCATAGTGTAAACTCAAAGCAACAGACAACTGCATTAAAAGAACTTTGTGTAAAGTAAACAATCCTTGCACCCGCAAGTACAAGCACCGTTGTTTTCCCCCTTGTGGCAACAGCACATCCCCTAGACTCATGTTTCTGTCACTCAGCTAGTCATCGAGGGGCATGAACCCACTATCAAGCATAACGTTCCCTCTTGGAGTTACTACCTACTACTTGGCCAAAGCAATAAACAGCAACGGAGAACATGCAAGAATTACTCAAGAACATAAATATAAAAGAGGTGAATCAAATATATTACTCACACACAATCTGAACATAATCTCATAATCCATCGGATCCCAGCAAACTCATCATAGCAACAGCATAAGGATTACATATGTGCCTCGATCATGTAGGGTAGCTCACGAGGTCTAATCGGTGAAGAACAAAGAGGGGAGGAGAACATCACATAGCTACTGGTCATGGACCCATGGTCCAAGGGAGACTACTCACAACTCATCCGGGAGGCGTCCATGGTGGAGGAGAGGCTCCCGGTGGTGGTTCTCCCCTCCGGCAGGGTGCCGGGAAGAGTTCTCCTGGTGCTCCCGATCTTGGAAGCGCGGCGGCAACGGAACAAAGATGAGATCGCGAAAAAGGGTTCCGTCCTCGAGGGTTTCGGGACGCGGTATAAATATATGCCAAAGGGGGCGTCAGAAGAGGCAAGGGGGACCCAGGCGCCCTGCCGGCGCGGCCAGGAGGGGGGCCGCCCCCTCTGGCCCTACTTTGGCCGCATGGAAGCTTCCGAAACGCTGATTTTTATATATTTTCCCGGGATTTTTGTGGCAATTTACGTAATGGGAAAACCTGAAATACAAAAACAGCAGAAAACAGAAACTGGCACTGGGGTGCACTGAGTTAATAGGTTAGTCCAAATATGATCAAAAGTGTATGGAAGTGCATAAATATCATAGCAATATCACACAAAAGAGGCATGGAGCAAGCAGAAATTATAGATACGTTTTGGACGTATCAGATGGATCCCCCTCCGGTGGAGCTCCGGAACAAGCTCCAAGATGGGATCTCCATGGGAACAGAAGCTATGGTGGTGGAATTAGGGTTTTCTCTCTGCGTTTGGAGTTTCTGGGGTACGTGGACTTATATAGGAAGAAGGAGGGCACTGGGGGCCACACGAGGAAGCCTAGAGGCAGGGGGCGCGCCCTGGGAAGGGGGGCGCGCCCCCACCCTCGAGGGCGGCTCCTCGATCCTCTGACGTGGTTCTCAAGCTTCCTGGGCGTGATTTTCTCCAAAAAATATCTCTTGCGAAGGTTTCATTCCGTTTGGACTCCGTTTGATATTCTTTTTCTGCAAAACCCTGAAATAGGCAAAAAACAGCAATCTGGACTGGGCCTTTGGGTTAGTAGGTTAGTCCCAAAAATGATATAAAAGTGAATGATAAAGCCCATTAAACATCCAAGACTTCATAAATAATAGCATGGAACAATAAAAAATTATAGATACGTTGGAGACGTATCAAGAACCATCAATCATCACCGGCTGATGCCGAGTATCACGTCTCCATCAGACCACTGGGCCCCAGTCTGATCCATGTGTCTCTCGCTATGCCGCTGAAATAGGCTTCGACTCTCCATGCATTTACGCCGTAGACCCTCCATCAGCACAGAGTGAAGTCGTCCATCAGACTCTAGCTCCACCTTCAACATGACTCCATGGTGGTTGTACGTGCCACCCCTCGCGCTCCGTCGACTCCAAGATCTCATGTGCACCATCTTGAATCAACCCCGCGACATAGTCTTGTCGAAGCCGCACAAGCCCTCAGGCCTGCACCACGTGTTTCCACGCCTCAGAAGTTGGCCACCATCAGCATCACGCTCATATGTCGTCGTCGCTGAAATCACCGCCATCTTCTTCTTTGACCGACATCCTCATCGATCCATCAGACTGTCCAGTCCGACCCAGCGGAACTTATCCGACTGCAACCATGCTCCACCCTGCGTCGTGTCCACCCCGCACATCTTCGTGCATAACTTGACGCCCTGTGTATGCATGATCCATGTCACGATGCGCTCGAGACTCCTCCGAGCCATATCTGCAAGTCGCCGATCTTGCCACGCACACAACAGTCTCTCATGCCACCACCATCCATGTACACAACTCGTGCACAAAGAAATAAAACCAAACTCTGCCATGTAAGCCATCCCGTTGCACCTAGCCATGAAGATCAAACAAAATCTCCAAAATCCACCACGTGCTCCTGTAGGCTGTAGAACCATTGGTCTTTCCTATCTCTTTCTTCCGATTGTTAGCATCAATCTGTTACGTAGCTTCCTTTTTTTCTCAAAACAAATCTCGTCGCTTTGTGGCTTCCAGCATCACAATCGTCCCGTGTCGTCCGCTTCCTCGCTGGCCACGCTTACCACTACCAGCTCGCATGGGCATCACGCCTCGGCCCAACTAGGCCCCAGGCACACATGCTCCAGGGCACACGGCCACGCAGCCTTCCGAGTCCGAGTCGCCTACTCCTTTAGGTTTCTGCATGCGCGTTTGCCTCGGCCGCCGCTGGATTGTCTTGCTGCTGCACGTGCCTGACGCTGCTTGCAATCTGCTCATAACACCAAGCCACATGTCGCCCCTTCCGGTCGCTTCTCGAAACAACCCGACAGCTCCGCTTTCTGGATCTTCCTCATTGCAACTCACTGACAATGTTTCAATTTGCTGCCACGGCCACGATCTGTTTACGCAGAACTCCGTCGTCTTCTGTTCCACCTCCAGATCAATATCCGCAACCTTCAGACAACCCAGCTCTGATACCACTTGTTAGAATAAATCCGAGGCATACCGTCGATCATTCGAGGACCAAGCAATCACATGAGCATGACACCGAGATTTGTTAATGAGGTTCACCATCATGGCTACACCCCCGGGCTTGACTACGGGCGCTCCTCCCCATGACACTGCTACAATACCGCACCCTGGTCGCCCGGGCGCCGGCACACACCGCCGACTCCCCCGCGTGCCCGTGCTATTATGTTGGCATATGTTACATCGTGTGTCTATCCCGATATATATGAGAGGTCTAGGATACAAGTGTTCTATTAGGACACAACTCCTACCATGTCTACACACAATTCAAAACCAAGTCCAACTGTAACCTACCTTGTACAATAATATTCGACACAACTCTAACAGCAAGCACAGAATTCCGCTTCATCCACAGAGGAGCATGACTGGATAAAATCCCACGAAGAAACCACTACTTCGCCCAGATGATTCCTAGCGATCACCCCAACACTAGCTGATTCCAAATTTTCCACAAAACTAGCATCAACATTTATCTTTATATACTCAGGCTTCGGAGGCTTCCAAACAACATGACCGTTCGTGGGAGGGATCACGTACCACCAATTATCTATCACCCCCTTACCCTTGTTGCTTAAGTCCACTCGCACACAATTGTTGGCTGATGAGAAGGTTTTCCAATAATTTTCCACATAACTAACTGAGGCGGACAGAGATTCCTCCCCCCTTCCAAAAATTAAATCATTCCTGAGATGCGAGGCTCTCCAGAACATGAATAAGACTTGCTCGCGAACCGCTGACCCAAGTAATTTACACCAATTCCTTGGCCAGCCGAGGGCGCAGAAAACGACCGCCAAAAAATTGGCGGCGTAACTTCCACTTTGTTCGTCCGGTGTTATGAAAAGCAATCAGCATGGCCATGTAATTAATCATATTAATCTTTTTTCTAACACATCCCAATACTAATAATTGTATCGGCCCAGTTCCTCTGCTTGTCTCCACTAGGTCCTACTCCATCCGTCCCATAATATAAGAACGTTTTTGACACTAGTGTGGTGTTAAAAACGTTCTTATATTTTGGGGCAGAGGGAGTATTTTTTCAGCGTGATGTTAGCTTTGTCAAACTGTGCAGTTTGATTAGTTGGTCATATTTATTAGTTTACAGAGGGAGTAATTACTACCGTCAATAGAGATGAACGGATACATATGTGCTGGACTAATTAACATTGTTTGGCCGTGAATTTCATGGTCTTGCATGCTCATTTCATTTTTTTATTATAGTTAATTAAGTTTTCTTCATTATTAAAATATAAGTTTTATGTATCTTTCCTAAGGCTGGTCGTAATGGTAGTATCATAGCTAGTATCATGCATGCCAACTAGGCAATTTTGATGAGGTGTCATAGCATTAAATGAAGAAAGAGATGGTGTAGTATCATATCATGATACCGTATCATATTAAATGATATGCTAGTTTGTGTCATGCATGGCAATAAATAGAGTACTACATGATACTAATATATGACACTATGCATTAGGAAGGTAGTATCATACACTAGTATCATATGCATGCGAAATTGCAGGGGAGCACACGGCGACCACCTTCACCGGAATCTGCCCCACTCATTTGCATCGGGATTCCAACTACTATATTAGTCCAGATGTATTCCATGATTCACACATCATGTATGTCCCTCTAAATATTTTCGTATGAATCTCAACAGCTATATTGACCTGACTAGTGGCAGAGAAGCAGACCCATCATCTCCAACGGCCACTCCCCAACCACCCGTCAAAACTTAAATGCGACCTGTTATTCCTATTTGTAGAAGTGGGAAAATATATTATTTCAACCTAAAACTTGCCTTAAAGTAAATGATGGGTTTCATCATTCTTACTATTTTCAAGGGGGTACTAATTCCTCAAAGTTTCATGTTACAAATTCCATGGTATTATTTATTTCTAGGAAAACCAAGATTTTATGATACTTAGTTAGAAAACAGAGATAATTATAATGATATTATATGTTGTTTTTCATCTCTGGTGAAAAACCAAGAACTTCACGATAATAATGCCAGTAAATTTTATTATATTAATCCCCAAATTACCCTCTTCTAAAATAACTGAGAATTTGATGATACTAACTTTGGAGACGAAACACATAAAAGTATAATTAATCATCATAGTTTTATCAATATAGTAAATGCCTGACACGCACGGTTGACAATTCAACATGTTTGCCCATCAATGCTTGACATGGGACCACACGATTATATCACTGCATGCATGGTCATAATGAGATGGGACCACACGGTTATATCGCTGCATGCATGGTCATAATGAGTATGCATTCATAGTACTCCCTGCTTTCCTAAATATAAGTCTTTGGAAAAATTCAAGTATGGACCACATACGAAGCAAAATGAGTGAATCTACACTCTAAAATGCATCTATAAACATCCGTATGTGGTTTATAGTGAAATCTCTACAAAGACTTATATTTAGGAACGGAGGGAGTACATATTATGTCGTGTAATTTTGTACGACTGGAAAAAATACTGCTTATTGCTAGAGATATGATATTCTGGACATATTTAAGGTTTGTATTAGTTAATTTGTATTATCAACCACTAAACCTTGATCACGTAGTTTTATATACACTTAATCAGACATTATTCGTACTAAGTCTTTGTAGCTACATCTTCTATTTTACCTTTTACCAATTTACATTTCCACTGTAAGTTGCCTGGCAAGTTCACATTCCTTCACTTTCAATTAACTCTCCGTTGAAAACTTGCACCATTTTGTCAGTCAATGCGGCAATTAAATGCTCTGTCCAGTAAATTTAATGAGTATGGACAGCTTTTTACTATTGACATATACGCAAAGAGTTGTATTGTAAAATTGATGTCAATTTATTGAAAAGTTGCACTAATCCCCAAACAAACGACGAGTGGCTTCGATTCTGGTGGTCGTCGTCGCCGTGTGCTCTTCGTCCGCGTCCCATATGCATGATACTACTATATGATACTCCTCATTACAATTAGCCTAAAGCGAGATGAAAGGATCACTCGTTGAAGGCTCTACCCTAATAAGGTCGGTCCATTCACGCACATGCATAGCAAAAGGAACAACGCAAAGAGAAAATGGAGCGCGCCAGGGATTTGATCCCTAGTTTCCGGCTTTAGAGCAACCGAGTATGACCACTAGACAAACCTTTGGGTCGTGGCAGAGTAGTAGGACGAGGCAACTTAACTCGATAAGAGTCATGATTTCCACTATTTCTTCTCCGTTTTTTTCATGTTAATTTTTTTTCCAGTTTTTTCATCATTTTTGTCTGTTTTCAATGGCGCTTTTTTTTCTTTACTTTCCTTTTCTCTTTGGGTTTCTTTATTTCTTTCTCGGTTTTCACTAGGTTTTTTCCTTTTGTTCTTCGGTTTTGTTTATTCTTTCTCGTTTCTCATTGTTTTCTATGTTTTCTTTTTTTGTTTCTTTTGTTTTTTGATTAGTTTTCTTATTTCTTCTCCTTTTGTTTTTCTTTGTTTTTCCTTATGTACCTTTTGGTTTTCACTCTACATTTTTCGTGTATGTCAAGAACATTTTTCTAACACACGTTTTACATTGTTTAATACAAAGTTAACATTTCTATAATACATGGTCAACACTTTTTCTACACACATTTGGAACATTTTCCAAATATTTGATTCACATTTTGAAATACAATATTAACATTTTTGTAACATATGATCAACATTTTTTCTATACAAACTTATAAACATTTTATAATTCCTGATTAAGATATAAAAAATACACGATTAGCATTTTTTAACGCATGATCAACATTTTTTTCTCTATACATTTAACATTTTTCAAATACTTGTTCAACATATTTTCAAATGTGGGATTAAGATTTTTATATACATGATCAAAAAATCCATCATTTTTAATACATGGTCAACATTTCTTCTATACACATGTAATATTTATCAAATGCGTTATTAACATTTTTCAAATACATGATCGACATTTTTTTAATTCCTGATTAACATTTTTGTATACATGATGGTATTTTTCATAATTTTATTGAATACATGGTCAACATATTCTCTATGCACATTTAACATTTACCAAATGCTTGACTAACATTTTCAAAATACTTGTTCAACTTTTTTTGCACATGCTTCATTAACATTTTTATATACATGATAAAAAAAATTCATCATTTCTAATACATAATCAACAATTTTACATGATCAACAATTTGTGTATACACGTTCAACATTGTCTGAATCCGTGTCCAACAATTTTTTAGTACTTGCTCAATATTTTTCAAATACTTATTAATCATTTTTAAATACTTGTTCAATATTTTTCAAACACTCATTCAACATTTCCAATAATTGTTCAACATTTTCAAATACCTATTCAACATTTTCAAATACTTGTTCAACATTTTCAAATACTTGTTCAACAACATTCAAAGGTTTTTATAGTGTATTTTGCAATATATATAATATTTTAAATTATAAACACAAGTATAAAAATAAAGCAAAAAACTAAAAAAAAAACTAAAACAGAAAAAGAGCCTATGGTCCGCCGCGCGCGTGGGCCGGCCCATCTATATCACCCCTTCAGTGGATTCGCTAAAGGCGAGGCTTGGCAAAATCACTAATTGAGGAGTACTCCTCGTAACGATCACTCCCAGCTTCTCAGTTTGTGACAAGTGACGCGCTGCATGTAGCACTTGTCGCAACCTGATAGTTTTCCCTTTTCTCGTAAATTCATTTATTCAAAATGTTTTTATCTCTTAAACCGTGCGTCCAAATCTCGAACCATTTTCACCGTTGGGTTCCTCGCATCAAAATTTTAAAACTAGATTTCATGTTGATAGGTTTTGACAAACTTTTTTTAATGAGGAAACCGGACTAAAAAGCCGAACCGGTAGCATGATTTTTCCCTTTCTGAAAGAGGCACGACCGTGACTCTCGCGAAAGGAAAAAAACAGACAACACATTTTTTTGTTTTCGAGAGACACGGTCGTGACTCTTGCGAAAACAAACTATGCCTCTAGCGGAAGAAAAAAGAACAGAAAACACATTTTTTTTCGTTTCCGAGAGTCATGGGCGCGCCTCTCGCGAAAGCAAAAACGTGCCTCTCGCGAAAGGAAAATCGTACCTTTTGCAAAATATAAACATAAAATAAGTTTTATTCCGTTTCTGAGAGTCATGGTCGTGCCTCTCGCGGAAGCAAAACCATACCTCTTGCGGAAGGAAAAAAAAAGAAACATGTTTTTTCGTGCAATTTTTTTTCTCAAAATTTATTTTTTTTGTCTAAAAGCTAAGGAAGACCGATGGATAACCGAAATGTCGAAACCCCCCCGGAAAAACCTGTTTAAAAACCAAAAACAAGTACGAGAAAATAAAATCCGGAGCGAGCGCCCAAAGCGCGACTCGTGGGCGGATGGATGAGAGCGCGTCAAGTGGCGCTGATCGTGGCGAGGCTCCCGAAGGAGTGCTTGTCAACTAGTTGCTAGTTGCTTGATTCGAACCAGCGACCGTGCGTTGGGTTGCCGCGTCGCCAACCACTGCAGCTAGCGGCTGGGATTTGGTTTATGTGCTTAGTAAACTTTAAGTACTATGTGGAGCAACATATTTATTTTTTAATCTTCATTCAATAAAATGAATAATGTTTTCTTGAACAACTTTCAAAACTCGAATAAACTGTTAAAACATGTTTTTAAAATGCGAACAATTATTGAAAACACGAAAAATAATTATTGATTTTTTTATATACGATGAACGAATACATTGAACATTTTTGTGGAATACGATGAACATTATTTAACTGCACAGTGAACATTTTTGAGATATACACTAAACGAAATTTAAAAAATATATATTTTTTGTAATATACGATGAACAATTTTTATACATCGATTTTTTTTGTAATATAATCTGGCAAACAATAACTACACATTGAATAATTTTGTGACATGCGCTAAAAACACTTTAAATACCCATTGAACATTTTGTGATAAACACTGATCAACAATTTTAAATTTTGAACAAAATTTGAAAAGGTGATTAAAATTTGAAAATTGTGAAGACTTATTTTTATATCACGAAAAAAATGGGATTTTAAAACATTTTCTTGAAAACAAAGTATGAAAATTAAAACGGAAAATTATAAAATGAAAGAAAAGGAAAAAATAGAAGCAGAAATAAAAAAAAGAAAACAGGAAAACCGGCAAAAGAAAAAAACGGTTCAGGGAACTACTAAAAGTTCTCAAAACTGGGTGCTGACTCGAAGTGGGCCGGCCCGTGTTCCCGTGTTGACGATCGGACGCACACGGACCCGATCAGGCGCCTAAACTTTCGGGTCGACACTGCACGGTCCTTTTCTATAAACAGGCCGACACGGGCCATGCCGTGCCAGGCCTTTTTATGGCTGTGGACAGGTTTGTTCTGCGCTGACGACCATCGCCAAACTCTCATTCGGTCCTTCCCTGGAGATTAGAGCGGAGCTCTCCTCTTGCCCTACTCCGTCTCCGCTGCCGCCGCCTCCCAATTCACTACCGCGACCGCGACTGCGTCCGACGCGCCGTCATCTTGCCCCTTTCTTCTCTCCCGGCCGGGCTGAAGGCGCCACCCTATAGTATTTTGTAAGCTACTTAGGGCCCCTACAATTTTAATTTCAACGGGCGTTATACTATCTTGTCAGCTTGCAATAATTCTAGTCCTGTTGATCGTGAAGGCGTTTTCTCTTGCATTGTTCCATCAATACAGATGCCTGGGGCTGTGATTTTGTTTGATCTTGTTGCTGTTAGTCCTGTTTGCTTCACAGAGGCTGGAATCAATGTTCTTCGTTCTTTGCAATATACTCCCTCCGTTCCCAAATATAAGTCTTTCTAAAGATTCCACCAACTGACTACATACGAAGCAAAATGAGTGAATCTACACTCTAATATATGTCTACATACATCCGTATGATGTATTCCATTTGAATGTCTAAAAAGACTTATACTCCCTCTGTAAACTACTCCCTTCGTAAACTAATATAAGAGCGTTTAGAATACTAAAATAGTGATTTAAACACTCTTATATTAGTTTACAGAGGGAGTAATATAAGAGCGTTTAGATCACTAAAGTAGTGATCTAAATGCTCTTATATTAGTTTACAGAGGGAGTATTTAGGAACGGAGGGAGTATATGCTAGATGATTTAATTAATGTTCTTTCTGAAGCTAGACACCAGCATTTCCAAAGTTTACAGTAAAATATGTCAAAATTCATGAGCTTGGTTCTCGCTACTGTCTCATCCTAATATGCTTCAAAAATTTGATCCTTTTTTTTAATCTTGGTTCTGTAAATGTCAAGAAGCAAACCTAGAAATCTCAGAGCATGTATGATATAGCTAATAGCTTTGGTTCTATTGATGCGTGAAACATTCCCAGGTCTAAGTAGCACTGACTCCTCGGTCCTCATTACTTGTTGTGGTTTTCACAGTGCTCAGTTAAACGCTTGCTATTATGTCTGTTCAGCAGATAAGTGTTATCTTGCGGACACATATTTGCTTTTCTTTATGTATGTGTGTCAACAGGGAAAGGTTCACATTTGTTGGTATACATATGCTTGTTGATGTCCTTTGGTACTGTAACCTAATAATCTTCATATGCTTCATTCTAATGTGTCTAATTTCAGTGCAGTATGCTGTATACCTGCTGAACATTAAGATTACCCAATCAGCACAGCTGCTTTTCTCGATGGACGATCTCCCAGAGCCACTGCTAGCAGAGATTGTCAAGAAGATTGCCAAGAGAAGTGATCTAAATTCGTTTTCCCTTGTGTCGAAGCAGCTCTACTCCATTGAGGCATACCAAAAGGGTGCTATCCGTGTCGGCTCTGGCCTTCGCCCTGCTAGAAAAGCCTTGGCATCACTGTGTTCCCGGTTCCCCAATTTATGGAAAGTGGAAATTGATTACACTGCTTGGACCAGTGGCCATGGGAATCAGTTGGGCAATAAAGGCCTTCTTGTGATCTCGTCATGTTGCCCCTCGCTAACTGATCTAACCTTAAGCTTCTGTTCACGCATCAATGATTCTGGTCTTGGATATCTCATTAATTGCAAGAAATTGATGTCTCTGAGGCTGAACTCCATGCAACAAATAACTTCAGGTGGGATCCTCTCTGTGGTAGTTGGTTGCAAGACTCTATCTGCTCTCCACCTTATTGACTGTGAGAAAATAGGGAGCGAAGGTTGGCTAGAGCACCTTGCCTGTGAGGGATCATTGGAAGAGCTTGTTGTGGAAAAATGCAAAGGAATCAGCCAGTATGACCTCCTAAAGTTTGGACCAGGATGGATGAAGCTCCTGAGGTTTAAATTTGACCCCGACCCCATGAGTTGTTCCTGGAATATGTATGGTAGTGATGATCTCTCGCATGTGGCTCACTACCCATATAAATACGATTTTTGTTGCGAGAGTTTGACGGATTTGTCATTGGCACACATTGCAACTAAGCCAGGAATAGGACTTTGTTTTCTCTTGAGGAAGTGCAAAGCATTGGAGAAACTGCGTCTGGAGTATATCAATGGCCTAAACGACAGTGACATGATTACGCTATCCAAGTGCTGCAAAAACCTTAGAAGCATCTCACTTTGGCTCCGGCCACAATTTTATGGTGGCAATTTCAGGACGGCATTTACTGATGACAGCCTGAATTCTCTAGCTGTCAACTGTCCTATGCTTGAGTCTATTGAACTCACATTTGATGGTTGTGAGCCCTTATATCCATCAGAAATAGGCTTTACACAGGATGGCCTTATCATGCTCATTCAGTCTTGTCCGATTCGTGTTCTTGTGCTAAGGGGTGCTAACTTTTTCGCAGACAAGGGGATGAAAGCCCTCTCATCTGCTCCATTACTAGAGACACTCGAGCTTGTCTGCTGCAGAGCAATAACAGATGCCGGGATGCGTTTCATTGCGCGTGCCCCATGCTTGATCAGTCTCACACTCCGGATCTGTGCACAAGTGACTGATGCTGGAGTGGCCGTGCTAGTACATGCACAGAAGTTAGAGTCTCTGATCATTGAAGGCTGCGACCGAGTCTCTGAGAAGGCTGTGAAGAGGGTTGGTGGATCAGCTCAGTGCCACACTTCCAAAAAAAGATCGGTTCAGTACTCCGCCGAGTCTGCAAGCCCCGCTGAATTAAAAAGAATTCGCTACTAATGCTGTTGAGTTTAAAACCATCTGCTGGGTTCATGCTGGACTTCGGACGGTGCACCACTAGCGTGTGCTCTACGTAGCTACTCCCTCTGTCCTCAAATATAAGATGTTATTACAACCAATATAC
Source organism: Secale cereale (assembly GCA_902687465.1). Lineage (NCBI taxonomy): Eukaryota > Viridiplantae > Streptophyta > Magnoliopsida > Poales > Poaceae > Secale > Secale cereale. The sequence continues at coordinate 182,837,055 of LR738713.1, read as the reverse complement.
TCACATATTTGTTGTAGTAATATCTTATATTATGGGATGGAGGGAGTACTGCTTCTTTGTATTTTTCTGTGTTTGCACTTGACAAAATGCACTTATTCTGCCCAAGATTCAGTATTTCAGGTTGTGAACTTGCAGATCGTAACAGTGTAGCTTGGTTCTGCATGCGGAGTACTAGTTTTGAATATGGCTGTAGCATGCTCTCTTTTGACCCTGTTTCTGACATGCATATGTATGGTACCTAGCTAGCATCGATGCTTCGAATACCTGATCTGCGCCCGTGGTCTGCTTTGTTCAAGTTAGCAAAGGGTTCGAAGGCCTAGCTGATTTTAAATAAAAAAGAAAACCGACATGAATGTCGCCTTTTTTGTAGGGAAAAGCTTACCTTCAGCCGGCTGATGCATGCGCGAGCGTCCGCCGCTTGCATAGCCGTCAGATCAATCCACACGCTAGCCACAAGTCAGTTCCACGCGACCAATATTTTTCTTGCAATAAGGGTCTTGTTTAAGTAGATTTTTGCAACACACATGACTAGTTTCAGAAAGAAAGAAAAAACGATTCAGTGGTGAAGGTTTTTTTCCTGCAACTCTGGTCTTGTTTCAAAAGATCTCCGCAACTCAGAAAGAAAAGAAATGTTTCCGTTGTGAAGGTTTTTTTTTTTCTGCAACAAGGGTCTTGTTTCAGAAACATAGCCCGAGTTGCAGTGCCGCAGGAGCACCCGACGTTAGAGAGTGAGTGGTCAGACATTGCAACATGAGGCATGTTTCAGAAACATAACTCCGGTTGCAGAAAACGTCGAAGAAGCGCCGGGCGTGAGAGGTCGTCGTCGTCGTGCTCGATTGGAGCTAGCAGCTGCTTGCTGGGCTACGGAGGAGGAGCAGCAACTCCGGCCAGCACGGCAAGGACTAGTTCTCGCGGCGTGCCGGCGACAGCGATTTTGCGGTGGTGGGGGCTGGCGCCGCGCTGGGCGCAGCTGTGTCAGGACGGCGGACGGGGGAATCTGTTTCTGAAACTGAGCTGTTGTTGCAGGAAGTAAGGAGGTGGTCATGTGTGACACCCCGAGACCGATGCGCCAGGTGTCAGCCAGTTATTCGTCGTCGTTGCCATGTCATCTGCTTGCGTGTTGCATCTTGCCATGTCTTCGTGTGCATTGCATCAGCATGTTTTCAAACTTGCATCCGTCCGAGTCCGCTCGTCCTTCCATTGTCCGTTCTGAGACCAGACACACTTGCACGTGCCCGCGGCACCTCCGAATATTTATTTTATAAGTGGCCGAAAAATGTTCTCGGAATGGGTTGAAACTTGGCGTGTGGTCTTATTATAGCATAAGTAGACCGCCTGTCAAGTTTCGTCGTGTTCGGAGTTCGTTTGATAGCCCAACGGTTAACCGCGTTAACCGCCGGAAGCCTTTTCCCTTTTGGCCCAACACCCCTTCCAACAACCCCCAAGCCCATTCTAACCCGCTCCATGCTCTCGGTCGTCGGATCAGGATCGCGTGGCCAAAAACGGCTCCTCATTTGGACACTCCTATCTCCCTATATATATATATGTGTGCCTCCCCTCGAAATTCTCGCACATGAACCCTAGCCCCACTCCCACCGCGCAGCCGGACATGTCCGCTCGCTGCCGGACATGTCCGCCCCGCCGTCCACGTCGCCCGCCCAATCCCGGGGCGCCACGTCAGCCCGCCGCCACCCACAACCAATCATACGCCACCACCTCACCCTCTCTCTCTCTCCTCCCACCGCCGCGGCCCGCGGAGCCCATCCGGGGCCCGCGCGAGCCCGCAGCCGCCGTCGCCTGTCTCCCGCGCCGCAGCGCCCGCATCGAGCCTCGCCGCCGCCGGCGACTCCATCCCCGCGCCGCCGCGCCCTGTCGCCGCAGATCCATGGCCGCGCCACCAGGACGCCGCCACCGACCGGGATCCGTCGGATCCGAGGCCTCTGGCCCGTCCCCGGCCGCGCCAAGCCGCCCTCGACCTCCTGGCCGCCGGTGGCAACCGACGCCGCCGCCATGCCCTCGGGGACGAGCACAGGAGGTGCTCGACCCGTCCGACCGCTTCCGTCGTCGCCGTGGGCCAGCTAGGGCCCAGCTCCTCGCCCCGCCGGCCCGCCTCTGCCACTCCTCCAGCCAGGCCCAGCTGCTCAGGCCGGCCTCCTCCTCCTCCACATGGGCCAGGCCCAGCCGCAGGGCCCAGTTCCCTCCCGCTCGCCTCGTCCTGCCTCACCTCCTCTTCTTCTGGGCTCGGCCCGCTAGGTGAGCCCACTTAGATCCCGCCTAGGGCGATGTATAGTTATTTAGTGCTTGCTCGGTTTTCTGTTAAAACGGCTAAGTACCTGAGATTTGTAAAAAAAGTGTGCATGTTTGACTGCCTGTAACTTTTTGTGTGTTGGTCTGTTTTGAGCATATGATATGTCAAAATGATCGTAGTGATATGCTCTTCATTTTGTTCCATTGTGGCATTCTTGTTTGAGTTCATCTTGATGCTCTAATCATCGTTGCAAGAGTGCCATAAGTTTAAAACTGCTGTTAACTGTAATTTTGTTGCATGCTTGTGATGCTTGTAACTTTGTGCATGTTTATCCAAATGGAGCATATGATATGTCAAAATGTTCACTTTGAAGTGCTCTACATGTTGGTTGCTGTAGAATTCATGCTAGGTACCATATTGCCATGTTAATCTCTGTTACAAAAGTGCATTTGGCTGTTAAGTGCTGAAACTTGTTATGAGATGCTGTTTTGACTTGCTCATTGCTATTGGTGTGTTTGTCTTCATGCCACTTGTTTATATGTTTTGGAAGCACAATCATATGGTCTTTGCTGTGGTGCAATCCACTTTCCATGTTATGCCTTGAGGTGACTTAAACAAGCTTGTAAACATGCCATGTCGTTGTTGCTGTTTTATACTTAGTGAAAAAACTGCTAAGTCTGGAATCTGTTAAACCTGATGCCATGTTTGCTTGATGTCTCCCTCAAATCCATGCTTGTTTTGGAGTGGCCAATGATCATGTCTTGTTGTCCATATTATGCTCTATCCATTCATGCCCTTGCTTGCACATATGCCCTGCTGTAGCTTATTTATTTCTTGCTATCAAGTTGCTATAAATTTTACCTGTCAGGATTTCATCAGCATGATCATTTTGGTGAAGCTTGTTGTTATTAATCCATGCCTCCTATGGAGTTGCTCTAGTGGAGTTGTTTGATGTATGCTATGTCTACTACATGTCCATGCTCTTTATGTACTTAGTAGAGTTGATATGCTTGTTGTTTTGTGCCTCCGAAGGCAGCATCGTGATGATGTTATTGCCTTCCCAGATTTTGACTAAGTCTGGATAAATTTATTGCAACTTGCCATGCTTGTTCAATTGTGTTCCAGCAAGCTTTTGGGTGTGTTCTAAGTTCATGCTTGTTAAGTATCATGTCTATTTCACATCCTTGCCTCTTGTTATCATGTTTGGGTGTTGCAGCATATATATACCTTGCTCCAAAGTTGCTATGTGGTTGTTAACTTCAGCTTTGCATTGTAACTTGTTTAGCTCTTAACTTCTAGCCCGTAACTCCGTTTTAAGTGTGCCCTATATGAAACTTGTGTGATTTTGCATGTAGAAGCATAATATCATGTTGTTTTCATGTTTGGAGTGTGTTTGCTTGTTGTTTGGGTGCATCTTGCACCGTTGGCATGCTTGTCTTGTTTTGCTCATATCTTCTAGGCCGTACCTCCGAATTAAACAAACTTTATTTGAAACTGGACTAGAATTTTGTGTAGATCATCATGGTGCATGTTAACATGCTGTTTAACAACTTTAACATAAGGTTTGTTCAGATCTGGGCTAATTTTAAAATGTGCATATGAGACTTACCGGATTTGTTAAGTGTTGATTCCAGCCTCATTTAAACTTGTTGTTTTGTGTTGTTCTTGCGTGCTTCATTCCTTGCCATGAATTGCATCATATAGACTTGTCTTGCATCATACTTGGTTTGAGCATCTTGTCGTGTTCTTGTGTTGTGTCTTTACCTTGTTGTGTGCTTCTTCTCGCTAGTTCATTTTCCGTTGCGATCGTGAGGATTCGTTCGTCTACACGTGGTTCGTCTTCATGGCTTCCTCTTCGTCTTCTTCGTGGATTCGTTCTTCTTCCTTGCGGGATCTCAGGCAAGATGACCATCACCTTGGATACCTTTACTATCATTGCCATGCTAGCTGTCTCGATGCTATCATTATATGTCGCGCTACCCATCTTTTATTGTCAGCCTCTCCTTGTTGCCATGAAACCTCTAACATTTGACACATTCCCAGCAAAACCGTTGTTTGACTATGTTACCCGCTTGCTCAGCCCCTCTTATTGCGTTGTTAGTTGCATGTGAAGATGAAGATCGTTCCATGTTGGAACTTGTTGTTGGAATATCACAATATCTATTATTATTATTAACACACCTATATACTTGGCAATGGGTGGAAGGCTTGGCCTTTTGCTCGGTGTTTTGTTCCACTCATGCCAGCTTAGGAGCCGATAAACCGGCGTTATGTTCCTTTATTTTGCGTTCCTTACACGGTTGGGTATATGGGACCCCTTGACACTTCGTCTTTGAATAAAACTCCTCCAGCAAGGCCCAACATTGGTTTTAATTTGCCTCATAATAACAACTTAATTAATTAATTAAATTGCATAGGGGGTCGCGTCCCCGAGGATTCTTTTTAACATAGCAGGGGGGCCAGTGCTGATGGTGTTGGTCCCAAACGGGCAACCTGCGGGGCCACCTGGGGGAAACCCGAGGGCTGGTTTTACTCGTAGCTTGTCCCATCCGGTTGTGGCCCGAGACGAGATACGCGCGGCTACTATCAGGGTGTCGGCACGCCGGGAGGTCTTGCTGGACTTGTTTTACCATTGTCGAAATGTCTTGTGCACCGGGATTCCGAGCCTGATCGGATTGTCCCTAAGATAAGGGGTAATATTATTATTACTTCTGCTGATCGTGAGAGCTTGTGATGGGCTAAGTTGGGACACCCCTGCAGGGTTATGATCTTTCGAAAGCCGTGCCCGCGGTTATGTGGCAGATTGGAATTTGTTAATGTCCGGTTGTAGAAAACTTGACAGAGGATTCAAAGTAAAACACACAACTGTGTGAGTAACCGTGACTGTCTCTTTTCACTTTGAGAAGAGAACACGGTGGGGTTATGTTTGACTCGTAGGTAGTTTAGGATCTTTAGCGATCATTTCTAGTTTGCGAACGTTTGCGTAGATGCTCATCTTATTCTTGTACTCGTAAGTTAGCCACCATATTATGCTTAGCCGCTGCTGCATCCTCACCACTTTACCTCTTCCTACCCATTAAGCTTTGCTAGTCTTGTTACCCATGGTTATGGGATTGCTGAGTCCTCATGGCTCACAGATACTACAACAACAGTTGCAGGTGCAAGTTTCCGATGACTTGACTCGAGAGCGATGTTCTTTGTGTTGGAGTTCTTTCTTCTTCTTCTTCTTCTTCTTCTTCTTCTTCTTCTTCTTCTTCTTCTTCTTCTTCTTCTTCTTCTTCTTCTTCTTCTTCTTCTTCGGTCTTGGGTTAGGTTCCGGGTCGGCAGCCTGGGATAGCAGATGGATGTTGTTGTGCTTTTCATGTTTGCATCCGTAGTTGGATGCCTTGTATTGATGTTGTTGTATTCATGTAACTTGTATGTATTGTTGTATCCCCCCATGTATGTATGTAATGATATGATGTAATGATATCCATCTTGCTAAGCGCCCGAAATGCGGTTGTGCCCAATCACGTAAGTGTCACGTGATCGGGATAAAATCGCATCTTGGGCCTGCCAAGTTGGTATCAGAGCCTCGACCGACCATAGGAGCCCCCTTGATTGATCGTAGTTTGGCCGTTGTCAAGTCTAGCAGAAAGCTTTTTTTCGGAGTCTAGTTATATCGAAGAGTAGGATTTCTTTTTACTCCCCAGCCCCTTCGTCACTCTGGTGAGGAATCTTGACGTAGGTGTTTTGAATTACCCCTCTTCCCCTTCAATTTTTTTGGATCACGTGGTTAGTTTCGTTCGTTGCGTTGTTAGTTCTGTCATCTGGTGCATCTCTCGTCTAGTGGATTCGACCCTCTTCTTCCTTGCAAGTTCAACCCTCAGTTCTTTTCAACCGACGATGTTTTCCCCATCCAAGTGGACTTTCTTTTTCCCACCCTCCCACCTTTTTTCTTCTCGGACCGGAGTCCATAATCGAGTATCCATCCTACTCATGTGAAGTCTTTGCTTTCTTTCATCAATTGTTTCAACTGGTGAATTCTCATCTCGTTCGTCCTTCTTCATCTCTTCTTCTTTTCCGGTGGATTCAATTCAAGTTTTCGGTGTTGATCTTATCTTTTCCTTTGCTCAAAGTGTGTTCCCCTGTCTCGTTCGCCTCTCACCATTTAATTATTCTTGAGTTCCGAAGAAATCTCAGGATATTCGTCTGTGTTCTAATTAATTCGAGGTTGTCACCTCATTCGAGTCTTCTAATCATTCCGATGCATCAACTCCTTTTCATTCCTTTTCAACGGTGTTTTCTCTTCGGTGGGCTCATAACCCACATGTCTTTCCCAGGATCTTACCTGACTCTTCTTATTTTCCGGAGGTATTCTCAAATTCTTTTCAAAGTGTGACGTAAGTATGGATTCTATCAGTCAAAGCCCTTCTTCAAGATCGCTTTCAAAATCTTTCGTGTTGATTCGACCTTTCTTCTTTCCGGAGATTTTCATGAATTCTTTTCATTGTGTTCCTCCGAAGGCCATCATTTCAGAAGATTTCTTCGTTCTCAGTTTTCAACTTTGTCCTCCAAATATTCTTCATTGATGCCTCTTCGTTCGTCTCACATTCTTCCGGTGCTTCGTCCAAATATTTTTAATTAGTTCGCGATCTCTTCGTTCTCGTGTATCTAAATTCCCCAAGTTCTTTATTCTTCCCGGCGATTCATTGTATTCACGTGGTTTCAATTCCTTACGGTGGTTCGCTCAAGAGTTCTTTTTCGGCGTTTTCATATCAATCCATTCATTTTGATTCCAATCCTACCTGTGGTTTATGAAGGTTTCGCAAGTTCGCGATATATCCCTCTTAAATCATTTCAACGAGAATAAGTAGTATGCGAATCCATTGCTTCTCATCAATTTAATTGGTGGAGGATAAGCATAACATAAATCTTATTCTTTTCATCAAGTTGATTAATCCCTTCCTTCGGAATTTATTCTGGATGAATAAATTCTAGTTCCAAGTGCTTAATCTTTCTTTTCCAGAGTTCAATTTTTTCTCGGTTATCTCATCGGAACCCCGTCTTAATCATCGCAAGGCTTATTCTTATTCTTTCCATCCTTCACCATCCTTTCTTTACCGGAGTTCGTCATGGTGCTTCATCGCAGTTCAAATCATTCTTCAAATTCTTGTTGAGCAGCTCAAGCATTATTCTTTTGCCTCTCGAGTGCAAATAATTCTCCATATTCTTTGAAATGGAGTTTTGCATTTCTTCCTTCATCTCATCTCTTCTATCTTTGGTAGTGGCGGAGATTCACCTCAAGTTTCGGGATGATTTCTATAAGTCCACTTAGGGCTTATTCTTTTGTTGTTGATCATATCAACAACTCCGTTCAAGTCTTTCTTTGAGGATGCTCTTTTAAATTCATTTGTGGTGTAAGTTGTCATCTTCTCCTCCGTTCTTTTCATTGCATTCTTTCCAGTCTTCCGGAGGCATTGTGTTGTTGCTCTCGTCGAGTATCATTTCATCTTTTCAAGTTCTTGTTCCATTCCATTCATGTTCAACCGGTGTGCTATTTCCTTCAGTTTCAGCCGGAGTGCTGCCCGAATTCCTTCGTGGAGATTCCTTCTATCTCTTATTAACCGGAGTGGTTTCGAATTCCTTCTCGTTCCTTCAGCTCTTGTTTCGTGCCTTTCAACCTCTTTGATTATCGTCGTATTTCCTTGTTCCTCTTATTTAACGAAGTCCTTGCAACTTCGTTCTTCTTCGTTGCATTCTTCTTTTTGAGTGGCTCAACCTCTCGATATTCCTTGGTTTCACTCTTTTGTCCTCGTAGAACTTTGCTCTTCCTTTTTCCTCTCCCGTCTCGTTCCTAAGATCTCGGGACGAGATCTCTTGTTAGTAGGGGAGTATTGTGACACCCCGAGACCGATGCGCCAGGTGTCAGCCAGTTATTCGTCGTCGTTGCCATGTCATCTGCTTGCGTGTTGCATCTTGCCATGTCATTGTGTGCATTGCATCAACATGTTTTCAAACTTGTATCCGTCCGAATCCGCTCGTCCTTCCGTTGTCCGTTCTGAGCCCAGCCACACTTGCACGTGCCCGCGGCACCTCCGAATATTTATTTTATAAGTGGCCGAAAAATGTTCTCGGAATGGGTTGAAACTTGGCGTGTGGTCTTATTATAGCATAGGTAGACCGCCGGTCAAATTTCGTCGCGTTCGGAGTTCGTTTGATAGCCCAAGGGTTAACCGCGTTAACCACCGGAAGCCTTTTCCCTTTTGGCCCAACACCCCTTCCAACAGTCCCCAAGCCCATTCTAACCCCCTCCATGCTCTTGGTCGTCGGATCAGGATCGCGTGGCCGAAACGGCTCCTCATTTGGACACTCCTAGCTTCCTGTACCTATATATATGTGTCTCCCCCCGAAATTCTCGCACATGAACCCTAGCCCCGCTCCCACCGCGCAGCCGGACATGTCCGCCCCGCCGTCCACGTCGCCCGCCCAATCCCGGGGCGCCACGTCAGCCCGCCGCCGCCCACAGCCAATCATACGCCGCCACCTCACCCTCTCTCTCCTCCCACCACCGCGGCCCGCGGAGCCCATCCGGGGCCCGCGCGAGCCCGCAGCCGCCGCCGCCTGTCTCCTGCGCTGCAGCGCCCGCAACGAGCCTCGCCGTCGGCCTCGCTCGTCGCCGTCTAGAGCCGTGCACCGCCGTCGCCGCCTCTCGCCGGCGAGCGCCGCCGCCGGCGACTCCATCCCCGCGCCGCCGCGCCCTGTCGCCGCAGATCCATGGCCGCGCCACCAGGACGCCGCCGCCGGCCGGGATCCGTCGGATCCGAGGCCTCTGGCCCGTCCCCGGCCGTGCCCCGCCGCCCTCGACCTCCTGGCCGCCGGTGGCAACCGCCGCCGCTGCCATGCCCTCGGGGACGAGCACAGGAGGTGCTCGACCCGTCCGACCGCTTCCGTCACCGCCATGGGCCAGCCAGGGCCCAGCTCCTCACCCCGCCGGCCCACCTCTGCCACTCCTCCAGCCAGGCCCAGCTGCTCAGGCCGGCCTCCTCCTCCTCCGCATGGGCCAGGCCCAGCCGCAGGGCCCAGTTCCCTCCCGCTCGCCTCGGCCTGCCTCACCTCCTCTTCTTCTGGGCTCGACCCGCTAGATGAGCTGTAGCGACCAAACCTCAAACAGTCTGATCTCTGTGCATCAGTGTCATCCCTGGATCAGTAATGCTGACACGCACAGTACTTGAAGGATTTATAACAGAGTAGCAATCACACACTTATTACATCGATAGTCCAACGATGAATTATTACAAAAAATATGGCTGAAGGCCATCTAACACGATAACAGCAGAAGGCTTGGAAGATAAGTGAGTCCATCAACTCCAGCGGCATCACTGAGTATAGAACCACGACCTAAAAGGGGCATCTTACTCGTCGTCTGAGAAGTCTGCAACATAAAACGTTGCAGCCCGAAAACGGGCCAGCACATGGAATATGCTGGCAAGGTAACACAAGAGAATGCAATGAAAGTAAGGCTATACTATATGCAATATGGCTGGTGGAAAGCTCTATGGTTAAGTTTTTGCCTAAAGCCAATTTTCCCTACTTCAAAGGAATATATTTTAATTAACTATCATGGTAGTTGAAACATCGTTGAGAAGATAAACATCCTCTCAACCCCAATTAAAATAATCATTAAACCCAACAAAATTAAATTAGAGTAACATGTTGAGATGCACATGAAAATCCAAGTACTAGATACTCAAGACGTCCATAACCGGGGACACGGCTAATCATGATCAGTTTGTACACTCTGCAAAGGTTTGTGCACTTTTCCCACAAGACTCGATCGCCTCCGTTTGGTTTCTCGCACTGCATGGTGTTTGAGAAACGGATGACCGAGACATAGTCTTTCAGAAGCACTAGCACCTTACGATCGGGCGGACCGTACCAACCTACATCCCCTACATCTGCTAGTCCACCACTGTAAGAGTTCGCACAACTTACTCATACTATGCTAGAGCCCATAATAGCATTGTGGCTGCTGATACGTCCAAAACGTATCTATAATTTCTGCTTGCTCCATGCCTCTTTTGTATGATATTGCTATGATATTTATACACTTCCATACACTTTTGATCATATTTGGACTAACCTATTAACTCAGTGCACCCCAGTGCCAGTTTCTGTTTTCGGCTGTTTTTGTATTTCAGGTTTTCACGTTACGAGAACTGCCAGGAAAAATCCAGAAAAATTATATAAAAAATCAGCGTTCCAGAAACTACCGTGCGCCCGAAGGACAGCCGGGG
>LR738713.1:182799932-182820760 GCA_902687465.1 Secale cereale | reverse complement strand
TTTGTATTTCAGGTTTTCACGTTATGAGAACTGCCAGGAAAAATCCAGAAAAATTATATTAAAAATCAGCGTTCCAGAAACTACCGTGCGCCCGAAGGACAGCCGGGGGGGGGGGGCACCAGGGCTCCAGGCACCCTGGCGGCGCGCCCCCCCTGGGCCGCGCCGGGGGGGCGCCTGGGCCCCCCGAGGCTCCTCCGATGCCCCCCTTTGGCATATATTTAAAGCATCTCCCGAAACCCTTGAGGGAGGAACTTTTTTCGCGATCCCATCTATGTTCCGCCGCCGCCGCCGCTTCCAAGATCGGGAGCACCAGGAGAACTCTTCCCGGCACCCTGCCGGAGGGGAGGATCACCACCGGGAGCCTCTCCACCACCATGGACGCCTCCCGGATGAGTTGTGAGTAGTATCCCTTGGACCATGAGTCCATGACCAGTAGCTATGTGATGTTCTCCTCCCGTTCTTGTGCTTCACTAATTAGTCCTCGTGAGCTGCCCTACATGATCGAGGCACATATGTAATCCTTATGTTGTTGCTATGATGAGTTTGCTGGGATCCGATGGATTATGAGATTATGTTCAGATTGTGCTTGAGTAATATATTTGATCTACCTCTTTTATATTTATGTTCGTAAGTAATTCTTGCATGTTCTCTGTTGTTATTTATTGCTTTGGCCAAGTAATAGGTAGTGACTCCAAGAGGGAACGTTATGCTTGATTGTGGGTTCATGCCCCTCGATGACTAGCTTGAGTGACAGAAACATGAGCCTAGGGGATGTGCTGTTGCCACAAGGGGGAAAACAACGGTGCTTGTGCCCGCAGGTGCAGGGATAGTTTACTGTATGCAAAGTTCTTTTAATGCAGTTGTCTGTTGCATTGAGTTTACACTATGGGTGGGACTCGCAACTTAATACCAGCGAGATGTTCTGGATAGATATCTCAAGGTGGATGATTAGTAGTTTTTCGGTCTACTTATTTTGGCGTACCGCCCATGCTTTGAACCTCAACCTTTCTTGCAATGTAGTCAGCATTGGTTTGCGCACATGGTCCTGTCAATTGCCCAGCTGTAATTCGTTTACCTCACATAGCTGTTTTATCGTCTTTTGGGAGAGAGACATCACTAGTGAACATCATGAGACTCCGGTCCATATTACCATCATTGATCACATCCGCTATTTACTTTTCGCTATTATTTACTATTGCTATTATATCTATCACTACTATCACTTGCGTTTAATCCTTTGTGAACTACAAGGCCGGAGGGATTGACAACCTCTCTGTACTCGTTGGGAGCAAAGTTATTTGTATCTGTGTGCAGGTCCACGTTGATTGCTAATATCTGGCGCCGTAGCAGTTGACACCTTCTTGTTGAACCTATGAGTCTCTGGGGATTCGATCCTTGGTATCTTTGCCAAGGGAAAAACTTCCGCAACACTACATCTCACACCTTCGACTTGGGGTAACCAACGAGGGGCGAGAAGCCTAGCAGCTGCACATGGAAGTTCCTAGTATGAATAATCTCATGATCCCTTTGAGCCTTGGTGGCGGTCCAAAAGAAAAACAGGCAATCGCTGGAATACCCAGGTGCCTCAATCCACCCAGATGTGTATTAATGTTGCCACCTTAAGTTGAACCATTAATTAACAAACTCACATCTGTCACGGATCTCACTCACCCAATCCACGTCTACGAGCATAGCATGTCCTAACAGCAAATGTAGAAGTAACTCCCAAAGGTTTGAATGTAATGCAGGTAATAGGTACTACCTCAATCTATTTCCCAGTCCCACAAGTTAATTGATCCTACTCATGCAATGTGTGAGGGTTTGACTAATGCAATGAAAACTGGGTAATTGGAAAGTATGATCAAAGTGTTACTTGCCTTGCTGATGATCCGCAAAACCTAGAGACTTAAAGTAGCAAGCGGCGCACTCCGGGTACTCTATCGCAATCAAACAAGCATACAATAAGTACTTAACTAATGCATGGGTAAAACTCAATAAGAGATCTAACCAGAAAGTTCAACTTAAGAACTCCGGTTTGCAAAAAGAAACAACTCGAAGGAAGCAACGAAACTCAAACTGCAAAAGAAACGAGCTCCGGTTTACTAGTTGGCCTAAAGTCAAATTTTTCAGTAGCCAAAACTCTGTTCAAGTTAATTAAACGTAAAGAGGGCATCGAGACGAAGATCTGGGATTTTGAATCACCTGATTCCGACTCTCGAGCGAAAAGAAAAACGCGAAACAAGATTAGGGCAGAAATCGCGATCGGAATAACCGCGGATAAATACCCCGAAAAAGAAAAAACGACGAATAGGCTAACGAACGAACGTTCGCTGTCTGCGGCTAACTAACGAAAACCGTTCGTTAAAATGAACGTACGGACGAACGTCCGCTAAATAACTAAACCGGCGAAAAAAAAACCAAACCGATCTATTCTAAATAAAAAAACAGATCTAGGTTTTCCTAAAACAGAACCGATCGGTTAAACCGAGAACTACCTCGAGCTCGAAATCCGGCGGGGCGAGGCGGCGGTGCTCCGGCGGCGGCGGCGCGGCACGCGGGCTGCGGCGGCATGGTGCGGTGCGGCGGCGGGGCAGTGCGGCGGGCGGCGGCGGGTGGCGGCGGCGGCGGCGGGTGGCGGCTGGCTTCGGGCGCTAGGGTTCGGCGCTGGCGGGCTGAGGCGTAACGGGCCGGCTCTGGCGCTTTATAAAGCCCAGAGTCCCAGTCCTTCACGAGTCTAAGTTGGTTTCTTTTTTTTTAATAGTCCCTGGGCAGAATAACTAAGGAAAGAAATACCAAACGGACTCCAAAATTCCCGAAATAAATTTTCTCCGTCCTCTAATAATATTTAGGACAAAGTGAACATTTTTCTCGGACCTAAATGCAATTTTGAAAAACGCGTATTTTTCCTATGCAAATAAATCCGCAAATAAATCCAGAAAAATACCAAAAGTAATTTTAACATTTTTCCTCCAATATTCCTGTTATTTTGGAGAAGTCATATTATCTCCGCTCATTTTTGGTATTTAGAAATATTTTAAGGAGAGAAAAATTATTAGAATCACACTGTCCTCGTACCGGTATTCCAGCGAACTCAGATACGAAACGGTAAAATCCCCAACTCTCTCCGTAGGTCCTTGAGTTGCTTAGAATTTTCGAGGAACTCCACGAACAAAATGAAAAAACATGAAATGCAAATATGATCTATGTATAACATTCCAAATTGAAAATTTGGGATGTTACAAACCTACCCCCTTAGAATGAATCTCGCCCTCGAGATTCGACTTGGCTAGAGAACAGGTGTGGGTGGTCCTTGCGTAGATCATCTTCTCGTTCCCAGGTGGCTTCTTCCTCGTTGTGGTGACTCCACTGAACTTTGCAAAACTTGATAACCTTACTGCGAGTAACTCTGCTCAAAAATTCGAGAATCTTAACAGGCTTCTCCTCGTAGGTCAGATCACTGTCCAGCTGAATGGCTTCCAGGGGTACGGTGTCTCTAAGCGGTATATCGGCCATCTCCGCGTGTCACTTCTTAAGCTGTGAAACGTGAAACACGTCGTGCACTCCTGACAATCCTTCGGGCAACTCCAACTTATAGGCAACCTCTCCCATGCGTTCCAAAACACGGTAAGGTCCCACAAATCTCGAGGCTAACTTCCCTTTAACTCCGAAACGCTTAACTCCTCGCAGAGGCGATACTCTCAAGTACGCTCTATCTCCGATCTCATCGGTTATCTCTTTGCGCTTTGAGTCTGCATAACTCTTCTGCCTGGACTGAGCTACCTTCAGTCTATCTCGGATCAACTTTACCTTCTCCTCAGACTCTTTGATTAAGTCTGGTCCAAACAACTGTCGGTCTCCAACTTCGTCCCATGACAACGGTGTTCGGCATCTCCTTCCATACAATGCCTCGAACGGTGCCATCTTCAAACTGGCCTGGTAACTGTTGTTGTATGAGAACTCCGCGTAGGTCAAGTTGTCATCCCAACTAGACCCATAATCTAATGCACAGGCTCTCATCATATCCTCCAAAATCTGATTGACTCTTTCAGTCTGTCCATCTGTCTGCGGATGAAACGCTGTGCTAAACTCTAGCCTGGTACCCAAAGTTTCATGTAACTGATTCCAGAACTTTCAGGTAAACTGGGTTCCTCTATCTGATACGATGCTCCTCGGTACTCCATGCGGACATACAATTCTGGTCATGTATGTCTTAGCCAACTTTGCACTGGTATATGTGGTTTTCACAGGAATAAAGTGTGCTACCTTCGTCAATCGGTCTACTACTACCCAGATTGAATCATACCCTGCTTTGGTCCTGGGCAATCCGGTGATAAAATCCATGCCAAGCTTCTCCCACTTCCATTCGGGTATTGGCATATGTTGTAACAATCCTGCTGGCTTCTGATGTTCTGCCTTCACTCTCTGACACACATCACAAACTGCTACATACTCCGCAATATCCTTCTTCATACTGGTCCACCAGAAAATATCCTTCAAATCCAAATACATCTTAGTATTCCCTGGGTGAATCGAGTATGGTGAATCATGGGCCTCCTATAAAATCAACTTCCTGATCTCCGGGTCATTAGGCACATAAACTCGGTCCTCAAACCATAAGGTGTCGTGTTCGTCCTCACGAAAACCTTTAGCTTTTCCTTCGCTCATCCTCTCCTTTATAGCGACAACCTCCTTGTCAGCTTTCTGAGCTTCTCTGATTTTATCCATCAGGGTAGACTGGATTTCTAATGTTGTTACATAGCCTCTCGGAACTATCTCCAAACGTAGTTCTCGTAGGTCCTCGGCTAACTCCTTTGGAAACTCCTCCATCATTAGGGTATTGACATGGCTCTTACGGCTTAGCGCATCAGCTACTACGTTAGCCTTTCCGGGGTGATAATGTAATCTCATGTCATAATCCTTAATGAGTTCCAGCCATCTCCTTTGCCTAAGATTCAGCTCCTTCTGAGTGAATATATACTTCAAACTCTTGTGATCTGTATATACTTCACAATGGTTTCCAATGAGAAAATGTCTCCACGTCTTCAATGCATGCACTACGGCTGCTAACTCCAAATCGTGGGTGGCATAGTTCATCTCATGAGGTTTCAGTTGTCGTGAAGCATACGAAACAACTCTTCCTTCCTGCATAAGAACTGCTCCAAGTCCTCGACGTGAAGCGTCGCAGTACACCTCATAATCCTTATGTTGATCTGGCAGAATCAACATAGGGGATGAGACCAACCTTTTCTTCAATTCCTGGAAACTGGCCTCACATTCTCCGGTCCAACTGAACTTAGTCTCCTTCTTTAGCAACTCCGTCATTGGCTTTGCAATCTTCGAGAAATTCTCGATAAATCTCCGGTAGTATCCCGCGAGTCCAAGAAAACTCCGGATCTCTCCAACTGTTGTCGGTGCTTCCCAATTGGTCACAGTGTCTACCTTGGTGGGATCTACTGCTATTCCTTCTCCGGATATAACATGTCCGAGGAATCCGACTTCCTTCAACCAAAACTCACATTTGCTAAACTTGGCATATAACTGATGTTCTCTGAGCTTCTCCAATACCAAACGCAAATGCTCTGCATGCTCCTCTTCATCCTTCGAGAAGATCAGTATATCATCTATGAACACTACGACAAACTTATCCAAATACTCCATAAACACTTTGTTCATCAGGTTCATAAAGTATGCCGGTGCGTTTGTCAGACCAAACGACATAATGGTATACTCGTACAACCCATACCTAGTGGTAAAGGCCGTCTTAGGTATATCCTGCTCCCGGATCTTCAATTGATGGTACCCTGATCGTAGATCGATCTTGGAAAATATCTTAGCTCCTTGCAATCTGTCGAACAGATCATTGATCATTGGCAGTGGGTACTTGTTCTTGATCGTTACTTCATTCAATCCTCGGTAATCAACAACCATTCTTAACGATCCATCCTTCTTCTCCACTAGAAGTACTGGCAAACCCCAAGGTGAAGAACTTGGGCGTATGAATCCTTTATCCAGTAACTCCTTAATCTGTTTCTTAATTTCCTCCAAATCCTTTGCGGGCAACCTATATGGTCTCTTAGAAATTGGCCCGGTGCCTGGCAAAAGTTCAATCAAAAACTCTATATCTCTATCCGGTGGCATGCCAGGTAACTCCTCTGGAAACACATCCGGATAATCCTTCACTACTGGCACTTCCTCCTGAACAACTCCTGACAAGGAATTTAACCTACTCCTCTTTGACTCATGCCGGGATACATACTTGATCCTTCTTCCTTCCGGCGTAGTAAGCAAAATGGTCTTACTGGCACATTCAATGTTCCCTTCATACTTAGATAACCAATCCATGCCTAACATCACATCCAGTCCTTGAGATTCCAATACTATTAGGTCCGAAGGGAAAATGTAATTACCAATCCTTAGGGGCAACTGATCACACCATGACTTAGCCATATACTCCGCTCCTGGTGAGGTTACTAACATGGGCGATCTAAGGGCTTGGGTCGGCAGCTTATACTTATCCACGAATCCCCTTGAAATGTATGAATGCGATGCACCAGTATCGAAAAGAACGAGTGCAGTAAAGGACTTAACTAAGAACTTACCTATAACTTTATCTGGTTGCTCCTCTACCTCCTCCACAGTCACGTGGTTCACTTGTCCTTTGTTGAACGGGTTGGGCTTCTTCCCGGCGCTTCCATTTCCGTTCCCATTCTTAACTTCTGGGCATTCATTGGCATAATGTCCATTCTCCCCGCACTTGTAACAAGTGACATGGCTAAAATCCCTCTTGGTGGGTGTGGACGGTGTAGGGCGGTTCTGGTTTCCATTGGCTCCATTCCCATTGCCATTGCCATTCTTGGTGCCATTGTGATTGTGCGAGCTACCTCCTCCATGGGTATGCTGAAACTGTCCTACCGTTTTAGGAGTAAAACGGGGCTTCTGCTGAGCTCCAGAGTTATACTTTCCTTGCCCATACTTCCTCTTGCAACTCTCAATCTGTTGATGCTTCCTTTCAATCATTAGGGCGCGATCAACCAACTCCTGGTAATTATTGAAAGTTGCCACCATCAACTGTACACTCATCTCATCATTCAGCCCTTCCATGAATCTCTCCTGCTTCTTGGCATCTGTGGCCACATCATCTGGGGCATAACGAGATAGGGTACTAAACTCGTCCACGTACTGAGCCACAATACGATTTCCTTGACGCAGATTGCGAAACTCCTGCTTCTTCATACTCATGGCTCCGGTTGAGACATGGGCGGTACGAAAAGCTTGCTGAAACTGATCCCAAGTCACATTGGCTATGGGGTAAGTGGCTGTGTAATTCTTCCACCATGCTGCGGCTGGTCCAGACAACTGGTGTGCGGCAAATCGCACCTTCTCAGCATCCGAGCAATTGGCGGTGGTCAAATCCCTTCCAATCTTGCGTAGCCAGTCATCAGCCACTATTGGTTCGATGCTGCTAGCAAACACGGGTGGTTGCAACCTTAAGAAACGTGTCAGGTTGTCCACGGGTGGTGGTGGTGGAGGGTTGTTGTTGTTGTTGTTCTGGTTGTTCTGAGTGTTCTGGACAAGAAGTTGCATCAGGGTGTTCTGCTGCTGGATCAACTGGGTGAGCTCAGGGGGAAATTCGAATTCACGTCTTGGAGGCATCTAATGGGTGTAGAGGGAAGAGATTAGAATAGAAAAGAGGTCTAAGGGAAAATCACTACCCATATGCACATGAGACAAACACACAATCATATCACACCAATCAATTTCAAACAAGGTCTTACAAATCTAACGATCGTTACAAAGGTGCTCTAAATCTAATATATGGAGGTAAACTACTAGTCACAGGGTGGTCATCTAAAAATATTGATCGGAAGAGGATTCCATAATATCTGCTCCAGCTTCATCTTCATAGTCTTCATCCTTGCTATCCTCAGCTTCCGTATCTGTGTCATCTATGATGATATAGTCTTCCGGTGGAATCTCCTTGGGTTCTTTCTTCCTCGTCTTCTTCTCCCATGAGTATCCCTAACTTCCGTGTCAAGTCATCATTCTTCCCTACAAGTATTTTCATCTCCTCCTCATATCCGTCGCGTGTAGACTTGAGTTCTTCCTCTAACTCCAGATTCCTATTTAGGGCTTTCTTCAAATCTATCATCCCTGCACACATCTGGTGCTCCTGGCGACGAATGTGGTGGTTCAACTCCTGGATGAATGCTGCAATGGATATACCCTTCCGGGTGCTGATCATATCCCAATTCTCATCTCGGCGTCCACAAATCTGGTAGATGGTGTCCTTTAGCTCCTGCTTGTAGACTTCTCCAATCCTTCCCATAGCAATGTGGGCTGCCATACTCCTTCTTAGGCTCCATGTAGGTGCATTAAAGGAAAATGCTATGAGTGAGGTGACGGGTGTGAACGTCCTTCCTGGAACTTGAGCTTGAATCAACCAACGCTTCTCCTCAGGTAGAGTGGCATTGTAGGTTCCGGTGAAACTTGGTAGTCCAATATTGAGATATCTTGTGACTTCCTTCAGGTGTCGTCCAAATGGCGTGTCATCATCCGGTTGCATGATCTTGTGCTTTGCTTCCACCATCCTAAAGAGTAGAAAAGATGACGAGTCAGAAAAGAGAAGAGTGAATTGTGTTCTAGGGCTTGTCTTAGTGGTCGTGTCCTATAGTCAGTGTGTGCTCTGATACCATCTTGTAGCGACCAGACCTCAAACAGTCTGATCTCTGTGCATCAGTGTCATCCCTGGATCAGTAATGCTGACACGCACAATATTTGAAGGATTTATAACAAAGTAGCAATCACACACTTATTACATCGATAGTCCAACGATGAATTATTACAAAATATATGGCTGAAGGCCATCTAACACGATAACAACAAAAGGCTTGGAAGATAAGTGAGTCCATCAACTCCAGCAGCATCACCGAGTATAGAACCACGACCTAAAAGGGGCATCTTACTCGTCATCTGAGAAGTCTGCAACATAAAACGTTGCAGCCCAAAAACGGGTCAGCACATGGAATATGCTGGCAAGGTAACACAAAAGAATGCAATGAAAGTAAGGCTATACTATATGCAATATGGCTGGTGGAAAGCTCTATGGTTAAGTTTTTGCGTAAAGCCAATTTTTCCCTACTTCAAAGGAATAGATTTTAATTAACTATCATGGTAGTTGAAACATCGTTGAGAAGATAGACATCCTCTCAACCCCAATTAAAATAATCATTAAACCCAACAAAATTAAATTAGAGTAACATGTTGAGATGCACATGAAAATCCAAGTACTAGATACTCAAGACATCCATAACCGGGGACACGGCTAATCATGATCAGTTTGTACACTCTGCAGAGGTTTGTGCACTTTTCCCACAAGACTCGATCGCCTCCGTTTGGTTTCTCGCACTGCATGGTGTTTGAGAAACGGATGACCGAGACATAGTCTTTCAGAAGCGCTAGCACCTTACGATCGGGCGGACCGTACCAACCTACATCCCCTACATCTGCTAGTCCACCATTGTAAGAGTTCGCACAACTTACTCATACTATGCTAGAGCCCATAATAGCATTGTGGCTGCACACGGAAGTTTCTAGTATGAATAATCTCATGATCCCTTTGAGCCTTGGTGGCGGTCCAAAAGAAAAACAGGCAATCACTGGAATACCCAGGTGCCTCAGTCCACCCAGATGTGTATTAATGTTGCCACCTTAAGTTGAACCATTAATTAACAAACTCATATCTGTCATGGATCTCACTCACCCAATCCACGTCTACGAGCATAGCATGTCCTAACAGCAAACGTAGAAGTAACTCCCAAAGGCTTGAATGTAATGCAGGTAACAGGTACTACCTCAATCTACTTCACAGTCCCACAAGCTAATTGATCCTACTCATGCAATGTGTGAGGGTTTGACTAATGCTATAAAAACTGGGTAATTGGAAAGTATGATCAAAGTGTTACTTGCCTTGCTGATGATCTGCAAAACCTAGAGAATCAAAGTAGCAAGCGGCGCACTCCGGGTACTCTATCGCAATCAAAAAAGCATACAATAAGTACTTAACTAATGCACGGGTAAAACTCAATAAGAGATCTAACCAGAAAGTTCAACTTAAGAACTCCGGTTTGCAAAAAGAAACAACTCGAAAGAAGCAACGAAACTCAAACTTCAAATGAAACGAGCTCCGGTTTACTAGTTGGCCTAAAGTCAAAATTTTCACTAGCCAAAATTCTGTTCAAGTTGATTAAACGTAAAGAGGGCATCGATACGAAGATCTGGGATTTTGAATCACCTGATTCCGACTCTCAAGCGAAAAGAAAAACGCGAAACAAGATTAGGGCAGAAATCGTGATCGGAATAACCGCGGGTAAATACCCCGAAAAAGAAAAACGACGAACAGGCTAACGAACGAACGTTCGTTGTCTGCGGCTAACTAACGAAAACCGTTCGTTAAAACGAACGTACGGACGAACGTCCGCTAAATAACTAAACCGGCGGAAAAAAACCGAACCGATCTATTCTAAATAAAAAAACAGATCTAGGTTTTCCTAAAACAAAACCGATCGGTTAAACGCAAAAAACCGAGAACTACCTCGAGCTCGAACTCCGGCGGGATTCCAGCGGTCC
The DNA here is from genome assembly GCA_902687465.1 of Secale cereale. Lineage (NCBI taxonomy): Eukaryota > Viridiplantae > Streptophyta > Magnoliopsida > Poales > Poaceae > Secale > Secale cereale. The sequence goes on along the minus strand of LR738713.1, from coordinate 182,810,134 downwards.
GGCGAGGCGAGGCGGCGGTGCTCCGGCGGCGGCGGCGCGGCACGCGGGTGGCGGCGGGGCGGTGCGGTGCGGCGGCGGCGGGAGGCGGCGCGGTGGCGCGCAGCGCGGCGGAGGCGGCGGCGGGCGAGCGAGGCGGTGGCGGCTGGCTTCGGGCGCTAGGGTTCGGCGCTGGCGGGCTGAGGCGTAACGGGCCGGCTCTGGCGCTTTATAAAGCCCAGAGTCCCAGTCCTTCACGAGTCTAAGTCGTTTTTTTAATAGAGTCCCGGCACAGAAAAACTAACGAAAGAAATACCAAACGGACTCCAAAATTTCCGAAATAAACTTTCACCGTCCTCTAATAATATTTAGGACAAAGTTAACATTTTTCCCGTACCTAAATGCAATTTTGAAAAACGCGTATTTTTCCTATGCAAATAAATCCGCAAATAAATCCAGAAAAATACCAAAAGTGATTTAAACATTTTTCCTCCAATATTTCTGTTATTTTGGAGAAGTCATATTATCTCAGCTCATTTTGGTATTTAGAAATATTTTTAGAAGAGAAAAATTATTAGAATCACATTGTTCTCGTACCGGTATTCGAGCGAACTCAGATACGAAACGGTAAAATCCACAACTCTCTCAGTAGGTCCTTGAGTTGCTTAGAATTTTCGAGGAACTCCACGAACAAAATGCAAAAACATGAAATGCAAATATGATCTATGTATAACATTCCAAATTGAAAATTTGGGATGTTACATGAGCCCACTTAGATCCCGCCTAGGGCGATGTATAGTTATTTAGTGCTTGCTTGGTTTTCTGTTAAAATGGCTAAGTACCTGAGATTTGTAAAAAAAAGTGTGCATGTTTGACTGCCTGTAACTTTTTGTGTGTTGGTCCGTTTTGAGCATATGATATGTCAAAATGATCGTGGTGATATGCTCTTCATTTTGGTCCATTGTGGCATGCTTGTTTGAGTTCATCTTGATGCTCTAATCATCGTTGCAAGAGTGCTATAAGTTTAAAACTATTGTTAACTGTAATTTTGTTGCATGCTTGTGATGCTTGTAACTTTGTGCATGTTTATCCAAATAGAGCATATGATATGTCAAAATGTTCACTGCGAAGTGCTCTACATGTTGGTTGCTGTAGCATTCATGTTAGGTACCATATTGCCATGTTAATCTCTGTTGCAAAAGTGCATTTGGCTGTCAAGTGCTAAAACTTGTTATGAGATGTTGTTTTGACTTGCTCATTGCTATTGGTGTGTTTGTCTTCATGCCACTTGTTTATATGTTTTGGAAGCACAATCATGTGGTCTTTGCTGTGGTGCAATCCACTTTCCATGTTATGCCCTGAGGTGACTTAAAAAAGCTTGTAAACATGCCATGTCGTTGTTGCTGTTTTATACTTAGTGAAAAAACTGCTAAGTCTGGAGTCTGTTAAACCTGATGCCATGTTTGCTTGATGCCTCCCTCAAATCCATGCTTGTTTTGGAGTGGCCAATGATCATGTCTTGTTGTCCATATTATGCTATATCCATTCATGCCCTTGCTTGCACATATGCCCCGCTGTAGCTTATTTATTTCTTGCTATCAAGTTGCTATAAATTTTACCTATCAGGATTTTATCAGCATGATCATTTCGGTGAAGCTTGTTGTTATTAATCCATGCCTCCTATGGAGTTGCTCCAATGGAGTTGTTTGATGTATGCTATGTCTACTACATGTCCATGCTCTTTATGTACTTAGTAGAGTTGATATGCTTGTTGTTTTGTGCCTCCGAAGGCAGCATCGTGATGATGTTATTGCCTTCCCAGATTTTGACTAAGTCTGGATAAATTTATTGCAACTTGCCATGCTTGTTCAATTGTGTTCCAGCAAGCTTTTGGGTGTGTTCTAAGTTCATGCTTGTTAAGTATCATGTCTATTTCACATCCTTGCCTCTTGTTATCATGTTTGGGTGCTGTAGCATATATATACCTTGCTCCAAAGTTGCTATGTGGCTGTTAACTTCAGCTTTGCATTGTAACTTGTTTAGCTCTTAACTTCTAGCCCGTTGCTCCGTTTTGAGTGTGCCCTAAATGAAACTTGTGTGATTTTGCATGTAGAAGCATAATATCATGTTGTTTTTATGTTTGGAGTGTGTTTGCCTGTTGTTTGGGTGCATCTTGCACCGTTGGCATGCTTGTCTTGTTTTGCTCATATCTTCTAGGCCGTAGCTCCGAATTAAACAAACTTTATATGAAACTTCACTAGAATTTCGTGTAGATCATCATGGTGCATGTTAACCTGCTGTTTAACAACTTTAACATAAGGTTTGTTCAGATCTGGACTAATTTCAAAATGTGCATATGAGGACTTACCGGATTTGTTATGTGTTGATTCCGGCCTCATTTAAACTTGTTGTTTTGTGTTGTTCTTGCGTGCTTCATCCCTTGCCATGAATTGCATCATATATACTTGTCTTGCATCATACTTGGTTTGAGCATCTTGTCGTGTTCTTGTGATGTGTCTTTACCTTGTTGTGTGCTTCTTCTCGCTAGTTCATTTTCCGTTGCGATCGTGAGGATTAGTTTGTCTACATGTGGTTCGTCTTTATGGCTTCCTCTTTGTCTTCTTCGTGGATTCGTTCTTCTTCTTTGCGGGATCTCAGGCAAGATGACCATCACCTTGGATACCTTTACTATCATTGCCATGCTAGCTGTCTCGATGCTATCGTTATATGTCGCGCTACCCATCTTTTATTGTCAGCCTCTCCTTGTTGCCATGAAACCTCTAACCTTTGACACCTTCCCAGCAAAACCGTTGTTTGGCTATGTGTCACACCCTGCATTTTGTAACATGTTATTTGTACCTTTGAAGCATGAAAATGTGGACCAGCAAATTTTTTTTAGCATCATTTGGCTTTCATTTGAATTGAGTTTTTCTTCATGTGCTTTTCTTGTGCTCATTAAAGTCAACTATGACCTCTTGTAGAATTCATCTCCATACCCAAAACTTCTGCCCAATGATCATGCCAAGTGTTATATAACAGTATAGTATTTTCTTACAAAATTAAATTGGCCAAAAGGTATTTTATAAATTTAGTTTTCCAAAAAAACCGCTGAATTGAGATTTGCACTGCAAGTACTTGATTTAGGGTGAGAAAATTATTTCAAAAAGTTTATTTGAGACCTAGTAGTCATAGGACTCCCAGAAACCACAAAGGTATAATTTTAGAAGTTATTTTCCTATTTTATTTAAAAGCTTTTTCTTAAGGCCAGAAATGGTCTTTAATAGGGGAAAATTATTTAACTATTTCAAAAATATTTGCCAAAATTCAGAGAGACTCAGAGGACATATATTGTCCATATGTAAGAGTTTCAACACTTGGTCATGTTCAAAATAATGGGCTAAACCCTCTAAAACCCTTTCTGGATATTTCAAGCTTTTGAAATATTTACAAAGGAAATATTCACCAAAAATTCCAGGTAAATTCTATCATGTCATATATGACATATTTGATGATCTTGCCAAGTCCCATGCTTTGGGAAGCAAGAAAACATCCTCAGACCCCTTCATAACCATTCTGTCCATATTTGAAGTTTGAGCAACTTTACATTGCCAAACTTGTCCAAATGCTCTCAAACTTGGTGCACATGCTAGAATGGCCTAATAAGGCATCTAGACCAAATGACACAAGATTTGGAATAGAGCAACTTGATCAGATCACCCTAAAACCCTTTCTGTTCAAATGCAAATTTGAACAACTTTACATTACCAACTTTTTATCTGGAGCTTCAAACTTTGTGGGCATGATCAATACCCCAAATGATGATGCTACACCAAGTGGTGCATCAAGGGGAGATGATTAGCTTGACTCAAACAAGATGAAGCTGTTTCTGTTGATTTCTAGGGTTCACCAAAGTTACATTGGCTAGTTTCTTCAAATGAGCCCAAATTTGGTGAAGCACCCTATTTTCTCATGTCTTTCAATCCTGTTAAGTGCCATATCAAGTGGAGGTCATTTGCTTGACCAAACACTGATCAAACACCTTTTGCAGATTTACTAAAACCCTCATCCTGATCACTTTGACTCTTCTCCATGGCCTCAACTTTTTACCACATGATCATTGAGTTACTAGCTACCCCCAGTAACTTCCCCAGCACCCCAGCTCCATGATTGAGGGGTAAGAACCCAAGTTTACCTTGCTGGACAACAAGTTTTCACCAAGTCACCAGCATCCTCACTCTCTCTCAGCATCTCCAGGGCATCCAAGGCCTCAGGCCAATTCTTTACTCCTCCCTCAACCTTCTAGACACTCTTGGGCACGTTGGTTTTGACCGGAGCGGCAAGGGCACGATGATGCCAGCAATACGCACGCTCTGGAGCACGCTACAGTGCACCTCCGCACGGTGGCTTCAGCCAATCGCTGGCCCCCGACAGCCTCCGGCTCCTCCTTCGTGCCAGTCGAGGCCTCTCGACGTCCACAACCTCCCCAGCGCTGTCCCCCCTCCTCCTGTGCCCTCCAGTGGTCGTCGTCGCACGCGCGCTGGCCGCCCGCAACGGACACTCCTCTGCCTCGCACGCGCGCGCGCTCCAGAAGCTCCCCCGCTCCTCCTCTCGCCTCAGCTGGACGTGGAACAAGTCCACGATCCTCCCCGGCTTGATCACAGGCACCAGAACCTCTCCTAGCCTCGCCTGCAACCTTGCCGGCGCACGAGTCCATGGTGGACCATGGGCGCGGCTATATAAGCCCCTCCCGAGCCTCTCCAGCAGCACCAACAACCTCACCTCACCTCACTGAGCCCCCCAGCACCATCAGTTCGACCCCAGGAGGTCCCAGTACTCGGGATCGACCGGAGCGCCGCCGCGTTGGGCCGCCGGTGATCTCGCGGTATGGGCCTCCCCTGCCCCTCCTTTCACCCGATTCGGAACCGCCGTGCTCCACTGACCCTTTCCCCCTTGTTTCCCCACTCTGTGGCAGTTGGAAACGGCCGGAGCGGCGACCTCCCGTATCTCCTCCGCCGTCCCACCTCGCCGCCGGCGAACCGGACCTCCCCGGCGTGCCGCACCACTACCCCTACATCCGCAACACGACGCTGCTCACGTTCCTGCCCTCTGTTACCGTCGCCGTGGCCGGAAACCTCGCCGGTGAGCTCGCCGTCGCCGTGGCCGCAAGGTTGGAGATGACAGGCGGGCCCCGCGTGTCATCCCCACACCTCTCTCCCCCTCCTCTCTGCCACTGACCCACGGGCCCCGCCCGTCAGGTTCAAAAACCTGACGTGCACGCGCAGGCACCCGTGCGGCTGGGCTGGACCGCCCTGGGCCGTGCACTGTGGCCTCTCTGGCCCAGTTGCACAGGTCTTTTTCTCTTTTTTCTTTTCTGTATTAATTCAAACATTTCTACAGAAAAGAATAATGGTCCAAATAAAATAATTCCAACTCCTAAAATCTTGTATTATTCCAACCTATTTAATGGTACCACTTTCACTCACATCTATGAAACTTTTCTGTTCTGTTCAAATTTAAATTCAAATTTGAGCAGTAAAACTCCTGTTCTAAAATCAATAGAATCCATTCTGTTGGTCCAAAACTCCAACTATGAATTTTCCCCATCTTAGAAATTCCTCTAGTATTTAACAAAAATAAGTTGACATTTTTCTGAGCACTTTGATTTTTCTGTTTTATTTGTGGTCTTATTTTTCCGTGGTTATTATGCGACGTATAGATCCCGTATTTGACGAAGTTGCTGTGGAAGAAGAAGGAGAAGGATTTGAAGACTTTGAAGACCAAGCCAACCCAGGCAAGCAGCCCTTTGACCATGATACACTTGTTCTTCGGAACCCGTATGTTTTCGATGCATGATGTTAGGGTTACGATAGTGACCTAGTTGATTCCACCATATGATGCATGCCATGATCTTGATCTTGCTATGTGCTAGTTGTCATGCATATGGTTAGTGGTTATGATTAGTGATGCATGTGTGACATGAACCTTCGTGGTTGAAGTCTTTACATAAAACCTCGTCGGGTGCCATTCATGCTCGAGGGAGATGATGATGAGTTGGGTGACCACTTGATGACGAAGTGGTGTACCAAGGCAAGTGTGTGTGTTTTTCAAACGGATTGGTTTAAGTTGCGACCGTTATTCCAACCATACATGTGCAACCACACTACCCCTTATGGGACGGGGCTTTATTGATTACTTAGGTCGATACTAGCATGGTGCCCGCATTACTAGTGACGGGAAGACTTGAGGTCTTTCCCGGGACGGGGTCGTGCTTGGATAGACGACCATGATTGTTTTCACAGGGCACCAGACACACCGTTGGTCCCTTCGGGTACGCGTGACATTGAAATTAGGGCAAGTCCCATGATCTATTGTTTGTACCCGAGGGCCGTGTACCAACGAGTGGACTCTATGTTAGTGTCGTCTAAGGAAAGATAATGACCGGGTGCTTACCCCGGGTACTTGAGGTACCGCGGGTCGTGGATGACACGGAAGTTCCCCGGATCTTTTGGGTAAAGTGTACAACCTCTGCAGAGTGTCAAACTATTCGAATAGCCGTGTCCACGGTCATGGACAGTTGGGTAACCACTCTTGGGCTACGTCCAATGTTTGTGAAACCATGCGTGTGTATGTGAGTCAAGGTGGTGACTTGACTCGATGAGTTGAATCTTATTCATGTTGATATCGGTAACCTGTCTTCAAGGTTACGTGAGGTTATTGATGCATAACTTGGATAGTAGAATGTTTATTCTAGCCCTTGCTAGATTGTTCATTGTCATTCAATTGCATTGTTACTTTGAACCACATCATGGGTTGCTTGCGAGTACATTCAAAGTACTCATTGGCTTGCCACTGGTTATTTAATTGGCCAGGCATGGAAGAGCAGGAATATGAGGAAGAGTTCTTCGGAGACGAACATGCGAACTAGGACGCTATCCCAGTCAGAATGCCTGTAGGGTTAAGGCAGATGGCATGGGTTCTACCCGTTATCGAAGACTTCCGCTAATTGAGTTATTTGCTATTCAGCCCGTGAGGCTCTATCTATGTAAGACTTGGCCATAATGGCCATAATTCGTGTAAGACTATTTGTATGGATGTAAGACTCTTGTTATTTCAGCTTCTGTGTGTTCAGTGAGCATTGATCTCTGGGATCACTGTACACGTGCATTCGGTGATCTCGACTTCTAAGTCGGGGTCCCCACAGAGCTGGTATCAGAGCCATCCTGACTGTAGGAAGCCTTAGTTAGCATGGGTGTTAGTTAGATGAGACCCCTTTTCAAAAACCTTCTGAACCTCTCTTCTTTTCTAAACCTGAGATTTCATCAGCTTATTAACCCCTCCTATTCCACCTTTGTAGATGGCCGCTGTACCCGAAGAGCACCTGACCACTGGGTTTCCCTTACTTCTCGAGGATAGCCTCCAGGAGTGTCAGTTCCACCGAGCCTCCATCCTCACCTACCTTGAGCATTGGGTGAGCGATACTGAGGTGGAGTACCATGTGGAAGTGATCGTGAAGGCAAACGATCCTCCCACAAGTTGGTTCTTCGAGGGACCCCAGATGGCAACACTACCACTCGCTGTCGAGGCTGCTGCACTCAAGGCACTAACCCGTCTCCGCGAGCTTCTTCCGGAGATGGCAGCCAAGATGACAACTCGCTTCTTGCCTTACCGGAAGGAAGGTGAAGAAGAAAGCAGCGCTCTAGCCCCTCCATTGAAGGAAGGACTCTCGCTTCGGTTCCAGACCTACTTCAGTCTATGTGCCGACAGCTTGGCACAAGACTTGGCCTCGGAATCAATGAAGCTTCGAGAAGAACTTCACAAGACCAAGGCACTTCTTCGTCGAGCTCAAGAGAAGGCAAATAGGATCAAGAAGGAAGGAGCACCTTCTGGACAATCCGCCATCGCATATCGAGGCGGAAGGCCCTCCGAGGATGTGTCTTCCAAGAATGAAGAACCACCTCGACGACGCCGGATGTCGGCAAGGGAATATCGCAAGCTTTTCCCTGCACCACCGACAAAGCACCGTCGTATCCAACTCCTCCACTCCCCCACACCCTCAAGTGACAAGGGGGCCCAGACAGATGAAGACAAGGAGGAAGACCCAGAAGAGCTGGAATACGAGACCGGGCATTCCGCCGCTTAGGCATTATTCGCTGCTCGGATATGCCAGTTGTAACCTCTACGGTAGGATAGGTCGTGTAACCCCGATGCGCAGTCGAGTCCTTGTATGGTTCATATGAAACCATCTAGTGTTGCTTTTGTTGTGTCTGGATGTATGTCGTATTCTTCCTTCGGGAATGTGTAAACGACTACATCACCCATTTGGATTTTAATGAATGTGTTTTGGCCTTTCGGCCCTTGCATAATTTGATTTAGTGTCACACCCACCCCCTTACTAGGCACCCATCTATCTTGCTTTCCCTCTTCCGAGTCATGAGACCTTTTACCGCTCCAACAGGATGCCTGTTGTAACTCGTACTGGTACCTCTACCCAGCAGCCCGAAGCCGGAGCATCCGCTCAGCCAGAGGCAGGCCACGACCAAGCTCCACCATCACCTCCTCCAAGCATGGACATGGCTCAGCTTCTCCAAGCTTTCCGAGAGGAACGCCAAGCCAACACTGCAGCCCTTTAGCTGATTGTTCAAGCTGTCGCCAACAACCGCCAGCCGGAGGGGAATGGCAATGGACGTTCCACGTTGGTAGAGTTCAAGAAGCATGCACCACCAACCTTCATCGAGACTGCTGAACCCCTAGATGCAGACGACTGGGTCCGTTCCATTGAGGAGATACTGGAACTAGTCGGATGCACCGAAGACCGCGAGAAGGTGGCTTATGCAGCCCACTGCCTCGGGGGAACTGCTAGAGCTTGGTGGGATGGATTCAAGGTCATGCATGTTGAACAAGACATCACTTGGGTTAACTTCAAGTAAGAATTCCGCAAGGCCCACATTCCTTCCGGAATCATGGCTATCAAAAAGCGTGAGTTCCGAGCCCTGAAGCAAGGAAGTGGCACTGTCAAGGAGTACATGCAGAAGTTCAGTGTTCTGTCAAGGTATGCCCCTGAAGATGTCAGCACTGATGCTGCCAAAAGGGAGCGCTTCATGGAAGGCCTCAATCAGACTCTGCAATACTCGCTTGTCGTGTGCGACTGCCCGTCTTTCCCTGACCTGGTGAACAAGGCACTTATGCTTGAAGACAAGCGGCGTGCTTTGGAAGACACTCGCAAGCGCAAGTTGGTCAGTAAGGGAAGTTCCAGCAACCAGAAGCCTCGTCCGTGGCAGTCAGCCCCGGCCAAGCCAACCTATCAGCAACCAAGAGCTCCTGCACCTCGTGCCAACCCTCAGCCTCAGCAGTATGCCAACCCCAGGCCAGCTTTCAACCCCAATGCCAGTGGTGGCAACAAGATCAATCCAAACCAAGTCACTTGCTTTGGATGTGGTCAGTCTGGACACATCTCAAGGGTGTGCCCCAACAAGAAGCCTGATGCCCCGCGCCCCAATGCGCAGAACCAGGGACAAGGCCGTGGAATGCCAACAAGGAACCCAGCTCCTCGCAATCCACCTAACCATGGGAAGGGGCGTGTGAATCACGTCACTGCTGAAGAAGCCCAGGAAGACCCGGACGTCGTGCTGGGTACGTTCCTTGTCAACTCAGCACCTGCAACTGTCTTGTTTGATTCTGGAGCAACGCATTCATTTGTCACTCAAAGATTTGCATTAAAAAGTGGCATGACCCCTACACCCCTGAATAACCCTATGGTGGTACAAACCCCCGGAGCCGAGATGAGAGCCAAGATAGGCTGTAAAGGAGTCGGTATTACCATTAACGGTGTAGACTTCCTAGCAGACCTTATCATCATGAGATCGCAAGGCTTGGATGTGATCTTAGGGATGGATTGGCTCAGTAAGCACCAAGGCTTGTTAGACTGTGCCAATCGGACAGTCACTGTGACCAATGACCAAGGAGTCGAAGTCAAGTTTGCTTCCAACTCCTCTTCCGCTCAAGCCGCTAAAGTCAATTGTCTGTCTGAAGTTGGGCTAGATCAAGTACCGGTGGTTTGTGAGTATCCTGATGTCTTTCCGGATGAACTGCCGGGAATGCCCCCTGACCGTGACATTGAGTTCATCATCGAGCTCGTGCCCGGAGCAGGACCCATCTATAAGAAGCCTTATAGAATGGGGACGGAAGAATTAGCCGAGTTGAAGAAGCAGCTGGAAGAGCAGCTAAGG
>LR738713.1:182776983-182798906 GCA_902687465.1 Secale cereale | reverse complement strand
AAGTCAGAAGCTTCCTCGGACTAGCGGGCTATTACCGCAAGTTCGTGGAAGGATTCTCTAGCATTGCACGACCAATGACTCAGCTCCTCAAGAAGGACAAGAAGTTCGAGTGGACGCCAAAATGCGAAGAGAGCTTCCAAGAGCTCAAGAAGAGATTGACCACCGCCCCAGTTCTGGCAACACCTGATATTCACAAGGAGTTCGTGATATATTGTGATGCCTCTCGAACCGGATTGGGAAGCGTTCTGATGCAAGAAGGCCGCGTCATAGCATACCTCTCCAGGCAGCTACGACCCCATGAGGAGAACTACGCTACTCACGATCTTGAGCTAGCGGCAGTAGTTCATGCCTTGAAGACATGGCGGCATTACCTCCTAGGGAAACGGTGTGAGATCTACACAGACCACAAAAGTCTGAAGTACATTTTCACCCAAAAGGAATTGAACATGAGGCAGCGGAGATGGTTGGAACTCATCAAAGACTATGACCTTAGTGTTCAGTATCACCCTGGGAAGGCTAACATGGTGGCCGATGCCTTAAGCAGGAAGACTTGCTCTTTGAATGCCGTTATTCAAGTAAGGCAGCCAGCCTTGTTTAAGGAGATTGAACAATTCAGTTTGGAATTGGTCACCCCTGGATTTCTGGATCATTTGGAAGTCAGACCGACCCTGATGGACGACATCAAGAAGGCACAAGACGGACACGCAAGCATCGAAGGCATCAAGAAGAAGATGAAGCTGGGCAAGGCCCCAGGATTCTCCGAAGACGAGCACGGGATTGTTTGGTACAAAGGTCGCATCTGCGTACCAAACAACACCGAGCTGAAGACGCTGATTCTGCAAGAAGCCCATGACACTCCGTATTCCATCCACCCCGGAGGAACCAAGATGTACCAAGACTTGAAGGCACGATTCTGGTGGCACGGGATGAAAAGAGAGATTGCAACCTATGTTGCAAAGTGTGATGTGTGCCAAAGGGTCAAGGCTGAATATCAGCGACCTGCTGGATTGCTTCAACCACTCAAGGTTCCTGAGTGGAAGTGGGATAAAGTCGGAATGGACTTCATCACTGGATTACCAAGGTCGAATAGAGGACATGACTCTATCTGGGTCATAGTCGATCATTTGACCAAGGTGGCCCATTTCATTCCTGTCAAGACTACCTACTCAGGCAACCAGCTGGCAACTCTGTATATCAACCGAATCGTAAGTCTTCATGGTGTTCCCAAGGAGATTGTGTCAGATCGAGGCACCCAGTTCACTTCAAGGTTCTGGAAGAGATTCCAAGAAGCCTTGGGAACCAAGTTGTCTTTCAGCACAGCTTTCCACCCACAGACCGGAGGTCAAACAGAGCGAGTCAATCAGATTCTCGAAGACATGCTCCGAGCCTGTGTCTTGGCATATGGAGCCAAGTGGGAAGACTGTCTCCCTTTTGCCGAGTTCTCCTATAACAACAGTTACCAGTCAAGCCTTCAGATGGCACCATTTGAGGTGTTGTACGGACGCAGATGCCGCACACCCCTCAATTGGTCGGAGACTGGAGAAGGACTAGTCTTTGGACCGGATATTCTCCGCGCAGCAAAAGAGCAAGTCCAACTAGTCAGAGAGCGATTAAAGGCAGCCAAGTCAAGGCAGAAGAGTTATGCTGACACTCGACGCCGAGACCTGAGTTTCCGTGTCGGAGATCATGTGTACCTGCGGGTAACTCCTCTGAAGGGAACCAAGCGTTTCCACGTCAAGGGGAAGCTCGCGCCAAGGTTCATTGGCCCTTTCAAGATCACCGACCGACGAGGAGAAGTGGCTTACCAGTTGGAACTACCACCTGAGCTATCCGATGTGCACAATGTATTCCATGTGTCACAACTCCGGAAATGTCTCCAAGTTCCGGACAAGCCCAATCTCTACAAGGATGTGGATCACCAAGCCATTGATCTGCAGCCTGATTTAACCTACCGCGAGAAGCCCATTCGCATTCTGGACGAAGCAGAACGACGTACGCGAAGCCATACCATCAAGTATTTCAAGGTCCAGTGGAGCAACCACACCGAAGCAGAAGCAACCTGGGAACGAGAAGACTATCTTAGATCCGAGTTTCCCGACCTCTTTTAAGACCTAGTTTAGGAATCTCGGGGACGAGATTCTTGTAAGGGGGGTAGGTCTGTCACACCCTGCATTTTGTAACATGTTATTTGTACCTTTGAAGCATGAAAATTTGGACCAGCAAATTTTTTTAGCATCATTTGGCTTTCATTTGAATTGAGTTTTTCTTCATGTGCTTTTCTTGTGCTCATTAAAGTCAACTATGACCTCTTGTAGAATTCATCTCCATACCCAAAACTTCTGCCCAATGATCATGCCAAGTGTTATATAACAGCATAGTATTTTCTTACAAAATTAAATTGGCCAAAAGGTATTTTATAAATTTAGTTTTCCAAAAAAAAACCCTGAATTGAGATTTGCACTGCAAGTACATGATTTAGGGTGAGAAAATTATTTCAAAAAGTTTATTTGAGACCTAGTAGTCATAGGACTCCCAGAAACCACAAAGGTATAATTTTAGAAGTTATTTTCCTATTTTATTTAAAAGCTTTTTCTTAAGGCCAGAAATGGTCTTTAATAGGGGAAAATTATTTAACTATTTCAAAAATATTTGCCAAAATTCAGAGAGACTCAGAGGACATATATTGTCCATATGTAAGAGTTTCAACACTTGGTCATGTTCAAAATAATGGGCTAAACCCTCTAAAACCCTTTCTGGATATTTCAAGCTTTTGAAATATTTACAAAGGAAATATTCTCCAAAAATTCCAGGGAAATTCTATCATGTCATATATGACATATTTGATGATCTTGCCAAGTCCCATGCCTTGGGAAGCAAGAAAACATCCTCAAACCCCTTCATAACCATTCTGTCCATATTTGAAGTTTGAGCAACTTTACATTGCCAAACTTGTCCAACTGCTCTCAAACTTGGTGCACATGCTAGAATGGCCTAATAAGGCCTCTAGACCAAATGACACAAGAGTTGGAATAGAGCAACTTGATCAGATCACCCTAAAACCCTTTCTGTTCAAATGCAAATTTGAACAACTTTACATTACCAACTTTTTATCTGGAGCTTCAAACTTTGTGGGCATGATCAATACCCCAAATGATGATGCTACACCAAGTGGTGCATCAAGGGGAGATGATTAGCTTGACTCAAACAAGATGAAGCTGTTTTTGTTGATTTCTAGGGTTCACCAAAGTTACATTGGCTAGTTTCTTCAAATGAGCCCAAATTTGTTGAAGCACCCTATTTTCTCATGTCTTTCAATCCTATTAAGTGCCATATCAAGTGGAGGTCATTTGCTTGACCAAACACTGATCAAACACCTTTTGCAGATTTACTAAAACCCTCATCCTGATCACTTTGACTCTTCTCCATGGCCTCAACTTTTTACCACATGATCATTGAGTTACTAGCTACCCCCATTAACTTCCCCAGCACCCCAGCTCCATGATTGAGGGGTAAGAACCCAAGTTTACCTTGCTGGACAGCAAGTTTTCACCAAGTCACCAGCATCCTCACTCTCTCTCAGCATCTCCAGGGCATCCAAGGCCTCAGGCCAATTCTTTACTCCTCCCTCAACCTTCTAGACACTCTTGGGCACGTTGGTTTTGACCGGAGCGGCAATGGCACGATGATGCCATCAATACGCACGCTCTGGAGCACGCTACATTGCACCTCCGCACGGTGGCTTCAGCCAATCGCTGGCCCCCGACAGCCTCGGGCTCCTCCTTCGTGCCAGTCGAGGCTTCTCGACGTCCGCAACCTCCCCGGCGCTGTCCCCCTCCTCCTGTGCCCTCCAGTGGTCGTTGTCGCACGCGCGCTGGCCGCCCGCAACGGCCACTCCTCTGGCTCGCACGCGCGCGCTCCAGAAGCTCCCCCGCTCCTCCTCTCGCCTCAGCTGGACGTGGAACAAGTCCACGATCCTCCCCGGCTTGATCACAGGCACCAGAACCTCTCCTAGCCTCGCCTGCAACCTTGCCGGCGCACGAGTCCACGGTGGACCATGGGCGCGGCTATATAAGCCCCTCCCGAGCCTCTCCAGCAGCACCAACATCCTCACCTCACCTCACTGAGCCCCCCAGCACCATCAGTTCGACCCCAGGAGGTCCCAGTACTCGGGATCGACCGGAGCGCCGCCGCGTCGGGCCGCCGGTGATCTCGCGGTACGGGCCTCCCCTGCCCCTCCTTTCACCCAATTCGGAACCGCCGTGCTCCACTAACTCTTTCCCCCTTGTTTCCCCACTCTATGGCAGTTGGAAACGGCCGGAGCGGCGACCTCCCGTAGCTCCTCCGCCGTCCCACCTCGCCGCCGGCGAACCGGACCTCCGTGGCGTGCCGCACCACTACCCCTACATCCGCAACACGACGCTGGTCACGTTCCTGCCCTCTGTTGCCGTCGCCGTGGCCGGAAACCTCACCGGTGAGCTCACCGTCGCCGTGGCCGCAAGGTTGGAGATGACAGGCGGGCCCCGCCTGTCATCCCCACACCTCTCTCCCGCTCCTCTCTGCCACTGACCCACGGGCCCCGCCCGTCAGGTTCAAAAACCTGACGTGCACGCGCAGGCACCCGTGCGGCTGGGCTGGACCGCCCTGGGCCGTGCACTGTGGCCTCTCTGGCCCAGTTGCACATGTCTTTTTCTCTTTTTTCGTTTCTATATTAATTCAAACATTTCTACAGAAAAGAATAATGGTCCAAATAAAATAATTCCAACTCCTAAAATCTTGTATTATTCCAACCTATTTAATGGTACCACTTTCACTCACATCTATGAAACTTTTCTGTTCTGTTCAAATTTAAATTCAAATTTGAGCAGTAAAACTCCTGTTCTAAAATCAATAGAATCCATTCTGTTGGTCCAAAACTCCAACTATGAATTTTCCCCATCTTAGAAATTCCTCTAGTATTTAACAAAAATAAGTTGACATTTTTCTGAGCACTTTGTTTTTTCTGTTTTATTTGTGGTCTTATTTTTCCGTGGTTGTTATGCGACGTATAGATCCCGTATTTGACGAAGTTGCTGTGGAAGAAGAAGGAGAAGGATTTGAAGACTTTGAAGACCAAGCCAACCCAGGCAAGCAGCCCTTTGACCATGATACACTTGTTCTTCGGAACCCGTATGTTTTCGATGCATGATGTTAGGGTTACGATAGTGACCTAGTTGATTCCACCATATGATGCATGCCATGATCTTGATCTTGCTATGTGCTAGTTGTCATGCATATGGTTAGTGGTTATGATTAGTGATGCATGTGTGACATGAACCTTCGTGGTTGAAGTCTTTACATAAAACCCCGTCGGGTGCCATTCATGCCCGAGGGAGATGATGATGAGTTGGGTGACCACTTGATGACGAAGTGGTGTACCAAGGCAAGTGTGTGTGTTTTTCAAACGGATTGGTTTAAGTTGCGACCGTTATTCCAACCATACATGTGCAACCACACTACCCCTTATGGGACGGGGCTTTATTGATTACTTAGGTCGATACTAGCATGGTGCCCGCATTACTAGTGACGGGAAGACTTGAGGTCTTTCCCGGGACGGGGTCGTGCTTGGATAGACGACCATGACTGTTTTCACAGGGCACCGGACACACCGTTGGTCCCTTCGGGTACGCGTGACATTGAAATTAGGGCAAGTCCCGTGGTCTATTGTTTGTACCCGAGGGTCGTGTACCAACGAGTGGACTCTATGTTAGTGTCGTCTAAGGAAAGATAATGACCGGGTGCTTACCCCGGGTACTTGAGGTACCGCGGGTCGTGGATGACACGGAAGTTCCCCGGATCTTGTGGGTAAAGTGTACAACATCTGCAGAGTGTCAAACTATTTGAATAGCCGTGTCCACGGTCATGGACAGTTGGGTAACCGCTCTTGGGCTACGTCCAATGTTTGTGAAACCATGCGTGTGTATGTGAGTCAAGGTGGTGACTTGACTCGATGAGTTGAATCTTATTCATGTTGATATCGGTAACCTGTCTTCAAGGTTACGTGAGGTTATTGATGCATAACTTGGATAGTAGAATGTTTATTCTATTCCTTGCTAGATTGTTCATTGTCATTCAATTGCATTGTTACTTTGAACCACATCATGGGTTGCTTGCGAGTACATTCAAAGTACTCATTGGCTTGCCACTGGTTATTTAATTGGCCAGGCATGGAAGAGCAGGAATATGAGGAAGAGTTCTTCGGAGACGAACATGCGAACTAGGACGCTATCCCAGTCAGAATGCCTGTAGGGTTAAGGCAGATGGCATGGGTTCTACCCGTTATCGAAGACTTCCGCTAATTGAGTTATTTGCTATTCAGCCCGTGAGGCTCTATCTATGTAAGACTTGGCCATAATGGCCATAATTCGTGTAAGACTATTTGTATGGATGTAAGACTCTTGTTATTTCAGCTTCTGTGTGTTCAGTGAGCATTGATCTCTGGGATCACTGTACACGTGCATTCGGTGATCTCGACTTCTAAGTCGGGGTCCCCACAGAGCTGGTATCAGAGCCATCCTGACTGTAGGAAGCCTTAGTTAGCATGGGCGTTAGTTAGATGAGACCCCTTTTCAAAAACCTTCTGAACCTCTCTTCTTTTCTAAACCTGAGATTTCATCAGCTTATTAACCCCTCCTATTCCACCTTTGTAGATGGCCGCTGTACCCGAAGAGCACCTGACCACTGGGTTTCCCTTACTTCTCGAGGATAGCCTCCAGGAGTGTCAGTTCCACCGAGCCCCCATCCTCACCTACCTTGAGCATTGGGTGAGCGATACTGAGGTGGAGTACCATGTGGAAGTGATCGTGAAGGCAAACGATCCTCCCACAAGTTGGTTCTTCGAGGGACCCCAGATGGCAACACTACCACTCGCTGTCGAGGCTGCTGCACTCAAGGCACTAACCCGTCTCCGCGAGCTTCTTCCGGAGATGGCAACCAAGATGACAACTCGCTTCTTGCCTTACCGGAAAAGATGTGAAGAAGAAAGCAGCGCTCTAGCCCCTCCACTGAAGGAAGGACTCTCGCTTCGGTTCCAGACCTACTTCAGTCTATGTGCCGATAGCTTGGCACAAGACTTGGCCTCGGAATCAATGAAGCTTCGAGAAGAACTTCACAAGACCAAGGCACTTCTTCGTCGAGCTCAAGAGAAGGCAAATAGGATCAAGAAGGAAGGAGCACCTTCTGGACAATCCGCCATCGCATATCGAGGCGGAAGGCCCTCCGAGAATGTGTCTTCCAAGAATGAAGAACCACCTCGACGACGCCAGATGTCGGCAAGGGAATATCGCAAGCTTTTCCCTGCACCACCGACGAAGCACCGTCGTATCCAACTCCTCCACTCCCCCACACCCTCAAGTGACAAGGGGGCCCAGACAGATGAAGACAAGGAGGAAGACCCAGAAGAGCCGGAATACGCGACCGAGCATTCCGCCGCTTAGGCATTATTCGCTACTCGGATATGCCAGTTGTAACCTCTACGGTAGGATAGGTCGTGTAACCCCGATGCGCAGTCGAGTCCTTGTATGGTTCATATGAAACCATCTAGTGTTGCTTTTGTTGTGTCTGGATGTATGTCGTATTCTTCCTTCGGGAATGTGTAAACGACTACATCACCCATTTGGATTTTAATGAATGTGTTTTGGCCTTTCGGCCCTTGCATAATTTGATTTAGTGTCACACCCACCCCCTTACTAGGCACCCATCTATCTTGCTTTCCCTCTTCCGAGTCATGAGACCTTTTACCGCTCCAACAGGATGCCTGTTGTAACTCATACTGGTACCTCTACCCAGCAGCCCGAAGCCGGACCATCCGCTCAGCCAGAGGCAGGCCACGACCAAACCAACGACCAAGCTCCACCATCACCTCCTCCAAGCATGGACATGGCTCAGCTTCTCCAAGCTTTCCGAGAGGAACGCCAAGCCAACACTGCAGCCCTTTAGCTGATTGCTCAAGCTGTCGCCAACAACCGCCAGCCGGCGGGGAATGGCAATGGACGTTCCACGTTGGCAGAGTTCAAGAAGCATGCACCACCAACCTTCATCGAGACTGCTGAACCCCTGGATGCAGACGACTGGGTCCGTTCCATTGAGGAGATACTGGAACTAGTCGGATGCACCGAAGACCGCGAGAAGGTGGCTTATGCAGCCCACTGCCTCGGGGGAACTGCTAGAGCTTGGTGGGATGGATTCAAGGTCATGCATGCTGAACAAGACATCACTTGGGTTAACTTCAAGTCAGAATTCCGCAAGGCCCACATTCCTTCCGGAATCATGGCTATCAAAAAGCGTGAGTTCCGAGCCCTGAAGCAAGGAAGTGGCACTGTCAAGGAGTACATGCAGAAGTTCAGTGTTCTGTCAAGGTATGCCCCTGAAGATGTCAGCACTGATGCTGCCAAAAGGGAGCGCTTCATGGAAGGCCTCAATCAGACTCTGCAATACTCGCTTGTCGTGTGCGACTGCCCGTCTTTCCCTGACCTGGTGAACAAGGCACTTATGCTTGAAGACAAGCGGCGTGCTTTGGAAGACACTCGCAAGCGCAAGTTGGTCAGTAAGGGAAGTTCCAACAACCAGAAGCCTCGTCCGTGGCAGTCAGCCCCGGCCAAGCCAACCTATCAGCAACCAAGAGCTCCTGCACCTCGTGCCAACCATCAGCCTCAGCAGTATGCCAACCCCAGGCCAGCTTTCAACCCCAATGCCAGTGGTGGCAACAAGATCAATCCAAACCCCAGGCATGGAAGAGCAGGAATATGAGGAAGAGTTCTTCGGAGACGAACATGCGAACTAGGACGCTATCCCAGTCAGAATGCCTGTAGGGTTAAGGCAGATGGCATGGGTTCTACCCGTTATCGAAGACTTCCGCTAATTGAGTTATTTGCTATTCAGCCCATGAGGCTCTATCTATGTAAGACTTGGCCATAATGGCCATAATTCGTGTAAGACTATTTGTATGGATGTAAGACTCTTGTTATTTCAGCTTCTGTGTGTTCAGTGAGCATTGATCTCTGGGATCACTGTACACGTGCATTCGGTGATCTCGACTTCTAAGTCGGGGTCCCCACACTATGTTACCCGCTTGCTAACCCCTCTTATAGCGTTGTTAGTTGCAGGTGAAGATGAAGATCATTTCATGTTGGAACTTGTTGTTGGAATATCACAATATCTATTATTATTATTAACACACCTATATACTTGGCAATGGGTGGAAGTCTTGGCCTTTTGCTCGGTGTTTTGTTCCACTCATGCCACCTTAGGAGCTGATAAACCAGCGTTATGTTCCTTGATTTTGCGTTCCTTACACGGTTGGTTATATGGGGACCCCTTGACACTTCGTCTTTGAATAAAACTCCTCCAGAAAGGCCCAACATTGGTTTTAAATTGCCTCATAATAAAAAATTAATTAATTAATGAAATTGCATAGGGGGTCGCGTCCCCGATGATTCTTTTCTACATAACAGGGGGGCCAGTGCTGATGGTGTTGGTCCCAAACGGGCAACCTGCGGGGCCACCTGGGGGAAACCCGAGGGCTGGTTTTACTCGTAGCTTGTCCCATCCGGTTGTGGCCTGAGACGAGATACGCGCGGCTACTATCAGGGTGTCGGCATGCCGGGAGGTCTTGCTGGACTTGTTTTACCATTGTCCAAATGTCTTGTGCACTGAGATTCCGAGCCTGATCGGATTGTCCCTAAGATAAGGGGTAATATTATTATTACTTCTGCTGATCGTGAGAGCTTGTGACGGGCTAAGTTGGGACACCCCTGCAGGGTTATGATCTTTCGAAAGCTGTGCCCGTGGTTATGTGGCAGATTGGAATTTGTTAATGTCCGGTTGTAGAAAACTTGACAGAGGATCCGAAGTAAAACACACAACTGTGTGAGTAACCGTGACTGTCTCTTTTCACTTTGAGAAGAGAACACAGTGGGGTTATGTTTGACTCGTAGGTAGTTCAGGATCTTTAGCGATCATTTCTAGTTTGCAACCGTTTGCGTAGATGCTCATCTTATTCTTATACTCATAAGTTAGCCACCATATTATGCTTAGCCGCTGCTGCATCCTCACCACTTTACCTGTTCCTACCCATTAAGCTTTGCTAGTCTTGTTACCCATGGTTATGGGATTGCTGAGTCCTCGTGGCTCACAGATACTACAACAACAATTGCAGGTGCAAGTTTCCGATGACTTGACGCGAGAGCGATGTTCTTTGTGTTGTACTCCCTCCTTTCGGAATTACTTGTCTCGGAAATGGATGTATCTAGAACTAAAATATGTCTAGATACATCCATTTCTGCGACAAGTAATTCCGAACGGAGGGAGTAATTCTTTCTTCTTCTTCTTCTTCTTCAGTCTTGGGTTAGGTTCTGGGTCGGCAACCTGGGATAGCAGATGGATGTCGTTGTGCTTTTCATGTTTGCATCCGTAGTCGGATGCCTTGTATTGATGTTGTTGTATTCATGTAACTTGTATGCATTGTTGTATCCCCCCATGTATGTATGTAATGGTACGATGTAATGATATCCAGCTTGCTAAGCGCCCGAAATGCGGTTGTGCCCCAATCACGTAAGTGTCACGTGATCGGGATAGAATCGCATCTTGGGCCTAACATCATGCACGTGGTGGTGGTGGTTAGATCGGACGGTTGTCAGAGCGCTGATCCAACGAAGCTCCATGCGGCGAATGTTTCTAATACATTCGCCGGCGGACGCGTAGCAGCTCCCTTTTTGTAGGCTGGGGAAGGGCATTTTCTCGTAATTTGCACATATATGCGTGAGTTTTTGTCACGGACGCAATTACCTCTATAGCTCACGGCAACTAGGAGGGCCGACCCAAGAGGAGGCGGCCCAGTCACAAGTCTGACCCAGCAACCTGGGAATTAGGTGTGTGTGGGTGAGAGGGTATCGAGAGAACCTTCTTCCTAGTCCAATTCTTCCTCTTGAACTCTCTCTCTCTCTCTCTCTCTCTCTCTCTCTCTCTCTCTCCCTCTCTCTCTCTTTGAGCTCCAATCCCTCTCCTCAACCCCAATTCATCCTTGTATCCCAGACTGAACATCAAGCCAGCCAAGAAGTCAAAGCGAAGAAGGAGCACCGTACAATTATCAACTCTGCCTCCGTCCCCCCTCTTTACCCCTATCCGAGCCCAATCGCGAAACTGAATGAAGAGCAAAAGGGCGAGGCCACACCCGAAATCACGATGAGGGTGCCGTGTACTGGCCTACCGATAGTCCAAAGGCATTTTGTCTCTTCCTCACTAAACGCCCGCTTCCTGGCCAGAGGAAAAGAAAGCAAAAGCGATTCTTCCTCCTTCTTACTATGCTTGGTATTCGCTTGCGGGTTTGTTTCCATGTTCTTTCGTTCTTGGTTGGCTCTCTCCATTGTTGTTTGTAGATCGTGCGTGATCACAGCTCAACTGCTACTTCAATAACGTCACAAGGGAAATCCGACTGGAACTGAAGGCCTCTGACCCTACCGTTCCAAATTTCATTCCAATATCTTTAAGTCCATGGCCAAAACCCCAATCGGGTGCATGGTCATGCTCACTAGAAGAGAAACCAGCAGCTTGAACCACAGAGCTGAACCGCTCAAACCAAGCACGACACTTTTTAATGATCTTTTTTATAGTTATGCCATTGGCCTTCCCTCCAAGCACATATATGGATATGGAGCACTATTTTCCACCCTAAAAAAGAATAGCCAGAGATGGCTTTCTTTCCGTATCAATAGGTAGCCCTCAGAATCCAAGAGAACTTTGAATTGGAGGAACGAGCCAAAACTGGTTACTCTTAAGGAATGTAGTGCACTCGTTCAAATAAGCCGGTGACTTTCAAAGTACTTTCACGTGTGAACCGAAGTCGTCTTGCCCAGTGGAGACAGCTGGGCCTGTAGCTCAGAGGATTAGAGCACGTGGCTACAAACCACGGTGTCGGGGGTTCGAATCCCTCCTCACCCACAGCCTTCCAAAGCGACCATTCCCTCAAGTGATTGGTCACTCCTCGTCAACCTTGTCCAGACATTTCCTCTAACCAGAACAGAATTTATCGGTTTAGCCGTTAGGCAGAGCTTCTTTACACGACGGTAATGGAACAACCCAGGGAGCTTAACGTGATCTTGCGGGATCTGCTCAAAAACGACCTATGGTGGTACAGAAGGCACGGACTCCGGAAAAGAAAGCTAAGCTCAAGACAAGACTAAAGGAGTGGGCTCCACTCCGCGAGATCTACGAGATAGAGGTAGGCAAAAGAGGGATTTTCATCATTTGTGGATCACTCGGATAAACGCAGCAACGCGTGCTAGTAGCTGCTGTGATTATGCCAAGCTCAAGCCCTTTGCCCTTTTCAAATCCTGTACCTAGCTAGCGAACCACGGGAGCGCCCATCGCCCAGAAGAGCAAAGCTCATTTTCAAAACAGGGTCAAGCGCCGTTTTTTTCTCTTTTCTGAGCACTAAACTTCAGAGATAGACTTACCAACTGATGAGCCAAAGTAGAAAATTTCTTATCCTTACCAACTGGACCGTGTTGCACCCGGTAACAAGGACCCTTCCTTCATGAAGCTTGAGGAAGCACTCACTTTTCTATCCACGACATTCTTGATTCTGTGCCTTCTGGAGTCAAAAGCCAACTTGATCTCAGCCTCGGCGAGCCTAGTAGGGGAAATACCTTCCTCAGGAATGTCATCAAAGCCAGGTTCTCCAATCGTAAAAGGGAATATTCCATGTGATGGCTTCTCGCCCCTCGTTGGTTACCCCAAGTGGAAGGTTTGAGATGTAGCATAACAGCAAGTTTACCTTGGCAAGATACCAAGGATCGAATCCCGTGAGACTCCGAGGGTCGACAAGAAGGTGTCAACGGCCAACGGCGCCAGATACTTAGCGGTTGACATGACCTGCACACAGATACAAATAACTTTGCTCCCAACGAGTACAGAGAGGTTGTCAATCCCTCCGGCCTTGTTGTTTACAAAGGATCAAACACAAGAGATAATAATGATAGTTATGATTGCAACTAGGAAATAGAAACAGGAAGTAAATATAGGGTGTGATCAGTGGTGGTAATATGGACCGGGGTCCCATGATGTTCACTAGTGATGTCTCTCTCCCAAAAGACGATAAAACAGCTAAGCGAGGTAAACAAATTACAGCTGGGCAATTGACAGGATTATGTGCGCAAACCAATGCTAACTATGCTGTAAAGAAAGGTAGAGGCTCAAAAGCATGGGCGGTACGCCAAGGCAAGTAGACCGAAATCCATCTGCATCTAGTACTAATCATCCACCTTGAGATATCTATCCAGAACATCTCGCTGGTATTAAGTTGCGAGTCCCACCCAAAGTGTAAACTCAAAGCAACAGACAACCGCATTAAAAGAACTTTGCGTAAAGTAAACAATCCTTGCACCCGCAAGTACAAGCACCGTTGTTTTCCCCCTTGTGGCAACAGCACATCCCCTAGACTCATGTTTCTGTCACTCAAGCTAGTCATCAGGGGGCATGAACCCACAATCAAGCATAACGTTCCCTCTTGGAGTTACTACCTACTACTCGGCCAAAGCAATAAACAGCAACGGAGAACATGCAAGAATTACTCAAGAACTAAAATATAAAAGAGGTGAATCAAATATATTACTCACACACAATCTGAACATAATCTCATAATCCATCGGATCCCAGCAAACTCAGCAGAGCAACAGCATAATGATTACATATGTGCCTCGATCATGTAGGGCAGCTCACGAGATCTAATCCATGAAGAACAAAGAGGGGAGGAGAACATCACATAGCTACTGGTCATGGACCCATGGTCCAAGGGGGACTACTCACAACTCATCCGGGAAGCGTCCATGGTGGTGGAGAAGCTCCCGGTGGTGGTCCTCCCCTCCGGCAGGGTGCCGGGAAGAGTTTTCCTGATGCTCCCGATCTTGGAAGCATTGCGGCGGCGGAACAGAGACGAGATCGCGAAAAAGGGTTCCGTCCTCGAGGGTTTCGGGACGCGAGGAGTATATATGCCAAAGGGGGTCACCAGAAGTGGAGAGGGGGGCCCAGGCGCCCCCCTAGGGCGGCCAGGGGTGGGGCCGCCTGGGCTGCCCCTGGCTCCCCTCTGGCCCCATTTTGGTTTTTCTCGAAGCTTCCTGTACGCTGATTTTTTCTGTATTTTTCCTGGAATTTTTGGAGCACTTTTAATATGGGGGAAATCTGAAATAGAAAAATAGCAGAAAACAGGAACTGGCACTGTGGTGCACTGAGTTAATAGGTTAGTCCAAATATGATCAAAACTGTATGGAAGTGCATAAATATCATAGCAATATCACACAAAAGAAGCATGGAGCAAGCAGAAATTATAGATACGTTTTGGACGTATCAACATCCCCAAGCTTAATTCCTGCTCGTCCTTGAGTAGGTAAATGATAACAAGCATAATTTCTGTGGTGACATGCTACCAACCATATAAGAACTTTTTAAGTAAAGCAATCAAGGCATGTAATTCAATTCAAGTCATAACAAGCAAGAGTCTATATTAGCATTGTAACAAGTAACATAAGAACATAAAGGTGCAAGAGCTCTCGCTGTCCGTGACTCGAATGTCTCCAAATGGTGTTTGCGTGCAAGAAAGGGGATAGGGATATACGAGAGAGTAAAACATAGTTTTTGTATTGTTGAGAACTTAATCTACTAAAGTTTCACACTTGGTCTTCTTTGGAATCTTATCTTGACTCATCCCCAGACCGTCAGCCAGGTACAAGTCAAAATGATCCACTCCCTTTCGATATTTTGAGCACTCATGCAATGGATGAGCGTAAGCAAGAAAGTAGACACTTAGGATGGCAAAGAGAGAAAAATGATGGAGGGGGAAGACAAAAAGGTGTGAAAGGCTCACATCAATGAGGAAAATCATCGGCGAGAGAAAGCCAAATGATAGATATGATGTGATGAGTAGGGATTGCCATGCAACGGATGCACATATGAGCTAAGGTAAGCTCTCCAATGGAACTAGTGGGGGTGCATCCAACTTGCTTGCTCAAGAAGACCTAGAGCTCTTTTGAGGAGGCTCATCATTGGAATATACAAGCCAAGTTCTATAGTGTAAAGGTCCCCACATAGCTATATGCATGAATGATAATCTCTATGGAGTACAAGGTATAAGATGGAGTACGAGTGTGGATCTCTCAAAAGAAATAGTAGTGTGCCTCCTTCTCTCTTTTTATTTCTTTTTCTTTTTTTCTATATTTTTCTTTTATTTTTTGTGGCCTCAATGGCTGTTTCTATTTATCTCTCATTTGTCCTCTTTGGGATCTTTTGATTTTGTCCTCTTTGGGATCTTTTGATTTTGTCCTTTTGGGATCTTTTCCTCACTTTAGGGGCAACACTCTATGTATTACAAGAAGTATAGAAGATCTTTCACACATTACAAAAGTACTCAACATAAAGAAAATGAAACTATCATGATGTATGCAAATGTATGCCTCTGCCGGTGTAGCAGGAAATGCAATGATACTAGCGCGTCATGTAGCAATGATTAGGGCAAGGCCCAACTAGCATGCGGCTCATCGATCAAGCAAAAAGCATGTATGACATGAAGATCAAGTCATGAGAAGATGGCTGTTGCACGACAATGTATCTTGGAAAGGCTATGGAAATGCCTTAATAGGTAGGTATGGTGGCTATTTTGAGGAAGGATATAATGAGGCTTATGATGATAGAGCGTATCGTGCCAAGGATTTGGATGCACCGGCGAAGTATGCGCCAACTCTCGAGGTGAGAAAGGGCAATGCACGGTACCGAAGAGGCTAGAAAAATATGGATAGGTGGAAGTGTCAACTTTCGAATACTCACATTAGTCCGAAGAACTCATGCACTTATTATCGGTAACTCTCAATCTAATTAGGATGTTCACAAAGAGACAAGTACCCCGAGGAGGTGTGTATGGGGGTTTGGTTACCCTTGCGCATCCTCGACCCATGGTACGTGAGTGTACTCTAATATTCGATCCCTCCAAAGATTAGTGATCCATTTAGTAGCTAAAGTTCTCAACTATTTTGTAGGTTTTCGAAAATAAACACGGATTGCCCAAAATACGACATCTATCACTAATAGGCTAAAGCTCTTGACACCAAAAGTTCAGACATTACTCATGGCAATACCTCAAAACTATTGCAAGTTACTACTAAAATTAAATAGCAACCTCAATTACCTACTTTAAGTTAAGACACACAACTCAGTGCAACAGGCAAAACTCTCTTAACAAGATAAACATGAAAACTCAAGAGAGTTCAGCAGCCAACTAAACAAAAGCTCTTTAAAAAGAAAAGCATGAAAACTAAGAGCTAAACATGACATCAGCTATGGAAAGACAAAGAACATACACAGCAAAGATACGTATCAAAATCCTATGTTGTGTTCTAGGTTGAAGTGGAGCGTGTTTCTCTCCCACACAAAGAAATCTGGGTTCTAACTTGTTATGAACAGCAAGCAAAGCTAAAGAAAACTAAAAAGGAAACTAAGCGCAAGACGCTCCAAGCATAGCACATAACACATGAAGTGATAATTATAGTGGAACGAAAGACGAACTGATAATTGTTGATGGAGAAGGGGATGCATGGGGGCATCCCCAAGCTTAGACTCTTGAGTCTTCTTGAATATTTCTTGGGGGTGCACGGGGGCATCCTCAAGCTTGAGCGTATGACCCTCCTGAATCTTCTTTTATCATCTTCCCTCGCACACTTGAAAAAACATTCCTTCATACATAACTCATCATAATCTGATTAGCGAGGTTAGTACCCATAATAAAATAACTTTTCCTTGCTGAAAATAAATATAATATTGAAGAGCTACTGTTTCTCAAGATTGCCAAAAGGTTTTTGCAAAGAAAAAGCAAGCTCAAGGTTTGCAAAATGAAGAAAAGGCAAAAGAGGACATAATCTGTGAAAAACAGACCAGCAGGTAGTAAATAATTTTTTCGGAGCACTTCTACAACTCAAATCAACAAACTCAGAACAGATGCTCGAAAGCCAATTGTATAGAGCACGCTGTCAAAAAAATTCAGATCAAAAAGATGATCTGGTGATTTTATACGAATTGTTCTGTCCAAGGACAGAATCTGTTTTCTGGACAGCACGTCACAACTTTTGAACTTTCTTGCAATCGGAGGCTAAACTTGGCACAAAGCTGAAAAGAAAAGATACAATGATGATGCTACTGTAGTAACAAACATCAAGACACAAAAAAAATCAAAATAAAACCTAATTCATTGTGGGCTGCCTCCCAAAAGCGCTTTCTTTTATGCCTTTAAGCTAGGCATGATGCAAAAGGAGAAAATCAAGTTTTATCAAGAGTGAGAGAATAGCTAGCCCGTGTAACGGACTCAAAAGGCAACTTAATCTTCTTTCTAGGGAAGTGTTCCATTCCTTTCTTGAGAGGGAATTGGAATTTTATATTCCCCTCTTTCATGTCAATGATAGCACCAACGGTGCGAAGAAAAGGACGTCCCAAAATAATTGGACATGAAGGTTCACATTCAATATCCATAATAGTAAAATCAACGGGAACATAATTGTCATTGACAATGATAAGAACATCGTCGATCTTCCCCAAAGGTTTCTTTACGGAAGAATCAACAAGACGAACACCAAAAGAACAAGGATCAAAAGGTTTCAATTTAAGCATATCATACATTCTTTTGGGCATAACGGAGGTACTAGCTCCAACATCACATAAAGCATAGCAAGAGAAGTTAATCAACTTAATTTTAATCATAGGATCCCAACCATCTTCTAGCTTTCTAGGTATGGAGGCTTCTACCCTAAGCTTCTCCTCCCTAGCTTTGATAAGAGCATTAGTGATATGCTCCGTGAAGGCAAGATTAAGTGTGCTAGTGTGGGGATCTCTAGACATATTGTGAAGAAAACCAATAACTTCAGAAAGGGTGCAATTATCAAAATCAAGGTCACTGCTATCAAGTAAAGTGGTAGTGGTGTCCTTTAGGCTCACTTGTTTGGTAGCTTCTATGGTCATAGGAGTTTCTTCTTCTACGGTTGAGGTCATAGCATCACCATTAATAGGTCCAATGAGACTAGGAGTGCATTGAGTGCTAAGAGTTTGGATATCCTCAACAACTTGAATAGTAGCAACAGTGTGGTGGGTAGGAAGGCTCTTAATTCTATCTTCTTCCTCCTTCAGGGGTGCAACCACTTCAGGTTTAGCTGCCATTTGGTTTATCAAAGTGGCTTGTGTGTGGGACATATTGGAAACTTGGGTCTCAGTGATGGTGAGCCTAGTCTGGAGGTTAGAAATATCAATATTTAGGCTCTCCAGTTGTCTACCAATGTCTTGCAAGATAGCTGTATGCTCATCTAATTGCCTCGAGAAGGTCTTGTTTTGTTCATATTGGGTGTGCATGTAGTTCTTAGTGGCCTTCTCTATTTCTAGAAGTTTCTCATAGCTAGGCATGTCTCTATCTCTAGGGGTGGAGTTCTTGGTGCTAGGATAAGCATTGTTGTTCCCATAGGAATTAGAGGGGAACGGTCTAGAATTGCTACCAAAATTACTCCTATAAGCATTGTTATTGAAATTGTTTCTAGAGATAAAGTTCACATCTACTTGATCTTGAGCAATCAAAGAATTTAAAGGAACATCATGAGGATCAAGAGAAGGTTGCTTGGAAAGTAGAGACATGATCAAGTCAACTTTTCCATTTAGGGAGGAAATCTCCTCGACAGAGTTTACCTTCCTACCTGTTGGAGCGCGTTCGGTGTGCCATTGGGAATAATTGGTCATCATCTCATCGAGAAGTTTCGTGGCAGCACCAAGTGCAGTTGACATAAAGGTTCCTCCCGCGTCCGAATCTAACAAGTTCCACGAGGTAAAGTTCAAGCCTGCATAAAAAGTTTGGATAACCATCCAAGTAGTCAAACCATGAGTAGGGCAGTTCTTGACAAGAGATTTCATGCGTTCCCAAGCTTGGGCAACGTGTTCATTATCCAATTGTTTAAAATTCATTATGTTACTCCTTAGTTGGATAATTTTAGCAGGGGGATAATACTTCCCAATAAAGGCATCCTTGCACTTGTCCCAAGAATCTATGCTATTCCTAGGCAAGGATTGAAACCAAATTTTAGCTCCTCCTCTCAAGGAGAAAGGAAAAAGCTTAAGCTTAACAATATCACCATCTATTTCTCGGTACTTTTGCATATCACAGAGTTCAACAAAATTATTTAAGTGCAAAGCAGCATCATCTCCAGCACCGGAGAATTGATCTTTCATAACTAGGTTCAGTAAAGCAGGTTTAATCTTATAAGAAGGTGCTGAAGTGGCAGGTGTAGTAATAGGCGTGCAGATAAAGTTATCGTTGTTATGACTAGTGAAGTCACACAACTTGGTGTTCTCGGTGGAACCCATAGCAGCAGCAAGCAAGATAACTATTTTTGTGATTTTTGATAAGGGACACTAAAGCAAAAACTGAAAGGTAAACTAACAAGACTAAAAAGCAAAGATAAAAGATAGCGTGCAACTCCCCTATCTTGAAGAGTGGAGTCCCCGGCAACGGCGCCAGAAACTTTGCTTGATGGCTTCTCGCCCCTCGTTGGTTACCCCAAGTGGAAGGTTTGAGATGTAGCGTAACGACAAGTTTCCCTTGGCAAGATACCAAGGATCGAATCCTGTGAGACTCCGAGGGTCGACAAGAAGGTGTCAACGGCCAACGGCGCCAGATACTTAGCGGTTGACAGGACCTGCACACAGATACAAATAACTTTGCTCCCAACGAGTACAGAGAGGTTGTCAATCCCTCCGGCCTTGCTGTTTACAAAGGATCAAACACAAGAGATAATAATGATAGTTATGATTGCAACTAGGAAATAGAAACAGGAAGTAAATATAGGGTGTGATCAGTGGTGGTAATATGGACCGGGGTTCCATGATGTTCACTAGTGATGTCTCTCTCCCAAAAGACGATAAAACAACTAAGCGAGGTAAACACATTACAGCTAGGCAATTGACAGGATTATGTGCGCAAACCAATGCTAACTATGCTGTAAAGAAATGTAGAGGCTCAAAAGCATGGGCGGTATGCCAAGGCAAGTAGACCGAAATCCATCTGCATCTAGTACTAATCATCCACCTTGAGATATCTATCCAGAACATCTCGCTGGTATTAAGTTGCGAGTCCCATCCAAAGTGTAAACTCAAAGCAACAAACAACTGCATTAAAAGAACTTTGCGTAAAGTAAACAATCCTTGCACCCGCAAGTACAAGCACCGTTGTTTTCCCCCTTGTGGCAACAGCACATCCCCTAGACTCATGTTTCTGTCACTCAAGCTAGTCATCAGGGGGCATGAACCCACAATCAAGCATAACGTTCCCTCTTGGAGTTACTACCTACTACTCGGCCAAAGCAATAAACAGCAACGGAGAACATGCAAGAATTACTCAAGAACTAAAATATAAAAGAGGTGAATCAAATATATTACTCACACACAATCTGAACATAATCTCATAATCCATCGGATCCCAGCAAACTCAGCAGAGCAACAGCATAAAGATTACATATGTGCCTCGATCATGTAGGGAAGCTCACGAGGTCTAATCCATGAAGAACAAAGAGGGGAGGAGAACATCACATAGCTACTGGTCATGGACCCATGGTCCAAGGGGGACTACTCACAATTCATCCGGGAAGCGTCCATGGTGGTGAAGAAGCTCCCGGTGGTGGTCCTCCCCTCCGGCAGGGTGCCGGGAAGAGTTCTCCTGATGCTCCCGATCTTGGAAGCGTTGCGGCGGCGGAATAGAGACGAGATCGCGAAAAAGGGTTCCGTCCTCGAGTGTTTCGGGACGCGAGGAGTATATATGCCAAAGGGGGTCACCAGAAGCGGAGAGGGGGGCCCAGGCGCCCCCCTAGGGCGGCCAGGGGTGGGGCCGCCTGGGCTGCCCCTGGCTCCCCTCTGGTCCCAGTTTGGTTTTTCTCGAAGCTTCCTGTACGCTGATTTTTTCTGTATTTTTCCTGGAATTTTTGGAGCACTTTTAATATGGGGGAAATCTGAAATAGAAAAACAGCAGAAAACAGGAACTGGCACTGTGGTGCACTGAGTTAATAGGTTAGTCCAAATATGATCAAAAGTGTATGGAAGTGCAAAAATATCATAGCAATATCACACAAAAGAAGCATTGAGCAAGCAGAAATTATAGATACGTTTTGGACGTATCACCATGGCACAAGGGTTGTTTTTAGGTGCTGTCCTCGCGCCATGGATTTGAGACAATAGGGTAGAGGGATGTAACATATGGTATCATATTTTTGCCTACCTACTTACAGAAGCCCACCTCTCTACGCGGCAATAGCGGCAAGCTATCGCGATGGAGCAACGCATCGACGAACTTGCGGCCACTCTCAAGTTAATCCAGGAGCAAAATGCCGCAATCCAGAAGGCGGTGGTGGCTACCACGACTCTCTTCGAGGAGATCAAGCCATCTGTCGTGGGTCTCGCGGAGTGGAGACCAGCGTTGGACCAGGCGGTGGCGGATCTCGGTGGCGTGCGCTGCGACCTCGATGTCGTCATCCGCAACCCCATTCTCGACCTCAAGCCGACAAATCTTCCGCCGTTGGTGCAGCAGCCGCCAGCGGGGGTTTCACTCGTTCCTGACACGAGCTCGGCCAGGCTCGATGGCCGCCGTGATGACATGGATTCCCATGGGATGCGAGTTGGGGTTGTGACTACCCTTGTTCCACCTCCGGTCACGGGTATGTTACCGGACCCCCGTTCTCATACTCTGGTTCGTTCACCGGAGCCGCGCCAATTGCAGTCTGGCACACCTGGTTTTTGTCCCAACTCGTGCTCTGGCAGTCCCTATCGGTCACGTTTGTCCTTGCCGCCGAGGCCTAAACTGGATTTTCCTCTGTTTTGGGGCGAGCGAC
>LR738713.1:182741941-182774585 GCA_902687465.1 Secale cereale | reverse complement strand
TTTCTTTTCTTTTCTTTTCTCTTTTTGTGTGTGGAGGGGCTTTATTGATTTAGCCTTTCCTCCCATGGGACAATGCTCTAATAATAATGATGATCATCACACTTTCATTACAACTCGATATTACAACTCAATACTACAACAAAGTATGACTCTATATGAATGCCTCCGGCGGTGTACCGGGATGTGCAATGAATCAAGAGTGACATGTATGAAAAATTATGCATGGTGGCCTTGCCACAAATACGATGTCAACTACATGATCATGCATGGCAATATGACAATATGATACGTGTCATATGAACGGAATGGTGGAAAGTTGCATGACAATATATCTCAGAATGGCTATGGAAATGCCATGATAGGTAGGTATGGTGGCTGTTTTGAGGAATAATATGGTGGCTGTTTTGAGGAAGGATATATAGTGGGTGTATGGTACCGGCGAAAGTTGCGCGATACAAGAGAGGCTAGCAATGGTGGAAGGGTGAGAGTGCATATAATCCATGGACTCAACATTAGTCATAAGAACTCATATACTTATTGCAAAAATCTATGAGTCATCAAAACAAAGCAATCAACGCATGCTCCTAGGGGGGAGGTTGGTAGGAGTTAACCATCGCGCGCCCCCGACCTCCACACAAAGGTTGACACTTTACAAATACCTCATGCTCTAACTTCGTCACATAGCGGTTCACCATACGTGCATGCTACGGGAATCACTAACCTTAACACAAGTATTTCTCAATTTCATACTGACTCCACTAGCATGACTCTAATATCACTATCCTCATATCTCAAAACATTTATCAAGCATCCAACTTCTCATCATATTCAATGCAGTTAGTGTGAAAGTTTTTACTACATTGATATTGGATGTCTATCATGTGAAGACTAGTTTTATAGTCTAAACACATTACCATGCTGTTTTAATAGACTCTCAAAAGGATATAAGTGAAGCATGAGAGTTCAACAATTTCTTCAAAATATTAATGAAGTACTAGAGCAAAACTATTCAACTCAAAAGATATAAGTGAAGCACATAGAGTGTTCTAACAATTCCTAGGCCATATTTAACTCTCTCAAATAGGTGTGTCCAGCAAGGATAATTGTGGCAAACTAACAAGCAAAGACTCAAATTATACAAGACGCTCTAAGCAAAACACATATCATGTGGTGAATAAAATATATCTCTGAGCATAGTTACCGATAGATGAAGACGAAAGAGGGGATGCCTTCCCGGGGCATCCCCAAGCTTAGGCTTTTGGTTGTCCTTGAATTTTACTTGGGGTGCCTTGGGCATCCCCAAGCTTAGGCCCTTGCTACTCTTTGTTCCACAGTCCATCAAAGCAATACTCTAAACTTGAAAACTTCACAACACAAAACTTAGACAAAAATCTCGTGAGCTCCGTTAGTATAAGAAAGCAAACCACTACTCAAAGGTACTGCAATGAATTCATTCTTTGTTTATATTGGTGTTAAAACTACTGTATTACAACTTCTCTATGGTTTATACCTCCCAATATTATTCATAGATGCAATGAAATAAGCAAACAACACACGAAAAACAGAATCTGTCAAAAACAGAACAGTCTGTAGTAATCTGCAGGTTTCGCCTACTTCTGTAACTCCAAAAAATCCAAACTAAATTGGTAAACGTGAGGAATTTGTCTATTAATCATCTGAAAAAAGAATCAACTAAATAGCACGCTCCAATAAAATCTCATGACCATTCTAGCGAGCGCTAACGATTCTGTTTTTCACAGCAAGATCAAATTAACTTCACACAAGTCTTCCCAAAGGTTCTACTTGGCACAAACACTAAACAAAACACAAAACCACATCTAAACAGCAGCTAGATGCAATATTTATTCCCTAACAGCATCTAGATGCAATATTTATTCCCTAACAGCAGCAAAAACAAAAAAAATATAAAATTGGGTTGCCTCCCAACAAGCGCTATCGTTTTACGCCCCTAGCTAGGCACGATACATGATAGATCTAGGTATTGTCATCTTTGTAAGGCAATCCATAAGTGGCTCTCATAATAGATTCATATGGTAATTTGATTTTCTTTCTAGGAAAGTGTTCCATGCCTTTCCTTAACGGAAATTGGAATCTAATATTTCCTTCCTTCATATCAATAATTGCACCAATCCTTCTAAGGAAAGGTCTACCAAGAATAATAGGACATGAAGGATTGCAATCTATATCAAGAACAATGAAATTTACGGGCACATAATTCCTATTGGCAACAATAAGAACATCATTAATCCTTCCCATAGGTTTGTTAATAGTGGAATCCGCAAGATGCAAATTTAAAAAACAATCATCAAGCTCATGGAAACCTAGCAAATCACACAAAGTTTTTGGGATAGGGGAGACACTTGCATGTGGGGACCCCGACTTAAGAGTCGAGATCACCGAGTGCACGTGTACAGTGATCCCAGAGATCAATGCTCACTGAACACACAGAAGCTGAATAACAAGAGTCTTACATCCATACATACCGTCTTACACAAATTATGGCCATTATGGCCAAGTCTTACATAGATAAAGCCTCAAGGGCTGAATAGCAAATAACTCGAATAGCGGAAGTCTTCGATGATAAGTAGAACCCATGTCATCTGCCTTAACCCTACAGGCATTCTGACTGGGATAGCGTCCTAGTTCGCATGTTCGTCTCCATAGAATTCTTCTTCATATTCCAGTTCCTCCATGCCTGGCCAATTAAATAACCAGTGGCAAGCCAATGAGTACTTTGAATGTACTCGCAAGCAAC
This sequence comes from Secale cereale, assembly GCA_902687465.1. Taxonomy (NCBI): domain Eukaryota; kingdom Viridiplantae; phylum Streptophyta; class Magnoliopsida; order Poales; family Poaceae; genus Secale; species Secale cereale. The sequence goes on along the minus strand of LR738713.1, from coordinate 182,771,809 downwards.
CCATGATTTGGTTCAAAGTAACAATACAATTGAACAACAATGAGCAATCTAGCAACGAGCTAGAATAAATATTCTACCATCAAGTATATGCATCAATGACTTTATGTAACCTCGAGAACAGGTTACCGATATCAACATGAAAAGAATTCTACTCACGAGTCAAGTCACCACCTTGACTCATCACACACATATACTTTCACCGATGAATTTCTGGACATAGTTTAAGTAGCACCACCCAACTGTCCATGACAGTGGACACGACTATTCGAATAGTTTTACACTCTGCAGAGGTTGCGCACTTTACCCACAAGATCCGGGAAGCTTTCGTGTCACCCACGATCCCGCAGTACCTCAAGTACTCGGGGGAAGCACCCGGTCATTATCTTTCCTTAGACGACACTAACATAGGGTCCACTCGTTGGTACACGGCCCTCGAGTACAAACAATAGATCACGGGACTTGCCCTAATTTCAATGTCACGCATACCCGAAGGGACCAACGATGTGTCCGGTGCCCTGTGAAAAAAGTCATGGTCGTCTATCCAAGCACGACCCCGTCCCGGGAAAGACCTCAAGTCTTCCCGTCACTAGTAATGCGGGCACCATGCTAGTATCGGCCTAAGTAATCAATAACGCCCCGTCCCATAAGGGGTAGAGTGGTTGCACATATTTGGTTGGGACGGTAGTCCCACATAAATCTAATCCATCATTTCACCCATGCACAAGATCCTTACCAGCACATCACTTCTTCCTCAAGTGATGACCTAACTCAATATCACCCTCGGGCATTAGGGGCACCTGATGGGGTGTATGAAAAGAATGCAACCACGAAGGTTTCATGGCACACATGCATCACTAAGCATCACTACTAACCGTTTGCATTGCATCTAGCACATAGCAAGATCAAGAGTAAAACATGCATCATGTGGTGGTTCTAAACTAGGTTACCACCGTAACTCTTATCATCATGCATTCGGAAACAAACGGGTTCCGAAGAACACAAATGTAACATGGTCAAAGGGCTGCTTGCCTGGATTGGCTTGGTCTTCAAAGTCTTCAAATCTTTCCCCACCTTCCTCCTTAGCAACCTCGTCAAATACGGTATCTAATCGTCGCAAAATAACAACGGGAAAATAAGACCACAATAAAAACAGAAAAATCAAAGTGCTCAGAAAAATGTCAACTTATTTTTGTTAAATACTAGAGGGAAAACTAAGTTGGCAAAAATTCTTAGTTGGAGTTTTGGAGTTGCAGAATGGGGTCCATGAATATTTTAACAAAAGTTTTAATGTTCAAATCTGAATTTAAATTTGAACAGAACAGAAAAGGTTCATGGATATGTGTGAAAGTGACACCATTAAATAGGTTGGATTTTTACAAGTTTTTAGGAGTTGGAATTAATTCATTTGGACAAATATTTAATTCTGTGAAATTATTTGAAATAACCATAGAAAAGAGTAAAAGAAAAAGGCTCTATGCCACTGGGCCAGAACGGCCACAGTGCACGGTCCAGGGCGAATAGCCCACCGCACGGGCGCCAGCGTGCGCGCTAGGTTTTTAAACCTGACGGGCGGGGCCCGGCGGTCAGTGACAGAGAGGGGAGCAAGAGGGAGGTGAGGATGACAGGCGAGGCCCGCCTGTCATCTTCAACCTTGCGGCCAAAGAGACGGCGAGCTCATCGGCGGCGATAGGGTGCACGGCGGGGCAAGCTGCTGGCAGGAATGGACCCAACGGAGAGTCGCCGTTCTGGTGGTGGTGGTGCGGCTCGCCGGAGGGGCCTGGTTCGTCGGCGGCGAGGTGGAGCGGCGGCGGAGCATCGGGAGGATCCTGGCTGGCTCGATCCGGGCTGCAATAGGAGTGGGAGAAGGAGGGGAATGGGTCAGTGAGGTCTGGTGGCTCCAGATCGAGGAAGAGCTGGGGCGGAGGGAGGCTGTACCACGAGATCTCCGGTCGCCCGAGGCGGCGGAGCTCCGGTCGATCCCGAGCACAGAGGCTCTCTGAGGGCGAGTAGGTGGTGCTGGTGAGCTTCTGGGGGTATGGGGAGGAGATGGGTGCTGTTGGAGAGGCCCGGGGCATGCTTATATAGCCGAGCCCCGGTCCACCGTGGACTCGTGCGCCGGCGAGGTTACAGGCGCGGCCAGAGCCGTGCAGGCACTTGTGTTCGAGTCGGGGACGTTCGTGGATGAGGTCTATGCCTAGGAGAGGGAAGAGGAGGAGCGGGGAAGCGTCCAGAGAGCCCGCGCGTGTGAGGCCAGAGGTTGGAGCTTGCGGGCGGCCGGCGCGCGTGCGAGGGCGGCCACTGGAGGGAGAAGGAGGAGGGGGACAGTGCCGGGGGGAGTTGCGGACGCCGAGGCGCATCGGTTGGCGCGAGGGGGGAGCACGAGGTGGTCGGAGGCGAGGGATTGTGCGAAGCTACTGTGCGGGTGCGCACTCTAGCGCGCTCTGGAGCGTGCTAATTGCATGCCACGGCATGCCATTGGCTCACTGGTCGTGTCCGCCGTGTCTGGGGGGTCCAGCACGAAGTAAACAACCCAGATGTGGCTTTGGATGCCTTGGATGATTAGTGAGAGAGGAGTGAAGCTGGTAGATGGGTAGAATTTGGCTGTCCAGCAAGGTGAATTGGGGTTTTCACCCCTCAATTATTGGGCTGTGGACATGGGGAAGTTACTGGAGGTAGAATGTAACTAGGTGAAGCTGTGGTAGAAAGTTGAAGCAAAAGTAAATAGAAAAAGAGGTCAATATGATGGTTTTGGTAAAATGGCAGAAGGTGTTTGATCATGTTTTGGACAAGCAAATGATCTCCACTAGCCATTGCACTTAACAGGGTTGAATGTCATACGGAAATAGGGCATTTCACCAAATTTGGGCTCATTTGAAGAAACTAGCCAATGTAACTTTGGTGAACCCTAGAAATAACAGAAATGGCTTCATCAGGTTTAAGTCAAGCTAATCATCTCCCCTTGATGCACCACTTGGTGTAGTTTCATCATTTGGGGTATTGATCATGCTCACAAAGTTTGAAGCTCCAGGTAAAAAGTTGGTAATATAAAGTTGTTCAAATTTGAATTTGAACAAAAAGGGTTTTGAGGTATTCTGATCAAGTTTCCCTACTCCAAATCTTGTACCATTTGGTCTAGATGCCTTATTAGGCCATTCTATAATGTGCACCAAGTTTGAGAGCATTTGGACAAGTTTGACAATGTAAAGTTGCTCAAACTTCAGATATGGACATAATGGTTATGAAGGGTTTTGAGGATGTTTTCTTTCTTCCCAAGGAATGGGGATTGGCAAGATCATCAAATATGTCATATATGACATGGTAGAATTTCCCTGGAATTTCTAGAGAATATTTCCTTTGTAAATAGTTCAAAAGCTTGAAATATCCAGAAAGGGTTTCAGAGGGATTAGCCCATTATTTTGAACATGACCAAGTGTTGAAACTTTTATATATGGACAATATATGTCCTATGAGTCTCCCTAAATTTTGGCAAATATTTTTGAAATAATTAAATAATTTTCCCCTATTAAAGACCATTTCTGGCCTTAAGAAAACACTTTTAAATAAAATAGGAAAATAACTTTTAAAATTATACTTTTGTGGTTTCTGGGAGTCCTATGACTACTAGGTCTCAAATATACTTTTTGAAATAACTTTCTCACCCTAAATCAAGCACTTGCAGTGCAAACCTCAATTCAGGGGTTTTTGGAATACTAAATTTTGAAAATACATTTTGGGCAAATTAATTTTATAAGAAAATACTATACTGCTATATTCACTTGGTATGATCATTGGGTAGAAGTTTTGGGTATGGAGATGAATTCTACAAGAGGTAATAGTTGACTATAATGAGCACATGAAAAACACATGAAGCAAAACTCAATTCAAATAAAAGCCAAATGATGCCAAAAAAATTTGCTGGTCCAAATTTTCATGCTTCATTGATGCAAAAGACATGTTACAAAATGCAGGGTGTGACAAACCTACCCCCCTTACAAGAATCTCGTCCCCGAGATTCCTAAACTAGGTCTTAAAAGAGATCGGGATACTCGGATCTAAGATAGTCTTCACGTTCCCAGGTTGCTTCTGCTTCCGTGTGGTTGCTCCACTGGACCTTGAAGTACTTGATGGTGCGGCTTCACGTCCGTTGTTCTGCTTCATCCAGAATGCGAATGGGCTTCTCGCGGTAGGTCAAATCAGGCTGGAGATCAATGGCTTGGTGATCAACATCCTTGTAGAGATCAGGCTTGTTCGGAACTTGGAGACATTTCCGGAGTTGTGACACGTGGAATACATTGTGCACATCGGATAGCTGAGGCGGTAGTTCCAACTGGTAAGCCACTTCTCCTCGTCGTGCGGTGATCTCAAAGGGTCCAATGAACCTTGGTGCGAGCTTCCCCTTGACGTGGAAACGCTTGGTTCCCTTCAAAGGAGTTACTCGTAGGTACACATGATCCCCGACATGGAAACTCATGTCCCGGTGGTGAGTGTCAGCATAGCTCTTCTGCCTTGACTTGGCTGCCTTCAAACGCTCTCTGACTAATTGGACTTGCTCTTCTGCTTCGCGGAGAATATCTGGTCCAAAGACTAGCCCTTCTCCAGTCTCTGACCAGTTGAGGGGTGTGCGACATCTGCGTTCGTACAACGCCTCAAATGGTGCCATCTGAAGGCTCGACTGATAACTGTTGTTATAGGAGAACTCGGCAAAAGGGAGGCAATCTTCCCACTTGGCTCCATATGCCAAGACACAGGCTCGGAGCATGTCTTCGAGAATTTGATTTACTCGTTCTGTCTGACCTCCGGTCTGTGGGTGGAAAGCCGTGCTGAAAGACAACTTGGTTCCCAAGGCTTCTTGGAACTTCTTCCAGAACCTTGAGGTGAACTGGGTTCCTCGATCTGACACAATCTCCTTGGGAACACCGTGAAGGCTTACGATTCTGTCGATGTAGAGAGCTGCCAGCCGGTTGCCATCATAAGTAGTTTTGAGAGGAATGAAATGGGCCACCTTGGTCAAATGATCGACTATGACCCAGATAGAGTCATGTCCTCTATTTGACCTTGGTAATCTAGTGATGAAGTCCATTCCGACCTTGTCCCACTTCCACTCGGGAACCTTGAGTGGTTGGAGCAATCCAGCAGGTCGCTGATATTCAGCCTTGACCCTTTGGCACACATCACACCTTGCAACATAGGTTGCAATCTCTCTTTTCATCCCGTTCCACCAGAATCTTTCCTTCAAGTCTTGATACATCTTGGTTCCTCCAGGGTGGATGGAATACGGGGTGTCGTGGGCTTCTTGCAGGATCAGGTTCTTCAGCTCCATCTTGTTTGGTACGCAGATGCGGCCTTTGTACCAAACAATCTCGTGCTCGTCCTCGGAGAATCCTGGGGCCTTGCCTAGCTTCATCTTCTTCTTGATGCCTTCAATGCTTGCGTGCCCAGCTTGCGCCTTCTTAACTTCGTCCATCAGGGTTGGTTTGACTTCCAAATGATCCAGAAATCCGGGGGTGAACAATTCCAAACTGAATTGTTCGAACTCCTTAAACAGGGCAGGCTGCCTCTTTTGAATTATGGCATTCAAGGAGCAAGCCTTCCTGCTTAAGGCATCGGCCACCACGTTAGCCTTCCCGGGGTGATATTGAACACTGAGGTCATAGTCTTTGATGAGTTCCAACCATCTTCGCTGTCTCATGTTCAATTCCTTTTGGGTGAAAATGTACTTCAGACTTTTGTGGTCTGTGTATATCTCACACCGTTTCCCTAGGAGGTAATGCCGCCATGTCTTCAAGGCATGAACCACTGCCGCTAACTCAAGATCGTGAGTAGTGTAGTTCTCTTCATGAGGTCGTAGCTACCTGGAGAGGTAAGCTATGACTCGGCCTTCTTGCATCAGAACGCTTCCCAATCCGGTTCGAGAGGCATCACAATATATCACGAACTCCTTGTGAATATCAGGTGTTGCCAGAACTGGGCGGTGGTCAACCTCTTCTTGAGCTCTTGGAAGCTCTCTTCGCATTTCGGCGTCCATTCGAACTTCTTGTCCTTCTTGAGGAGCTGAGTTATCGGCCGGGCAATGCTAGAGAATCCTTCCACGAATTTGCGGTAATAGCCCGCAAGTCCGAGGAAGCTTCTGACTTCCTTGACGGTCGTTGGAGATTGCCATTGGGTCACAGCTTCGATCTTCGCGGGATCAACTGATAATCCTTCTTCGGTCAAGACATGACCTAAGAATCCAACTTTATGCAGCCAGAACTCACACTTGCTGAATTTGGCGTATAGTTGGTGCTCCCGAATCTTGTCTAGGACCATCCTCAAATGTTGCTCGTGTTCTTCCTCCATCTTCGAGAAGACAAGAATGTCATCGATGAAGACAACAACAAACTTGTCCAAATATTCCATGAAGACTTTATTCATGAGATACATGAAATAATCTGGGGCATTGGTTAACCCAAAGGACATGACCGTGCACTCGTACAGGCCATATCTGGTTACGAATGCCATCTTCGGAATATCTTGGGGTCTGATCTTTAGCTGGTAGTACCCAGATCTGAGGTCGATCTTGGAGAACACCTTGGCTCCGCTGAGCTGATCAAACAGATCTTCAATCTTGGGAAGTGGATATTTGTTCTTGATTGTGACTTCATTGAGGGAGCGATAGTCAATGCATAAGCGGATGGTACCGTCCCTTTTTGCCACAAATAGAACAGGTGATCCCCAAGGGGAGGCACTTGGGCGGATAAATCCCTTCCTCAGCTGCTCTTCCAGTTGCTTCTTCAACTCGGCTAATTCTTTCGTCCCCATTCTATAAGGCTTCTTATAGATGGGTCCTGCCCCGGGCACGAGCTCGATGATGAACTCAATGTCACGGTCAGGGGGCATTCCCGGTAGTTCATCCGGAAAGACATTAGGGTACTCGCATACCACCGGTACTTGCTCTAGCCCAACTTCAGACAGATAGTTGACTTGAACGACTTGAGCAGAAGAGGAGTTGGAAGCAAACTTGACTTCGACTCCTTGGTCATTGGTTACAGTGACAGTCCGATTGGCACAGTCTAATAAGCCTTGGTGCTTACTGAGCCAATCCATCCCTAAGATCACATCCAAGCCTTGCGATCTTAGGATGATAAGGTCTGCTAGGAAGTCTACACCGTTAATGGTAATACTGACTCCTTTACAGCCTATCTTGGCTCTCATCTCTGCTCCGGGGGTTTGTACCACCATGGGGTTATTCAGGGGTGTAGGGGTCATGCCACTTTTTAATGCAAATCTTTGAGTGACAAATGAATGCGTGGCTCCAGAATCAAACAAGAAAGTTGCAGGTGCTGAGTTGACAAGGAATGTACCCAGCACGACGTCTGGGTCTTCCTGGGCTTCTTCAGCAGTGACGTGATTCACACGCCCTTTCCCATGGTTAGGCGGGTTTCGAGGAGCTGGGTTCCTTGGTGGCATCCCGCGGCCTTGTCCTGGGTTCTGCGCATTGGGGCACGAGGCATCAGGCTTCTTGTTGGGGCACACCCTTGAGATGTGTCCTGACTGACCACATCCAAAGCAAGTGACTTGGTTTGGATTGTTGATCTTGTTGCCACCACTGTTATTGGGGTTGAATGCTGGCCTTGGGTTGGCATACTGCTGAGGCTGATAGTTGGTGCGAGGTGCAGGAGCTCTTGGTTGCTGATAGGTTGGCTTGGCCGGGGCTGACTGCCACGGGCGAGGCTTCTGGTTGCTGGAACTTCCCTTGCTGACCATCTTGCGCTTGCGAGTGTCTTCCAGAGCACGCCGCTTGTCTTCAAGCATAAGTGCTTTGTTCACCAGGTCAGTGAAGGTTGGGCAGTCGCACACGACAAGCGAGTACTGGAGGGTCTGATTGAGGCCTTCCATGAAGCGCTCCCTTTTTGCAGCATCAGTGCTGACATCTTCAGGGGCATACCTTGACAGAACACTGAACTTCTGCATGTACTCCTTGACAGTGCCAGTTCCTTGCTTCAGGGCTCGGGACTCACGCTTTTTGATAGCCATGATTCCGGAAGGAATGTGGGCTTTGCAGAATTCTGCCTTGAAGTTGTCCCTAGTGATGTCTTGTCCAGCATGCATGACCTTGAATCCATCCCACCAAGCTCTAGCAGTCCCCCCGTGGCAGTGGGCTGCATAAGCCACCTTCTCGCGGTCTTCGGTGCATCCGACTAGTTCCAGCAAGTCCTCAATGGTGCGGACCCAGTCGTCTGCATCCAGGGGTTCAACAGTCTCGATGAAAGTTGGCGGTGCATGCTTCTTGAACTCTGCCAACGTGGAACGTCCATTGCCATTCCCCGCCGGCTGGCGGTTGTTGGTGACAGCTTGAGCAATCAACTGAAGGGCTGCGGCGTTGGCTTGGCGTTCCTCTCGGAAAGCTTGGAGAAGCTGAGCCATGTCCATGTTCGGAGGAGGTGGTGGTGGAGCTTGGTCATTGGTTTGGTCATGGCCTGCCTCTGATTGAGCGGATGCTCCGGCTTCAGGCTGCTGGGTAGAGGTACCAGTACGAGTTACAACAGGCATCCTGTTGGAGCGGTAAAAGGTCTCATGACTTGGAAGAGGGAGGGCAATATAGATGGGTGCCTATTAAGGGGGTGGGTGTGACACTAATCAAATCATGCAAGGGCCGAAAGGGCCAAACTCTTTCATTAAAATTCAAATGGTTGATGCAGTCATTTACATATTCCCGAAGGAAGAATACGACATACATCCAAACAGAACAAAAGCAAACACTAGATGGTTTCATATGAACCATACAAGGACTCGACTGCGCATAGGGATTACACGACCTATCCTAACGTAGAGGTCACGAACTGGCATATCCGAGTTGCGAATAATGCCTAATCGGCGGAATGCTCGGTCGCATATTCTGGCTCTTCTGGGTATTCCTCCTTGTCTTCATCTATCTGGGCCCCCTTGTCACTTGAGGGTGTGGGGGAGTGGAGGAGTTGGATACGACGGTGCTTCGTCGGTGGTGTAGGGAAAAGCTTGCGATATTCCTTTGCCGTCATCCGGCGTCGCCGAGGTGGTTCTTCATTCTTGGATGATACATCTCCGGAGGGCCTTCCGCCTCGGTATGCGATAGCGGACTGTCCTGGAGGCGCTCCTTCCTTCTTGATCCTATCTGTCTTCTCTTGTGCTCGAGGAAGAAGTGCCTTGGTCTTGTGAAGTTCTTCTCGGAGCTTCATCGATTCCGAGGCCAAATCTTGTGCCAAGCTGTCGACACATAGACTGAAGTAGGTCTGGAATCGAAGCGGGAGTCCTTCCATCAGCGGAGGGGCTAGTGCACTGCTCTCATCTTCACCTTCCTTCCGGTAAGGCAAGAAGCGGGTTGTCATCTTGGCTGCCATCTCCGGAAGAAGCTCGCGGAGACGGGTTAGTGCCTTGAGTGCAGCAGCCTCGACAGCGAGAGTTAATGTTGCCATCTGGGGTCCCTCAAAGAACCAACTTGTGGGAGGATCGTTTGCCTTCACGATCACTTCCACATGGTATTCCACCTCAGTGTCGCTAACCCAATGCTCAAGGTAGGTGAGGATGGGTGCTCGGTGGAACTGGCACTCCCGGAGGCTATCCTCGAGAAGCAAGGGAAACCCAGTGGTCAGGTGCTCTTCAGGTACAGCGGCCATCTACAAAGGTTGAATAGGAGAGGTTAATAAGCTGATGATATCTCAGGTTGGTAAGGTTTAGAAAAGAAGAGAGGTTCAGAAGGTTTTTGAAAAGGGGTCTCATCTAACTAACGCCCATGCTAACTAAGGCTTCCTACAGTCAGGATGGCTCTGATACCAGCTCTGTGGGGACCCCGACTTAAGAGTCGAGATCACCGAATGCACGTGTACAGTGATCCCAGAGATCAATGCTCACTGAACACACAGAAGCTGAATAACAAGAGTCTTACATCCATACATACCGTCTTACACAAATTATGGCCATTATGGCCAAGTCTTACATAGATAAAGCCTCAAGGGCTGAATAGCCAATAACTCGAATAGCGGAAGTCTTCGATGATAAGTAGAACCCATGCCATCTGCCTTAACCCTACATGCATTCTGACTGGGATAGCGTCCTAGTTCGCATGTTCGTCTCCATAGAATTCTTCTTCATATTCCTGTTCCTCCATGCCTGGCCAATTAAATAACCAGTATCAAGCCAATGAGTACTTTGAATGTACTCGCAAGCAACCCATGATTTGGTTCAAAGTAACAATACAATTGAACAACAATGAGCAATCTAGCAACGATCTAGAATAAATATTCTACCATCAAGTATATTCATCAATGACTTTATGTAACCTCGAGAACAGGTTACCGATTGATGACCCACAACCGTAAGGGATCTATTGCAGCGTTTTCGATAAGTAAGAGTGTCGAACCCAACGAGGAGCAGAAGGTATTGATAAGCGATTATGAGCAAGAAATTACTGCAAGCACTGAAAGATAACTTTTTAGGGGTTTTCTCGATATAGGCAACAGGAAGGTAAAAGCGAGCAATGTAAAAGGCACTGAGAGTAACAAGTGGCCCAATCCTTTCTTAGCAAAGGAGAGTCCTAGCAGCTGAACTTATAAAGACTAAAGCGTTCCTGAGGACACACGGGAGAGGTAGTCATGTGCATTCACCATATTCTGTATCGATACTATGTTATGTGTTGATAAGTGTTGAGTGGGTGGATCTATGCTAGTACACTCTCTAGACTAAGATGAGTGCACTCTTATGATTAAACACCTTGCAAGCATCCGCAAATACAAGATAGAATTTAAGGCAAAAGCCTAACCATAGCAATACGATCGAGGATCCATTATTCCCTTATGCAAAAGCGTGCGAACTAGGGTTCAGGTTTCTGTCACTCAGGCAACCCACCATAAGCATTCTTTATACACAATGTATTCTCCTAGGTCTTTAATAAGGCAAAGTGTTGGGTGTTCGACTCGCACAACACCACTAGTAGAATGACAACGCAGCTTAAGTATCAAACAACACATATTACTTCAACAGCATATGACTACTAACAACAAGACTTTCCCCATGTCCTCGAGAACTAAGGTAACTACTCACGAGACATAAAGGAGATCATGATCAGTGGGGATAAATAGGTGATAAACAATCTGGACATAATAATATTTATCCAACAAAACTCAAAACCATTCACCACAAAGTAGTAATCAACACCGATGGAGTAGAGAGGATAGGTAGTACGAGTTACAACACAAGTTGCGATTGTAAGATGAGATTTGGATGAAGATGGAGATGGTGCTGGTGTTGGGGATGATGTTGATGATGATCTCGATGATGCCCGTGACGATGGTGGTGACGATGGCGACGATCTCCCCTTCCGGGAGGTGATCTCCCCGGCGGAATCTGCCCGCCGGAGATGGCTTTTTCTTCTCTGTAGGTTTCCGCCACGGAGCGGCGGTGGAACTCCGTAAAAATTCCCGTCCCTAGGGTTTTTGGATAACGGAGAGCATATATGCAAAAGGGGGCGGCCAGAGGTGGGCCAGGGGCTCCAGGCGCCCCCCAGCGCGGCCAGGGGGGGCGCCCCCAGGGCGCCTGGGCACCCTGTGCCCCCCTCTGGTTGCCCTTTCGCGTGCCTTCGTGATCCGTCTGAAAAATATCTCCCGTCAATTTTCAGGTAATTTGGAGGTATTCTTCTTCAGCAACTCAGCGTCCACTTTTTACTGCTGAATCCTGCGTCTGCTGCTTCGGCATCGGAAAGTTTGCAAACTGTGTAAAATAGACCAAAACAACATAAGAACATCACCGAACGTGAAATATATCAATGTATAAGGATAAATTATGATACAAAATAGTGATGCATTTTGGACGTATCAACACCCCCAAGCTTAGACCTCGCTTGTCCCCAAGCGAATATGAACTCGGTAAACCTGTCCACAAGTTTAGAGAGTGAAGTGTCGATAAATAGAATACGGACAAGAAGCATCATAGTTTCTTTACCAACTCAAATATCCTCAACAACAATCTTCAATTCATAAGGCCCTTATAAAAGAGTGATAACACTTATATTCGAAAGTAGGGCTAAGGAAACTCATTATATCATGGCAAACATGTCCTTTGGTCAAAGAACAACAAATAGATTTAACTTTTGCTCTTATATTTTGATGAGATCAATTGAAGCTTTTGAAAGAACATGTCATCAGGCAAGAAGTGAAAGTGTTAACACGAAGGAAGATATTTGCCTTAGCTGGGCTTTGACAAACAACTTACTTATCAAATGATAATGTCAACAAGGATATGATATGACAAATCTTAATGCAACTTTATATGAATGAATCCTTATCAACATCAAATGTCTGCTCTCTTTAAGAATAGAAGGGAGTAGGAATAACTGACTCAACTTAAAATTAAAAGATGGGCCCTGCTCTAGGGTAGTAGGGAAAACTCATGTGCTATCCTTAAATCAAACAGAATGAAAACAAGTTTTGAGAGGTGCATGATTTGTCAACGAATGCTAATAGATAACTCAACTACTTCTTGAGCTGGACAAGTTTCGAGGAACGGCTCCCGCACGAGGACGATCACATCCTCTTATTCTCCTTTGTTAATCACTGCCAAAGTTTTTTTATTTCTCATGAACAAAGCGTGAAGGAGGGTTTGTTTGTTATATTATCTTTTTGAGCCGGGCGCACTCAATGCCAGTTCCTTCTCGTATTATGGGTTTGCACATTAGACATGCAATCCCGGGGTGAAGCTTGTCCAATTCAAGAAGACTATGAATTAGCTATTACTTCCTCATGAGCTAAAACAGAGGCACAAAATAAAAGATTTTGAACATTTAAGGATAACACATAAATTATATACTTTTAGGAGGTGGTAGTGGATTACCACGAGTAGGTAGGTATGGTGGACTCATATGGAAGGTATTGGTTTTAGGGGTATGGACGCACAAGCAGAATACCGCTTAGTACAGAGTTAGGCTAGCAAAGGTTTTGAAAGAACAGACAATTGATGATGACTAAGATGCAAAGCAATATAAAGCATGAACATTGGAATAAGCATAACACATCAAGTTGTCTTCCTTGTCAGCATAACACTTCAAACATAATAACATAAAGGTTTTGGCTATGTTGATACTTTAAGAAACTCATGCTTGTTGTTATGACCAAAGCTATGTTTGCCAAGATTAAATAAAGTTTTCACAGCCATACCTGACATAAGGTCAATACTCCACATAAGAGTCATCATATAAGGTCGATTGCGTGAAGAGAATACCGAGTGCAGCAAAAGGAACCAATAAACTTCTCATTAATATTCCATCATAGACGACTCCACACTCACGGATACAATTCTTCACCGAAGGAGTAATAGACCTCAATGCACATACCTATCTCATATAATAACCTCCCTAGACATGATACGACTCTACTTGACTCTAAAAGACAAAAGGTAAAGATAAAGATACCGGGCACTCCCCCAAGCTTGGAACAAGCTAAGGGAATGCCATTACCCCAGGAGATTTCACTCATCATGCTTGTTGGCGTTGATCACGTAGTCCTTGGCGAAACGCTTCCATGGATATCTAGCTAAAGTCTCATATGAGAGGCTCGTCTCCTGAATCCTGCATTCAGCACCCATACTCATGCGCATAAACCTTAGTTCATACTCACAGTTCTGGTTATGTAGATCATTAATTTGCCCTTGGAGCTCTATAATTCTTTCTTCAGACGCGGTGATGCTTTTCCACATCTCCTTCATCTCCTTCAGGAAGTAGTTCTTCAGCTCGTTGGTGATGTTAAAGTTAGCTTCAACACCACGCTCGATCATCTTCTTGTACTCGAAGACTTCTTGCTCCACTTCTTCCAGCCTGGCCTGGATGCTCCCCTCCTTGATAGGTCCCTTCAGATCTGCTTGATGAAGGACACCGTCCTCCATCCGAACAACCTGAGGGTGCTTCTTCACCTCAGCAAGGTAAGGGTTGATGACGTTGACGACGAACTTGTCCTTGGGGGAACTTGGAGAATCCATGGCACCTAAATTTAGCTGAAAGATTCCCTGGCAGAAACAGATCGAAGAGAAAACACGCGAAATCGCAAGATACGTTGCCGGAACAATCCGGGCAAATATATAGGAAAAATTTATGCACAGAAAGGAAGGTAACGGACCAAAGCGGGGTCGGAGACGGACTCCCGGGTGTCCAGGCGGCCTCCCGGCGCGGCCCAGGGGGGGGGCGCCAGGGGGGCGCCTGGACTCCCTGGAGGTTGTCTCCGGCTCCACTTAGACTCGGAATTTTACTAATTTTGCAGAAACTCGTAATACGGAACTTTTATGGTGGTTCGCGATGTTTCCTTACCGTACTACATACCTTTTCTTTATTCTGCTTCTGCTGGCGTCTGAAACAGGGCTGCAACATGTTCTTCGTGGGTTGTTGTGTATATTATATTCACATCAACATTGACAGGGTCTCCTGCTATGTAATGTTTAAGCCTTTGCCCATTCACAACTTGAGGTTTGGTGCCTTCAAAATTATTAATCTTAATTGCTCCACACCGATAAACTTCTTCAATATGAAATGGTCCTTCCCACCTGGAAAGTAATTTACCTGGAGAAAACCTGAAACGGGATCTGAACAACAAAACTTTATCACCAACATTAAATTCACGTTTCAGAATCTTCCTATCATGCCACTTTTTTACCTTTTCCTTGAACATTTTAGCGCTCTCGTAAGCTTCACTTCTCCATTCATCTAGAGAAGTCAAGTTCATGAGACGCTTCTCACCAGCTAGTTTTGGGTCAGTGTTAAGCTCTCTAACAGCCCAGAAAGCTTTGTGCTCTAACTCTAATGGCAAATGGCAAGCCTTGCCATACACCATCTTATAGGGGGACATGCCCATGGGGTTTTTGTAAGCAGTTCTATATGCCCACAAAGCATCTCCTAACTTATTTGACCAGTCCTTTCTATTTCTGTTTACTGTCTTCTGCAAGATCAACTTAATCTCTCTATTGGTGAGCTCAACTTGCCCACTAGTTTGAGGATGATATGGTGAAGCAATTCTATGATTAACATCGTATTTAGCCAAAGCTTTTCTAAAAGCTCCGTGCGTGAAGTGTGATCCCCCATCACTCATGAGATACCTTGGTACACCAAACCTAGGAAAAATTACATCTTTAAGCATTTTCAAAGATGTCTTGTGATCAGCACTTTCAGTGGGGATTGCTTCAACCCACTTGGTCACATAATCAACAACTACTAAAATGTGAGTGTACTTGTGCGAAGAAGGAAAAGGACCCATAAAATCAAAGCCCCAACAATCGAAAGGTTCAATCACTAGTGAGTAATTCATAGGCATCTCATTCCTTCTACTAATGTTACCAACTCTCTGACATTTATCACAGGTTAAAACATAATTTCTAGCATCTTTAAAGAGAGTAGGCCAATAAAAACCTGATTGAAGAACCTTATGTGTAGTCCTCTCACTGGCATGATGTCCTCCATAGGGACTATCATGACACCGTCTGAGAATGTCCTTTTGCTCATGTTCCGGTATGCATCTTCTCAGGATCCCGTCGGGACCTTCTTTGAAAAGATGTGGGTCATCCCAAAAGTAGTGCCTCAAATCATGAAAGAACTTCTTCCTTTGCTGAAGTGTTAAACCTGGAGGCAAATACTTTGCAACAATAAATTAGCATAATCTGCATACCAAGGATCGGAAAGAGATTGTACTTTTACAACGGCAAGTTGCTTGTCTGGAAAACTATCGTTAACTGGGATGGGATCATGCGGTATATCTTCCATCCTTGAAAGATTGTCCGCTACCGGATTGTCTTCTCCTTTCCTATCAACAATTTGCAAATCAAATTCTTGAAGAAGGAGTACCCATCTAATAAGCCTTGGCTTGGCATCCTTCTTTGTCATAAGGTACTTAATGGCAGCATGATCAGTATGAATAATAACTTTGGAATCAACAATATACTGTCTAAATTTATCACAAGCAAAAACTACAGCTAAGAATTCCTTCTCAGTAGTAGCATAATTCCTTTGAGCACTATCAAGAGTTTTGCTAGCATAATGTATAACATTCAATTTCTTATCAACTCTTTGTCCTAAAACAGCTCCAACAGCAAAATCACTAGCATCACACATAATCTCAAAAGGTAAATTCCAGTCAGGTGGTTGCACTATAGGAGCGGTTATTAAAGCTTTCTTAAGGACTTCAAAAGCTTCCTTACAATTTTCATCAAATACAAAAGGAACGTCCTTCTGGAGAAGATTAGTGAGGGGTCTTGAGGTTTTAGAAAAGTCTTTAATAAATCTTCTATAAAAACCTGCATGACCGAGAAAACTGCGAATACCTTTGATGTCCCTTGGGTAGGGCATCCTCTCAATAGCTTCGATCTTAGCCTTGTCCACTTCAGTTCCCCTTTCGGAAATCTTGTGACCAAGAACAATTCCTTCATTAACCATGAAGTGGCACTTTTCCCAGTTGAGTACCAAATTTGTCTCCTCGCATCTCTGCAAAACTTTATTAAGATTGTGAAGACAATGGTCAAAAGAAGTTCCATAGACGGAGAAATCGTCCATGAAGACTTCCATAATGTCCCCGCAGAAACCATGAAAGATAGCAGACATACACCTTTGAAAAGTAGCAGGGGCATTACATAAACCAAAAGGCATACGCCTGTAAGCATAAGTACCAAAGGGACAAGTAAAAGTGGTCTTCTCTTGATCGGCAGTGTTAACATGAATTTGAGAGAAGCCAGAATAACCATCGAGATAACAAAAGTGGGTATTTTTGGATAACCTTTCAAGCATTTGGTCGATGAATGGCAACGGGTAGTGATCCTTCCTGGTTGCTTTGTTCAACTTCCTGTAATCAATACACATTCTATATCCAATAATAATTCTCTGAGGTATTAATTCATTTTTATCATTAGTTACCACAGTTGTACCTCCTTTCTTAGGAACACAATGTACCGGACTTACCCACTTACTATCAGCTATAGGGTAGATAATACCTGCGGCCAGAAGCTTGAGAATCTCAGTTCTCACAACATCCATCATCTTCGGATTCAACCGTCGTTGATGATCAACAACTGGTTTAGCATCAGGCTCAAGGTTGATAGTATGTTGACAGATAGATGGACTAATCCCCTTAAGGTCATCAAGGGTATAGCCAATTGCGCCTCGGTGTTTACGAAGTACTTCCAATAATCGCTCTTCTTCATATCCTGAAAGGTTAGAATTGATAATAACAGGATATACTTTCTTTTCATCTAAATAAGCATACTTGAGCGTATCGGGCAGAGGTTTAAGATCGAACACCGGGTCTTCTTTCGGTTTTGATAAAATTCCCAAAGGTTCAACCGGAAGGTTGTGCTTCAGGATAGCAGGCTGCCTCAAAAATATTTCATCTAGTTCATTTCTTTCCTGCATATTCAAATCATTCTCATGGTCCTCCATGTATTGCTGCAAAGGATCATTAGGGGGAATAGCAATAGAGGTAATACTTTCAATAATTTTATCATCACTAGGTAAATCAGTACCACGAGGCTGCTTAGAGAACTTAGAAAAATTAAATTCATATGGCTCGCCATCGAATTCAACAGAAACTTTACCTTTCTTGCAATCTATTATAGCTCCACAAGTCCTAAGAAAAGGTCTACCAAAAATAATTGGACAAAAATTCTCCCTCTCTGAACCAAGTACTAGAAAGTCGGTAGGGTATTTTACCTTTCCACATAGGACTTCAACGTCCCTCACAATTCTGATAGGAGAGATAGTTGTTCTGTTTGCAAGATGAATGGTAACATCAACTTCTTCAAGTTCACAAGGGGAAATCTCACCGATGATTTCTTCATAAAGTGAATAGGGGATAGCGCTTGCACTCGATCCCAAATCGCATAGCCCATAATAATTGTGATCTCCTATTTTAACAGATACCACTGGAGTACCTGAAATTGGGCCTTTATTCTTGGCTGTGACAAGGTTAGTGGAAACAGCACAAAAATTTATATTGGAATCCAAAACATCATTAGTAGCAAGGTCTTTAATCAATGCAACTTGAGGATCGACTTTGATCTGGTCCTCAGGCTCATCAACTCTTCTCTCACTTTTATTTATTATGCCTGTCACAAAAGAGTGCTCCTTTATCCTTGCGGGAAAAGGAGGCTTTTCATATATAACTGTAGGCAAAATAGGGTCAGCAACATAAATTTCAATAGGTGACTCTTTAAAAGGTTCATGGTGCTGGTCTCTCTTCTTTTTAAAAGAATCAACGTGAGAGGCAAAATTCTTACACAAATCAATCACTAGATGGGAATCAAGACCAATCTTAGAGCAAAAAGTATTGAAGTAATCAGTTTTCACATAGCTCTCAATATAATCATGTTCATAATTTATAGTGGGTTCAATACCTTTATCAATTTCCCAATCTTCGGTATTCCTCTGGATCCTTTCAATGAGATCCCACCTTTCTTCAACACTCTTCTTCTGAAATACCCCACTAGAGGAGGCATCTAGCATCTCCTTATCCTGATGAGAAAGCCTGGCATAAAAATTTGTAAGTATAATTTCCTTGGGAAGCTTATGAATAGGGCATTTGAGCATTAGGGACTTCAATCTCCCCCAAGTTTGAGCAATGCTTTCTCCGTCACGAGACCTAAAGTTATAGATATAGTTCCTGTCTCGATGAATTTCATGAAGAGGATAAAACTTAGTATAAAAGAGAGACATAAGCTCCTGCCAGTCAAGCAAGTGTGAGTTATCGAGAAGCCTATACCAATCCGAAGCTTTTTCTATAAGTGATACGGCAAACAATTTTCTCATGACAAACTCCCTCGATACACCTGCAAGCTTAAATAATGAACTTAGTTGTGACATATATAGCAAGTGTTCACCGGGATGTCTGTCTCCTGCATAACGATTAGCCAAAACATAATTGATAATGCCAGCTGGTATTTTATAAGGCACAATTTCAGTAGGGGGAGGATCAACCACCACAAGTGTGGGGCGTCTTCCCGCAAGCAACGCTCCAATAACAGGGTTATCCATAAGGACAAAGAGCAGCAATAACAAAAAAACAAAAACAAAATTATAAAAACTTCCTTACCAGTTTCACTTTACCAATAGCGCTACGCTCACCGGCAACGGCGCCAGAAAACGGTACTTGATGACCCACAACCGTAAGGGATCTATTGCAGCATTTTCGATAAGTAAGAGTGTCGAACCCAACGAGGAGCAGAAGGTATTGATAAGCGATTCTGAGCAAGAAATTACTGCAAGCACTGAAAGATAACTTTTTAGGGGTTTTCTCGATATAGGCAACAGGAAGGTAAAAGCGAGCAATGGAAAAGGCACTGAGAGTAACAAGTGGCCCAATCCTTTCTTAGCAAAGGAGAGGCCTAGCAGCTGAACTTATAAAGACTAAAGCGTCCCTGAGGACACACGGGAGAGGTAGTCATGTGCTTTCACCATATTCCGTATCGATACTATATTATGTGTTGGTAAGTGTTGAGTGGGTGGATCTATGCTAGTACACTCTCTAGACTAAGATGAGTACACTCTTATGATTAAACACCTTGCAAGCATCCGCAAATACAAGATAGAATTTAAGGCAAAAGCCTAACCATAGCAATACGATCGAGGATCCATTATTCCCTTATGCAAAAGCGTGCGAACTAGGGTTCAGGTTTCTGTCACTCCGGCAACCCACCATAAGCATTCTTTATACACAATGTATTCTCCTAGGTCCTTAATAAGGCGAAGTGTTGGGTGTTCGACTCACACAACACCACTAGTAGAATGACAACGCAACTTAAGTATCAAACAACACATATTACTTCAACAACATATGACTACTAACAACAAGACTTTCCCCATGTCCTCAAGTATTAAGGTAACTACTCACGAGACATAAAGGAGATCATGATCAGTGGGGATAAATAGGTGATAAACAATCTGGACATAATAATATTTCTCCAACAAAACTCAATAGCATTCACCACAAAGTAGTAATCAACACCGATGGAGTAGAGAGGATAGGTAGTACGAGTTACAACACAAGTTGCGATTGTAAGATGAGATTTGGATGAAGATGGAGATGGTGCTGGTGTTGGGGATGATGTTGATGATGATCTCGATGATGCCCGTGACGATGGTGGTGACGATGGCGACGATCTCCCCTTCCGAGAGGTGATCTCCCCGGCGGAATCTGCCCGCCGGAGATGGCTTTTTCTTCTCTATAGGTTTCCGCCACGGAGCGGCGGCGGAACTTCGTAAAAATTCCCGTCCCTAGGGTTTTTAGATAACGGAGAGCATATATGCAAAAGGGGGCGGCCAGAGGTGGGCCAGGGGCTCCAGGCGCCCCCCGGCGCGGCCAGGGGGGGCGCCCCCAGGGCGCCTGGGCACCCTGTGGCCCCCCTCTGGTTGCCTTTTCGCGTGCCTTCGTGATCCGTCTGAAAAATATCTCCCGTCAATTTTCAGGTAATTTGGAGGTATTCTTCTTCAGCAACTCAGCGTCCACTTTTTACTGCTGAATCATGCGTCTGCTGCTTCGGCATCGGAAAATTTGCAAACTGTGTAAAATAGACCAAAACAACATAAGAACATCACCGTAACGTGAAATATATCAATGTATAAGGATAAATTATGATACAAAATAGTGATGCATTTTGGACGTATCACCGATATCAACATGAAAAGAATTCTACTCACGAGTCAAGTCACCACCTTGACTCATCACACACATGTACTTTCACCGATGTAGTAAAATTTCTGGACATAGTTTAAGTAGCACCACCCAACTTTCCATGACTGTGGACACGGCTATTCGAATAGTTTTACACTCTGCAGAGGTTGCGCACTTTACCCACAAGATCCGGGAAGCTTTCGTGTCACCCACGATCCTGCAGTACCTCAAGTACTCGGGGGAAGCACCCGGTCATTATCTTTCCTTAGACGACACTAGCATAGGGTCCACTCGTTGGTACACGGCCCTCAAGTACAAACAATAGATCATGGGACTTGCCCTAATTTCAATGTCACGCGTACCCAAAGGGACCAACGGTGTGTCCGGTGCCCTGTGAAAACAGTCATGGTCGTCTATCCAAGCACGACCCCGTCTCGGGAAATACCTCAAGTCTTTCCGTCACTAGTAATGCGGGCACCATGCTAGTATCGGCCTAAGTAATCAATAACGCCCCGTCCCATAAGGGGTAGAGTGGTTGCACATATTTGGTTGGGACGGTAGTCACACATAAATCTAATCCATCATTTCACCCATGCACAAGATCCTTACCGGCACATCACTTCTTCCTCAAGTGATGACCTAACTCAATATCACCCTCGGGCATTAGGGGCACCCGATGGGGTTTATGAAAAGAATGCAACCACGAAGGTTTCATGGCACACATGCATCACTAAGCATCACTACTAACCGTTTGCATTGCATCTAGCACATAGCAAGATCAAGAGTAAAACATGCATCATGTGGTGGTTCTAAACTAGGTTACCACCGTAACTCTTATCATCATGCATTCGGAAACAAACGGGTTCCAAAGAACACAAATGTAACATGGTCAAAGGGCTGCTTGCCTGGATTGGCTTGGTCTTCAAAGTCTTCAAATCCTTCCCCACCTTTTTCCTCAGCAACCTCGTCAAATACGGTATCTAATCGTCGCAAAATAACAACGGGAAAATAAGACCACAATAAAAACAGAAAAATCAAAGTGCTCAGAAAAATGTCAACTTATTTTTCTTAAATACTAGAGGGAAAACTAAGATGGCAAAAATTCTTAGTTAAAGTTTTGGAGTTGCAGAATGGGGTCCATGAATATTTGAACAGAAGTTTTAATGTTCAAATCTGAATTTAAATTTGAACAGAACAGAAAAGGTTCATGGATATGTGTGAAAGTGACACCATTAAATAGGTTGGATTTTTACAAGTTTTTAGGAGTTCGAATTAATTCATTTGGACAAATATTTAATTCTGTGAAATTATTTGAAATAATCACAGAAAAGAATAAAAGAAAAAGGCTCTATGCCACTGGGCCAGAACGGCCACAGTGCACGGCCCAGGGCGAATAGCCCACCGCACGGGCGCCAGTGCGCGCGCTAGGTTTTTTAACCTGACGGGCGGGGCCCGGCGGTCAGTGACAGAGAGGGGAGCGAGAGGGAGGTGAGGATGACAGGCGGGGCCCGCCTGTCATCTTCAACCTTGCGGCCAGAGAGACGGCGAGCTCACCGGTGGCGATAGGGTGCATGGCGGGGCAAGCTACGAGCAGGAATGGACCCAGCGGAGAGTCGCCGTTCTGGTGGTGGTGGTGCGGCTCGCCGGAGGGGCCTGGTTCGTCGGCGGCGAGGTGGAGCAGCGGCGGAGCGTCGGGAGGATCCTGTCTGGCTCGCTCCGGGCTGCAATAGGAGTGGGAGAAGGAGGGGAATGGGTCAGTGAGGTCCGGTGGCTCCAGATCGAGCAAGAGCTGGGGCGGAGGGAGGCTGTACCGCGAGATCTTCGGTCGCCCGAGGCGGCGGAGCTCCGGTCGACCCCGAGCACAGAGGCTCTCTGAGGGCGAGTGGGTGGTGCTGGTGAGCTTCTGGGGGTATGGGGAGGAGATGGGTGCTGTTGGAGAGGCCCGAGGCATGCTTATATAGCCGGGCCCCGGTCCACCGTGGACTCGTGCGCCGGCGAGGTTACGGGCGAGGCCAGAGGCCGTGCATGCACTTGTGTTCGAGTCGGGGACGTTCGTGGATGAGGTCTACGCCTAGGAGAGGGAAGAGGAGGAGCGGGGAAGCATACAGAGAGCCCGCGCGTGTGAGGCCAGAGGTTGGAGCTTGCGGGCGGCCGGCGCGCGTGCGAGGGCAGCCACTGGAGGGAGAAGGAGGAGGGGGACAGCGCCGGGGGGAGTTGCGGATGCGGAGGCGCATCGGTTGGCGCGAGGGGGGAGCACGAGGTGGTCGGAGGCGAGGGATTGGGCGAAGCTACAGTGTGGGTGCGCACTGTAGCGCGCTCTGGAGCCCGCTAATTGCATGCCACGGCATGCCCTTGGCTCACTGGTCGTGTCCGCCGTGTCTGGGGGGTCCAGCACGAAGTAAACAACCCAGCTGTGGCTTTGGATGCCTTGGATGATTAGTGAGAGAGGAGTTAAGCTGGTAGATGGGTAGAATTTGGCTGTCCAGCAAGGTGAATTGGGGTTTTCACCCCTCAATTATTGGCCTGTGGACATGGGGAAGTTACTGGAGGTAGAATGTAACTAGGTGAAGCTGTGGTAGAAAGTTGAAGCAAAAGTAAATAGTAAAAGAGGTCAATATGATGGTTTTGGTAAAATGGCAGAAGGTGTTTGATCATGTTTTGGACAAGCAAATGATCTCCACTAGCCATGGCACTTAACAGGGTTGAATGTCATACGGAAATAGGGTGTTTCACCAAATTTGGGCTCATTTGAAGAAACTAGCCAATGTAACTTTGGTGAACCCTAGAAATAACGGAAATGGCTTCATCATGTTTAAGTCAAGCTAATCATCTCCCCTTGATGCACCACTTGGTGTAGTTTCATCATTTGGGGTATTGATCATGCTCACAAAGTTTGAAGCTCCAGGTAAAAAGTTGGTAATGTTAAGTTGTTCAAATTTGAATTTGAACAGAAAGGGTTTTGAGGTATTCTGATCAAGTTGCCCTACTCCAAATCTTGTGCCATTTGGTCTAGATGCCTTATTAGGCCATTCTAGCATGTGCACCAAGTTTGAGAGCATTTGGACAAGTTTGGCAATGTAAAGTTGCTCAAACTTCAGATATGGACAGAATGGTTATGAAGGGTTTTGAGGATGTTTTCTTGCTTCCCAAGGCATGGGGATTGGCAAGATCATCAAATATGTCATATATGACATGATAGAATTTCCCTGGAATTTTTAGAGAATATTTACTTTGTAAATATTTCAAAAGCTTGAAATATCCAGAAAGGGTTTCAGAGGGATTAGCCCATTATTTTGAACATGACCAAGTGTTCAAACTCTTATATATGGACAATATATGTCCTATGAATCTCCCTGAATTTTGGCAAATATTTTTAAAATAATTAAATAATTTTCCCCTATTAAAGACCATTTCTGGCCTTAAGAAAAAGCTTTTAAATAAAATAGGAAAATAACTTTTAAAATTATACTTTTGTGGTTTCTGGGAGTCCTATGACTACTAGGTCTCAAATATACTTTTTGAAATAATTTTCTCACCCAAAATCAAGCACTTGCAATGCAAACCTCAATTCAGGGGTTTTTGGAATACTAAATTTTGAAAATACATTTTGGCCAAATTAATTTTATAAGAAAATACTATACTGCTATATTCACTTGGTATGATCATTGGGCAGAAGTTTTGGGTATGGAGATGAATTCTACAAGAGGTAATAGTTGACTATAATGAGCGCATGAAAAACACATGAAGCAAAACTCAATTCAAATAAAAGCCAAATGATGCCAAAAAAATTTGCTGGTCCAAATTTTCATGCTTCACTGATGCAAAATACATGTTACAAAATGCAGGGTGTGACATTGCACCCAAATCACACAAAGCATAGCATTCATGATCTTTAATTTTTATTTTGATAGTAGGTTCCCACTCATCATAAAGCTTTCTAGGGATGGAAACTTCTAACTCAAGTTTTTCTTCATAAGATTGCATCAAAGCATCAACTATGTGTTTGGTGAAAACTTTATTTTGACTATAAACGTGCAGATAGTTTAGTACGGATTGCAACAAGGAAATACAATCAATCAAAGAGCAATTATGATAATTGAATCCCTTGAAATCCAAAGTAGTGGGTTCATCACTTTGCAAAGTTTTAATCTCTTCACTCCCACTTTTAAGAATTTTAGCATCAAGATCTAAAAACTCCGAATCAGTGGGACTCCTTAAAGCAGAATCATCTCCAATCCTATCTCATCAAGATTTATGCTAGAAAACAAGAATCTAATAGGAGACACATCAATAACTTTCAGATCTTCATTTTTATTTTGATGATAACTAGAAGAACACGCTTTTATATAATTCTCTCTTTTAGCACGCATCCTAGCGGTTCTCTCTTTGCATTCATCAATGGAAATTCTCATGGCTTTGAGAGACTCATTGATATCATGCTTAGGTGGGATAGATCTAAGTTTCAAAGAATCAACATCAAGAGTAATTCTATCCGCACTTCTAGCCAATTCATCAACCTTAAGCATTTTTTCTTCAAGCATAGCATTGAAATTCTTTTGCGATATCATAAACTCCACTAGTTTCAAATTCAAAAGGCATCTTTCCATAAGATTTGTTGTAGGAATTACCATAATTATTAGAGGAATTACTAGGAAAAGGCCTAGGATTAAAGTTCCCTCTATAAGCATTGTTACCAAAATTATTCCTACCAACAAAATTCACATCCAAAGATTCATTGTTATTTTCAATCAAAGTGGACAAAGGCATATCATTAGGATCAGAAGAAGCACTCTTAGCAGCAAATAATTTCATAAGTTCATCCATCTTTCCACTCAAAACACTAATTTCTTCAATAGCATGCACTTTTTTACTAGTAGATCTTTCGGTGTGCCATTGAGAATAATTAACCATAATATTATCTTGGAGTTTGGTAGCTTATCCTAAGGTAGTTTCCATGAAAGTGCCTCCTGCGTCCGAATCTAAAAGATTTCTAGAAGCAAAATTCAAGCTAGCATAAAAGTTATGAATAATCATCCATAGATTCAAACCATGTCTAGGGCAATTACGTATCATTGATTTCATTCTCTCCCAAGCTTGTGCAACATGCTCATGATCTAGTTGCTTAAAATTCATAATATCGTTTCTAAGAGAGATGATCTTAGTAGGAGGGAAATACTTAGAGATAAAAGCATCTTTGCACTTATTCCACGAATCAATACTATTTCTAGGCAAAGAAGAAAACCAAGTTTTAGCACGATCTCTAAGTGAAAACGGAAATAACTTCAGTTTAACAATATCGTTATCCGTATCCCTTTTCTTTTGCATATCACACAAATCAACAAAGTTGTTTAAATGGGTAGCGGCATCTTCACTAGGAAGGCCAAAGAATTGATCTTTCATGAAGATTCAACAAAGCAGCATTGATCTCACAAGATTCAGCATCGGTAATAGGAGCAATCGGAGTGCTAATAAAATCATTATTGTTGGTATTGGAGATGTCACACAATTTGGTATTGTTCTGAGCCATAGTGACAAGCAAGCAATCCAACTCACACAAGCAAACAAGAAGCAAGCGAACGATAAACACACGACAGAAGAAGGGCAAATAAAACGGCAAGGGTGAAGTGGGGGAGAGGAAAACGAGAGGCAAAAAATGTAATGCGAAGGATAAGGGTTTGTGATAGGTACTTGGTATATGACTTTTGCGTAAGCCTCCCCGGCAACGGCGCCAGAAATTCTTCTTTCTACTTCTCGAGCTTGCGTTGTATTCCCTCGAACAGGAAAGGGAGATGCAGCATAGTAGCATAAGTATTTCCCTCAGTTGTTGAGAACCAAGGTATCAATCCAGTAGGAAACCATGCACGAGTCCCTCGCACCTGCACAAACAAATAAGAACTTCGCAGCCAACGCGATAAGGGGCTGTCAATCCCTTTACAGTCACCTACGAAAGTGAGATATGATAGAGATGATAGTTTATATTTTTGGTATTTCTTTATAAGAACATAAAGTTAAAGCGGAAAAAGTAAAGTAGATGTAGATTGATATGTTGAGAATAGACCCGGGGGCCATAGTGTTCTCTAGTGGCTTCTCTCATGATAGCGATATTCTATGGCGGGTAAACAAATTACTATCGAGCAATTGATAGAAAAGCGAATAATTATGAGACTATCTAGGCATGATCATTGTATATAGGCATCACGTCCGAGACAAGTAGACAGACTCCTACCTGCATCTACTACTATTACTCCACACATTGACCGCTATCCAGCATGCATCTAGTGTATTGAGTTCATAAGAACAGAGTAACGCCTTAAGCAAGATGACATGATGTAGAGGGATAAACTCAAGCAATATGATGTAAACCGTATCTTTTTATCCTCGATGGCAACGATACAATACGTGCCTTGCTGCCCCTAATGTCACTGAGAAAGGACACCACAAGATTGAACCCAAAGCCAAGCACTTCTCCCATTGCAAGAACTATAGATCTAGTATGCCAAACCAAACCAATAATTCGAAGAGACTTTCAAGGATATTATGAGCACACATAAAGAGTTCAGAAAAGAACCAAATATTTCTCATAGATAATCTTGATCATAAACCCACAATTCATCGGATCTCGACAAACACACCGCAAAAAGAGATTACATCGAATAGATCTCCTCGAAGACCGAGGAGAACTTTGTATTGAGATCCAAAGAGGGAGAAGAAGCCATCTAGATACTAGCTATGGACCCGAAGGTCTATGGTAAACTACTCACAGCTCATGGTGAGGTGATGATGATGATGTAGAAGAACTCCGTGGTAGATCCCCCCTCCGGCGGAGCTCCGGAACAGGCCCCAAGATGGGATCTCACGGGAACAGAAGGTTATAGCGGTGGAACTAGGGTTTTCTCTGTTGCTCTACTGGTTTCGGGGTGCGTAGGCTTATATAGGAGGAAGGAGGGCACCGGGGACCTCACGAGGGGTCCACGAGGTAGGAGGCACGCCCTGGGCAGGGGGGCGCCCCCCACCCCCGTGGGCACCTCGTGGCCCCTACTCTGTGGTTCGCAAGTCTCCCGTGCGTGATTTTCTCCAAAAATATCTCTCCCGAAGGTTTCATTCCGTTTGGACTCCGTTTGATATTCCTTTTGTGCAAAACCCTGAAACAGGCAAAAAAACAACAATCTGGACTGGGCCTTTGGGTTAGTAGGTTAGTCCCAAAAATAATATAAAAGTGTATGACAAAGCTCATTAAATATCCAAAACATCATAAATAATCGCATGGAACAATAAAAAATTATAATACATTGCAGACGTATCAACAAGGCACTAGGCTCCAGAGGCCATTTCTTCTGCAGTCCACAGGAAGGAACGCTGAAGCGCGTCCAAGGCGCGCATCATCGACAGCGGCAGCTCCAAAGATGCCATGGTGTAAGTGGGCAATGCGTCAAGGACAACATTGCGCAGGACAAGCCGCCCCCGAAGGAAAGTAGATGCGTCTGCCACCCTGACATGTAACGCTTGGCCTTGGCAATGAGGGGAAGGAAGTCATCCATCGTCAGCTTGCGGCTGGAGAGAGGGAGCCTGAGGTAGACCTACGGAAAACTCCCAACCTGACAGCCCAATACCCGGACCATGTCCTGAAGATCCTCATCCGGGACGTGCATGGGCATGACCGTGCTCTTATGGAAGTTGATGACCAGCCCCATTGCAGCCGCAAAATCGTCCAGGATGCCCTTGAGGCATCTCACCGCATCCAGCTTAGCCCGCAAGACGATGAGAGTGTCGTCTGCATACTGAAGTACGAGAGGCGGAGCACCAGCCACCAGGGAGTGAGCCATCCCTCCGTCCTGCTTGATCATCCTTTGCAGTACATCTCCTACAAGCAGGAAGAGGTAGAGGGAGAGGGGATCCCCCTGGCACAGCCCTTTCTTGCAGGATATGCAGTGCCCCGGCATGCCATTGAGGTGGACCGCAGACATGGAAGAGCGAAATATGGCATCCATCCAGTCACACCAGCGCGCGGGAAAACCACGCACCTCCAAGATCCGACGGAGGCTCTGTCAGTTGATGGAGTCAAAAGCCTTCGCGAAGTCGAGCTTCAGGACGAAAGATAACACTTTTCGCCTGTCACAGCATTGGACAACCTCCATGGCATAGACGAAGTTCTCGGAGATGCTCCGGCCCTTGATAAAGCCGGACTGGTCCACATCGATGATCCCCGGGATTTGCTGTTGGAGTCGGGTGGTCAACGCCTTGCAAACCAGCTTGATGTCGCAGTTTTGCAACGAGACCGGCCGGAACTCGCCGGGCGTGAGAACCCCGCTGCCCTTAGGCAGCAGCACAATGTGCGCTCGGTTGATGCAGGTGAGGTCGACCGAGGAGGAGAAGACCCCATCGAAGAGCCGTATGACGTCGCCAGCGACCGACACCCAGGCCGCCTAATAGAACGCCGGCCCCAAGCCATCGGGACCATGGGCGTTGGTCCTATCGAGGCCAAGCACGGCGGCCTCGACCTCTTGGAGCCAGAACGGAGCTTCGAGCATGGCGCCGTCCATCCTCGCAGCGCCCGGAGGTCGAAACGCCACACCGGCTCTTCGCCATGCCTAAAAGCTCGGTGTAGAAGGCGTGAAGGGCGTCCACCTTAGCGGCGTGGCCGGCGACCACCGTGCCGCCGACGTCGAGCGCCCGGATTCGGTTCATCCGGAACCGATGGGAGGCCTGAGCATGGAAGAACCGGATGTTCTCGTCCCCTCGCCCACCCGTCTGAACTTCCCCCACTGGCGCCAAAATGCGGGCTGCTGGCGCACAAAGAAGGCAAGAGCGGTGCGGGCATCCCAACGAAGGTCAACCTCTTCCACTGAAAGCACATGGTACTCCTCCAAGAAGTCAAACAGCTCAACGGTAAATCTGCAGTTATTATCGTGCTGAGGGACAACCCGGTGATTAGCTTTCCAAACCCTTGCCGCGTGACGGAAGGACTTGACCCGAGCAGCGATATCCTTAGCACCGCACGAAACACAAGTTGGGAGAGCCCAGGAGGGGGAGGTGGAAGGGAGGAAGAGGGGGTCGAGCAACCACTTGTTCTCAAAATGGAACTGGCGCGAAACGGGGACGCGAGTGGAAGCGGAGACCAGCAGTGGGAAGTTGTCGGAGGTGATGCAAGGCCGCGAGGCTAGCGAGGAGTTTGGTAGGGCAGCGTTCTAGTCGGCGTTAAAAAACGCGCGGTCGAGACATGCCAAGGTGT
>LR738713.1:182664814-182739407 GCA_902687465.1 Secale cereale | reverse complement strand
GGCGTTGGAGGGTGCATCATTGATGGTCGCGGAGGGGGCGGGTCGGCGATGGGACGGGAGGAGCTAGGCGCCGTGCCCTTGCCTAGGCTGGTCGCAGCAGCCTCGAGGAGAGGCTGCACGTCGGGCGCCAGGGGATGGGCAGGGGTTTCTCCCCCCAGAGCATCAATGGCTGATGTGATTGTGCTGAGCTACCCAACAGGAGAGGGAGTGGGCAGCAGCCCCGCGCAGTTAGAGCACACCAGGGGAGGCCTGCGCCAGGGACGGGCAGGGTAGGTAGGACGGAGTTTGCATGCCAGTTTGAATGCAGGGTGCTCCCGCTCCACCCTCCCTCCCTGGTCAACAGCCTGGAGACCGGCCACAGCCATGGATGCCTCCTCGAGCGAGAGGTGTGACCGCAGCTTGACGGAGGCCATCTGCGCAACGCCAACCGCACCGATGAACCTAGCGACAACCAGACTAGCCAGCTGCGCATGGAACACAGGAGGAGCGACTTGAACGACCTGAGTCTGTTCGTGCGGTGCACTAAAAAATAGTTGACCAGAAGCGGACGGCGAGAAACACGACGACAGGAAGGGCGGGGTGAACCAGAGATCTCCAGGGACGGAGCACGAGGGGAAGGAGAGGGGGGTCGAACGAAGGTCCGGAGTAGAATTGACAAAGGAAGCGGGATTGGAACGCCTCACCCTGGAAGGGGGACGGAGACGGGGACGGTGCATGCTGGGTTGCTGCAGGGGCCGAGAGCTCCATCCACGGGGCTGCAGGCGGGCGGCGGCTCACCGGAGTCCTCTGGGAGGTGGCCGCTGGCGCTTGGAGTGGTGGCAGCGCAAGGGCAGGTGGATGGGGTGGACGGGGTGGCGGTCGCCTCCGCGTCGCGAGAGCGAGAGCCGGAGCCCGTCATGCGATCTCCTCCAAAACAAACGAGTCGCCGTGTTGTCAAGCACACCTGAGTCCTATTTTCGGGAGTTTCACCTTGATCCAGACCTTTGGATCGACACCGCCACCATGCATTTTGTTGGCACCGCGATGATATGGTTGGAGAATGGAGGTTTCGATCTCCGTCAGATGGAGAGGGAGAAATTTTGTTCATTGGTCTGCGATCAATTTGAACGCAACGAGTTGAACTCCCTGTTGCGTGATACGTCTCCAACGTATCTATAATTTGTGAAGTATTCCTGCTATTATATTATCCATCTTAGCTGTTTTATATACATTTATATGCTATTTTATATGATTTTTGGGACTAACCTATTAACCTAGAGCCTAGTGCCAGTTTCTGTTTTTTCCTTGTTTTTGAGTTTTATAGAAAAGGAATACCAAATGGAGTCCAATTGACGTGCCAATTTTTGATGATTTTCTATGGACCAAAAGAAGCCCCTGGAGTAAAAGAGTTGGGCCAGAAGAGTCCAGGGCTGTCCACGAGGGTGGAGGGCGCACCCACCCCCTGGGCGTGGGCCCCTATCTCGTGGACGACTCGGAGACCCCCTGGACGTGAGACCGACGCCAAAAATTTCTATAAATACAGAAACCTCCAGAAAATAACCTGGAGCGGAAGTTCCACCACCGCAAGCCTTCGTAACCACGAGAAATCAATCTAGGCCCTCTCTGGCACCCTTCCGGAGGGGGCCATCATCACCGGAGGCCATGGATGAGGATCCCGCAGAGGACATCATCCTCTTATGCCTAAAAAGTTTTTCAAAAAGAGAAGCGATTGGAAAGTTATGCATTGAAGAAGTGAGGGTCGACCTTGAGCACTTGTGTTCATGCTCACAGAAAGAATGTAGAATTTTTCATCGAAGTTTCTCTGTAAATAATTATCCCCTTGTATATATCCATTGTATTATAAAAATAATCTGCCAATCTTTGGTTTTAGGATGATTAGATTGCTTGTTTTCTATGTGCAGAACAAAAAACAGAAACTTTGGCTGTAGCGCATGATTTTACATTTTTACTGGAAGGTCAAATGGGTTTGAAACTTTTTGCACATTACTTCTGTACAATTTTTTCAAATTTTCATATATTTTTAGAATTTTTTAGTGTTACAGAAGTTTATTAAACTTCCAGATTACTATAGAGTGTCTTGTTTTTGACAGATTCTGTTTTCTGTGTGTTGATCGCTTATTTTGATGAATCTATGGGTAGTGTCGGGGGGTATGAACCATGGTGAAGTTGGAATACAGTAGATAAAGTGCTAATATTAAATTGGAATAAGTTTGCAACAGTACCTAAAGGTAGTGATTTGCTTTATTATACTAACGAATCTCACAAAGTTTTTTTTAAGTTTTATGTGGATGAAATGTTCAAAGATCGAGGAGCTATCAATATGAGAAGAATAAAGAGAGGCAAGAGTTCAAGATTGGGGATGCCCAAGGCACCCCAAGTAAATATTTCAAGGATACTCAAGCATCTAAGCTTGGGGATGCCCTGGTTAGCATCCCATCTTTCTTGTTCAACAATTATCGGTATACCTCAGTTTTTGTTTTGTTCACATGATTTGTGTCCCTTGTGTTTTTCTTTTCTTTTTCTTTAAGAACCATGGTAGTATGAGATAGCCCTTCCTTGATTTATAGAATTCTTCATGTGCTTCACTTAAATCTTTTGAGTACGGTTTCATAGAATGCTTCGTGTGCTTCACTTATATATTTCGAGCTTGGATATTTGCTAGTCGATATTAATCCTAGAATACTCCATGAACTTCACTTATATCTTTTGGAGTATGAATAATACTATCATTTAAAGGGGATTTGGAAGAGCGTCAACTTTAGTTAGTAATGATTCCACTATTTCGAGTTTTCTCCCGCTATTCCGAATGAGAAGAATTTTGCTTATGTGGAGAGTAGTAAAATTTCTATGCTTGTAGATCATGAAAAGAATGCTTTATGTGATGGTTATATTGTTGAACCCATTCATGATGCTACTGAATATCAAGTTTCCTCTCAATGTGCTTAAAGTTTTGAAGTTATACTTGTCTTGCCTTCCTATGCTAGTTGATTCTTGTTCCTATACATTATGTACTAACAAAATCCCTAGGCATAAGATGGGTTAGATTTAAATATGCTAGTCATATTCTTGATGATGCTCTCTTTATGTTTCAATTCTTATCTTTTATGTGAACATCATTTAAATCATCATGCCTAGCTAAAAGGCATTAAAGAAAAGTGCTTGTTGGGAGACAACCCAATATTTACCCTTACTGTTTTTGTGTGTTTACATGATGAAGCTACTGTAGTAATCATGTTTTATAGCTTTTGTTTCAATAAAGTGCCAAGTAAGACCTTTGGGAAGACTTGGGTGAAAGTTAATGTGATCTTGCTGTAAAAAACAGAAACTTTGCGCTCACGGGATTAGCTGCCATTTTTTTTACAAAAGAGTGCTTTTGAGTTGATTCTTTTTGCAGAAGATTAATAGAAAAATTCCTCATGTCCACCAATTTATTTCATAATTTTTAGAGTAGCATAAGTATGGATGTTGTTCAGATCATTACAGACTGTTATGTTTCTGACAAATTCTGTTTTCATTGCATAGTTTGCTTGTTTTCTAGTTTCTATGGCTTATATTTCTCAATATAAATTGTAGAAATGATATGGTACAGTAGGCATTGCGTGAGAACAATTATGAACCTTGTCTTTGACAGTACCAAAGTGAATGGTTTACTCTTTATCATACTAACCTATCTCACAAAGTTACATTAAGTTTTGTGTGGTTGAAGATTTCAAGCTTTGGGTGAGATATCGATATGAGGAGAATAAGAAGTGGAAAGACCCTAAGCTTGGGGATGCCCAAGGCACCCCAAGGTAATATTCAAGGAAGACTCAAGCGCCTAAGCTTGGGGATGCCCCGGAAGGCATCCCCTCTTTCGTCTTCAAAACTATCGGTATACCTTACTCGGAGCTATATTTTTATTTGTCACATGATATGTGTTTTTCTCGGAGCATATTTTCAATTTTACTTTCTGTTTGAATAAAATCATTGGATATGAAATCTTGAATGAAAAATAATCCTCCCATGGGTAGTTAATTATTTGACTACTCAGTGTCCTTCACTTATATCTTTTGGAGTAGTTTGTCATTTACTCACGTGCTTCACGTACATCCTATGAGTAAATGGTTGAATGAATCGAATATCATAAATCTGAATTTATATATGTTTCATATGCTTATACCATGGGGAGTAATGACTTCACACAGAATAAGTATAGGTAGTAAACTTATTGAAAGTTAGCAAACGCGGAATTGGTCACTTGAACAATTCATGAAAGAATATTGAAGGAAGAGATATTTCACATATAAATATACTATCTTGGACATCTTTTGTAATTGTGAGCACTCATTAAAATATGACATGCTAAAAGGTTGATGTTGGACAAGGAAGACAACTTAATGGGTTATGATTATGTTTTCCTATATCCGAAACGTTATATTGTCTTGGACTGTAACATCCCAAATTTTCAATTTGGAATGCTATACATAGATCATACTGCATTTGCATATTTCTTTGCATTTTGTGCGTGACAATCCTTGAAAATTCTAAGCAACTCAAGGACCTACAGAGAGAGTTGGGAATTCTACCGTTTTTTTATTTGAGTTTACTCGAATACCGGTACGATGATAGTGTTGGCTTTAATTATTTTTTCTTTCCTAAAAATATTTATAAATAAAATATATGAGCAGAGATAATATGACTTCTTCAAAATAACAAAAATATTGGAGGAAAAATATTAAAATTACTTTTGGTATTTATTCGGATTTATTTGTGATTTTATTGGCATAGGAAAAATACGTGTTTTTCAAAATTGCATTTAGGTCCGGGAAAATGTTCACTTTGTCCTAAATATTATTAGAGGATGGTGAAAATTTATTTCAGGATTTTTGCAGTCCGTTTAGTATTTCTTTTGTTAGTTTTCGTACATCAGGACTCGTTAAAAATAAAAGTGAACCGACCTAACCGGGCCGTGTCCGGCTAGGACTCAGCCCGACCGGCCTTTAAAAGCCGAGGCCTGAGACCCCGCAGCCCAGCCGCCCCATCGCCTGAAACCCAAGCGCCAGCCCCGCCGCCGCCTCGCCGCGCCGCCGCCCGCGCCAGTCCCGCCACCCGCCGCCCCGCCGTCGGTAGCCACCGGAGCCGCCGTTGCCGGAGTTGTAGAGGTAGCCGCCGGTTTTTCTTTTTAACCGAACGGTTCTTTTTCGTAAAACCCCTAGATCCGTTTTTTTAGATTTAGATCGATTTTTCTTCGGTTTAATTATTTAGCGGACGTTCGTCCGTACGTTAGTTTTAACGAACGTTGTTCGCCCGTTAGCCGCAGACAACGAACGTTCGTTCGTTAGCCTGTTCGCCAATTTTCTTTTTGGGGTATTTATCCGCGATTATTTTCCGATCACGATTTCTGCCCTGATCTTGTTTTTCGTTTTTCTTTTCGCTCGAGAGTCGGAATCAGGTGATTTAGAATCCTAGATCTTCGTCTCGACGCCCTCTTTCCGTTTAACCAACTTGAACAAAGTTTTGGCTACTGTAAAATTTGACTCTAGATCAAACTAGTAAACGAATCTCGTTTCTTTCGCAATTTGAGTTTCGTTGCTTCTTTCGATTTGATTCTTTTTGCAAACCGGAGTTCTTAAGTTGAACTTTCTGGTTAGATCTTATCTTTTGGAGTTTTGTTTGTGCATCATTGCTTGATTTCTTATGTATGCTATTGTTCGCTTGCGATAGAATACCCGGACTGTGAAGCGTGCTACTATGAGTTTCTAGGTTTTGCGAATCATCAGCAAGGCAAGTAACACTTTGATCATACCTTTTATTACCCAGTTTTTATGCATTAGATCAAACCCTCACACATTGCATGAGTAGGATCTCTTAATTTGTGGGACTGGGAAGTAGATTGAGGTAGAACCTATTACCTGCATTATTTTCAAACCCTTGGGAGTTACTTCTACGTTATGCTTAGGTTGCCATGCCATGCTCGTAGACGTGGTTTGGGTTTGAGTGAAATCAATGATAGATGTGAGATGTTAATTAATGGTTCAACTTAAGGTGGCTAGTTGAATACACATCTGGGTGGATTGGTTGCAGGGCACCTGAGGAATCCAGAGCTGTCCTAGGAAATCCCGGGGTTTCCGTGTGATTGTCCTATGGAATGCCACCCAGGCTCAAAGGGATCATAAAACTATTCATGCTAGAAACTTCCGTGTGCAGCCACAATGCCAATATGGGCTCTGGCATAGTATGGGTAAGTTGTGTGAGCTCTTTCGTGGTGGACTAGCAGATGTAGGGGAAAGTAGGTGTATGGGTCCACCTGGGGTAAAGAGTAAATGCTTCTGAAAGACTGTGTCTCGGTCATCCGTTTCTCAAACACCATGCAGTGCGAGAAATCCAACGGAGGAGATTGAGTCTTGTGTGAAAAGTGCACAAACCTCTGCAGAGTGTACAAACTGATCATGATTAGCCGTGTCCCCGGTTATGGACAATCTTGAGTATCTGGTATTTGAATTATTGGTTGATCTCATCACTCTAAAGTTAAATTTGTTGGGTTAATGACTACTTTAATTTGGGATTGAGTTGGAGGTACCTTCTCAATGATGTTTCAACTACCATGATAGTTAAAATAAAATTTATTCCTTTGTTGTAGGGAAAAATTGGCTTTACGCAAAAACTTTAACCTTAGAGCCTCCACCAGCCAAATATGCATATAGTGTTAGCCTTTATTTCTGTTACTTGCATCTTCTGTGTTATCTTGCCAGCATATTCCATGTGCTGACCCGTTTCGGGCTGCAACATGTTACGTTGTAGACTTTCAGACGAGGAGTAAGACGTTCTAGGTCATTTGTCATGCACTCAGCTATGCCGTTGGAGTTGATGGACTCACTTATCTTCCAAGCCTTCCGCTGTTATTTTGTTAGATGGCCTTAAGCCATAGACTTTTGTAATAAGTTCTCTTTGGAGACATTCGATGTAATAAGTGTGTGATTGTCACTCTGTTATAAATCCTTCAAGTATTGTGTGTGTCAGCATTACCGATCCAGGGATGACACTGAAACACAGAGACTTCGGTCCATTCGGATCGTGGTCGCTACAAGATGGTATCAGGGCACACGCTGGCTGTAGGACACGACCACTAAGATAAACACTAGGTCACTCTTCTCTACTCATTTCTGACTTTTCTCCATTTTCTACTTCTTTAGGATGGTGGACCCAAGGAACAAGTTCACTCAACCAGATGAAGACACACCTTTTGGACGACACTTGAAGGAAGTCACTAGGAACCTGAACATAGGAATACCAAGCTTTACCGGGACCTACACCGCCACTTTACCAGAAGAGGAGCGATGAAGCATTCAAGTTCAAATTCCCGGGAGAACCTTCGCACCATCCACTGAGCCAATAGAGTTTTCTTTTGATGCACCAACCTGGAGCCTAGGAAAGAGTATGGCCGCCCACATCACTATGGGAAGGATCAGAGAAGTCTACAAGCAGGAGCTGAAGGACACTATCTACCAGATTTGTGGACGCCGAGATGAGCTTTGGGACATGATCAGCACCAGGAAGGACTGGTCCATTGCAGCATTCATCCAAGAGTTAAACCAGCACATTCGACGACAGGAGCACGAGATGTGCGCAGGGATGATAGATTTGAAGAAGGCACTAAACATGAATTTGGAGCTAGAAGAAGAACTCAAGTCTACTCGTGACGGATACGAGGAGATGTTGATACTAGTGGAGAAGAATGATGATTTGACAAGGAAGCTAGGAGTATTCATGGGAGATCCAGCACCAGGAGGAGAAGAAGAGGAAGAAGAACCCAAGGAGATTCATTCTGAAGATTACATCATCATCGACGATACGGATTCAGACCCCGATGATAGCAATGACGAAGACTATGAAGATGAAGCTGGAGCAGACATCATGGAATCTTCCACCGATCAAAATTTCTATATGACTACCCTATGACTAGTAGTTTTCCCCCACAAAGCAGTATCTAGAGCACTTTGTAACGTTAGTTAGATCTTTGTAAGACCTTGCTTGAAATTGATTGGTGTGATATGATTGTGTTTGTCTCATGTGCATATGGGTAGTGATTTTCCCTTAGACCTCAACTCTATTCTAATCTCTTCCCTCTACACCCATCAGATGCCTCCAAGACGCGAGCCCGGATATGAGTTTCCCCCTGAGCTCACTCAGTTGATCCAGCAGCAGAACACTTTGATGCAACTTCTTGTCCAGAACACTCAGAACAACCAGAACAACAACAACCCTCCACCACCACCACCCGTGGACAACCTGACACGTTTCTTAAGGTTGCAACCACCGGTGTTTGCTAGCAGCATTGAACCAATAGTTGCTGATGACTGACTGCGCAAGATTGGAAGGGATTTGACCACCGCAAATTGCTCGGATGCTGACAAAGTGCGATTTGCTGCACACCAGTTGTCTGGACTAGCCGTAGCATGGTGGGAGAATTACACAGCCACTTTCCCTATAGCCAATGTCACTTGGGATCAGTTTCAGCAAGCTTTTCGTACTGCCCATGTCTCAACTGGAGCCATGAGCATGAAGAAGCGGGAGTTTCGCAACTTGCGCCAATGAAATCGTATTGTGGCTCAATATGTGGATGAGTTTAGTACCCTATCTCGTTATGCCCCAGATGATGTGGCTACAGATGCCGCTAAGCAGGAGAGATTTATGGAAGGGCTGAATGATGAGATGAGTGTACAGTTGATGGTGGCAACTTTCAACAACTACCAGGAGTTGGTAGATAAAGCTCTTATGATTGAAGGGAAGCAGCAGCAGATTGAGATCCGCAAGAGGAAGTATGGACAAGGAAGGAATAATTACGGAGCCCAGCAGAAGCCCCGATTTACTCCGAATTCGGGAGGATACACCCATAACCATGGAAGCCACACCCGCACTGGAGGAAGTTCCCACAACCACAATGGATCCAAGAATAGGAATGGGAATGGAGCAAACAATAATCGGAATCGTACTAGCCCGTCCACACCCTCCAAGAAGGATTTCAGCCACATCGCCTGTTACAAGTGCGGGAAGAATGGACATTATGTCAATGAGTGCCTTGAAGCTAAGAATGGGAACGACAATGGAAGCGCCGGGAAGAAGCCCAACCCGTTCAACAAAGGACAAGTGAACCACGTGACCGTGGAGGAGGTGGAAGAACAACGAGATGCGGTGATCGGTAAGTTTTTGGTTAAGCATTTACTGCAGTAGTTCTTTTCAATACTGGTGCATCGCATTCATACATTTCAAGGGGATTCGTAAATAGACATAAGTTGTCCACCAGAGTACTTATGCCCCCCATGTTAGTAAGTTCACCCGGAGCGGAATATATGGCAAATCAAGGATGTTTTCAGACGCCATTGATCATAGGACGCCATGTTTTCCCCTCAGATCTAATAGTTTTGGAGTCACAAGGATTGGATGTGATATTAGGTATGGATTGGCTACCGATGTATGGAGGGAACATCGATTGTGCCAGCAAGTCTATTTTGCTTACCACCCCGGAGGGAAAAAGTATTAAGTATGTATCTAGGCATTCACCTATACGGACACAAGTACATTCTCTCACGGGAGTTGTTCAGGTGGAAGTGCCGGTAGTAAAGGATTATCCAGATGTTTTTCCAGAGGAGTTACCAGGCATGCCGCCGGATAGGGATATTGAGTTTTTGATTGAGCTGTTACCTGGCACCGACCTATATCGAAGAGACCGTATCGGATGCCAGCGAATGATCTGGAGGAGATCAAGAAGCAGATTAAGGAGTTATTGGAGAAAGGTTTTATTCGTCGGAGTTCATCACATTGGGGAGCCCCAGTGCTTTTGGTCGAGAAGAAGGATGGATCTTTAAGAATGGTCGTTGATTATCGTGCACTAAATGAAGTGACTATTAAGAATAACTACCTGTTGCCGATGATCAACGATTTGTTCGACCAACTCCAGGGAGCGAAAGTATTCTCCAAGATCGATCTATGATCTGGATACCACCAGTTGAAGATTCGAGAGAAGGATATACCTAAGACAACCTTCACCACAAGGTACGGGCTATATGAGTATACGGTTATGTCATTTGGATTGACTAACGCCCCTGCCTATTTCATGAGTATGAGGAACAAGGTGTTCATGGAGTTCTTGGATAAGTTTGTCATGGTATTCATTGATGATATTTTGGTATACTCGAAGAATGAGGAGGAACACGCAGAGCATTTGCGTTTGGTACTGGAGAAGCTCAGAGAACATCAGTTGTATGACAAGTTTAGCAAATGCGAGTTTTGGTTGAAGGAAGTTGGATTCCTAGGGCATGTTATATCGGGAGAAGGTATAGTAGTGGACCCCATCAAAGTGCAGGCAGTCACTGAATGGTTGGCACCCACTTCAGTTGGAGAGATCCGCAGTTTTCTTGGACTCACGGGATACTACCGGAGATTCATAGAAAATTTCTCCAAGATTGACAAGCCAATGACGACATTATTGAAGAAGGAGACAAAGTTCAATTGGACCGAAAAGTGTGAAGAAAGTTTCCAGGAGTTGAAGAAACGGTTGACGACAACCCCAGTGCTGATATTGCCAGATATACGCAAGGATTTCCAAGTGTACTGCGACGCTTCACGCTTAGGACTTGGAGGAGTACTTATGCAGGATGGAAGAGTTGTTTCCTATGCATCTTGTCAACTGCGACCGCACAAGTTGAATTATGTGACGCACAATCTGGAGTTAGCAGCTGTAGTGCACGCACTCAGAACTTGGACACATTTCCTTATTGGAAATCGTTGTGATGTGTACACGGATCACAAGAGTTTGA
Source organism: Secale cereale (assembly GCA_902687465.1). Lineage (NCBI taxonomy): Eukaryota > Viridiplantae > Streptophyta > Magnoliopsida > Poales > Poaceae > Secale > Secale cereale. The sequence goes on along the minus strand of LR738713.1, from coordinate 182,728,611 downwards.
AGTACATTTTCACTCAGAAGGAGCTGAACCTCAGACAGAGGAGATGGTTGGAGCTTATAAAGGATTATGATATGAAGCTGCACTATCACCCAGGAAAGGTCAATGTTGTTGCAGATGGTTTGAGCCGGAAGAGTTATGTAAATGCCTTAGTAAAAGGGGGATTGCCCCAGGAGTTGGCAGAAGATCTCATGGAGCTTCGTTTGGAGATAATTCCTAGAGGTTTTGTCGCAACATTGGAGGTTCAGTCAACATTGCTGGGGAAGATATGCGAAGCCCAGAAGGATGACAAAGAGATTGCCAAGATAAAGACGAGGATGAGTGAAGGAAAAGCCAAAGGATTTCGTGAAGATGAGCAAGACACCTTGTGGTTTGAGGATCGAATCTATGTGCCCAACAACCCGGAGATCAGGAAGTTGATACTGCAGGAAGCACATGATTCGCCATACTCGATACACCCCGGAAACACCAAGATGTATTTGGATTTGAAGGAACGTTTCTGGTGGACATGAATGGAGAAGGATATTGTTGAGTATGTAGCCGTATGTGATGTATGCCAGAGAGTAAAGGCAGAACATCAGAAGCCAGCAGGATTGCTACAGCCTATGCCGATACCCGAATGGAAGTGGGAGAAGCTTGGCATGGACTTTATCACCGGATTGCCCAGGACCAAAGCAGGATATGACTCAATCTGGGTAGTAGTGGACCGTTTGACCAAAGTTGCCCACTTTATCCCCGTGAACACCACATACACCAGTGCGAAGTTGGCCAAGATATACATGACCAGGATCGTATGTCTGCACGGAGTTCCGAGGACTATTGTATCAGATAGAGGAACACAGTTCACCTCAAAGTTTTGGCATCAACTACACCAAACTTTGGGAACAAGGCTGGAATTTAGTACAACTTTTCATCCGCAGACCAACGGACAGACCGAGAGAGTCAACCAGATTCTGGTGGACATGTTGAGAGCTTGTGCGCTAAATTATGGATCTAGTTGGGATGACAATTTGCCCTACGCTGAGTTCTTGTACAACAACTGTTCGAAGCATTGTACGGGAGGATATGTCGAACGCCGTTGATGTGGGATGAAGTTGGAGATCGACAGTTGTTTGGACCAGACTTGATCAAAGAGTCTGAAGAGAAGGTTAAGCTAATTCGAGATAGATTGAAGGTAGCTCAGTCCAGGCAGAAGAGTTATGCAGACTCAAAGCGCAAGGAGATAGCCTATGAAATCTGAGACAGAGCGTACTTGAGAGTATCGCCTCTGCGAGGAGTTAAACGTTTTGGAGTTAAGGGAAAACTTGCCCCGAGATTTGTGGGACCTTACCGTGTTTTGGAACGCATGGGAGAGGTTGCCTATAAGCTGGAGTTGCCCGAAGGATTGTCAGGAGTGCATGATGTGTTTCACGTTTCGCAGCTTAAGAAGTGCCATGCGGAGATGGCCGATATCCCTCTTAGAGACACATTACCCCTAGAAGCAATTCAGTTGGATAGTGATCTGACTTACGAGGAGAAGCCTGTTAAGATTCTTGAATTTTCGAGCAGAGTCACCCGCAGTAAGGTTATCAAGTTTTGCAAAGTTCAGTGGAGTCACCACACCAAGGAGGAAGCCACCTGGGAACGAGAATATGATCTACACAAGGACCACCCACACCTGTTCTCTAGCCAAGTCGAATCTCGAGGGCGAGATTCATTCTAAGGGGGGTAGGTTTGTAACATCCGAAATTTTCAATTTGGAATGTTATACATAGATCATACTGCATTTGCATATTTCTTTGCATTTTGTGCGTGGCGATCCTCGAAAATTCTAAGCAACTCAAGGACTTACGGAGAGAGTTGGGAATTCTACCGTTTTTGTATTTGAGTTTACTCGAATACCGGTACGAGGATAGCGTTGGTTTTAATTATTTTTTCTTTCCTAAAAATATTTCTAAATAAAATATATGAGCGGAGATAATATGATTTCTCCAAAATAACAGACATATTGGAGGAAAAATATTAAAATCACTTTTGGTATTTATACGGATTTATTTGTGATTTTATTGGCATAGGAAAAATACGCGTTTTTAAAAATTGCATTTAGGTCCGGGAAAAATGTTCACTTTGTCCTAAATATTATTAGAGGATGGTGAAAATTTATTTCGTGATTTTTGGAGTCTGTTTAGTATTTCTTTTGTTAGTTTTCGTACGTCAGGACTCGTTTTAAAAAAAGTGAACCGACCTAACCGGGTCGTGTCCGGCTAGGACTCAGCCCGGCCGGCCTTTAAAAGCCGAGGGCCGAGACCCCGTAGCACAGCCGCCCGAAACCCTAGCGCCAGCCCCGCCGCCGCCTCGCCGCGCCGTCGCCGCCGCGTGCCGCTGCCGCCGCCGCGCGCCGCTGCCGCGCCGTCGCCGCACGCTGTCGCCGCCAGCCGCCGCCCGCGCCGCTGCCCGCGCTAGCCACCGCCGCCGTCCGTGCCAGTCCCGCCGCCCGCCGCCCCGCCACCGGTAGCCGCCGGAGCCGCCGTCGCCGGAGTTATCGAGATAGCCACCGGTTTTTCTTTTTAACCGATTGGTTCTTTTTCGTAAAACCCCTAGATCCGCTTTTTTAGAATTAGATCGGTTTTTCTTCGGTTTAGTTATTTAGCGGACATTCGTCCGTACGTTCGTTTTAACGAACGTTGTTCGCTTGTTAGCCGCCGACAACGAACGTTTGTTCGTTAGCCTGTTCGTCAGTTTTCTTTTTCGGGGGTATTTATCCGCGATTATTTTCCGATCGCGATTTCTGCCCTGATCTTGTTTTTCGTTTTTCTTTTCGCTCGAGAGTCGGAATCAGGTGATTCAAAATGCCAGATCTTCGTCTCGACGCCCTCTTTTCGTTTAACCAACTTGAACAAAGTTATGATATTGTAAATTTTGACTCTAGATCAAACTAGTAAACGAATCTCGTTTCTTTCGCAGTTTGAGTTTCATTGCTTCTTTCGATTTGATTCTTTTTGCAAACCGGAGTTCTTAAGTTGAACTTTCTTGTTAGATCTTATATTTTGGAGTTTTGTTTGTGCATCATTGCTTGATTTCTTATGTATGCTATTGTTTGCTTGCAATAGAATACCCGGACTGTGAAGCGTGCTACTACGAGTCTCTAGGTTTTGCGAATCATCAGCAAGGCAAGTAACAGTTTGATCATACCTTTTATTATCCAGTTTTTATGCATTAGATCAAACCCTCACACATTGCATGAGTAGGATCTCTTAATTTGTGGGACTGGGAAGTAGATTGAGGTAGAACCTATTACCTGCATTATTTTCAAACCCTTGGGAGTTACTTCTACGTTATGCTTAGGTTGCCATGCCATGCTCGTAGACGTGGTTTGGGTTTGAGTGAAATCAATGATAGATGTGAGATGTTAATTAATGGTTCAACTTAAGGTGGCTAGTTGAATACACATCTGGGTGGATTGGTTGCAGGGCACCTGAGGAATCCAGAGCTGTCCTAGGAAATCCCGGGGTTTCCATGTGATTGTCCTATGGAATGCCACCCAGGCTCAAAGGGATCATAAAACTATTCATTCTAGAAACTTCCGTGTGCAGCCACAATGCCAATATGGGCTCTGGCATAGTATGGGTAAGTTGTGTGAGCTCTTTCGTGGTGGACTAGCAGATGTAGGGGAAAGTAGGTGTACGGGTCCACCTGGGGTAAAGAGTAAATGCTTCTGAAAGACTGTGTCTCGGTCATCCGTTTCTCAAACACCATGCAGTGCGAGAAATCCAACGGAGGAGATTGAGTCTTGTGTGAAAAGTGCACAAACCTCTGCAGAGTGTACAAACTGATCTTGATTAGCCGTGTCCCCGGTTATGGACAATCTTGAGCGACCCGGATATATATAACCACTTGGATGTAGGTTTTCATAAATTATTATTGTTGACATTACCCTTGAGGTAAAAGGTTGGGAGGCGAACCTATAAGCCCCTATCTTTCTTTGTGTCTGATTAAAACTTTGAACCCATAAATATCACGTGAGTGTTAGCAATTGTGAAAGATTAATGATAGTTGAGTATGTGGAGTTTCCTGAATCAAAGCTCTTACATAGACCCTTCCCGAAAATAAGATGAATTGCAATTGTTTGATGACTAAGAGCACTGTTTGTTAGTTTTCAAGGAAGTTTATGATCTATACTTTGACATGTGAATAGCTTGTTACTTGACCATGAAAAGTTTTATGAGATGAGCTACTGTTATGACACATAATGATGCTAAAAAAGGTGATTGAAATTATCATTGATCAAACTTGTGCACCTGCTAGCATTCACACTTCATAAATTATTTCTTTTATCATTTACCTACTCGAGGATGAGCACGGATTAAGCTTGGGGATGCTGATACGTCTCCAATGTATCTATAATTTATGAAGTATTCATGCTATTATATTATCCATCTTAGATGTTTTATATACATTTATATGCTATTTTATATGATTTTTGGGACTAACCTATTAACCTAGCGCCCAATGTCAGTTTCTGTTTTTCCTTGTTTTTGAGTTTTACAGAAAAGGAATACCAAACGGAGTCCAATTGACGTGCCAATTTTTGATGATTTTTTATGGACCAAAAGAAGCCCCTAGAGTAAAAGTGTTGGGCCAGAAGAGTCCCGGGCTATCCACGAGGGTGGGGGCGCGCGCCCGTCCCCCTAGGCGTGGGCCCCTATCTCGTGGACGACTTGGAGACCCCCTGGACGTGAGACCGACGCCAAAAATTCCTATAAATACAAAAACCCCCAGAAAATAACCTAGACCGTAAGTTCCGCCGCCGCAAGCCTCTGTAACCACGAGAAATCAATCTAGGCCCTCTCTGGCACCCTGCCGGAGGGGGCCATCTCACCGGAGGCCATGGAGGAGGATCCCGGAGGGGCTATCATCACCATGAAGGCCAAGGACCAGAGGGAGAACCTCTCCCCATCTAGGGGGAGGACATGGAGGAGGAAGCACAAGGGGAGGGGGGGAACCTCTCCTCCTCTCTCTCGGTGGCGCCGGAGTGCCATCGGGAGGGGAATCATCGCCGTGGTGATCGTCTTCATCAGCATCACGATCATCATCACCATCTTCATATCTTTTACGCGGTCCACTCTCCCGCACCCCGCTGTAATCCCTACTTGAACATGGTGGTTTATGCCACATATTATGATCCAATGATGTGTTGCCATCCTATGATGTTTTGAGTAGATATCCTCTATCTTTGGGTTGATTGATGATCTAGATTGGCACGAGTTGTTTGTTTTATTTTGTTGCTGTCCTATGGTGCCCTCCGCATCGCGCAAGCCTGAGGGATTCCCGCTGTAGGGTGTTGCAATACGTTCATGATTTTCTTATAGTGGGTTGTTTGAGTGACAGAAGCATAAACCCGAGTAAGGGGATTGTTGCGTATGTGATAAAGGGGACTTGATGCTTTAATGCTATGGTTGGGTTTTACCTTAATGATCTTTAGTAGTTGCGGATGCTTGCTAGAGTTCCAATCATAAGTGCATATGATCCAAGAAGAGAAAGTATGTTAGCTTATGCCTCTCCCTCATATGAAATTGCAATGACGACTACCGGTCTTGTTAAAAATTGCCTAGGACAATTACGCACATCGACCCATCATTATTCCACACTCGTTATTTATAATATTTAGTAATATATTCTAACTTTATGATAACAACACCTACTTTTATATTTTAGCTCTCCGATATCATGCAAAGTTATCCTCTTCATACCCGCAACGTAGTTTTATTTCTCGTTTCTAGTTGGAAGCAAACGTTCGGTGTACGTAGAGTCGTATCAGTGGAAGATAGGACTTGAGAGAATATTGATCTTACCTTTAGCTCCTTGTGGATTCGACACTCCATACTTATCACTTCCACCATTGGGAATTGCTACGATGATTCCCTGCACTTGGGGACCATCATTGCGTCAACTTTTTCACCTTCGTAAAACCAACTCGGTTTCTGAATACACAAGCCAGTTTAATGAGATGATGCACTCCCTGTTGGCTCACAGTAGCTCGCAAGATCCTTTTCTTTTTCCTTCCCGCTATGTTGGTGGTCTCAAAGATGAAATTCGAGTGGTGATTATTGTTCATAATCCTTGAGATTTGGATACTGTTGTTTCCTTGGCTTAACTGTAGGAAGAGGCGTTGAAGATTTCCAAAAGGAGTGAACCACATCGGGTGGACAATAACAGTGGGGGCGCTCACATTTGCGCGGGGCTATGCCATTGCCACCACCACCTGGACGTCCTCCTACCCCAGCACCTACAAGCAAAGAGAAGCTTCCAACGCCTAATGATATGGCGCGATCTCCTACATCTACTGATGAACGACTAACCACCTTGCGAGCTTATAGGTGTGCATGGTGGCTCTGCTATTTGTGTGGAGAAAAATGGTCTCGGGAACACAAGTCTGCCACAACAGTTCAACTACATGTTGTTCAAGAGTTGTTTGATGTGTTGGGTATTCCAGGTTTTGACATGGCCTCTAAACATTTGGGCGCGAGCAGTGAATGTCATACCATCTCCAAGGTGGCATTGGAGGGTACTGTGGCTCCTCAAACTATTTGTTTGCAAGGCCTCATTCAGAATCAGAAGGTGTTGATGCTGATTGATTCTGAGAGTTCTCATACTTTCATTAGTGCCACTTTAGTTGCTTAGTTGACAGGTGTGGTAGCTTCAGATCAACCTCTGCAAGTGCATATTGCCAATGGGGGACATCTCTGATGTGCTCAGGAAGTGCCAAACTATGAATGGTGGGTTCAAGGCAACAAATTATTCTCTACTTTTAAAGTGTTACCGCTTAGCTGTTATGACATGATTGTGGGAATGGATTAGTTAGAGGCGCATAGTCCCATGGACATTCATTGGGGCTGAAAAAGCTGCAGTTCCTTTACAAGGGCAATCAAATATTGTTGAAAGGGGTACAACCAAGTGTACAACGGTGTCATCAACTATCCACAACTTAGTTGCATGCTCAGTTGGACTATAATGACGTGCATCAAGTGATTCAACTCTGTGTGGTGGATGTATCAGAAGGAGAGGAGAAAATCCCTTCAGTCATATCAACCTTGTTGCAAGAATTTTCGCATCTACTTGAAACACCATCAAGTCTACCTCCAGAACAAGCATTCGATCACACTATTCTCTTGATTCTAGGGGCACAACTAGTAAACTTGAGACCTTACCATTACACTCCATCTCAAAAGGATGAAATTGAGCGACAAGTAGCTGAAATGATCAAACAGGGCATCGTTCAGCACAATTGTAGTCTATATGTTGCTCCGGTATTGTTGGTCCAGAAGAAGGACTTAAGTTGGATGTTGTGCATTGATTTCCGCAGGTTAAATGCTATCACCATCAAAAACAGATATTTGTTGCCTATCACTGACGAATTGTTGGATGAGCTTGTGGGATCCGTTTGGTTTACCAGTCTTGATTTACGGGCTGGTTATCACCAAATTTGCATGAAATCTGGAGAAGAATACAAGACAGATTTCAAGACTCACCACAAACATTATGAGTTCAAGGTCATGCCCAATGGTGTCACCGGTGGTCCTTCTACCTTTCAAGGCACTATGAACATTGTCATGTCGCCCTGTTATGCAAGGGCGTGCTTGTGTTCATTGATGACCTACTCGTCCACAGTGACACCTTAGAGAAACATAAAGAGCTTCTGTGCCAAGTTTTCGAACTATTACACAAGCACAAGTTCTACCTCAACCAAGCGAAGTGCAAGTTTGTGCAACTGCGTCTCACTTATTTGGGTCACGTTATCAGTGCTGATGGGGTCTCAACCGATGACAAGAACATAGCAGCTGTTCGGGATTGGCCTACTCCCACCATGGCTAGGGAGGTACGCGGGTTTCTTGGGCTGGTTGGTTACTATAGATGATTTGTGCGCAACTTTGGTGTGATCATGAGAACACTGACAAACCTGCTCAAGAAGGGGGCGATCTTTGTTTGGAGTGAAGAGGCTGAGGCAACCTTTCAGTATCTGAAGAAGGCCCTAATCACTGCTCAGGTGCTCACTCTACCACAATTTGACCGCACCTTTGAGGTGGAGACTGACGCATCCAACATAGGGATTGGTGCAGTGTTGATGCAAGATGGAAATCCGATGGCCTTCTTTAGTAAGGCTCTAGGCCAACGCAATCAAGGACTGTTTGCATGTGAAAATGATTCATGGCAGTGTTAATTCCTGTGGATCATTGGTGTCTGTATTTGTAGTCGGGAGATTTCATTATACGTATTGATCAGCGCAGTGTTGCCCAACTTGATGATCAATGACTAACAACCCCCTGGAAATGGCGTGCTCTCACCAAATGGCTTGGGACCCAATACAAGATTGTGTACAAGAATGGCATGGAGAATCGAGTGGCAGACGCCTTGTCTCGCCGGGATGGAGTGTTGCGAGCCATCTCCATGGCTCTGCCTACTTGGTTGACACATATCACACGGGGGTGTCAATCAGACCTCAAGCTTGTGAACTCCTGCAGAAGTACACTGGGTCTGGCGAGGCCATACACTTTTCAAGATGGAGTTATCAAGTATAAGGGACGGGCGTGGCTTGGTTCCAACATGACCACTCAAGATCTCATTCTGCAGTATATGCATTCTAGTCCGTCGGGGGGCCATTCTGGCATCCATGTGACATATGATCGGCTTAAAAGGTTGTTTGCTTGGCCCAGAATGAAGATGGCAATGACCGAATTTGTCTCCAACTTTGACGTTTGCAAGCAAGCAAAGCCTGGGCATGTGTGTACACCTGGACTTTTGGAACCTCTAGAAGTTCCACCGAATCCATGTCATACTAATACCTTAGATTTTGTGGAAGGGCTGCTAGCGTCGAGGGGTTACACCTGCATTCTAGTGGTTGTGGACAAATTGATGAGGAGTGATCATTTCTTGCCTTTGGCTCACCCCTTCTATGATGTTCAAGTGGCCTCAGCGTATATGGCCAACATCTACAAGTACCATGGACTTCCCTATGTTCTAGTTTCGGATCGGTATCATATCTTTACCAGCAAACTGTGGCGTGAGCTCTTCCGGTAGGCTGGCGCAGAGTTGTGCCTGTCTTCTATGTATCATCCGTAAATAGATGGCACAATGGAGAAAGTCAACCAATGTTTAGAATCCTACCTGCGTTGCTTCGTTCATGCATGTCCACACTGTTGGTTTGTGCCTGCACCAAGCGGAGTTTTGGTACAATACTTCCATGCATTCAGCGCTTGGTACCTCCTGATGACCCACAAGTATAGGGGATCAATTGTAGCTCTTTTCGATAAGTAAGAGTGTCAAACCCAACGAGGAGCAGAAGGAACTGACAAGTGTTTCTTAGTAAGGTAGTGTCTGCAAGTGCTGAAATAGTAAGTAGCAGAGTGGTTTGATAGCAAGATAATTTTGTAACGAGCAAGTAACGATAATAGTAGCAAGTATGCATCAAGATAGCCCAATCCTTTTGAGGCAAAGGACGGGCCAAAATGGTCTCTTATAATAAGCAAAGCGTTCTTGAGGGTACACAGGATTTCATCTAGTCACTTTCATCATGTTGGTTTAATTCGCGTTCGCTACTTCGATAATTTGATATGTGGGTGGATCGGTGCTTAGGTGCTGTTCTTACTTGAACAAACCTCCTACTTATGATTAACCCTCCCGCAAGCATCCGCAACTATGAGAAAAGTATTAAGAATAAATTCTATCCATAACATTAAACTTTTGGATCCAATCGGCCCCTTACGGAATAGTGCATAAACTATATGGTTTAAGCTTTTGTCACTCTCGCAACCCACCATCTAATTACTACTCCACAATGCATTCCCTTAGGCCCAAATATGGTGAAGTGTCATGTAGTCGACGTTCACATGACACCACTAAGGGAATCACAACATACATATTATCAAAATATCGAACACATATCAAATTCACATGATTACTTGAAACATGATTTCTCCCGTGACCTCAAGAACAAAGGTAACTACTCACAAGTGATGAACATGCTCAAGATCAGAGGGGTAATATATAGCAAATGGATCTGACATATAATCTTCCACCAAATAAACCATATAGTAATCAACTACAAGATGTAATCAACACTACTAGTCACCCACAAGCAACAATCTATAGTTTCGGTAACAAGATTGATCACAAGACATGAACTAGGGTTTGAGATGAGATGGTCCTGGTGAAGATGTTGATGAAGATAGCCCTCCTCAAGATGGGAGAGTTGTTGGTGATGATAATAACAATGATTTCCCCCTCCGGGAGGGAAGTTCCCCCGACGGAATCGCTCCGCCGGAGGGCAAAAGTGCTCTTTCCCAAGTTCCGCCTCGAGACGGCGGCGTTCCGCCCCGAAAGTCTTCTCCTTAATTTTCTAGGTCAAAATGACTTATATACAAGAAGAGGGGCACCGAAGGTGGGCCGGGGTGAGCATAACCCACCAGGGCATGCCTGGGGGCCCTGGCGCGCCCAGGTGGGTTGTGCCCACCTGGTGGGCCCCCTCTGGTGGTTATCAGCTCCAGTATTTCTTAAATAATCCATAAAAAATCTCCGTGAAGTTTCAGCTTGTTTGGAGTTGTGCAGAATAGGTGGCCCGACGTAGCTTTTTCAGGTCCAGATTTCCAGCTACCCGAATTCCCCCTCTTGGTGTATACCTTGCAAATTATGAGAGAAAAGGCATTAGAATTACTCCAAAAAGCATTATTATACATAATAACAACATAAATAACAGCAAGAAAACATGATGCAAAATGGACGTATCAACTCGCCCAACCTTAGACCTCGCTTGTCCTCAAGCGAAAACCAAAAACGAAAAACATGTCCACATGCTTTGAGAGAGAGAGAGAAAGAGAGAGGTGTCGATAAAACAAAATACGAACATAGAAGCATCATGTTGATTATTATAACAATAACAAAATTAAACATAAGACTTTTATCATAGAAGTTGTATCATAAACTTCTCATGAATAAGTGACAGTTCATCACACAATTGAAGTATAAAGCATAAACTCTATTAGAAACCAACAAACTATGTTTTCAGTCAACTTTTGCAACTACAATTCATCATCTTTTCAGGAAGGGTCACGTATCGAAGCCTTTAGGAAAGTCCACATACTCAACCATCATATAGTCTTCTATGATTGCTAACACTCACCGCATACACATGAGCAAAACATTTCAACCGGACACATAGAAAGATAGGGGTTTATAGTTTCGCCTCCCAACATACTCACCTCAAGGGTGATGTCAACAATAATAACTCATGTCACCCATATTCAACTGGACATATGTGCCTAGATTTTTCCTCACCACATGATGCTTGCCAAATGATAAAAATAAACGGGGGAAGAGGAAAAAACTTTGACTCTTTGCATAAAAGTAAATGATAGGCCCTTCGCAGAGGGAAGCAGAGGTTGCCATGCGCTTATTTGTTTGTATGCGCAATCCCTTGGTGCAAAATAACATCATGTTGCATTGCCCCTTGTGATAGCAACCTTTATTATGCAGTATGTCGCTTTTATTCTTCACCATCACAAGTTCGTGCAACGCTCAATTTTCTCTTACACTAAATGATCTCACACTTTTAGAAGCAATTTTTACTGCCTTATTGCACCGATGACAGCTTACTTGAAGGATCTTACTCAATCCATAGGTAGGTATGGTGGACTCTCGAAAAAGGTTTGGGTTGAAGGGTTTTTGGATGCACAAGTAGTATCTCTACTTAGTGTAGAATTTTTGGCTAGAAAGGATATTGGGCAAGCACCACATGTTAAAGGATCTATGACAATATGACTTCTATGTGAATGTGAACAAACATAAATCATTAAGTTGTCTTCCTTGTCCAACGTCAACAATTTTGGCATATAATATTTTGATGGGGGCTCACAATAACAAAAGATTTCTAGGATAGTATATTTATATGTGAATCTTCTCTTCCCTTATTAATTCTTTCATGAGTTGCATCATTGACCAATGTTATGTTTGCCAATCTCTAATAAAATTTTCTACTTATATTTTTCCTTATGTGGTGCCATCACCTACCATAAGATTAGCATAAGTTCATCTTAATTTATTTCCTTTCTTTTTATTGCAAGGAGAAAGTAATGAAAGTAAAAACATCAAAACTAAACTTTATTATATATCTCGCCCACGATTACATAGATAGATCACTAAGCAAACTCAAAGGGAAAGGATCGAACTAACTTTCATTTATTCTAAAGCAAAATATTGAACTAAGATAAGTAAATGCAAAAGGATAGTAGGGATGGTACGATATCGGGGCACCTCCCCCAAGCTTGGCGAAAGCCAAGGGGAGTGCCCATACCCGATACTCAGTTTTCTTTTGGTCATGAAGAAGATGGTGGTGGCGAAGTAGATGCGATCTTGTCCTCGGGTTTCCATGACAGAGGCCCACCATCGAAAGAGGAAGAATGAGCCTCACGGGTCCTGCAACTGGCAGCCAAACTCATACCTTTGAACCTTGCTTCGTAATCAAAGACTTGGTTCTAAAGATCATAGATCTGGCTTTGGAGGTAGTGAATTTGCTCGTTGAGGGTGAAGATGATATCCTTCATGGACTTGCCATCCACCTTGAGATCATGGGATATGTCCGTAATCATGACGTGATTAACGTTGAGTCCACGCTCCATCATCTTCTTGCACCGGAAGATTTCTTGCTCCATAACCTCCAGCCTAGCCTCCACGGTTCCCATCCCCTTGGGTCCTTCCTCATCGTGGATGTGTAGCAACCCCTCATGCATCTGGATGACCTAAGGGTACTGCACCACTTCCCTCAGATATGGGTTGATGACGTTCTTGAAGAACTTGTCCTTGGAGGAGCTTGGGGTAGCCATGATAGATGGGATTTGCCAGAAAACAGCAAGAAAAGAAAATAGAAGATTTCTCCGCGATACGGTGGTCAACAGATGCGGGGAGTATATATAGAATTTTTATCTTGGGAAACAAGAAAGTTGTAGAAAAACAGAGTCCGGAAGGCACCCGAGGTGGGCACAACCCACCTGGGTGCGCTAGGCATGCCTGGCGCGCCCTGGTGTCTTGTGCCCACCAGGGTGCGCTTCCCGGTAGTTTATTATTTTCCTATTTTCATAAATATTCCAAAACTGATAAAAAATATTTTTGCGAATTTTTCGAAGTTTGTTTACTTACCGTATCACGTACCTCCTTATTTTGATGATTCTGGAGTGTTCCGGAAGGACTCTTTTATGTGTTCCTCCGGTGTCAAAGTTTGGATAATATTGCTTTCAACATTAATGGGCGTACCTGAGATATAATGCTTTATTCGTTGCCCGTTAACAACCTTCGGGTTAGTTCCTTCGAAATTATTTATCTTAATGTGAAGGACATATGCCCTAGAGGCAATAATAAAGTTGTTATTTATATTTCCTTATATATCATGATAAATGTATTTTATTCATACTAGAATTGCATTAACTGGAAACTTGATACATGTGTGAATACATAGACAAAACAGAGTGTCCCTAGTATGCCTCTACTAGACTAGCTCGTTAATCAAATATGGTTGAGTTTCCTAACCATAGACATGTGTTGTCATTTGATGAACGAGATCACATCATTAGGAGAATGATGTGATGGACAAGTCCCATCCGTTAGCTTAGCATAATGACCGTTTAGTTTTATTGCTATTGCTTTCTTCATGACTTATACATGTTCCTATGACTATTAGATTATGCAACTCCCGAATACCGGAAGAACACCTTGTGTGCTATCAAATGTCACAACGTAACTGGGTGATTATAAAGATGCTCTACATGTGTTCCCGAAGGTGTTTGTGGTGTTGGCATAGATCGAGAATAGGATTTGTCACTCCGAGTGTAGGAGAGGTATCTCTAGGCCCTCTCGGCAATACACATCATAATAAGCCTTGCAAGCAAATGACTAATTAGTTAGTCATGAGATGATGTATTATGGAACGAGTAAAGAGACTTGCCAATAATGAGATTGAACTAGGTATGATGATACCGACGATCGAATCTCGGGAAGTAACATACCGATGACAGAGGGAACAACATATGTTGTTATGCGGTTTGACCGATAAAGATCTCCGTAGAACATGTAGGAGCCAATATGAGCATCCAGGTTCCGCTATTGGTTATTGACCGGAGATGTGTATCGGTCATGTCTACATAGTTATCGAACCCGTAGGGTCCACACGCTTAACGTTCGAAGATGATTTGTATTATGAGTTATGTGATTTGATGACCGAAGTTTGTTCGATGTCCCCGATGAGATCACGGACATGCCGAGGAGTCTCGAAATGGTGGGGACATAAAGATGGATATATTGGAAGGCTATATTCGGACATCAGAATGGTTCCAAGTGATTCGGGTATTTTTCGGAGTACCGGAGAATTACGGGAATTTGCCGGGGGTAGTTTATGGGCCTTATTGGGCTTTAGTGGAGAGAAGGAAGAAGGGCCAGGAGGTGGTGCGCGTCTCCCCCTTCCCAAACCAAATTGGACAAGGGGTGGGGGTGCGGCCCCCTTCTTTCCATCTCCCTCTCCTACTCTTTCCCTCTCTCCCTCTCTTGGAAAGGAAGGGGAGTCCAACTAGGATTGGGAACCCTAGTTGGACTCCCACTAGGGCGCGCCCAACCTGGCCGCCGGCCTCCTCCTTTCCCTCCGTTATATACATGGGCAGGGGCACCCCAAAGCACAACAGACAATCTCTTAGCCATGTGCGGTGCCCCCTCAACAGTTACACACCTTGGTCATATCGTTGCAGTGCTTAGGCGAAGCCCTGCGCCGGTAACTTCATCATCACCGTCACCACGCCGTCATGCTGACGAAACTCTCCCTCGTCCTCAACTGGATCAAGTGCTCGAGGGACGTCATTGTGCTAAACGTGTGCTGAACATGGAGGTGTCGTACGTTCGGTACTTGGATCGGTTGGATCGTGAAGACGTTCGACTACATCAACCGCGTTACTAAACACTTCCGCTTTTGGTCTACGAGGGTACGTGGACACACTCTCCCCGCTCATTGCTATGCTTCTCCTAGATAGATCTTGCGTGATTGTAGGATTTTTTTTAAATACCACATTCCCCAACCTGATGGCTCCAGACCGATAAACCTCCTCGATAACATAGGGGCCTTCCCTTTTAGAGAGGAGTTTTCCTGCAAAGAACCTGAAATGAGAGTTGTACAAAAGAACATATTCTCCAACTTTGAACTCATGCTTTTGGATTCTTTTATCATGCCATCTTTTAACTTTTTCTTTAAATAACTTGGTATTTTCATAGGCTTCGGTTCTCCATTCATCTAATGAGCTATTATCAAATAACCTCTTTTCACCAGCAAGTTTGAAATCATAATTGAGTTCCTTGATTGACCAAAAAGCTTTATTTTCTAACTCAAGAGGAAAATGACAAGCTTTATCATAAACCATTTTATAAGGAGACATACCCATAGGATTTTTATAAGCTGTTCTATAAGCCCAAAGTGCATCATCTTATTTCTTAGACCAATTCTTCATGGACCTATTGACAGTCTTTTGCATGATTAATTTTATTTCTCTACTACTAAGCTCAACATGACCAATAGACTGAGGATGATAGGGTGATGGAATTCTATGGTTAACATCATATTTAGCAAGCATTTTACGGAAAGCACCATGAATAAAGTGTGAACCACCATCAGTCATTAAATATCTGGGAACTCCAAACCTTGGGAAAATAACTTCCTTAAGCATTTTAATAGAGGTGTTGTGATCATCACTACTGGTCGGAATAGCTTCTACCCGTTTAGTAACATAATCAACAACAACCAAAATATGTGTATACCCATTAGAGGAAGGAAAAGGTCCCATGTAATCAAATCCCCAAACATCAAATGGTTCAATAGCAAGTGAATAATTCATAGGCATTTCTTGACGCTTACCAATATTACCTATCCTTTGACATTCATCACATGATGAGATGAACTTACGAGCATCTTTGAAGAGAGTAGGCCAATAAAATCCAGACTGCAATACCTTATGAGCAGTTCTATGTCCAGCATGATGTCCTCCATATGCTTCGGAGTGACACTTACGAAGGATTTGTCCATGTTCATGCTCAGGTACACAACGTTTAATAATACCATCTACTCCTTCTTTATAAAGATGTGGGTCATCCCAAAAGTAATGTCTTAAATCATAAAATAACTTTTTATTTTGTTGATAAGTGAAACTAGGTGGTAAATATTTAGCAACAATGTAATTAGCATAATCAGCATACCAAGGAGTACTATTAGTAACATTAAGGGGCTGTTTGGTTGGTTACTCAGGATGGCACCCTTGTTTGGCCACACTTGTGGCACACCAAGGATTGTGGCGGACAAAACCAGCGCCACGCTTGTGGCGAGAAATTCTAATGCAAAAAGATTTTTGCATGTGTGGCGAGCCAAACCCTCATCAGCAACCAAACAACTGCCTACGAAGCTGTGGCGTGCCGCACCTTTGGCGTGGCAAGGTAAGGCCGGCAACCAAACAACCCCTAATTGCAGCTAACTGCTTGTCAGGAAAACTATCATCAATAGGTAGTGGGTCATCAAGCACATTTTCAAGTCTAGACAAGTTATCGGCTACGGGATTCTCAGCTCCTTTTCTATCAGTGATATGCAAGTCAAATTCTTGTAGCAAGAGAACCCTCCAGATAAGTCTAGGTTTAGCATCTCTCTTTTCCATATGATATTTAATAGCAGCATGGTCAGTGTGAACAATTACTTTTGAATCAACAATGTATGATCTAAACTTATCACAAGCAAACACAACTGGTAAGAATTCTTTTTTAGTGATAGCATAATTCTTTTGAGCACTGTCTAGAGTTTTACTAGCATAATGAATAACATTCAATTTCTTATCAACTCTTTGTCCTAGAATAGCACCAACAGCATAATCACTAGCATCACACATAATTTCAAAAGGTAAGTTCCAATCAGGTGGTTGAATTATAGGTGCAGAAATTAAAGCTTTCTTAAGTGTTTCAAAGGCCTCAAAGCAATTGATAACCCAAAAGTGTAGAGGATCAGTTGTAGCCTCTTTCGATAAGTAAGAGTGTCAAACCCAACGATGATTTAAAGGTAGAACAAATATTCCCTCAAGTTTTATCGACCACTGATACAACTCTACGCACGCTTGACATTTACTTTACCTAGAACAAGTATGAAACTAGAAGTACTTTGTAGGTGTTGTGGGATAGGTTTGCAAGAATATAAAGAGCACGTAAATGTAAACTAGGAGCTGTTTAGGTAAAGAAGCAATAAAGTTAGTATAGCGAGTGTGGAAAAGTGGTGGTAAGAGTTTCGAAATTGTCCCTAAGCAATTGACAACGTTACTAGACCGATAATAAGTTTTATGTGGGAGAGGCTACTACTAGCATGTCATCCCTGACTTGAAATTATATGCACTTATGATTGGAACTATTAGCAAGCATCCGCAACTACTAACGTTCATTAAGGTAAAACCCAACCATAGCATTAAGATATATTGGTCCCCCTTCAATCTCGTATGCATCAATTTCTATGCTAGGTTGAAGCTTCTATCACTCTTGCCCTCCAATACATAGTCCTATCAACATACAACTAACCCTATGGTGTGATCCACGCGCACGCTCATATGATGGGCACCAAAGGACATCAACATAACCACAAGAAAATTAAACCAATCTTAGCAATTCACCAATTACCGGTAGGACAACGAAAATCTACTCAGACATCATAGGATGGCAACACATCATTGGATAATAATATGAAGCATAAAGCACCATATTTAAGTAGAGGGTGCATCGGGTTGCGGGAGAGTGGACCGCTGTAGATAGATGGGGGAAGGTGATGAAGATGTTGGTGAAGATGACGGAGGCGTTGGTGTAGATCGCCGTCACACGATGATGGCCCCGGCGGTGTTCCGGCGCCACCGGGAGAGAGGGGGAGAGAGCCCCCCTCCTTCTCCTTCTTCCTTGGCCTTCTGGGTTCTCCCTATGGTACATGGCCTCCATGGCATGGGAGGGGCGAGAGCCCCTCCGAGATTGGATCTGTCTCTCTGTCTCTCTCTGTTTCTGCGTTCCCAGATTCTGGCCTTTCATCGTTTCTTATATTCCCGGAGATCCGTAACTCTAATTGGGCTAAATTTTTGACACGATTTTTATCCAGATATTAGCTTTCTTGCGGCGAAAGAAGGGCACAAACCGCCCTACGGGTTGGCCACGAGGGTCATGAGTGCGCCTGTCCCCCTGGGGGGCTTTCTGCCTCGTGCCCCCCTCGGGCATCGTCTCGCGTTGATTCTTCTTCCCAAAATTCATAAATATTCCAAAAAAAATCTCCGTCAGTTTTTATCCTCTTTGGACTCCGTTTGATATGGATATTCTGCGAAACAAAAAACATGCAACAAATAGGAACTGGCACTGGGCACTGGATCAATATGTTAGTCCCAAAATTAGTATAAAAAATTGCCAAAAGTATATAAAAGTTGTGTAATATTGGCATGGAACAATCAAAAATTATAGATATGATGGAGACGTATCAGCATCCCCAAGCTTAATTCCTGCTCGTCCTCGAGTAGGTAAATGATAAAAAGATAGTTTTTGATGTGGAATGTTACCTAGCATAATCTTGATCGTGTAATCTAATCATGTCATGAATATTAAGACACGAGTGATTCAAAGCAATAGTCTATCATTTGAAATAAAAGAATTTAATACTCGGGCATCCCAACAAACAATCAAGTCTTTCAAAATATCAATGCTAAAGAATGTTATCCCTACAAAATAGTCTTTTATGCCCCCTTTTCTTAACACAAGGTACCCCTCATGCCCATCCCGGTGTCAGCCAAGCAATTGTTTTCATACTTTTACTTTTTCAAACCTTTTCAACTCTTCACGCAATACATGAGCGTGAGCCATGGACATAGCACTATGGGTGGAATAGAAGGTGGTGATAGACAAAAGCTGTGAGAAAGTCTCACATCGACTAGGCAAATTAATGGACTATGGAGATGTCCATCAATTGATATCAATGTGAGTGAGTAGGGATTGCCATGTAACAGATACACTAGAGCTATAAGTGTATGAAAGTTCAAAACAAAACTAGTGGGTGTGCATCAACTTGCTTGCTCATGAAGACCTAGGGCATTTGAGGAAGCCCTCGGTGGAATATACAAGCCAAGTTCTATAATGAAAATTCCCACTAGTATATGAAAGTGACAACATAGGAGACTCTCTATCATCAAGAACATGGTGGTATGATGAAGCACAAGTGTGAAAAAAAGATAGTAACATTGTCCCTTCTCTCTTTTTCTCTCATTTTTTTATTTTCCTTAAAAAAATTGGGCTCTTTGGCCTCTTTTTTGGTGGGCTTCTTTGGCCTCTTTTTTTATTTGGGCTTCATTGGCCTATTTTATTTTTACAACCTCACATGGGACAATGTTCTAATAATGATGAGCATCACACTTTTATTTACTTACAACTCGATATTACAACTCGATACTAGAACAAAACTATGACTCTATATGAATGCCTCCGGCGGTGTATAGGGATCTGCAATGATCTAGCGTAGCAATGACATAAAAAAATGGACAAGCCATGGAAACATCATGCTAGCTATCTTACGATCATGCAAGGCAATATGACAATGATGGTCCATGTCATAATAAATGGAACAGTGGAGATACAAGGCAATATATCTCGGAATGGCTACGGAAATGCCATAATAGATAGGTATGGTGGCTGTTTTGAGGAAGGTATATGGTGGTTTGATGCACCGGCGAAAACTGCACGGTACTAGAGTGGCTAGCAAGGTGGAAGGGTGAGAGTGCGTATAATCCATGGACTCAACATTAGTCATAAAGAACTCACATACTTATTACGAAAAATCTATTAGCCCTCGAAGCAAAATACTACGGCGCATGCTCCTAGGGGGGAGGTTGGTAGGAGTTAACCATCGCGCGCCCCCGACCTTCACGCAAAGATAAAAAATCAAAATACAATGCGCGCCAATTTGGTTACATAGTTAGGAGACCATACGTGCATGCTTCGGAAATCACAAACCTTAACACCAATATTTTTACTAAACCACAATCATTCACTAGTACCTCCCACATATTAGCATCTCTATATCGCAAAACTGTTGCAAGGAATCAAACATATCATATTCAGCGATCTACAAGTTTTATGTAGGATTTTATGACTAACCATGTGAATGAACAACTCATGTCAACTCCCTAAATAGATATAAGTGAAGCAAGAGAGTTTTATTTTTTTTCTACAAAAGATATTCCCATGCTCTAACAAATATAAGTGAAGCAAAAGAGCATTCTACAAATGGCAGTTTTCTAAGTGAGGAGAAAGAGGCAATCCAAACTTCAAATGATATAACTGAAGCACATGAAGCATTCTATACAACCATACTCAAAAGATATAAGTGAAGTGCAAAGAGCATTCTATAAATCAACCAAGGATTATATCATACCAGCATGGTGCATTTATTAAAAGGAAAAATAAAAAGCACACGACGCTCTAGGAGTTTACGCATACCATGTGAACGAAACGAATCCGAAAACATACCGATACTTGTTGAAGAAAGGTGGGATGCCTTCCGGGGCATCCCCATGCTTAGACGATTGAGTCTCCTTGAATATTTACTTGGGGTGCCTTGGGCATCCCCAATCTTGAGCTCTTGCCTCCTCCTCCATCTTCTCACATCGTGACCTCCTCGATGTTCGAACACTTCATCCACGCAAAACTTAACCGAACTTTTAGTGGCGGGGTTAATGCATATGATCAATGAAATCCCATCATTTACTGCTCTAACATTATTGTATAATTATGAACAAACATTACCCACTGTATGCTATCACAATTCTATGGCCCCAAGTCAAGGAGGCTTCAACAAGAATTCAAACATAAGCAAATAATGAAGCTATAACAGCAATCTGTGAAAACAGGATAGTTTGTAGTAATCTGAACATTAACCATACTTATGTAACTCTAAAAATTCTGGAAAAATTAGGAAAAATCAAAAAATTGTGTAGCAAGACTTTGCAAAAAGTTTCAGATCCTTTCGACGTACCAGTAAAAAAAATGTCAAATCGCGCCTACAAACAAAGTTTCTGTTTTTGCACCGCACAAACAAACAAGCTATTTAATCATCCTAAAGGAAAATCTTGGCGCATTATTTTTATAATACAATGGAATTGTACAAGGGGATAATTATTTTTGTTTAAAAGTTTCTGTAATTCTAGATTTGCAAAGTTTCCATGGGCATGAACAAAGTTCAAGGAGCTCACCCATTTCAACGGTGCTCGTCCTTCTTACTTTCACTTTTCTTTTTGAAAAAGTTTTAGGTTCCCCTCTTTATTTTTTTGTTTTTAATCTTTATAAAAGCACACAACAGAAATAAATGACTCTCTAAAACATCCGGGTTGCCTCCCTGGCAACGCTTTCTTTAAAGCCATTAAGCTAGGCATATATTGCTCAAGTAATGGATCTAACCGGATCCCAAGGTATATCAAAGCCAATTTTAATTAGCAATGATTTGGCATTTAGTAATGAGCACAAAGTGATATGTGTCATGCAAAAACGAAGTCTAACTCTCTTCCTATGCATCGACATGTCATAAAAGAACAATTCATGCACACATAGTAAAGGCCAATGCATAGTATAAACAATTTCTTGCAATTTTATCGTATTGGAAACATAGAGAGGCGGAGATGTAGTTCCTCTCTCATAATAATTGCAAGTAGGAGCAGCAAGCACGTGCATATTATATCTATTAAAATCATCATGTGTAGTAGTAGAACGTAATCCATCAATATAATCCTTAATAAGGGCAAACTTTTCCGATATAGTGTAGTTGGGAGAATTCAAAAAGATAATAGGACTATCATGTGTGGGTGCAATAGCAACAATTTCATTCATAACATAAGGAGCTATAGCAAGTTCATCTCCATAAGCATAATTCATATTGGCATCATGGCCACAAGCATAGCAAGCATCAATTTCATCAAAAAGGGATATTTCAAACGAATCAAAGGGATCATAGCAATTATCATAGCAATCATCCTTCGGTAAGCACGAAGGGAAACTAAACAATGTATGAGTTGAAGAGTTACTCTCAACAGAAGGTGGGCACGGGTAGCTAATCCGCTCTTCCTCCTTTTGTTCTTCGCTCTCCTCCTCATGTTTTCATCTAATGAGCTCACAGTGTCATCAATTTCTTCTTCCATAGATTCCTGCAAAATATTAGTCTCTTCTTGGACATCGGAGATCTTCTCAATAAATGCATCAATATCGGAGTTATATTCATAATTCAAATAGCAATATTTCAATATAGAAAGATTTTCAGGCCTATAAACATCATCATCAAAAGCATCATACTTTTTAAACAGAGATTCAATTTCATAAGCACCCTTAAAAGAAAAAAATCTTCTATTTGTTCCACATCATAATAATCATATATACCATCAGGATAAGAAGCTAAGGTTTCATCATCATTAAATTTGCATGAAAAGGGAAGGTGTGGAGCCTTCATCCTAGAGCAACAAGTATAATCATATCTCAAGCATAGTTGTCGAGCATACCAATGCAACATATGAATTTGATCCCATAACAATTTCCCTTTTTGAGTCAAGCGATAATCCCTAAAGTATTCACGTTGATCCAACGTTACTCCCATTATATAGTTGAATGGGGTTTTCTCAGGATTATCAAAGTAGTACATAATATCTTTCACATAATGAGCATCGAGGGTTTTACGAGGTTCCCCATCTCCATGAGTAGCACGTACACCTATTTTTTTTGGTATTTCATGTTCCATATCCATAACTAAAGATAGAGAACAACCTAGAAGAACAAATAAAAACTACTTAGTGATAAAGCAAACAAGCACACACGAGAATATTCACCCCACGCTTTTGCTCGCCGACAACGGTGCTAGAAAAAGGTCTTGATAACCCACAAGTGTAGGGGATCAGTTGTAGCCTCTTTCGATAAGTAAGAGTGTTGAACCCAACGAGGAGCTAAAGGTAGAAAAAATATTCCCTCAAGTTCTATCGACCACCGATACAACACTACGCACGCTTGACGATTACTTTACCTAGAACATATATGAAAATAGAAGTACTTTGTAGGTGTCGTGGGATAGGTTTGCAAGAATATAAAGAGCATGTAAATGTAAACTAGGGGCTGTTTAGGTAAAGAAGCAATAAAGTTAGTATAGTGAGTGTGGAAAAGTGGTGGTAGGAGTTGCGAAATTGTCCCTAAGCAATCGACTACGTTACTAGACCGATAGCATGTTTTATGTGGGAGAGGCCACTGCTAGCATGTCATCCCTGACTTGGAATTCTATGCACTTATGCTTGGAACTATTAGCAAGCATACACAACTACTAACGTTCATTAAGGTAAAACCCAACCATAGCATTAAGATATATTGGCCCCCCTTCAATCCCGTATGCATCAATTTCTATGCTAGGTTGAAGCTTCTATCACTCTTGCCCTCCAATACATAGTCCTATCAACATACAACTAACCCTATGGTGTGATCCACGCGTGCGCTCATATGATGGGCACCAAAGGACAACAACATAACCACAAGAAAATTAAACCAATCATAGCAATTCACCAATTACCGATAGGACAACGAAAATCTACTCGGACATCATAGGATGGCAACACATCATTGGATAATATTATGAAGCATAAAGCACCAAGTTCAAGTAGATGGTACAGCGGGTTGAGGGAGAGTGGACTGCTGTAGATAGATGGGGGGAAGGTGATGAAGATGTTGGTGAAGATGACGGAGGTGTTGATGTAGATCGCCGACACACGATGATGGCCCCGGTGGCGTTTTGGCGCCACCGGGAGAGAGGGGGAGAGAGCCCCCTCCTTCTTCCTTGGCCTTCTCCCGAGAAGGGTTCTCCCTCTGGTCCATGGCCTCCATGGCGTAGGAGGGGCGAGAGCCCCTTCGGGATTGGATCTGTCTCTCTATCTCTCTCTGTTTCTGCGTTCCCAGATTCTGGCCTTTCACCGTTTCTTATATCCCCAGAGATCTGTAACTCCGATTGGGCTGAATTTTTGACACGATTTTTATCCAGATATTAGATTTCTTGCGGCGAAATAAGGGCACCAACCTACTTACGGGGTAGCCACGAGAGTCAGGGGCACGCCCCCTGCCTCGTGGCCCCCTCGGGCATCGTCTCGCGTTGATTCTTCTTCCCAAAATTCATAAATATTCCAAAATAAATCTCTGTCCGTTTTTATCCCGTTTGGATTCCGTTTGATATGGATATTCTACAAAACAAAAAACATGCAATAATCAGGAACTGGCACTGGGCACTGGATCAATATGTTAGTCCCAAAAATAGTATTAAAAGTTGCCAAAAGTATATAAAAGTTGTATAATATTGGCATGGAACAATCAAAAATTATAGATACGATGGAGACGTATCAGCAATCATCATCAGAAACAAAAGGAACATCCTTTTGTAAGAGGTTAGTGAGAGGTCTAGAAATTTTAGAAAAGTCTTTGATAAATCTCCTATAGAAACCAACATGACCTAAAAAACTACGAATACCTTTGATATCCTTGGGACCTGGCATTTTCTGAATTGCATCAACCTTATCTTTGTCCACTTCAATACCCTTTTCGGAAATCTTATGACCCAAAACAATACCTTCATTAACCATAAAGTGACATTTCTCCCAATTCAAGACAAGAATTGTTTGTTCAGATCTCTGCAAAACTCGATCAAGATTGCTTAAACAATCATCAAATGACTTCCCATAAACGGAGAAATCATCCATGAAAACCTCTACAATATTTTCACAAAAGTTAGAGAATATAGCAGTCATACATGTTTGAAAGGTAGCCGGGGCATTGCATAAACCAAAAGGCATACGTCTATAAGCATAAGTTCCAAATGGACAAGTAAAAGTAGTCTTTTCTTGATCAGGTTGAGAAACAGTTATTTGTGAAAAGCCAGAGTATCCATCTAGGAAGCATAAGTGTGTGTGCTTTGATAATCTTTCTAGCATTTGATCAATAAAAGGTAGAGGGTAATGATCTTTTCTAGTGGCTTTATTTATTTTTCTAAAGTCAATAACCATTCTATAGCCTGTAATAATTCTTTGTGGAATAAGTTCATTCTTATCATTAGGAACAACAGTAATGCCTCCCTTCTTAGGAACACAATGAGCGGGACTTACCCATCTACTATCAGCTATAGGGTAGATTATACCTGCTTCCAGAAGTTTTAATATTTCCGTTCTTACCACTTCCTTCATCTTCGGGTTTAACCGACATTGATGATCGACAACGGGTTTAGCATCAGGTTCCATATTAATCTTATGCTGACATAGAGTGGGACTAATGCCCTTTAAATCATCAATAGTATATCCAATAGCAGCTCGGTGCTTCCTTAGAACTCTCAATAATCTTTCTTCTTCATGTTCTGAAAGGTTAGCACAAATAATAACATGATATATCTTCTTTTCATCAAGATAAGCATATTTCAAAGTGTCAGGCAATTGTTTTAATTCAAACACAGGATCACCTTTAGGTGGAGGAGGACCTCCTAAAATTTTGATAGGTAGATTGTGTTTAAGCAGAGGACGTTGTTCAAAGAAAATATCATCTATTTCATTTCTTTCATGCATATGTAAATCATTCTCATGGTCTAGCAAATATTGTTCTAGAGGATCAGTAGGAGGCACAGCAATAGAAGCAAGACTAATAATTTCATCTTTACTAGGCAATTCTTTTTCATGAAATTTTCTATTAAACTTGGAAAAACTAAATTCATGAGATTCATCACCAAAACTAACGCTGACAGTTTGTTTCTGACAATCTATTTGAGCATTAACGGTGTTTAAGAAGGGTCTACCAAAGATAACAGGACAAAAGTCATCTTGTGGGGAACCAGGAACAAGGAAATCAGTCAGGTATTTTATTTTCCCACACAAGACTTCAACATCTCTAACAATCCCAATTGGTGATATAGAATCTCTATCAGTTTAATAGTGACATCAGCGTCTTCTATTTTTGTAGGTGCTATGTCATTCATAATTTCTTGGTATAAAGAGTAAGGGATAACACTCACACTAGCACCTTTGTCACATAAACCATGATAACAATGATCTCCTATATTGATCGAGAGAACGGGCATGCCGACAACTGGTCTATGTTCATCCTTTTTATCAGGTTTAGCAATTCTAGCAACTTCTTCATTAAAGCAAATAACACACCCATCTACATATTCTTCCAAGAGATCTTTGACCATAGCAATATTAGGCTCTACTTTAATTTGTTCATCCGGTTTAGGTGCTCTAATATAGCTTTTATTAACTACAGTTGAAACTTTAGCATGTTCCTTTATCCTAACAGGGAAAGGTGGGGTTTCAATGTAAGCAGTAGGAACAATTGGATCAACATTATAAAGTATAGTTTCTTCTTTAAGTGGTACCGGTTCTTTAATTTCTTCTGTAACAGGTGGGTGATATTTGAACAACTTCTCTTTGGGGAGATCAGCATGAACAGCAAAAGATTCACAAAAAGAGGCTACTATCTCAGAGTCAAGTCCTTATTTAGTGCAAAACTTTGAAAAGGCATCGATATTTATAAAATATTTAACACAATCATACTTAAGCTTAATACTTGACTCTTTACCTTCGTCGAGTTCCCAATCTTCCGAGTTGCGTTTAACTCTTTCTGAAAGATCCCACCGGAATTCAATAGTTTTCTTCATAAAGGAACCAGCACAAGAAGTATCAAGCATGGATTGATTATTATGAGAAAGCCGAGCATAGAAATTCTGAATAATAATTTCTCTTGAGAGCTCATGATTGGGGCATGAATATAACATTGACTTAAGCCTCCCCCAAGCTTGAGCGATACTTTCTCCTTCACTAGGAAAGCATCAACGACTATAGAGTCCTCAGCTCCTAAGAAAGTGAGGACTTTGTCGAGCTCTTTCACCAACCCTATTGATGTTGTTCCAATCTCAATTGTGCCATCAAAGGAAATTGTTCTCTTTGGTGAGGAATATGTCATACTAGATGACACAGATGAAGAAAATCCTTCTGCTGCTTCCTCAGATGGAAGCTGAAGATATCCCTTCAGCACCTCTGGTATCATCACCCATGCCTCTGTTCATAGCTGAAGAGGCAGGCGTTGAGGAAATGGAAGAAGATGGAGATGTGTACATTGGCTCTACAACTCCTGTGCTCAATGATGACTATTGGGAAAAACTCATCCCAATTCATCTTTGACCACACCGCTACATCAAATTCCTTTGTCCCCTGTGCAAACTGAATAAATTCAAACGGGTTCTCAAGAAAGTCAAACATGACTTCTGTCCATTCCTGAAGAAGCTCCAGCTGCAACAATTAAAGAAATGAAGAATACAACCACTGCCGAAGAACCTGAAGTTTCAATTCCCCAGGCAGGAGCTCCAGAGTTTTTGAATCAAGCTGATGTGAAGTCATCATATGTTAAGCTTCATCCCAAGCAGAAAAGTCCTCATGCTACAAGGCAGAAATTCAAGGCTCATGATTTCTTCGCCGAGCATCATTTATTCACGGATTTAAATCCATATGACTCAGGAAGACATCGACGCAAGAAGTTTTGGACAGCAAGCCAGATGAACTTCTATTCTTCACTCCTGTTCGACAAGGACAAGGTATTTGAACACTGTCAAATTCCTCATATTGACATGGAGTCTATCCCTTGCTTCTAGCCAGTTCTGAATGTTCTCCACGAGGCTGGGCTTCTGAGTTTCTGCGTTGACATCTGTGATTGGAATGAAGAACTCATTCTTCAATTCTATGCTACTCTGCACCTCACTAGTGATGCTGCTTATATCAATTCATGGGTGCTTGACTGGATGACTAACAACACTCACTACAAAGCCATGGTATTTGAATTGCCTCATGTCATCGCAATTAGCGCTGCTGCTGAAGGTGCAAGACTGATGTATGATGAACCCGAACTTCCAAATCATCTTATGCAAGTAATGATGAAGCCTTTGAAGGCTGGCCAACCTCCAAGAACCATCTTCCTTGTGAAGGAATTGCTCTATGTGCCTCAGACAGTATACCACATTCTGACCAAAACCCTCTGTCCTATCAAAGGCCACAACTCTGAAGAAGAAGATGTTGTTGGAATCATGAAGAATCTGTTGTTCAATATCAGGCATGGTATTCCCATCAACTGCCAAGATTTCTTCATGAGGACTTTGGCGAATGTTGCACTGTCACCGTTTGAGTTGAAGCATTATGCTCCATGGATTATGAAATTCATCCGAGCCAGTTCATCAATCAACTACAAGGCAGACTGTCAGAATCACCTCAGCTATTTGCCTCCTGTTGAAGTCCTCAAAAGGACTATTTCGTCGATTGATGAAAAAGGCAAAGCTACTGTTATTGATGAAGGTACCCGTCCATTAGATGGTCACATTCGCAAAGCTGCATCTTATTCCACCAATGATGACCGTGCAACCCAAGACTCTACCGCAAAAGCTTCAAAGCATATTCCTCAAGGCACTGTTCCACGAGTGATGACTGATCGTGAGCTTCTCCTAAGTCTTCATCAGAAGGTCGATCACAATCACAAGTGGGTCAAGCGTCCGTTTGCTTCAATTCTTCAGAATATGACTGTCACACAAAACTCGGTGAAGAAGAATCACTACTATGCGCATGAAATCTTTGAACGCACTTGGGCCATTCTTTCACATCTCTACAGTGTTGAAGAACTCAAGGCGATGGACTTTCAACATGACTTTGACTGGTCTTAGCCACCTTCGAATGAATTCAAGATGGTCAAAGTTCCTCAGCTGGGCACAAGTTCATTTTCCTCATTGTGTGAGACAGATGAAGCTGAAGATTTGGACGACACTGCGGCAGGCCCTACTACAACGGACGACCCCAACAACGCTGGCGCTCCTCCATCGACATCATGATGACATTCTTCAGGGGCGTTAGTCCTTATTTTTTTGTCCCTTTTGGTCATTTGATGATAAGGGGGGGGGTGTTAAGTTAGTCTTCAAGCGGGTCTTATATATGGGCTATATTTTTGTTAAGTTGCAACTCTTGCTCCTCTGAGGTGTGTGCTCTGATGAGTTGTAAACTTAAGTCCAATGGTGGTCTGACACTTTTTGAACTGCTTTCTACATGCTTATTTCCTCAAGTACCTTAATGCACGCATGATGATTTTTGCCAGACACCATATTTCATCTTGCATTTCAAATTCTTCATATCATATGTTAAAATGCGTGTACAAATTACAAGATATAGGGGGAGATCTCCATGATATTACTCTACAATGTGCATTTGTTGTTCCAAGCAAATTCCTCAAATATACACATCTTCAGGGGGGTTCTTCTATATCTTGCAATCAAATTCCTCAATATTTGTTGTTACACTTCATACGTTTATCCCTGTTGAAAACTTAACCTATTTGTCATCAATCACCAAATAGGGGGAGATTGTAAGTGCATCTAGTGCCCCTTAGTGATTTTGGTGTATTGAAGACTTATAGGTTATGGGACTAATGCGTTTGTGAGTGTACACATGATCTATAAGTCTATGAGGTGTTTGATATTTACGATGAAAGTCGACCACTAAAAATGTATGTCTTCAGTTGAAGACTTTGAAAGTTATGAAATTGTGTGACCTGAAGACTTGGATATTGATGTGAGGATTATGAAGCGTGAAGATTTTTGTTTTCGTAGTTCCATTTTCTCTTTATTGAGTCATAGGAAACACCATACTGTTAAAAGGGGGTCGAGGTAAAACTAAGGAAACACTTTCCTAGTGATGCTCATCTCAAAGCCTACACTACCCAATCCTTTCGAGTGAAGCCATTGGAAATCTCATATAGTTCAGTCAATTTCTTCAATGACAGAGACGAAGATCTTCTAGTCTCTAAGGAATTTGTTCTATCTAAGGAGTTAGGAATTCGCCAGTGCGGATTGCTGTCACACCCTGCATTTTGTAACATGTTGTTTGGAACTTTGAAGCATGAAAATTTGGACCAGCAAATTTTTTTAGCATCATTTGGCTTTTATTTGGAATTGAGTTTTCTTCATTTGCTTCTTCATGTGCTCATTAAAGTCAACTATGATCTCTTGTAGATTTCATCTCCTTATCCAAAACTTCTGCCCAATGATCATGCCAAGTGTTATAAGATAATATAGTAATTTCTTACAAATTAATTTGGCCAAAGAGTATTTTATAAATTTAGTTTTCCAAAAACCCCTGAATTGAGATTTGCACTGCAAGTACTTGATTAAGGGTGTGAAAATTATTTCAAAAGGTTTATTTGAGACCTAGTAGTCATAGGACTCCCAGAAACCACAAAGGTATAATTTTAAAAGTTATTTTCCTATTTTATTTAAAAGCTTTTTCTTAAGGCCAGAAGTGGTCTTTAATAGGGGAAAATTATTTAACAGTTTCAAAAATATTTGCCAAAATTCAGAGAGACTCATAGGACATATATTGTCCATATATAAGAGTTTCAACACTAGGTCATGTTCAAAATAATGGGCTAAACCCTCTAAAACCCTTTCTGGATATTTCAAGCTTTTGAAATATTTACAAAGGAATTTTTCTCCAAAAATTCCAGGGAAATTCTATCATGTCATATATGACATATTTGATGATCTTGCCAAGTCCCATGCCTTGGGAAGCAAGAAAACCTCCTCAAACCCCTTCATAACCATTCTGTCCATATTTGAAGTTTGAGCAACTTTACATTGCCAAACTTGTACACATGCTCTCAAACTTGGTGCACATGCTAGAATGGCCTAATAAGGCACCTAGACCAAATGGCACAAGATTTGGAATAGAGCAACTTGATCAGATCACCTAAAAACCCTTTCTGTTCAAATGCAAATTTGAACAACTTTACATTACCAACTTTTTATCTGGAGCCTCAAACTTTGTGAGCATGATCAATACCCCAAATGATGATGCTACACCAAGTGGTGCATCAAGGGGAGATGATTAGCTTGACTCAATCTAGATGAAACTGTTTCTGTTGATTCCTAGGGTTCACCAAAGTTAGATTGGCTAGTTTCTTCAAATGAGCCCAAACTTGGTGAAGCACCCTATTTTCTCATGTCTTTCAACCCTGTCAAGTGCCATGTCAAGTGGACTTCATTTACTTGATCAAACACAGATCAAACACCTTCTGCAGAAACTCTAAAACCTCCAACTTGACCACTTTCACTTTTCTCCATGGCCTCAGCTTCTTACCACAGACTCATTGGGTTACCAGCAACCCCCAGTAACTCCCCCAGCACCCCAGCTCCATGATTGAGGGGTGAAACCTCAGCTTTACCTTGCTGTACAGCCCACTTTCATCTTGTTACCAGCCCTCCCCTCTCTCTCTCTGCACCCCAGAGCATCCAAGGCCTCAGGGCAATTCTTTACTCCCCCCTCTACGCCCCAGACACTGTTGGGCACGCTGGAGCGGACCAAACCAGCAAGAGCGCGTCGATGCCGGTCACACGCGTGCTCTGGAGCGCGTGAACAGTGCTCCCGCACGCTGGCTCGGGCCAATCGTCGATCCCCGACAGCCTCGGGCTCTCCCCTCGCGCCTCCCAACGTGCCTCGACGTCCGCAGCCCCCACCGGCGCTGTCCCCCTCCTCCTGCGCCCTCCAGTAGCCGCCGTCGCACGCGCACTGGCCGCCCGCGGCAGCCACTCCTCTGCCTCGCACGCGCGCGCCTCCCTGTCGCTCCCCCGCTCCTCCTCTTACCTCAGCTGGGCGTAGGACTCGTCCAGCAACTCCCCAGACTCAACCCTGTCGCCTCCCGTGCGCTGTAGCGACGAGCCGGAGCTCACCGGCGCACCTGACCATGGGTCCTCGTCGAGCCCCTATATATAGGCCTCCCCGAGCTCCTCCAACACCACCACCAGCCTCACAACTCTCCCCTGGTCCCTCCTGCATTACTAGTTCGACCCCGGAGCGCCCCAGTGCTCGGGATCGACCGGAGCTCCGCCGCGTCGGGCCGCCGGCGATCTCGAGGTATAGGCCTCCCCTGCCTCTCCTTCCGCTCGTTTCGGAACCGCAGCACACCACTGAACCTTTCCCCTCTATTTCCCCCTCTGTTTGCAGTCGGGAACGGCCGCAGAAACTCCACTCTGACGAGCCTCCGTCGTCGCACCTCGCCGCCAGTGAACCAGGGCTCCCCGCCGTGCCACACTACCACCGCTGCAACCGCGACACAACGCTGAGTCCGTCCCTGGCCTCCGTTGTCGTCGTCGTGGCCGGTATCGTCGCCGGTGAGCTCGCCGCCGCCGTGACGACGGGGTTAGAGATGACAGGCGGGCCCCGCATGTCATCCCCCCACCTCTCTCCCCTCCTCTGAGCCGCTGACCCACGGGCCCCGCCCGTCAGGTTTGAAACCTGACGTGCGCGCGCGCTGGCACCGTGCGGCTGGGCCAGCCCGTTTGGGCCGTGCAATGTGGCCTCTTCTGGCCCAGTGCACAGGACCCTTTTTCTCTTTTTCTTTTCTGTTAATGTTTTAAACATTTATGCAGAAAAGAATATTGATCCAAATTAAATATTTCCAACTCCAAAAATCTTGTAATATTCCAACCTATTTAATGGTACTACTTTCATTCAAATCCATGAAACTTTTCTGTACTGTTCAAATTTAAATTCAAATTTGAGCAGTATAACTCCTGTTCAAAAATCAATATACCCTATTCTGTAACTCCAAAAATCCAACTAAGATTTTTTCCCCATCTTAGAAAACCCTCTAGTATTTTACAAAAATGAGTTGACATTTTTCTGAGCACTTTGGTTTTTCTGTTTTATTTGTATTCTTATTTTTCCGTGGTTATTATGCGACGTATAGATCCCGTATTTGACAAAGTTGCTGTGGAAGAAGAATGAGAAGGACTAGAAGACTTTGAAGACCAAGCCAATCCAGGCAAGCAGCCCTTTGACCATGATACACTTGTTCCTCGGAACCCGTTTGTTTCCGATACATGATGATAGGGTTACGATGGTAACCTAGGTGAACCACCACATGATGCATGCTTATTTGTTGATCTTGCTATGTGCTAGATGACATGCAATAGTTGGTCTTGATGCTCATATGATGCATGTGTGATATGAACCCCCGTAGTTGAAAACTTTGCATGAACCCTTCGGGTGCCCCTAATGCCCGAGGGTGATGAAGTGTTAGGTCATCACTTGAGAAAGAAGTGATGTGCCGGTAAAATCATGTGCATGGTGGAATGATGGATTAGATTTATGTGTGACTACCGTCCCAACCAATCATGTGCAACCACACTACCCCTTATGGGACGGGGCTTTATTGATTACTTAGGTCGATACTAGCATGGTGCCCGCATTACTAGTGACGGGTAGACTTGAGGTCTTCCCGGGACGGGGTCGTGCTTGGATAGATGGCCATGACTGTTTTTACAGGGCACCGGACAAACCGTTGGTCCCTTCGGGTAAGCGTGAACATTAAAATTAGGGCAAGTCCCGTGATCTATTGTTTGAACCCGAGGGCCGTGTGCCAACGAGTGGACTCTATGTTAGTGTCGTCTAAGGAAAGGTAATGACCGGGTGCTTACCCCGGGTACTTGAGGTACCGCGGGTCGTGGATGACACGGAAGTTTCCCGGATCTTGTGGGTAAAGTGCGCAACCTCTGCAGAGTGTAAAACTATTCGGATAGCCGTGTCCACGGTCATGGACAGTTGGGTGGTGCTACTTAAACTATGTCCAGAATTTTACTCCCTCAGTGTTGATATGTGTGTGACAAGTCAAGGATGGTGACTTGACACAGTGAGATGAATCATATTCATGTTGATGTCGGTAACCTGTTCTCGAGGTTACGCGAGGTTATTGATGCATAAGCTTGATGATAACATATTGTTCTAGCCTCCTGCTAGATTGTTCATTATTATTCAATTGCATTGTTACTTGAACCACATCATGGGTTGCTTGCGAGTACATTCAAAGTACTCATTGGCTTGCCACTGGTTATTTAATTGGCCAGGCATGGAAGAGCAGGATTATGAGGAAGAGTTCTTTGGAGACGACCATGCGAACTAGGACGCTATCCCAGTCAGAATGCCTGTAGGGTTAAGGCAGATGGCATGGGTTCTACCCGTTTTATCGAAGACTTCCGCTACCTGAGTTATTAGCTATTCAGCCCTTGAGGCTCTATCTGTGTAAGACTTGGCCATAATGGCCTTAATTCGTGTAAGACTATTTGTATGGATGTAAGACTCTTGTTATTTCAGCTTCTGTGTGTTCAGTGAGCATTGATCTCTGGGATCACTATACACGTACATTCGGTGATCTCGACTTCCCAGTCGGGGTCCCCACAGAGCTGGTATCAGAGCCATCCTGACTGTAGGAAGCCTTAGTTAGCATGGGCGTTAGTTAGTTGAGACCTTTTTTTTTCAAAACCTTCTGAACCTCTCTCCTTTTCTAAAACCTGAGATTTCCTCAGCTTATTAACCCCTCCTATTCCACCTTTGTAGATGGCCGCTGTTCCCGAAGAGCACCTGACCACTGGGTTTCCCCTACTTCTCGAGGATAGCCTCCAGGAGTGTCAGTTCCACCGAGCACCCATCCTCACCTACCACGAGCATTGGGTGAGCGATACTGAGGTGGAGTACCATGTGGAAGTGATCGTGAAGGCAAACGATCCTCCCACAAGTTGGTTCTTCGAGGGACCCCAGATGACGACACTACCACTCGCTGCCGAGGCTGCTGCACTCAAGGCACTAACCCGTCTCCGCGAGCTTCTTCCGGAGATGGCAGCCAAGAGGGCAACTCGCTTCTTACCTTACCGGAGGGAAGGTGACGAAGAAAGCAGCGCACTAGCCCCTCCACTGAAGGATGGACTCTCGCTTCGGTTCCAGACCTACTTCAGTCTATGTGCCGACAGCCTGGCACAAGACTTGGCCTCAGAATCAATGAAGCTTCGAGAAGAACTTTACAAGACCAAGGCACTTCTTCGTCGAGCTCAAGAGAAGGCAAACAGGATCAAGAAGGAAGGAGCACCTTCTGGACAATCCACTATCGCATATCGAGGCGGAAGGCCCTCCGAGGACGTGTCTTCCAAGGGTGAAGAACCACCTCGGCGACGCCGGATGACAGCAAGGGAATACCGCAAGCTTTTCCCTGCACCACCGTCGAAGCACCGTCGTATCCAACTCCTCCACTCCCCCACTCCCTCCAGCAACAAGGGAGCCCAGACAGATGAAGACAAGGAGGAAGACCCAGAAGAGCCGGAATACGCGACCGAGCATTCCGCCGCTTAGGCATTATTCGCTACTCGGATATGCCAGTTGTAACCCCTACGGTAGGATAGGTCGTGTAACCCCTATGCGCAGTCGAGTCCTTGTATGGTTCATATGAAACCATCTAGTGATAGCTTTTGTCGTGTCTGGATGTAAGTCGTAATCTTCCTTCGGGAATGTGTAAACGACTACATCACCCATTTGGATTTTAATGGATGTGTTTTGGCCTCTCGGCCCTTGCATGATTTGATTTAGTGTCACACCCACCCCCTTACTAGGCACCCATCTATCTTGCTTTTCCTCTTCCGAGTCATGAGACCTTTTACCGCTCCAACAGGATGCCTGTTGTAACTCGTACTGGTACCTCTACCCAGCAGCCCGAAGCCGGAGCATCCTCTCAGCCAGAGGCAGACCACGACCAAACCAACGACCAAGCTCCACCACCACCTCCTCCAAGCATGGACATGGCTCAGCTTCTCCAAGCTTTCCGAGAGGAACGCCAAGCCAACACTGCAGCCCTCCAGCTGATTGCTCAAGCTGTCGCCAACAACCGCCAGCCGGCAGGGAATGGCAATGGACGTTCCACATTGGAAGAGTTTAAGAAGCATGCACCGCCAACCTTCATCGAGACTGCTGAACCCCTGGATGCTGATGACTGGGTCCGTTCCATTGAGGAGATTCTGGAACTAGTCGGATGCACCGAAGATCGCGAGAAGGTGGCTTATGGAGCCCACTGCCTCGGGGGAACCGCAAGAGCTTGGTGGGATGGATTCAAGGTCATGCATGCTGAACAAGACATCACTTGGGTTAACTTCAAGGCATAATTCCGCAAGGCCCACATTCCTTCTGGAGTCATGGCTATCAAAAAGCGCGAGTTCCGAGCCCTGAAGCAAGGAAGTGGCACTGTCAAGGAGTACATGCAGAAGTTCAGTATTCTGTCAAGGTATGCCCCTGAGGATGTCAGCACTGATGCTGCCAAAAGGGAGCGCTTCATGGAAGGCCTTAATCAGACTCTGCAATACTCGCTTGTCGTGTGCGACTGCCCGTCTTTCCCTGACCTGGTGAACAAGGCACTTATGCTTGAAGACAAGCGGCGTGCTTTGGAAGACACTCGCAAGCGCAAGTTGGTCAGTAAGGGAAGTTCCAGCAACCAGAAGCCTCGTCCGTGACAGTCAGCCCCGGCCAAGCCAACCTATCAGCAGCCAAGAGCTCCTGCACCTCGTGCCAACCCTTAGCCTCAGCAGTATGCCAACCCCAGGCCAGCTTTCAACCCCAATACCAGTGGTGGCAACAAGATCAACACTCCAAATCAAGTCACTTGCTTTGGGTGTGGTCAGCCCGGACACATCTCCAGGGTGTGCCCCAACAAGAAGCCTGATGCCCCGCGCCCCAATGCGCAGAACCAGGGACAAGGCCGTGGAATGCCACCAAGGAACCCAGCTCCTCGCAATCCACCGAACTATGGGAAGGGGCGTGTGAATCACGTCATTGCTGAAGAAGCCCAGGAAGACCCGGACGTCGTGCTGGGTACGTTCCTTGTCAACTCAGCACCTGCAACTGTCTTGTTTGATTCTGGAGCAACGCATTCATTTGTCACTCAAAGATTTGCATTAAAAAGTGGCATGACCCCTACACCCCTGAATAACCCTATGGTGGTACAAACCCCCGGAGCCGAGATGAGAGCCAAGATAGGCTGTAAAGGAGTCAGTATTACCATTAACGGTGTAGACTTCCTAGCAGACCTTATTGTCCTGAGATCGCAAGGCTTGGATGTGATCCTAGGTATGAATTGGCTCAGCAAGCACCAAGGCTTGTTAGACTGTGCCAATCGGACAGTCACTGTGACCAATGACCAAGGGGTAGAAGTTAAGTTTGCCCCCAACTCCTCTTCCGCTCAAGCCGCTAAAGTCAACTGTCTGTCTGAAGTTGGGCTAGATCAAGTACCGGTGGTATGTGAGTATCCTGATGTCTTTCCAGATGAACTACCGGGAATGCCCCCTGACCGTGACATTGAGTTCATCATCGAGCTCGAGCCCGGAGCAGGACCCATCTATAAGAAGCCTTATAGAATGGGGACGGAAGAACTAGCCGAGTTGAAGAAGCAGCTAGAAGAGCAGCTAAGGAAAGGATTTATCTGCCCGAGTGCCTCCCCTTGGGGATCTCCTGTTCTGTTTGTGGCAAAGAGGGACGGTACCATCCGCTTATGCATTGACTATCGTTCCCTCAATGAAGTTACAATCAAGAACAAGTACCCACTTCCCAAGATCGAAGATCTGTTTGATCAGCTCAGCGGAGCCAAGGTATTCTCCAAGACCGACCTCAGATCTGGATATTACCAGCTGAAGATCAGACCCCAAGATATTCCGAAGACAGCATTCGTAACCAGATATGGCCTGTACGAGTGCACGGTCATGTCTTTTGGGTTAACCAATGCCCCAGCTTACTTCATGTATCTCATGAATAAAGTCTTCATGGAATATTTTGACAAGTTCGTGGTTGTCTTCATTGATGACATTCTTGTGTTCTCGAAGTCGGAGGAAGAGCATGAGCAGCATCTGAGGATGGTCCTAGACAAGCTTCGTGAGCACCAACTGTATGCCAAGTTCAGCAAGTGTGAGTTTTGGCTGCACAAAGTTGGATTCTTAGGTCATGTCTTGACCGAGGAAGGATTATCTGTTGATCCTGCAAAAATCGAAGCTGTGACCCAATGGCAATCTCCAACGACCGTCAAGGAAGTCAGAAGCTTCCTCGGATTAGCGGGCTATTACCGCAAGTTCGTGGAAGGATTCTCTAGCATTGCACGACCAATGACTCAGCTCCTCAAGAAGTACAAGAAGTTCGAGTGGACGCCAAAATGCGAAGAGAGCTTCCAAGAGCTCAAGAAGAGATTGACCACCGCCCCAGTTCTGGCAACACCTGATATTCACAAGGAGTTCGTGATATATTGTGATGCCTCTCGAATCGGATTGGGAAGCGTTCTGATGCAAGAAGGCCGCGTCATAGCATACCTCTCCAGGAAACTACGACCCCATGAGGAGAACTACGCTACTCACGATCTTGAGCTAGCGGCAGTAGTTCATGCCTTGAAGACATGGCGGCATTACCTCCTAGGGAAACGGTGTGAGATTTACACAGACCACAAAAGTCTGAAGTATATTTTCACCCAAAAAGAGTTGAACATGAGGCAGCGGAGATGGTTGGAACTCATCAAGGATTATGACCTCAGTGTTCAGTATCACCCTGGGAAGGCTAACGTGGTGGCCGATGCCTTAAGCAGGAAGGCTTGCTCTTTGAATGTCATTATTCAGGAAAGGCAGCCTGCCTTGTTTAAGGAGATCGAACAATTCAGTTTGGAATTGGTCACCCCCGGATTTCTGGATCATTTGGAAGTCAGACCGACCCTGGTGGACGACGTCAAGAAGGCTCAAGATGGACACGCAAGCATTGAAGGTATCAAGAGGAAGATGAAGATGGGCAAGGCCCCAGGATTCTCCGAAGACGAGCACGGGATTGTTTGGTACAAAGGTCGTCTCTGCGTACCAAACAACACCGAGTTGAAGACGCTGATTCTGCAAGAAGCCCACGACACCCCGTATTCCATCCACCCCGGAGGAACCAAGATGTACCAAGACTTGAAGGCACGATTCTGGTGGCACGGTATGAAGAGAGAGATTGCAACCTATGTTGCAAAGTGTGATGTGTGCCAAAAGGTCAAGGCTGAATATCAGCGACCCGCTGGATTGCTTCAACCACTCAAGGTTCCTGAGTGGAAGTGGGATAAAATCGGAATGGACTTCATCACTGGATTACCAAGGTCGAATCGAGGACATGACTCTATCTGGGTCATAGTCGATCATTTGACCAAGGTGGCTCATTTCATTCCTGTCAAGACCACTTATGATGGCAACCGGCTGGCAGCTCTCTACATCGACCGAATCGTAAGTCTTCACGGTGTTCCCAAGGAAATTGTGTCAGATCGAGGAACCCAGTTCACCTCAAGGTTCTGGAAGAAGTTCCAAGAAGCCTTGGGAACCAAGTTGTCTTTCAGCACAGCTTTCCACCCACAGACCGGAGGTCAAACTAAGCGAGTCAATCAGATTCTCGAAGACATGCTCCGAGCCTGTGTCCTGGCATATGGAGCCAAGTGGGAAGACTGTCTCCCTTTTGCCGAGTTCTCCTATAACAACAGTTACCAGTCAAGCCTTCAGATGGCACCATTTGAGGCGTTGTACGGGCGCAAATGCCGCACACCCCTCAATTGGTCAGAGACTGGAGAAGGACTAGTCTTTGGACCAGATATTCTCCGCGCAGCAGAAGAGCAAGTCCAACTAGTCAGAGAGCGATTAAAGGCAGCCAAGTCAAGGCAGAAGAGTTATGCTGACACTCGACGCCGAGACATGAGTTTCCATGTTGGGGACCATGTGTACCTGCGGGTAACTCCTCTGAAGGGAACCAAGCGTTTCCATGTCAAGGGGAAGCTCGCACCAAGGTTCATTGGACCCTTTGAGATCACTGCACGACGAGGAGAAGTGGCTTATCAGTTGGAACTACCACCTGAGCTATCCGATGTGCACAATGTGTTCCATGTGTCACAACTCCGGAAATGTCTCCAGGTTCCAGACAAGCCCAGTCTCTACATGGATGTGGATCACCAAGCCATTGATCTGCAGCCTGATCTGACCTACCGCGAGAAGCCCATTCGTATTCTGGACGAAGCAGAACGACGTACGCGGAGCCGTACCATCAAGTACTTCAAGGTCCAGTAGAGCAACCACACCGAAGCAGAAGCAACCTGGGAACGAGAAGACTATCTTAGATCCGAGTTTCCCGACCTCTTTTAAGCCCTAGTTTAGGAATCTCGGGGACGAGATTCTTGTAAGGGGGTACGTCTGTCACACCTTGCATTTTGTAACATGTT
Source organism: Secale cereale (assembly GCA_902687465.1). Taxonomy (NCBI): domain Eukaryota; kingdom Viridiplantae; phylum Streptophyta; class Magnoliopsida; order Poales; family Poaceae; genus Secale; species Secale cereale. The sequence goes on along the minus strand of LR738713.1, from coordinate 182,688,420 downwards.
GTTTGTAACTTTGAAGCATGAAAATTTGGACCAGCAAATTTTTTAGCATCATTTGGCTTTTATTTGGAATTGAGTTTTCTTCATTTGCTTCTTCATGTGCTCATTAAAGTCAACTATGATCTCTTGTAGATTTCATCTCCTTATCCAAAACTTATGCCCAATGATCATGCCAAGTGTTATAAGACAATATAGTAATTTCTTACAAATTAATTTGGCCAAAGAGTATTTTATAAATTTAGTTTTCCAAAAACCCCTGAATTGAGATTTGCACTGCAAGTACTTGATTAAGGGTGTGAAAATTATTTCAAAAGGTTTATTTGAGACCTAGTAGTCATAGGACTCCCAGAAACCACAAAGGTATAATTTTAAAAGTTATTTTCCTATTTTATTTAAAAGCTTTTTCTTAAGGCCAGAAGTGGTCTTTAATAGGGGAAAATTATTTAACAGTTTCAAAAATATTTGCCAAAATTCAGAGAGACTCATAGGACATATATTGTCCATATATAAGAGTTTCAACACTAGGTCATGTTCAAAATAATGGGCTAAACCCTCTAAAACCCTTTCTGGATATTTCAAGCTTTTGAAATATTTACAAAGGAATTTTTCTCCAAAAATTCCAGGGAAATTCTATCATGTCATATATGACATATTTGATGATCTTGCCAAGTCCCATGCCTTGGGAAGCAAGAAAACCTCCTCAAACCCCTTCATAACCATTATGTCCATATTTGAAGTTTGAGCAACTTTACATTGCCAAACTTGTCCAAATGCTCTCAAACTTGGTGCACATGCTAGAATGGCCTAATAAGGCACCTAGACCAAATGGCACAAAATTTGGAATAGAGCAACTTGATCAGATCACCTCAAAACCCTTTCTGTTCAAATGCAAATTTGAACAACTTTACATTACCAACTTTTTATCTGGAGCCTCAAACTTTGTGAGCATGATCAATACCCCAAATGATGATGCTACACCAAGTGGTGCATCAAGGGGATATGATTAGCTTGACTCAATCTAGATGAAACTGTTTCTGTTGATTCCTAGGGTTCACCAAAGTTACATTGGCTAGTTTCTTCAAATGAGCCCAAACTTGGTGAAGCACCCTATTTTCTCATGTCTTTCAACCCTGTCAAGTGCCATGTCAAGTGGACTTCATTTACTTGATCAAACACAGATCAAACACCTTCTGCAGAAACTCTAAAACCTCCAACTTGACCACTTTCACTTTTCTCCATGGCCTCAGCTTCTTACCACAGACTCATTGGGTTACCAGCAACCCCCAGTAACTCCCCCAGCACCCCAGCTCCATGATTGAGGGGTGAAACCTCAGCTTTACCTTGCTGTACAGCCCACTTTCATCTTGTTACCAGCCCTCCCCTCTCTCTCTCTGCACCCCAGAGCATCCAAGGCCTCAGGGCAATTCTTTACTCCCCCCTCTACGCCCCAGACACTGTTGGGCACGCTGGAGCGGACCAAACCAGCGAGAGCGCGTCGATGCCGGTCACACGCGTGCTCTGGAGCGCGTGAACAGTGCTCCCGCACGCTGGCTCGGGCCAATCGTCGATCCCCGACAGCCTCGGGCTCTCCCCTCGCGCCTCCCAACGTGCCTCGACGTCCGCAGCCCCCACCGGCGCTGTCCCCCTCCTCCTGCGCCCTCCAGTAGCCATCGTCGCACGCGCGCTGGCCGCCCGCGGCAGCCACTCCTCTGCCTCGCACGCGCACGCCTCCCTGTCGCTCCCCCGCTCCTCCTCTTACCTCAGCTGGGCGTAGGACTCGTCCAGCAACTCCCCAGACTCAACCCCGTCGCCTCCCGTGCGCTGTAGCGACGAGCCGGAGCTCGCCGGCGCACTGGACCACGGGTCCTCGTCGAGCCCCTATATATAGGCCTCCCCGAGCTCCTCCAACACCACCACCAGCCTCACAACTCTCCCCTGGTCCCTCCTGCATTACTAGTTCGACCTCGGAGCGCCCCAGTGCTCGGGATCGACCGGAGCTCCGCCGCGTCGGGCCGCCGGCGATCTCGAGGTACAGGCCTCCCCTGCCTCTCCTTCCGCTCGTTTCGGAACCGCAGCACACCACTGAACCTTTCCCCACTATTTCCCCCTTTGTTTGCAGTCGGGAACGGCCGCAGCAACTCCACTCCGACGAGCCTCCGCCGTCGCACCTCGCCGCCGGTGAACCAGGGCTCCCCGCCGTGCCACACTACCACCGCTGCAACCGCGACACAACGCTGAGTCCGTCCCTGGCCTCCGTTGCCGTCGCCGTGGCCGGTATCGTCGCCGGTGAGCTCGCGGCCGCCGTGACCACGGGGTTAGAGATGACAGGCGGGCCCCGCCTGTCATCCCCCCACCTCTCTCCCCTCCTCTGAGCCGCTGACCCACGGGCCCCGCCCGTCAGGTTTGAAACCTGACGTGCGCGCGCGCTGGCACCGTGTGGCTGGGCCAGCCCGTTTGGGCCGTGCACTGTGGCCTCTTCTGGCCCAGTTCACAGGACCCTTTTTCTCTTTTTCTTTTCTGTTAATGTTTTAAACATTTATGCAGAAAACAATATTGATCCAAATTAAATATTTCCAACTCCAAAAATCTTGTAATATTCCAACCTATTTAATGGTACTACTTTCATTCAAATCCATGAAACTTTTCTGTACTGTTCAAATTTAAATTCAAATTTGAGCAGTATAACTCCTATTCAAAAATCAATATACCCTATTCTGTAACTCCAAAACTCCAACTAAGATTTTTCCCCATCTTAGAAAACCCTCTAGTATTTTACAAAAATGAGTTGACATTTTTCTGAGCACTTTGGTTTTTCTGTTTTATTTGTATTCTTATTTTTCCGTGGTTATTATGCGACGTATAGATCTCGTATTTGACGAAGTTGCTGTGGAAGAAGAAGGAGAAGGACTAGAAGACTTTGAAGACCAAGCCAATCCAGACAAGCAGCCCTTTGACCATGATACACTTGTTCCTCGGAACCGTTTGTTTCCGATACATGATGATAGGGTTACGATGGTAACCTAGGTGAACCACCACATGATGCATGCTTATTTGTTGATCTTGCTATGTGCTAGATGACATGCAATAGTTGGTCTTGATGCTCATATGATGCATGTGTGATATGAACCCCCGTAGTTGAAAACTTTGCATGAACCCTTCGGGTGCCCCTAATGCCCGAGGGTGATGAAGTGTTAGGTCATCACTTGAGAAAGAAGTGATGTGCCGGTAAAATCATGTGCATGGTGGAATGATGGATTAGATTTATGTGTGACTACCGTCCCAACCAATCATGTGCAACCACACTACCCCTTATGGGACGGGGCTTTATTGATTACTTAGGTCGATACTAGCATGGTGCCCGCATTACTAGTGACGGGTAGACTTGAGGTCTTCCCGGGACGGGGTCGTGCTTGGATAGACGGCCATGACTGTTTTTACAGGGAACCGGACACACCGTTGGTCCCTTCGGGTAAGCGTGAACATTAAAATTAGGGCAAGTCCCGTGATCTATTGTTTGAACCCGAGGGCCGTGTGCCAACGAGTGGACTCTATGTTAGTGTCGTCTAAGGAAAGGTAATGACCGGGTGCTTACCCCGGGTACTTGAGGTACCGCGGGTCATGGATGACATGGAAGTTTCCCGGATCTTGTGGGTAAAGTGCTCAACCTCTGCAGAGTGTAAAACTATTCGGATAGCCGTGTCCACGGTCATGGACAGTTGGGTGGTGCTACTTAAACTATGTCCAGAATTTTACTCCCTCAGTGTTGATATGTGTGTGACAAGTCAAGGATGGTGACTTGACACGGTGAGATGAATCATATTCATGTTGATGTCGGTAACCTGTTCTCGAGGTTACGCGAGGTTATTGATGCATAAGCTTGATGATAACATATTGTTCTAGCCTCCTGCTAGATTGTTCATTATTATTCAATTGCATTGTTACTTGAACCACATCATGGGTTGCTTGCGAGTACATTCAAAGTACTCATTGGCTTGCCACTGGTTATTTAATTGGCCAGGCATGGAAGAGCAGGATTATGAGGAAGAGTTCTTTGGAGACGACCATGCGAACTAGGACGCTATCCCAGTCAGAATGCCTGTAGGGTTAAGGCAGATGGCATGGGTTCTACCCGTTTTATCGAAGACTTCCGCTACCTGAGTTATTAGCTATTCAGCCCTTGAGGCTCTATCTGTGTAAAACTTGGCCATAATGGCCTTAATTCGTGTAAGACTATTTGTATGGATGTAAGACTCTTGTTATTTCAGCTTCTGTGTGTTCAGTGAGCATTGATCTCTGGGATCACTGTACACGTACATTCGGTGATCTCGACTTCCCAGTCGGGGTCCCCACAATTGCCTACAAGTGAGGATCATGATAGCCCTGAGGAATTTGAGAGCTCAAATTTCCAACCGTTGCTGTGCTACGCGACAGCTGTCCCAAAATATCCTATACACGTAACGGTCATATCATTGAAGGACATTTATGTATTATCATGTCGGGATGCTCCCTAGGCTATAAATTGCTGCCCCTCAACCACTAGCTGGTTGGCTGCTCTGAAAGAAGCTGACACTTGTCATTTAGAGCAACCCATCCTCCGAGGACTTTGAGGAAAAATCATCAAGTGAGGAAAAACCCCAAACCCCAACACCTAAAACCCAAAGTGATTGAGCATCACTGAAGACATTGTTCCTGTGTGGAATCGATGCTTATTACCTTTGAAGACTCTGCATCTTCCAGACGGCTAGGCGTCAATGGTCTAGAGCATCCAAGAGGAATTGTGGATCGTCGGGTGAACGAAGTCTGTGAAGGTTTGGAAGTCACCTTGAAGACTTACCATGAGTGATTGGGCGAGGTCTATGTGACCTTGGCTCAAGGGGAATACGGTGAGGACTGTGTGTCCGGGACGGTGTGTCATCAGGTTGGAATACCTAGCCGCCCTAACCAAACGTACAACTGTCACAGCTATTGGAACTAGTCTGCCAAATCATTGTCTTCACCGAGCTACTGGTTCTATTTCCTCAACCCTTTCATTTCCCCATTCATGTGTTGATGAACTTGATCTGTATTGTTTGAATTCTTTGGCTGAAGAATTTCTCAATTTCCTCAATCTTATTTCTTCAATCATTTTGTCTTCAGCTTGCTTATCTTGTTTACACGCTACTTGTGCTCTGTATATGCTTCAATTCGTCATGATGACTATGCTACTGCTTTGTTGTGCATGCACCTTAGTATCTATGCCGCTGCTAGTTGTTTTTTGCTTAGGAAATTCCTCACTTCGAATTTACTTAGTGACGAATTTGTAAAAATTGCCTATTCACCCCCCTCTAGTCGATATAACGCACTTTCAATAATAAATATTGGGCAAAAGAACCACCAGAGGGGCACCCAGGCACCCATGAGGCACCAGGGCGCGCCACCCCCTGCAGGCGCGCCCTGGTGTCTAGTGGGGCCCAGGCCCATCTCTGGTGCCCGTCTTCTGGTACATAATCTCTTTTGACCTATAAAAATCAGGAGGGTACTTTTGGGATGGAACACCGCCATCTCGAGGCGGAACTTGGGCAGAAGCACTTTTGCTCTCTGGCGGAGCGATTCCTCCGAGGATACTTCCCTCTGGGAGGGGGAAATTGAAGCCATCGTCATCACCAACAACCCTCTCATCGTGGGAGGATCAATCCCCATCAACATCTTCACCATCACCATCTCATCTCAAACCCTAGTTCATCTCTTGTATACAATCTTTGTATCAAAACCTCAGATTGGCACCTGTGGGTTGCTAGTAGTGTTGATTACATCTTGTAGTTGATGCTAGTTGGTTTATTTGGTGGAAGATTATACGTTCAAATGCATTATGCTATTCAATACTCCTTTGATCTTGAATATGAATATGCTTTGTGAGTAGTTACATTTGTTCTTGAGGACGTGAGAGAAGTCTTGTCATAAGTAATCATGTGGATTTGATATTCGTTCGATATTTTGATGATATGTATGTTGTGATTCCCTTAGTGGTGTCGTGAACGTCGACTACATGACACTTCACCATCTTTGGGCCTAAGGGAATGCATTGTGGAGTAGTTATTAGATGATGGGTTGCTAGAGTGACAGAAGCTTAAACCCTAGTTTATGTACTATTCTATAAGGGGTTGATTTGGATCCATATGTTTAATGATATGGTTAGATTTTATCTTAATTATTCTTTCGTAGTTGCGGACAATTGCGAGAGGGGTTAATCATAAGTGAGAGGCTTGTTCAAGTAAGAACAGCACACAAGCACTGGTCCACCCACATATCATATTATCAAAGTAGCGAACACGAATCAAACCAACATGATGAAAGTGACTAGACGAAATTTCCGTGTGTCCTCAAGAACGCTTTGGTTATTATAAGAGACTGTTACGGCCTATCCTTTGCCACAAAAGGATTGAGCTACCTTGCTGCACCTCTTGTTATTGTTGCTACTTGTCACCTGTTATAGATTATCTTGCTATCAAACAACTTGTTACCACATTTTCAGTGCTTGCAGAAATTACCTTGTTGGAAACCGCTTGTCATTTCCTTCTGCTACTCATTGGGTTCGACACTCTTACTTATCGAAAGGACTACCATTGATCCCCTATACTTGTGGGTTATCAGATACCAGGCCAACCCAGGTCAGAGTCACTGGGTAGCGGTAAAGACTATTCTAAAGTACCCGAAAAGGACTAAAGAGATGTTCCTAGTTTATGGAAGTCAGGAGGAGCTCGTTGTAAAGGGCTCACCGATGCTAGTTTCCAAGACGATAGAGATGATTGTCGATCATAGTCTCGTTTTGTGTACGTCATGAATGGAGGAACAGTGAGCTGGACGAGTCCCAAGCAAGACACGGCAGCCGATTCTACCACAGAAGTCGAATACATTGCGGCTTGTGAAGCTGCAAAGGAAGGTGTTTGGATCCGGAACTTTCTGGATGATCTTGGTATTTTCCCAGCCTTAGTGAAACTGTTGAACCTTTATTGTGATAATTATAGTGCCATCGCCCAAGCCAAGGAGTCGAGGAACCACCACAAGACCAGACACATAGATCGAAAATATCACCTGATAGAAAGATCGTAAAGAGTGGTGTTATAGAGTTATGCAAAACTCACACTGTTGCAAGTGTTGCAGATCCGTTGACTAAGCTGCTTCCACAACCCAGGCATGAGGGGCACGTTAGAGCTATGGGCATACGATGTTTATTTGATTGACTCTAGTGCAGGTGGGAGACTATTGGAGATATGCCATAGAGGCAATCATGTATGATTATATTTCATGTGTGTTTATGAATAAAGATAGTCATTGGACATTATAATTTATGTGTATCAGCAAGTACATGACTTGTTTGTGGGACTATACATTGTATGACGACTCTCCTAAAAGGTCCCTAGTCATATGTGACGTGTGGGCACACGTCGGACTAGACTAGCATGTAATATGGTGGATGGTTTTGTCTCACTAGCCGTGGAGCTTGTGATGCTGCCGAACTGCATGGATCAGATCAGATCTGAGGTGACTGGATCCAAGCTTGGATGGCTATGAGATTGGACAAACCCAACTTTGAGACGCAACGATATGTCATCTGTGAGTCTCTAGTACAACATATGTTCTATGTCCTAAGACCTGAGCTGACGCATGTACTCGAGATGGTGACAGACTTGCTTTGGGCCGACCAAACGCTACTCCATAACCGGTAGTTATAAAGGTAGGTTTTGGGCTTGTCCAGACCCATGATGCGATACATGGTCGAGCAAGATGCGATTTGCCCCTTCGATCAGGAGAGATATACTCTGGACCCCTCGTGTAATTTGACCAGGATAAGCATGGCCATGTGATAGGGATTATAAGATAATCCGGTTTCTGATCAGCATCACTGGAATGACAAAGAGGTCGGGCTAGCACAAGGATGACAAGCTCGCCTTGAGCCCAACAACATATATCGTGTGGCAAAGGTAACAGAAGTGTGATATGTTGTACAGGTTCGCCTAACCAGCTTCATAATATACTTGGTGGTCGGCACGCCTTGCTAGAGACCACTACCAACTGTGCAGGTTGGAGGTGATCCAAACTATGAACAAGCCGACTTGAACCTAAGGGGTTGCACGCTTAAGGGAAGGAACCAACAAGGTCGGGTCCGAGGACACTGGTCAGATGTGATCCGAGCTGGACTTGGAACGCGACTGAGTAGACTTTGGGCTTTAGGATATGTGAGAGACCCAAGTGTTGAGCCCGCGAGGGAAGCCTATATATAGTGGAGGTGCGGCACACTTATTCAGTTGATCGCTTCAACGCCGTTATTAGGGCTTTTCATGTGTTGCAACTAGCTACCTCCACTCGCCGCCAGTTGTGTGATCGGACCTAGCAGTCCGTTGCACAATGTTCCTCCTGCACGCACGGATGTTGTTAGAGGCGGTGCACTTGCGTCATTCCAGTGAACCTATTCATGGGATCCGATTGTCTATGTGGGAGATCAACGAGGAGGAGATGACTCCGGAGATGCGCGGCCCCAACTCTACTTCCGCTACACGGCACTGCGCATCTAGTGGTAACGATATGTGATCCATCTCCCTTTAGCATGTTCTTGGATGTTCTACATGGAGGAAAATTTTAATTTGCATTCGAGGCACCCTACCGTAGAACCCAACAATAATGTAGGTTGTCGTCAACTTCGTCATCGAATGCTGAAAGCAGATGCCGTCCTAGTTAGATTTTGGTTTGTCCCATGCGCCTTTGCTCAAGGTCCTCCTTAGTTATAAGTACTTTTACCACCTATTATTGAGGGTTTCTTGATTGGCTTTAAGCTTCTCACACCCTCTACTGATACTTCAAGTAGATTTAATTAGCTGCCGATAGAAAGGTTCCAGGCCAGGAAGTCTTCAGGGACTTTGAATTCATCTGGTCCCAGACTTATCTCCTCTTCGGATCCTGGCATTTAGCTACGATCATTGGGATCATCAAGATCATTTGGGTTCTCAGTCTATGTGGTGCCGTCTATCTGATCTGGTACGGTATTATCGCCATTGGCTTGGTCATTGGCATCATCGCGCGTTGTCCCGGTTCTCGGCACCATCTGGGGTGGAGTTGCTGCCAGGTGTGCCATCGCCGGTGCTGTTGTTGCTGGCGCCCCCCCGCCCGCCAATGCATTTACTGTGCTTTCGTCGGTGTCTGGGGACATCCTTTTCCTCCTCCTTTTTCTCATCATCCTTGGGTGTGTCCACCATGTAGACGTTGTAGGTGGAGGTGGATGTACACCTGCCTATGTAGGCTGGCGTAATACCGAGAATACTGTCGATATCTTCATCCATGTTGGTTGCCTCCTCAGAGGCGTAGTCCAATACGTTGGTTAAATCCTTGACCGTAGCGATTAGGTGGGTGGTGTGTGGGACTTAAATTTCCCTATCATTGGTTTTACATTTGATCTGGTCATAGACTGAAGACTGACCATTCTAAATTACCAGGCTCTGGGTTCAGTCCAGCATCTCGTGCAGGAGCGAAAGATCTGCTCGTTCCATCTCTTGACCGTAAGTGATACGTATCCAACCTATCTATAATTTTTTATTGTTCCATGCTATTATATTATCCATCTTGGATATTTTATATGCATTGTTATGCTATTTTATATCAATTTTTGGGACTAACCTATTAACCTAGTCCCCAGTGCCCGTTGCTGTTTTTTCCTTGTTTTTGTCATTTAGAGAAAATCAATATCAAACAGAGTCCAAATGGAACGAAACTTTTTGAAGATTTTTCTTGGACCACAAGTCACCTAGGAAGCTTTGGGGGAAGATCACGAGACCTACGAGCTGATGACAAGCTCGTAGGGCGCGCCCTATAGGCTCGTTGCCACCTCGTGGGTCCCCCAACCCTAACCTCAACTCTATAAATACCCAAATATTCCCCGTAGACCAGGGGCACACCAAAAATACTTTCCGCTGCCACAAGTCTCTCACCTCGTGAGATACCATCTTTGGGCCTTTTCCGATACTCTGTCGGAGGGGGATTCGATCACGGAGGGCCTCTACATCAACCTTGCTGCCCTACCGATGATGTGTTAGTAGTTTACCACATACCTACGGGTCCATAGCTAGTAGCTTGATGGATTCTTCTCTCTCTTTGATCTTCAATACAATGTTCAGCTCAATGTTCTTGTAGATCTATTCTATGTAATCTTCTTGTGCGGTGTGTTTTGTTGAGATCCGATGAATTGTGAGTTTATGATCAGATTATCTATGAATATTATTTGAGTCTTCTCCGAATTCTTATATGCATGATTAAGATAGCTTTGTATTTCTCTCTGATCTATTGATTTGGTTTGTCCAACTAGATTGATTTTTCTTGCAATGTTAGAGGTGCTTTGTGATTGGTTCAATCTTGTGGTGTCCTCACCCAGTGACAGAAGGGGTAGCGGGGCACATATTTGTATTATTGCCATTAAGGGTAAAAATATGAGGTTTATTTCATATTAATTGGATATATCCCTCTACTTCATGTCATATTGCTTCAGGCGTTACTCCATTCTTATTAACTTAATACACTAGAAGCATGCCGGATAGCGGTCAATGTGTGGAGTAATGGTAGTAGATGCAGTTAGGATTCAGGAGTCGGTCTACTTGTCATGGACGTGATACCTATATTCATGATGATTGCCTTAGATATTGTCATGATTATTCACTTTTCTATCAATCGCTCAACAGTAATTTGTTCACCCACCGTATGCGTTCTTTCAATAGAGAAGCCTCTAGTGAAACCTATGGCCCATGGGTCTACTTTTATAATAATATTTTCAGATCTATAAAACTAAAAACACAAAAGTACCTCGCTGAGTTTTATTTACTTTTATTTGTTTCTATCTACCATTATCAGATATCATCCTTGCAAGTAACCGTGAAGGGATTGACAACCCCTTTTATCGCGTTGGGTTCAAGTATTTGTTTGTTTGTGCAGGTGCTATCATTGGAGACTTGTGTCACTCGTGCACGTCGGTCCTAAACAAACGGTTTAAAACCCCTTTCTTCGATGACATTTGGAACTGTCGCCAAGTGAGTGTGGGTGATGGGGGGGTCCTTCCCACACGACCCAGAAACCGTCGGGGATAGGGAGCCTTGATGCATACACTTGTCCCTATATAACCGTTTCTGATATCTTGAATATCCCAAATGCTTCATCCTTGCTACTCGTTTGTGCTCGCATTGCCATCGCAGTCGGAGTTTTGTGGTTCTGCCTAAAACCAGGCAGATTATAGGCACGGGAGCTTTCCAGGCAGATTTTAGGCAGATTCCAGGCACGGGAGATTTACGATGCCTAGCACATCACAAACAGTTCATGATTATAAACCGTGTATGATAGATAGACAATCACACACATTTAGTTTTCCCGCACCATATGTGATAGTGTCTGACATCACACACGCTTTACGAACGACAACTGTGTGCTTGCTTGCACACGTTTCCTTTCCGTGAACCGTCTCGGATTATGGTGTGTATCACAAACGTTTGTGTTTTACCAACCGTGTGTGCCGTAATGACATTCACAACATAGTTTTGCCCTAATTTAATTGCTGCTATTTATAATTATACCTAATTTAAACTTGAAAGTAGGCTATAGCTTTATTCATATCCATCAGGTTCAAACAACCAATGCATTATTCGATTCACAGGTACATATGTTTAAGAATTACAAAAGCACCAAATAAAGAATGTACCAGGGTTCTATACTTGTACTATTACAGATGGTAAAGAAAGAGGCGACCGACATTCCATTTGCTGATCAAGGTGAAGCCGAATGGCCCTATTGTGCTCTCCTGGATGCAGAAGGCATGCATGACTCTAGTCCAACCCCTTGTGATGGCCGGCCGCCAATCATGTAGTTTGAGAGGTAATCTTGAGTAAACTACTTCAGGATCCACTGCAAAAGAAAAAAGATTCAGATATTGTCATCTAACACAACTCATTACAGGCAGTAAAAAGAAGGCTACATGGTTCTTACTTACCATCCTGCAGTTCACTGTTGTCTTGCATAAAGTGTAAACAAATAGTTCGGTTGACATCTTTTGACCCATTTTAGTAACAATCTTTATTAGTTTCCCCACTTGATGCTGGTTCATGAATATCTCATTGTCCCATACGCAGAAAGGGTCGAAGTGTGGATCTTTGGCAATGATATATGTACCTAAAAGCACCAAGTTAATGTTAGAAGCTAAACAACAATTGAAAAATGATGTAGTACAACACTCCATCCATCCCATTATATAAGATTTTATTACATGTATACCTAGGCATCATCAGAACATTAAGGTAACACTCTTCCTTGTTGCTATGTAGCCTGGGATTGCATATTTAGTCATTCAATACAATGCATGTTGCTAAACAACAATTGGAAAACGAAAAGGCATGTTAACTGCAATATCCTTAACATCAACCAAATATCGTAATTCATAGTTGTATTGTTGAAACTGTTATTGATGAAATTGAACTGCATAGGAAATACTTGCACATATAGAGCATCACATTGTGAAGAACTGAAAGAAACAAGTCATAAGGACATCTCTAGGCGATCCTTAAAAAGTTAAAGGACTAAAACCCTTCATTTGATATGCGGGCTAGAATTTCATTAAAAAGTTAAAGGACTAAAACTCTATATATACTAGCACAGTGGCCCGCCCGATGTGCGGGCTAGAATTTCATTAATTTATTTTATGAGACCACATCATTTGATATGTCTACAAAAATTTGGTACCAAATATGATCACATTCAAAATATGATCCTTTTGCAAACACAGTTTTTGCAATGTATGTATTTGTTCTCAAAGAGTTTTATAATAAATTTGCCAATTAGGTATTTCATATTATGTTGCAATGAATAAATGTTGTGTAAGCTATTGTGCTTTACATGATATATAATATGATATGTTTTATCTAATATTCAAAGTATACAAATTACTTTTGTGCATTTTCCCATTTTTACAGGAAAACTAAGACATGACAAAAAGTATAGATAGAAAACATAAAGTTGGAATCACATTTTTATGTAAATAGTTTATGTTGTATGACAACTATTTTCAGATCCCATGTTTTCTCAAAATGAATAATGACAATTCGTATTAAAGATGTTTATTTTTATTTGCATGTGCTATAAATTTTGACCAACATAATTTATGGTCTTCATATAGTTGTTTTTTGTCGCTTTATCACGGTTCTTCTAGCGTGCATACCTCCTCTCATTTTCTCTCGCTTTTATTTCAACTAGTCTATTGCCAGCCTATTTGTCCATGATTTAGTCCAGCAATTAATCTATAGATATATTTAATGAGTGAAACAACACCATAAACCTCTTCCTTGGTGAGGTTTGTAACTTCACGGCTCAATAATTTTGATGTAAAAGATGACACTATACATATTTACTATCAATCAGCTAATATAGTAGTCCATCTCCCATATCACAATGAACGAAATATAGTTGTGAAGTAATTAAGAAGGCACTGAATAACATTTAATATGTCCCTGTGTTGAGTATTAACTTAGAACTACATGAGATGAAATCAACATAACCTCTGTTCTTTACCAAGTATGAAACCTTCGATATCCTGACATGCGCCACTTGACTGCATGAAGGATTAGCTTTCAATCAGAAGGGCCAAAATATTTATAGAAATCATACAAATTCATCACACCTTGCATATTTTATCGAAATAATTTGCGTTACTTGACTCTTCTATGTCCTGCTATTGTGATATGGAAATTTATTTTACTGTTCCATCAAATATATTGCTTTGTCTGTATAACATCAAAAGGAGATCCACATTTATATTTGATCTTTAATTTAGAAATTTGTCTCCTTTTTCTGCTTTTTAATAGAATGTTTTCAAGTGTTTGCGTTCCTCTTTCTTGAAGAAGTAGATAGAACAAATCTAACACGATACACATGTGATTAACCATGTAAATACCTTTTCATGTTTGCCACTGTCGTCGATTTTGTATGCCATATGCATCTGTAGCGAGGTTAGTTACTTTTTGTGTCATGTTCTTACATTCTAAACTGTATTCTTTTGTATATTCGATAAATGTACGATACCTATATGCCTATGACATGTGGTGTGTGTTCAGTTAATTAAATGTTAACATTGCCAAATTTGTGGCAGGCTAATATCTAGGTCTGTGGACTAATAATTATTTCTCTTGAATAGTTATCGAAACCACCTCTCCTCTTTAACTTCATAGTAAAACTAATAACTAAGTTGGAACTTCTGTTGACATTAATAGGGTGTAGATGGGTAGTTTCAGAATGGTGATGCATAACTAAAGGATACAGATTCCCCAAGTCCAGTATAAGGGTTCAATAAAATAGGTGCACAAAAATCCAACATATATACTATGAAAGATGAGACTCTCAAAAGGACAACGTGATGCACAACTATTGAAGGTAAGCGCATTCTCGCATGCTTACATCGTCATTTGGAAAGGAAGGCAGGGACATGAGCGTCTCATTCCATCCACCCTGGAAGTCCCTCGTGAATCCCAATCGACCTACACTCACCAATTGATCCGCGCATGTCCAGTCTCGCAGAACTCAACCTTCTTCTGAACATAACTATTCTGGAGGTCATCATCAACTACGACCAGAAGCGTGTTGGAATAAACCACGCTGTAGTGGTCCGTGTCCTTGTACACGTTCAGTCACGTAATAGTAGTAGGATTAGAACTCCTAAACCGTGTAGGTTAGCTTGTCTTATATATATAGCTAGCTATACCACTTGTAATTTGTAACCTAGATAAAAAAATCAAGGAAAAACGACAGGACCGATGCGGCCCTGTTTTGCCATAAACTCGGCGTCTCATCTGTTCGCGTGTGTTTGTTCCGTCGACTTGTGTAATCGTTCAAGTTAATCTCTAGCTTAGCTAAAGCTAGCTTTCTGTACGTGCGTGACCCATCCACCTGGGAATCGATCCAGCAGCTTGGCTAGCTGCTTCGGGTATATGTGCACCTCGCCGTGTACGTCCTGCCTGTCTCGGGAAGTAATTTGTTGTAGCTTGTACGTGCGCCGTTGTTGGAAAGTACTCGACGTCTGCGTCGTCAAGGTCAGGTCTATGCCAACAAACGGTTGGTGCACCAGGAGCTAGGTAATGAACATGGACATGCTGCCCCATACTGCCTGCATAGTTTCCTGACAGCGCATGTTCCTGCACGTAATCTAGCATGACGGTACCAAGCAATGAATTAAGGCAATGCATTGTGGCGCCAAACCGGCAATCATAAACTCTACATAATTGTTCATGGAAGAGCAGCAAGCATAATAGTGATTAGAAAGACGAAGCAGGAATACTCTATTCATATTCAGTATGATCTCTTATACATTTCCTGCTTGCTTAAAAAGAGTAAATATAACACAATATAGGTTAATTATCAACATAGATTCAAGCATGATCAAACATAATTTGAGTAGATAAACATGATGTCACATTGTATTTGAAAAATAGACTTAAATCAGTAGCTTGTAGTATTCGCCATCAAGACTATGGGCATGGCTCAATGAAGAATATGTTCAACAACTTATGATTGTCTTGGTCAAAATCAACAAACTGCATAGATACCTACAAATGAATTTTTACAATCAATACCTGCACTAATTCTACGCAATGTGAGAAACACAACAGTTTAGTTCTACATATGTAGAGAAGTGTAGAAGAAACTGAGCATGTGATTCTGAATTAAACTTGCATCTCACGTCTGCTCCAGAAATCATCAAAACCATGGTAGGTGAAGTACCTGTCAACAATGTATTTCCGATTGGACCTCACCGACTCCACGAACAACCAATTCAACTGGGGTTTCAGGGGTGCATGGACTACCCCCAGACGTCCTTGAAGCACATCCTGATGGAGAAGTTCATGGAAACACGGATGGTGACCTAGAAGGTTCAGATCCTCCAAGTGCTCAAGAATAAAAACCTAGAACTGTGAGAACCACAAGAGCTGAAGTATTGCAAGCGTAGATTTTAACCAAAATTAATGCCAAAAGCACTTGGTGCTTAATTTTCTTGCCTTAGGTGCACTTGTAAGTTGTAATGGGTGTACTTCAGAACTAATAAAATAGATCAACTCAGCCTTTGTGTGCCGGCTGTTGCCCTGCTGATTCTGTATCTTAATGTGTCGTGTTACTCATCAATGGAGATCTTGTTACAATTCAAAGACCCGGACAGAAAGCATGCAGGACAAAAAAGAAGCTCCTACATGGCATGTGGTATACTTGTGTGATTCTAGTCTAGAAACAAACTAAAGAGTTGTTCCTTAGCGTACATCTACTACACCCCTCTCCACAGATGACAAATTTGTTGAAAAATTATCTGTATAAATATATTATGATGGGTGTGCATATAAGGTTAATTTGGATATATAGAAAAATATTATTAGCATTGGCGAATAGCAACAATACATGAAGATATCTATTAGTTTAAGGACCCTACATACTTGGTGTATTCACGGATCTGTTTATTTAGGCACACTGAATCATCAATCTAAGCACATGAATTCAGAATCGAACCATCCTGATTGTATGCATCCATCAAGTCGTACATGGAAGCATTACATATGTTTCATCTCATCAAAAAGTAAATACATGTTATTCATTAAGCTAGGTAATAAATACATGTTATTCATTAAGCTAGGTAAAAGATCGGCAAACCTGAGACATGAAGATCCATAGATGCATCAGATAGAACTGGAGCGGCCATCCCTTGTCGCAGTCGTCAGCGTGGAGACCAAATCGTGTCGTGTGTTCATGTGTTTCCGGCCGACTGTAATTGTGTTTATACCTAGCCAGAGGAATCAATCAAGCTGTTTAGGTGAACCGGCCATGTACGTGCACTTGTTGCTGGCTAAACTGTCGGAGCCAATCCATCGATCCAGCCTACAAACATGCATGTGTGCTCAAGTTATCTCGGCAAAGCCAGCTTGTTCCTCGCTACGGGTGGCCATCGAAAGGTGGATCACGGATTCATAAAGTAATGCATGTCTTTTATGCATCCATATATTATGGAAGGGCGTGTTCATCCATTTATTATAGTGAGCATCACTTTTAGCTTTATTTTGGAGAGAGTCTACACTCCTACGCTAGCAAGGAAGGCTGCATGCATGTATACGGAAATACTTCAGCCCAAGACCTTTATTTTTTCTAGAGGCACGCTACTTTTTTTTGAGGAATGTCTTACGCTAGGATTTGCTTTTCTGTTGTAACTAGCAAAAGGGCCCGTGCGTTGCAACGGGAGAAAGAAAACATTATATGCGCTAGAAAAATATCTAACGGGCTACATTACAACATATAAAAGATTATTAATGTGCTTAAAAAGATATAACTTTTTTATGCCACTCAAATAGCATGATTCTACATTAAATGATCATAATACCCATTTGTGACTAATTGTTACAAGGCATGCAATGACATATGCCATATGGTCGAAGCCAAATGAAAAATAACTACATGGGTCTAGTCCAAGAGGGATCGATAGACAACTCCACATTGCATTTCGCAGAATTATGCCCCTGCCCATGACACCTACAGCACCAATTCTTCACGCATTTTTTTTATATATATGTACATGTAAACAAATTCCGTGGTTCAAGAGCAAAATGTGGACAAATACATTTCTATGCACAATGGAAAGTAATAAAATTTAATCATTACAATTTGGGTATGCAAACTAACAAAGGTGATTTAGAAATTTCAACCCATGAACAAATATTACAAACAAAAAATAGGGATTAAGACCAAACAGGAAATAAGCAAATAAATGACATGAAACAGCAAATCTGTATGTAGGTCTCTTGCGCGTGGCCCACCTCGTCCGTGGAGGAGCAGCTGTTGGTGGATGCCGGCTGCGTCGGATTGCCGTCGAGCTCGACCCGCCAGCGTGGAAGTGCACCTTGAACATGGCCGCCCTGCTAATCTTCCTCTCATAAAACTGGACATTTGGAAATAACCTGAAGAAGGATTCGTGTGATATTGTATGTTCAGCAAATGTATATGCAAATATATATTAAATTTGAGCATAACCAATCTCTCAAATAAACTTGTGGCAAATCCAACTTCTTTGCATGTCTAGAGATAAAAAATGAAAAGTAAGAATTAAGATTATTAAAAACAGATAAATAACAATGGAACATAAAGGAAATATATGACCATTACAATTTTTCTCAAGAAAAAAAAGCATTTTACTATCAGAAGTTTATCTTTTAGTAAATATAAAGCGTTGGTCACGTCGTGCCTACGTGTTCGAGCAGTTCTCCTACGGTGACACAGCAGGGATCCAATCTGAATCCTGGTAATCTCAATCTCTTCAGGAAAAAGTTTAGCGCCGCATCAAAACAACCATTTCACTATTTAAATTTTTCAAGAACATTAGGTGAAAAGCCACCCCAAATTCTGCAGGTAAAACTCTGTTAATCCGCAAATCAAACAAGAAAGGCCTTTGTTCTCTCTTAATTTCATAATGGCTTCCTTAACGGATCCTGGAATAGGATAATCAAGTAGTGTGATCATCAGAATTTAACATCTAAAAAGGATAAATGCATAATAAAGAAAGTAAGTCTGAGCGAAAGCCATTCAAACCTGCAGCATTTAGGTTAAACCTTGTTAGTTTGATGTAATCTCACGCATCATTGACCTCAATGGGTTTCAAGTATATCTTTCTCTCATGATATATTCTATATTAAATTAAGACGAATGAGCAGCAACCACTCTTCAGTATCGAGGACAAGAATGGAATCATTTCTTCTGAAGGAACTACAAAAGAATGGTGTGCAGGAGCTTACTTCAGAATAACATCTCTGGTATCATCTCCACTGAGAATAGTCATCTGTTGAGCTTCCTCGAGGACCCTTCGCAAGACTCGTTGTACTTTCTAAAATATTAAAAGGCATGTGATGACTTGTAGCAGTGTTAATATGATCAGAAAATACAAAATACCAAGCATTTTACTCAAAGCAACCAAAAGAATACATTTCGAGAAATCTACTCGGTTCCCATGTTAATATGAGGCAACAAAAAAGCCTATGTTATATGCATGCGTAACTGGAATCACGTGACTCATGTTTCACTAATCAGGCAAACATAAAAGGTCAATAAAGAGGGAGAAAGATACCTTGCTGGAGCAAAATCAGTGATAACCTGAACAAGACTTCATTAGCTTCTCCGCATGCTGTTTATACAGTGAAAAGCGCTCCGTGTGGCCGTAAAGGCTGGAATTTGATGCAAGGTATGGACCTGGACATGGAATGCAGATGAGCCTCTACATCCTCCACCAATTCATAGAAATAACCAGGCAACTCCACCATTCTTTGCAAATCATGCTCCATGGCGGAAGGAACATGCCAATATCGAGCGGCAATAGATTGCTAAACAAATGTTCAGCGATGGTAAGCACCTTCGTTCCAGTCAAGGCGATGGTAAGAGGAACATGGTGAATGACTAATATGAGAGAAAACATAAACGTTACGCAGCCATACCATGAATGTAGACCATCAAGGCAGTTATAAGGCTATCACCCAAACAACCATGCACTTACCTCTGGCTGTGACAAACCAGTGGTGATGGTTTCTTCATTGCATGCTCTCCATCAAAAAAAGAGAGGTTCAGAACCTCCTAATTTCAAGTTGAAATATGTATCTAATTGGAAAATACTGACCCAAAAATATCCATTGTCCTCCTGCCTATTTAATGTTGTTCCTCGAAATCACATTATTTTGTTCCTCAACCCGTACGTCTTCAAATATACATCATTTTCGTTCCTTGAAATTCAGAATAATATGACCACGCAGACTGAACATTGCTGCTCTATACACTAGATTTCTGAAGATGCAAGTAAATTGAGTAAGAAATAACAGAATCCCCTTGTTATTAAGGTTCAGTACGCACTTTATACAATGGTAAATTACACTCCTGAACTTATGTCCCACCAGGAAGTTTCAGAAGTTCCTAAGATGGTATGCTCAGATCTTGGAGAAGTACGGAAAAATAGTATGCAGATAATCAATTTGCAGATTTCCATGCAGAAGAAGAATGCATCATCTACTTTCTAGTAGGTAACTTTTTGTAAGCACACTTATCTTATTACTTGAGAATCCTCGCTTCTTTCCATATTTTCTTGAGAAAAGTCCCCCAGTGGTAATTCTGAAGTTGATGAGTGCCTCAGGATACTAAAAGCTGCAGCTGAAAGCTCGAGTTCAGATTCTACTGATAGTGGAGGAAGAACAAGAGGTACGTAATGAAGCTGCTGCTGAAAATAAATCAAGGAACCCCGAACTCGAAACGAAGGGCGGGTGCTCGGCCTCACCGCTCTCTGCCATGGCATGCAGGCAGCCGACTGGCTGACGCCACGATACACAACGCCTACCAGTCCCAGTTGAGCGCATGGAACTCTAGCCATAGCACCGCCGCGCGTCCAGCCTTCAGAGGCCGCATGTGTTCCCCGTCGACCATATCTGAGATCGAAGGGACCGTTGGAAGATGTGGTGGCCACGGCTGCGAGAGTTGGGGATCATGGGAACGGGTGGTGGAGGGGTCGCCGGTAGGTTGCGAAATCGGTGGGAGCAGCGATCTGGGTGGGGGAGGACGTGACCTAAACTCCATCGATCCCCTTTTTACTTTGCTCGGAGGTTACCCAGTTGTAGACGAATTGTATTTTTTTAGGATCAAGTTGTAGACGAATCGTAAGAACTGTGTGCCGTGTGCGTGCGGAGAACGCGGCGTGGGCCGGCCCAAAGCAGCGATGTGTCAAACTACAGAAATTTTGACGACGGACAAAACTACAAATGGTTCCCTAAATTAGTACCACCTCGTTTATATTATGATTTTGTTTATACAAATCATAAAAGCATATTATGACATGAGAAGAAAGCGTATTGTGACGGTGAACCCGACAAACTCGTTCCGTGCTTTATTATTAGGTATATATATATATATATATATATATATATATACTCCAGCAATTTTTGGCCTTTTCTAGTCGATCCCCCAAACTTATGGTTGTAAACTTCAATTTGATCAAGTTCAAAGCAGGTTCAACCGAAAGTAGCATGCATTCAAACATAAACATAAATAGTTTTGCATAACGGAACATAAAACATAAATTTAAACTAAGCTAAACTACTTTCGGTCGAAGTAGAGGGCGAGGAAATCCTTCCTCGTCATGTACGGTGTGCCGCGAGCCGGGTCCGGGCCAGTACCGTCGTCGGGGTCGTTAGGGAAGGCATTCCTGCACTCATAACCGTCGATCTCCTCGTCCCCGGGGCCCACCTCGACGCCCTCCGCGCTGCTATCGCCGCCGCCTTCGACCTCGTCATTAGAGGAGAGCGCGATAACCTCACCGCCCTCCGCGCCGCCTTCGACCTCATCATCGGAGGAGAGCGTGATAACCTCGCCGCCCTTTGCGCCGGCAAAGATCGCCCGCTCCGCCTCCACGAGCTCCGGGTGCTGGCGGTAGAGCTCTTGCATTTAGGCCTCGAGGCGCTCCCACGCCTCGCGGTGCTCCTGCGCCATAACCGAGCTCACCACCCCTGGCACCGGCAGAACGAGGTGGACTGGACGTGTGCCGAAGGGGAAATTGAGCCTAGCCGCCGTGCCGTGGTAGCGGACCTACAAGCGGTCGTACTCCATGGCCGCGAGCTCGGCCGTGTGGAAGCTACCGAGCCACCGGCGGGTGGGGATCTCTCGATCTGTAATCTTATCAACCCACCGCCGCTGCCGGACCCCGAGGTAGGACTTCGTCGGCTGCCGGGTCCGAAGGAGGACGGTGAAGTCCTCGAACCGCCATAGGGGTGTGGCAGTGTGCGGATCGGGGGACCGGCGACGGCAGATCGGGCCTGCAGAGGACGACGGGGACACCTCGGCGGCCACCTCGCCGGCGTCGGGTGGAAAGGCCGTGATAAACCTCTTTTTGGCCATTGGACCCTCGAGCTCCCTGGCACACAGGCAGAGGTTTAGGATGGAGGCGCCGGCGATGGCGGCGACCTACCAACAGTTTCGAGGGTTGTGTGTCTGTGTGAGCGGAGGTTTTGGGGTGTGTGTGGAGGGGGGCAAGGTCGTGTTTGAGGAAATATTGCGGCAACTGAAAATTTTACTAGACGGGAGTAACAAGGCGGGGCTACTGAAAATTTCGATCAAGGGCGAGCAGATATTTTTGAGATTGCGAGGGATGCAGAGGCGGTAGTAAAATGTCGGGGCTACTAAAAATTTGAGTCAAGGGACTGAAGCAGAGCGGGAGTAACAGACATCGCACACAGTCTGCACATACTAATCGTGTGCTATCAAACATTAAAACCTTCTAGGTGGTAGATATTTTTGAGATTGTGAGGGATGCAGAGGCGGGAAGTTTTGGGGAGTGAGCTAGTGTGCTTGACACGCCGGCTGTGGAATGTAGCCGACGCACCTTCTCGCGTACTATACACCGACGGTGCTCCAAGATATTTTGTACTACATCTCACACGGTTCGTGCTAATAAACTGTGTGGGATCTACTTGATTTCAATTACAAAATGGGGTCACAGAGGCAATGGGCGCTATTTGAATTGCTAGACCATTTATCTGCAGTGAACATGCAACTATATGTGTGTCGTAAAAGAATTGGAATTATTCAGGGTTCGTTTGGACATTTTATGCATTAAACTGGTTTTCTAGCCATTTCACGTGCATAATTCAAAATTAAACCACATGCACATGCTCCGGTGCATACAAATTGGTTGAAAAATCAAATTTGTGTCCTTCAATGAATGCTTTGGTCCCATGCAATAAATGGGAATGAAATTTTCGGGTTTCGTTTGGCCTTTTTGTACATTAACTGTGTTTTCTAGGCATATTATGTGCATAATTCAAATTTGAACTACAAACACATGCTCCAATGCACCAAAGTTCGTTGAAAAATCACATGTCTGTCCTTGGGTGAATTTATAGGTCCCATGCAAGAGATGGGAATGAAATTCAAACACCAGGGCACTGTTGATTGTCGGCAAAACATTGAGATGCCTGGGTTTTAAATTCTAGTAAATCCAAAACTCGTCTGAAATTCATGAAACTTGGCATGTTATCATGGAGCAGCATCAATAGAGTTTTTCAATTTCAGGGTCATTTAGCTAAAAAAAAATCAGTAAATGCCTGAAAAATACCAAATGAACTTAGAAAGGGTTGATAATTGATTATGTGGATTTGAATGGTGCATTTTCAACAAACAAAAAGTCCGGACTTCAAATAAGTTCAAAAAATGAAATGCCTTTGTAACAGATGAGTTTTCGTCTGAAACCCTGATACTCCGAAATAGATTGTCCATTTTGTACACTAAGTGCATCCAGTTTTTGCCGTAACCCTCTTTACTTTTTTGCACATGCTATGTGGGTGAAATGATGATACCATGCCAAGTTTCAACCTTTTCAAAGTTCATGCGAAGTGTTTTTCAATTTCAGGGTCATTTAGCTCTAAAAAAATTCAGTAAATGCATGAAAAATACCAAATGAATTCAGAAAGGGTTGATAATTGATGATGTGGATTTGAATGGTGCATTTGAACAACCCAAAAGTGTGGACTTCAAATAAGTTCAACAAAATGAAATGCCTTTGTAAC
>LR738713.1:182653563-182664580 GCA_902687465.1 Secale cereale | reverse complement strand
GGTCATTTAGCTCTAAACATTTCAGTAAATGCATGAAAAATACCAAATGAACTCAGAAAGGATTGATAATTCATGATGTGGATTTGAATGGTGCATTTTGAACACACAAAAAGTCTGGTCTTCAAATAAGTTCAAAAACGAAATGCCTTTATAACAGATGAGTTTTCGTCCGAAACCCTGATACTTCGAAAGAGATTGTCCATTTTGTACCCGAAGTGCATCCAGTTTTTGCCGTAACCCTCTCTACATTTTTGCACATGCTATCTGGGTGAAATGATGATACCATGCCAACTTTCAAACTTTTCGGAGTTCATTCGAAGTGTTTTTCAATTTCAGGGTCATGCAGCTCTAAAAAATTCAGTAAATGCATGAAAAATACCAAATAAATTCAAAAATGGTCGATAATTGATGATGTGGATTTGAATGGTGAATTTTGAACACACCAAAAGCCTGGACTTCAAATAAGTTCAAAAAAATGAAATGCCTTTGTAACAGATGAGTTTTCGTCCGAAACCGTGATACTTCGAAAAAGATTGTCCAATTTGTACACGAAGTGCATCCATTTTTTGCCGTAATCCTCTCTAATTTTTTGCACATGCAATGTGGGTGAAATGATGATACTGTGCCAACTTTCAACCTTTTTAGAGTTCATTCGAAGTGTTTTTCTATTTCAGGGTCATTTAGCTCAAAAAAAATTCAGTAAATGCTTGAAAAATACCAAATGAATTCAGAAATGGTTGATAATTGATGATGTGGATTTGAATGGTGCGTTTTGAACACACAAAAAGTGTGGACTTCAAATAAGTTCAAAAAAATTAAATGCCTTTGTAACATATGAGTTTTGTCCCAAACCCCGATACTTCGAAAGAGATTGTCCATTTTGTACACGATGTGCATCCAGTTTTTGCCGTAACCCTCTCTACTTTTTTGCACATGCTATGTGCGTGAAATTATGATACCATGCCAACTTTCAACCTATTGAGAGTTCATTTGAAGTGTTTGGACATTTTTATGCATTAATTGAGTTGTGAATGCATTTATGTGCATAATTTAAATTTGAACTACATGCACATGCTCCAGTGCATATAAATTGGTTGAAAATCCAAATATGTGTCCTTGGGTGCATGCTTAGGCCCCATGCAATAAATGGGAATGAATTTCAAACACCAGGGCACCATTGATTGCCGGCAAAACATTGAGATGCCTGGTTTTTAAATTCTAGTAAATCCAAAACTCGTCTGAAATTCATGAAACTTGGCATGCTATCATGGAATGGCACCCGACATGCTGTGGCATTTTTCATGTCCATTTTGACAGAAGGCGCACTCGAATAATGACAGCCAACAGAGGCATTTTGAAAAAATAGCTACCACTTTAATATCTCAAACGTTGGTAGAATTCAAACCGTGTGTGTTCTGTTAACCATTGACGTGACGCCACGCGTCTTAGTTTTAATGGCTGTAGGAGGTGCCGCGCGGACAGCTGCTTGACCTTGACTGAACGGGAGGCGTTTGAGCACAGTCCGGTGCGCAGGATAACCGAGAGGTGTGCAAGCTGTCCTCCAATGCGCAGGCTCATCGGGAAGCATGCGAGCTGTACGCTCCGCAGGCTCACTGGGAAGCGAGCCCTTTGATTTCCATGGCCGCCCGCCTTCCTCTCCATTAATGGCGCCTGAACCGCCGTTTAATACAGGCAGCCTTACTGTTTGCCTCCCATTCCCCTCCCCCCGCAGACCTCCACCAACGCCATGGTGCAGAACGATCATCTGCCACTATTCTTCAAGTTTGATGAAGTCGACTCCGAGCCGGAGGAGATAGAAAATAAGGAGGAGCCTCATGGACATGGCCCAGAATGAGCTGGCCGCGGCGGTTGTTGCCCCGGCTCCCGTCCCAGCTCCCTTCCCCGCGCTCGCGCTAGCGACCATCCCCATAGAATTGACGGGCTGGTTGCCGAGCACTATCGCAGAGCTGGAAGCCGCAGGCGTTAGCGAGGTCTCCACGGACCCACGCGAGCTCGTATACATGCCAGCGCTAGCGCCCGTGCCCATGCCCGTGCGCGCCCCTCCATCCATCGTGGCGCCGGCCTTCGTGCGTTTGGCAGCACCCACCGCGCCCGTGCCCGTGCGCGCGCCCCCCTCAGCGGCATGGGACGCTGCCGTTGACCGCTACCTCTGTGCGGCGCCAGTTGCCGTCTCCCGCGTCCCGCCTGTCGATCGCGCGACGACATGATGTTTGATTTACAAGTGAAGGACATTTTGTGCTGCCTTGAAGACTTCAACAACGGCGTCCCGGAGGACGACAACGACGGCGTGGCACGCCGCCTCCGCCGCCGCCGAAAATAGTTTTTTGGGGTTTAATATTGTATCTCGAATTCTCGATCATATGAATATAAATTCGCAGTGTGACTGAATGAAGTATATGGTTTGAACGAACTTGCGTTTTGCTCTCTTAATGTACAGACTTATCAAACGAGTTTCTTTTGAAAAAAACGTATGGTTTTCAAATATAAAACACTCGTCGCAAACGTTTTAGTTAGACCACCGGGATGCAAACCGACAGCTTCCCCGGGAAGCCAAGGGAAAATGTGCCGAGCAGGATTTCTGCACCCCTACAACACAAACGGTTGTTTTGCATGACCCGTGTGCAACCACATACAAACAATTGGGTAAGATTTGCATATCTGCCATTTTAGGTATGTTACCATTTGTCATACTGGAAAGATTGACATTTTTTTATCTAGTAACATTGCCATTTGTCAACCTTGTGACACTGTGATCTATCAAAATATGCAGCTAAAAATCACTAGCACTATCTAATTTTTGCAACTAAAATCACTAGCACTGTTCATATGGACACTAATACAAAGTGGCATTGTACTTTTTTTTGTCATCCAAATAGAAAAATAATATACGTGTTGCCACGCGACCCGTGGGACGTGCGAGCATGCGTGAGTTGATGGGACACATATGCAAATTTACCATTCATTACATACAACAAGTCATCAACACACAACAACAAGGAGGATACATCTTGGATTATAGATTATTTCCAACAAAACATTCTAGTAAAGTAAAGTTTTTCTCACACAACAAATAACAAAGCGATGAAATGAACTTCAGCTCAACCAATCCTCGGCATTGGAAACACTTGTTTTGAACCATATCTGATTATCTAGGAAGGGCCAACTATTGTCAATCTCGAGACCAACGCATGACTGATCATCCAGGCTGAAGCGGCCTATATCAGGACGCATATTGTGATAGCCAGGGTAGGGAACCATAGCATTGTCCAAGGTATAGATACAACTGCTTCTCATAAATGGTAGTAACGTTGTGTCAACAGCAGCAAGATCATCTTTCGCCATCATTGAATAATTTTGTCCAAGGAAGAGCGAGTTTCCTCCAAGACTTTCAATACAGAACCATTCAGAAGGTGTTGGCACTAGTACACTAGTATCCATCCCGAATACCCCGCAATGGATGTTGGAATAGGTTCAGATAGTGCGACCATGGGAGACAACACCTGCTTTGTTAGGAACATCAGCAGTGCCTTGTATACACACAAGAAGAGGTGATCCATCGGAATAAGTTGCCAAGCGCCACTAAGTATATGGGTCCTGCTCGTGATCAGCACCATCGTCATCTCCCCCTTGGTTATGAAAAATTTCAAGTATAGGTGGTGGAATATTCACAGGACCTTGGAAACAGAAGAAGGTTATTTAGTACGGTGATACTAACTAGCATGCAAGTGGATGAAACAATTCTACGTACGGTGGAAGAAAAACGTACCGAAAGAATAAGGATCCCATGCAAAAACAGTGCCACGAGTGGAGGTAGCTAACACAAGATGCTTGTATTGAATTGCATCATAGTACTCATTCATGTACAGAAATTGATTTTTGAGCAATATCCATCCATCCGTGGAAGCAGGGACGGCAACAAGCTTGTCGAAGATAGCAACAACATCATAGTTCTTGTATTCCCAAGAGAGGTTGGGAACTCGAGAAATCACTATCTTCCGTAGATGACAATCATGATGATCGTATCTGAACATACGTAGACTATCTGTGTGCTAAACCTCATGTTAGTCTGAGATTTTTGGAAGTGGAACCCGGTGACGAGTGTACACATTCACAAGTTCCCACTCGCAGTTGTTCCTAATATAAACAACCCAATCTCCATTTGTGCCAGCCCAGGCCTTGCCCTTAAGCGATGGCATCTTAACATCACACGTATCATTATCAAGCGGCATCAACTTGCAGAAGGCAAGGCTTCCGTCGTCCTCGCGACGGCGAGCAGGGTCATGGCAAAGAAGATAGGGGAGATAAAACCGCTCCTGAACCCTTGGGTTCTTTGTAATGATCCTATTTGTTGAGCCGAGAATGGTCTTGTACGAACCTGCCATGCTAGCCGAGGTGATGACGTCACGCCGATCAATGAATTCCTCCAGCACGTCATCTTTCAGATCGGGGCAAGAATAACGGGGTCGTTTCTGGCCTTTTCCCTCCGTGGAGAAGACGATCGATCGAACAATGGCAGAAGGAAGGGTGAATGAAAATGGAGGGAGGAAGAGCGTGCGACAACAGTTCCAAATCGAGAGGGAAAGGCGAAGAGGCGGTGGATGGTTGCCACGGTACAAGAAGAGGCTAGTGGGGAGCGAACAGTTGCCACAGAGGTCACACACTGACGACAGGGCCGAGTGAACCGCATGCCGTATATCGCACACACCTTGATCTGGCTGACCGTTTCTTTTGTGTTGCCTAATCACAAATAGTTCATCCGAGTGAACCGTATGCTGTATATTGCACACACCTTCATCTGGCTGCCCGTTTCTTTTGTGTTGCCTAAGCACAAACAGTTCATCCGAGTGAACCGTATGCTGTGTATCGCACACGCCTTCATCTGGCTGCCCGTTTCTTTCGTTCCTTCTCATGGCAAATAGTTAATTGAACTTAACCGTATGCCCTTCATCGCACACGCAACTAAAATCTGAACCGTGTTTGATGCATCCGTCTTCGCAAATGTTTTATACATTTCTGACGGTTTTCATACACAACCGTTCGCGATTATGGCATCGCACACAGTTTCTTGAAGGGTCTATGATTGTAGTGTCGCGTTAGCAGCATCCTGCAGTAGTGTGTGTTCCTCCTACTGGATTGATACCATGGTTTTTAACTGAGGGAAATACTTATCTCTACTTTGCTACATCACCCTTTTCTCTTCAAGGGAAAAACCAACACAAGCTCAAGAAGTAGTAGTAAGCGGGACTAACTTGTAGTGTGCTCGACGAAGCATGCGACATGGCTTCAGAGGGTGGATCGGCAAGGGTGAGAGTCTGGTCTGATCCAAAAGATGTCAAATCCGAACTTGAGGTCGGGTTAGAGACTCCAAGGTAAGATTCGATCTGAAGTTAGGATCTATGGTTGGGTCCGAGGTCAAGGCCATGATATCCGTGGAGCTCTCCAGACGATCTGGTGCCTAGTCAAAGGGGGCGAGATCACCACATGAATTGGCGGTGTACTCCAGGCTCCCAAATCTGATGGTCTAATTTAGGGTGAAGTTTTCAACACGACCAAGGCGTCCGGATAAATCGACATGAAGGACGACGCTACGTAACATGAAAAGATGGTTGTGGAAAAAGGTGTCGCCGCAACCGATGTTGTTATTGATCTAAAGGTGAGCCATTAATCCTCTTTGACTGCTTAATAGGACCTACATGGGCCACCAATGTCGGTGCTAAAACTAGCAGATCTCGGGTAGGGGCCCCCGAGCTGTTGATATAGCATCAATGGTAAAAGGGGGAAACATGAGACGATGTTTACCCAGGTTCGGGCCATCTCGAAGAGGTAAAATCCTACTATTGACACACGGACACGTCACATGTACCCTCGACGCCGGGGGTGATGCACCGCGGCTCACGTCGAAGGAGACCCGACCGACAGTGCGATATGCAAGACAGTCGGCGGGCGCTTTTGCAGACCCAAAAACCCCACACACCCGGGAGGGACCCTGTCAGGGAGGGCGGCAGCTATGGGCTGCCCTAGGTTGATTCACTTGCCCCTAGAGCCTCAAGATTCACAGCTCTCAAACACGAAGAACAGCGAAGAACGAGAGAGAAAAACTGTGGAGAAATAAAACGTAGATGAAAAAGTAGTATATTGATATGTCGATTGTGTGTTGTTCAATCGGCCGTCACCCACAACATATTTAAGAGGCGGCTGGACTTCTCGTACAAGTAAAGGATTCATCTAGGCTTTCCTTACATAAAAAATTACATCAATTTACGTCCTAGAGTCCTAGTCCTAGTCCAACTCGGATTCAGTCTGAATCTGGCCCAAACTCCTATCGTGCTCCTTGCGCAAGCCGTCGAATTTGCATATGACCTTCGATGAAGATGACCCAGATATCAAATATGTGTGGCTCGACGAGACGAATAATTCTCGCATTGATCACTTCTCCAAAGAAGTTCATCTTGAATGCTTTACAATGTTATCTTTACCTTTCGGTCGGATTCGGTCTTGCAGCTGACTCTACTATCCGAGTCTCGTAGTGAATTTGCAGGTCGTATGCTATCTCAGATGATGACGACTCCAAAACCAACATTTAACGTTTTGATGATACGCACAACTTCCATATTAACTTTTCCATCTGAGGTCCCCTAGATATCCTTTCGGGGCT
The DNA here is from genome assembly GCA_902687465.1 of Secale cereale. Taxonomy (NCBI): domain Eukaryota; kingdom Viridiplantae; phylum Streptophyta; class Magnoliopsida; order Poales; family Poaceae; genus Secale; species Secale cereale. The sequence goes on along the minus strand of LR738713.1, from coordinate 182,657,904 downwards.
ATCTTCAGTTTTTCACTCGGATCTGAATCTCTCCACTCGGAGGTTAGAGTATTTCACTCGGATCGCCCGACTAGACTTCTTCACTCGGATGACAACTTTCACTCGGATGGCAATATTTTCACTCGGAAGACAATCTTATCACTTGATTGGCCACATTTTCACTCGGATGACCATATTTTCGCTCGGAAGACATTCTCTTACTTGACCGACAAGCTTTCATTCTCATGGTAAGCTTTTCACCCAGATGAATATATTTTTACTCGGAAACCAGTCTCTTACTCGATCGGCAAGCTTTCATTACGATGGTAAGATTTTCACTCGGATGAATATATTGTCACTCGGAAGACAATCTCTTACTCGATCGGCAAGTTTTCACTCGGATGGTAAGCTTTTCACTCGGATTTCCTGACTAAAAACACAACCTGATCTTGATTTGCCTCTCCAGGTTGCATACAACCTCGGATTGAGACGAATTATATATGAAAATTGATAGGCTCGATGAGATGATTTTTTTTGTGCAGAACGTTTTTTTGATTCAAGGTCGTCTTGATGGCCGAATGACTCGCGCTACCCACCAGACATGTGTCTGGTACCTCGCGCCATATTTCTATTTAGGTTCGGTCTGCATTGTATTGTCTCTAACTTTTGCATATGAAGTCAGATTGAGATGATTTATATATGAAAATCAATCGCCTCGAAAAGACGAAGACAATTCATGTGGAGTGCTCCCTCTTTGGATGTCGTCCCGAAGGTGCAATCTGCCAAAAATAATAAAGAACACTAAATTTTGTCATTCGGAGTATAATTTCGGTCCCTAAGATAAGGTCTGATGATGATAACTGAAACATCAAAGTTGTTCCACTCGGCGATGTGAATCTTTTCAGGCCGAAAACCCTTTCACTCGAGACCATCTTCATTGCATTCTGTATCTTGCCAAAATTAGGTGTCAACACATGCCCCCTTTTTCGGCAAAGCTTGCATGCCGAAAAATAATATGCACGGTTTTTGTTCTAAGGACAATGTCAACACTCCATCGACCATTTGTATTTCTCAGGGCGATAATTATGTATCGGCCATGTTTGTACTAAGGGCGATAATCGTATATCGACCGTTGCCTACTTAGGCTTCTTGCCACACACCCGGGTGGTATTTCTTCAAGTACTTGCCATTGAGAGCTCGAGGTAACAATGTCCCTTGTATGGATTCCACCAAATATGAGTTTCCGGGCGAGGGAGTCCTGGATTAAGGGGTCCTCAAGTGGACGGATTGTTTGTTACGGGCCGGACTCGTGGGTCGTGAAGATTGTCAATAAAGACTATCTCTCGTATCTGGATAGGACTCCCATATGTGTAAAATAGCAAGTTTAGAGTCCGAGTGTAATACTTTCCTTCCTCTGCAAGGTGATCATGTACAAGCCCTAGGTCCCCCCGGTGCATATAAAAACCAGAGGGTTTAGTCCGTAGAGACAACAGCAGAATCATAGCAATCACATAGGCTAGACTTTTAGGGTTTAGCCATTACGATCTTGAGGTAGATCAACTCTTGTAACCCATATTCATCAAGATCAATCAAGCATGAAGTAGGGTATTACCTTGATCGAGAGGGCCCGAACCTGGGTAAACATCATGTCCCAAGTCTCCTGTTACCATCGATTCTTAGACACATAGTTCGGGACCCCCTACCCGAGATCTACCGGTTTTGACACTGACATTGGTGCTTTCATTGAGAGTTCCACTGTGTCGTCAACTGAAGGATTAATGGCTCGCTTCGTCACCAACAACGGCGCCACCGCCGAGGGAGTTTTCTTCCCCGGCCAGCTCTTCGTGTTCGGCGGCTTCATGCTTCGTGCCAACACTGAAGGCCACCTCGAGAAGGTTGACAGCTACACCACTAGTCACCAGATCAGATTTGGAAGCTTAAACTACATTGCTGATGTCCGCGGAGATCTAATCTTCGACGGATTGGCAAACATGGCGGCTTCTCCCTGCCACCACGATGACCATGACCTAGATCTGTCATCGAACCCCATCCAGGGGACAACACTTGCAACAACTCTGGACTTAGATCCACAGCAGATCGCTCCATCCGAGGACGGGAAGATCAACCCCACCACGGAGAACGTAGACTTAGTGCCGCTTGAGCCGCACAGAGGCCCAGCCTTGAGCGGGACTCTGCTCACGAGAACTCTGGACTCGTCTCTGTCTACAAGTTCTGAACTTTCAAGATCTGCGTCTTTCGGGCTCGATCAAGCGGCCGTTACTGAACTCAGCCCCATAGATATCTGAACAGTTGTCCGGCACTCGCCCTTAGACGAAGCGCTGGACTTACTACAATCTCTCTCCCTAGCGGAGGATTCCCAGCCGAATTATGCCCAGTTCAAACTAGGGGCTGAGGACAGGGAATTTCGCTTCCCACCCACCACCCACTTGGTAGCCACGGTCGAGGACTTAGCCGATCTATTAGATTACGCTTCCGAAGACATCAATGGGATCGGTCCACGATGCCGAAGCCGATCTAAGTACAAACCCGACCGTAACCGGGCGATGGCCGACTACTTCTACATACGATGTATACATGGTGGACACAACCAACGAAGAGGAGGGCGACAACAATATCAATCCGGAATAGAACAAGACCGTCGATGAGCCTCCCAAATCCCGGCGTCAGAAGCGTCGATCTCAACCCTGTAAAGGGAAAGAGAGCAACACTGTCACTGAAGACGATGACGATCCGGAACAAACCGATGACCTTGTGGAGCCAGCAGTAGAGTAGGACGAGCGGGAGGACAGCGAACACAGTCCAAAGGAACCGCTGGCCGATCACAGCGACGCGGATGATAGTAGTTATCAACCTGTCTCCAAAGAGGACATCAGCCTGGGAGAAAAAGAATACATTGTCCCCGAAGAACCGCTCGAGCATAAGCGTTTTCAACAACTCATTGCCACGACAAGGAGCCTGAAGAAGCAGCAGCAACGGCTTAGAGCCGAGCAAGATATGCTCAACGACAGATAGAACGATGTACTAGACGTTGAAGAACGATACGCCTAATAAGGCCAGATAAAAAGCTATCCTAAGTGCAAACTGCTGCCCCAATTGAATGATGAGGCCACAACGCCAATTCCGCCGAAGTATGACCAGTCCGATCAATCGGACCGACCACCCCATGGACGGGACAAAGCGGCCAACAATGCCGTACACAAACCTGCACCTCCTCACCGTAAAGGCAAGGATACAACACCTCAGGGCCATAAGTACGACCTACATCAGAACCTGAACAAAAGGCTGGACAAACCAGATCAATCTACGGACCAAGGGAACGTACCCACACACGGGGTGGTGGCTCTCAAGCCAAACATACCGGTCACATCCCAGTTCGGAGTCAACACCTAACACCAATACCGTCCGAACTACACCACGAAATCACAAAATACAGGGGCACCTCACACCCTCTGTGCTTCACTGATGAGGTGATGGATCATGAATTTCCATAAGGGTTTAAACTCATAAACATCGAGGCGTGCGATGGAACAACAGACCCAGCTGTATGGATAGAAGACTTTGTTCTTCACATACACATGGCTCGTGGAGACGATCTCCACGCCATCAAATACTTACCTCTCAAGATGAAAAGACCAGCTCAACACTGGTTAAACAACCTCCCAGAGAACTCTATGAGAAGCTGGGAAGAACTTGAGGATGCTTTTCAGGCCAACTTTCAGGGGACTTATGTCCGGCCCCAGGAAGTTGATGATTTAAGTCATATAATCCAGCAACCCGGGGAATCAGACCGTAAGCTTTGGAATCGATTCTTACCTAAAAAGAACCAAATTGTAGATTGTCCGGACGTCGAGGCCTTAGCGACATTCAAACACAGTGTCTGGGATGAATGGCTGGCTAGACATCTCGGCCAAGAGAAGCCGAGAACAATGGCAGCCTTAACTACTCTCATGACCCGCTTTTGCGTGGGCGAGGATAGCTGGCTAGCTCATAGCAGCAACAGCACCAGCAACCCTGGCACATCTGAAGTCAGGGACGACAATGGCAAGCCACGGTGTAATAAAAACAAGCATGGAAACAATACTGGAAACACAGACGACATGATGGTAAACGCCGGATTTAGTGGCTCCAGGCCCGGTCAACAGAAGAAGCCATTCAAAGGCAACAGAGATAGTCCATCCAGTTTGGACAAAATCCTAAACAGGTCCTGCCAGATCCATGTCACCCCTGATAAACCTGCAAATCATATGAACCGTAACTATTGGGGTTTTAAGCAGGCTGGCAAGCTAAACGCTGAACACAAGGGGAAAGGACAACAAAGCAAAGACGAGGATGAACCTCGCC
>LR738713.1:182642689-182653553 GCA_902687465.1 Secale cereale | reverse complement strand
TGATGTTCACTAGTGATGTCTCTCTCCCAAAAGACGATAAAACAGCAAAGCGAGGTAAACAAATTACAGCTGGGCAATTGACAGGATTATGTGCGCAAACCAATGCTAACTATGCTGCAAAGAAAGGTAGAGGCTCAAAAGCATGGGCGGTACGCCAAGGCAAGTAGACCGAAATCCATCTGCATCTACTACTAATCATCCACCTTGAGATATCTATCCAGAACATCTCGCTGGTATTAAGTTGCAAATCCCACCCAAAGTGTAAAATCAAAGCAACAGACAACTACATTAAAAGAACTTTGCGTAAAGTAAACAATCCTTGCACCCGCAAGTACAAGCACCGTTGTTTTCTCCCTTGTGGAAACAGCACATCCCCTAGACTCATGTTTCTGTCACTCAAGCTAGTCATCAGGGGGCATGAACCCACAATCAAGCATAACGCTCCCTCTTGGAGTTACTACCTACTACTTGGCCAAAGCAATAAATAGCAACGGAGAACATGCAAGAATTACTCAAGAACAAAGATATAAAAGAGGTGAATCAAATATATTACTCAAAAACAATCTGAACATAGTCTCATAATCCATCAGATCCCAGCAAACTCAGCAAAGCAACAGCAGAAAGATTACATATGTGCCTCGATCATGTAGGGCAGCTCACGAGGTCTAAACCATGAAGAGCAAAGAGGGGAGGAGAACATCACATAGCTACTGATCATGGACCCATGGTCCAAGGTGGACTACTCACGATTCATCCGGGAAGCGTCCATGGTGGTGGAGAAGCTCCGGGTGGTGGTTCTCCCCTCTGACAGTGTGCCGGGAAGAGTTCTCCGGATGCTCCCGATCTTGGAAGCGCTGCGGCGGCGGAACAGAGGCGAGATCGCGAAAAAGGGTTCTATCCTTGATGGTTTCAAGACGAGAGGGATATATATGCGAAGGGGGGCAGCTAGAGGCGGAGCAGGGGCCCCAGGCGCCCCCCTGGCGCGGCCAGGGGTGGGGCCGCTCCAGGTGGCGCGGCCAGGGGTGGGGCCGCTCCAGGTGGCCGCCCCTCTGGCCCATCTTTGGTTCTTCACGAAGCTTCCTGTACGCTGATTTTTCCTATATTTTTCCTGGAATTTTTGGAGCACTTTTAATATGGGGGAAACCTGAAATAGAAAAACTGCAGAAAACAGGAACTGGCACTATGGTGCACTGAGTTAATAGGTTAGTCCAAATATGATCAAAAGTGCATGGAAGTGCATCAATATCATAGCAATATCACACAAAAGAAGCATGGAGCAAGCAGAAATTATAGATACATTTTGGACGTATCAACATCCCCAAGCTTAATTCCTGCTCGTCCTCGAGTAGGTAAATGATAACAAGCATAATTTCTGTGGTGACATGCTACCAACCATATAAGAACTTTTTAAGTAAAGCAATCAAGGCATGTAATTCAATTCAAGTCATAACAAGGAAGAGTCTATATTAGCATTGTAACAAGCAACATAAGAACATAAAGGTGCAAGAGCTCTCGCTGTCCGTGACTCGAATGTCTCCAAATGGTGTTTGCGTGCAAGAAAGGGGATAGGGATATACGAGAGAGTAAAACATAGTTTTTGTATTGTTGAGAACTTAATCTACTAAAGTTTCACACTTGGTCTTCTTTGGAATCTTATCTTGACTCATCCCCAGACCACTAGCCAGGTACAATTCAAAATGATCCACTCCCTTTCGATATTTTGAGCACTCATGCAATGGATGAGCGTAAGCAAGAAAGTTGACACTTAGGATGGCAAAGAGAGAAAAATAATGAAGGGGGAAGACAAAAAAGGTGTGAAAGGCTCACATCAATGAGGACAATCATAGGCGAGAGAAAGCCAAATGATAGATATGATGTGAGGAGTAGGGATTGCCATGCAACGGATGCACATATGAGCTAAGGTAAGCTCTCCAATGGAACTAGTGGGGGTGCATCCAACTTGCTCGCTCAAGAAGACCTAGAGCTCTTTTGAGGAGGCTCATCATTGGAATATACAAGCCAAGTTCTATAGTGTGAAGGTCCCCACATAGCTATATGCATGAATGATAATCTCTATGGAGTACAAGGTATAAGATGAAGTACGAGTGTGGATCTCTCAAAAGGAATAGTAGTGTGCCCCCTTCTCTCTTTTTATTTATTTTTCTCTTTTTTCTATTTTTTTATTTTTTTGTGGCCTCAATGGCTCTTTCTATTTAACTCTCATTTGTCCTCTTTGGGATCTTTTGATTTTGTCCTCTTTGGGATCTTTTCCTCACTTTAGGGGCAACACTCTATGTATTACAAGAAGTATAGAAGATCTTTCACACTTTACAAAAGTACTCAACATAAAGAAAATGAAACTATCATTATGTATGCAAATGTATGCCTCTGCCAGTGTAGCAGGATATGCAATGATACTAGCGCGTCATGTCGCAATGATTAGGGCAAGGCCCAACTAGCATGCGGCTCATCGATCAAGCAAAAAGCATGTATGACATGAAGATCAAGTCATGAGAAGATGGATGTTGCATGGCAATGTATCTCGGAAAGGCTATGGAAATGCCTTGATAGGTAGGTTTGGTGGCTGTTTTGAGGAAGGATATAATGAGGCTTATGATGACAGAGCGTATCGTGCCAAGGATTTGGATGCACCGGCGAAGTATGCGCCAACTCTCGAGGTGAGAAAGGGCAATGCATGGTACCGAAGGGGCTAGAAAAATATGGCTAGGTGGAAGTGTCAACTTTGGAATACTCACATTAGTCCGAAGAACTCATGCACTTATTATCGGCAACTCTCAATCTAATTAGGAGGTTCACAAAGAGACAAGTACCCCGAGGAGGAGTGTATGGGGGTTTGGTTATCCTTGCGCATCCTCGACTCATAGTACGTGAGTGTACTCTAATATTCGATCCCTCCAAAGATTAGTGATCCATCTAGTAGCTAAAGTTCTCAACTATTTTGTAGGTTTTCAAAAATAAACACGGATTGCCCAAAATACGACATCTATCACTAATAGGCTAAAGCTCTTGACACCAAAAGTTCAGACATTACTCATGGCAATACCTCAAAACTATTGCAAGTTACTACTAAAATTAAATAGCAACCTCAGTTACCTACTTTAAGTTAAGACACACAACTCAATGCAATAGGCAAACTCTCTTAACAAGATAAACATGAAAACTCAAGAGAGTTTAGCAACCAACTAAAAAAAAGCTCTTTAAAAAGAAAAGCATGAAAACTAAGAGCTAAACATGACAGCAGCTATGGAAAGACAAAGAACACACACATCAAAGATAAGCATGAAAATCCTATGTTGTGTTCTAGGTTGAAGTGGAGCGTGTTTCTCTCCCACACAAAGAAAGCTGGGTTCTAACTTGTTATGAACAGCAAGCAAAGCTAAAGAAAACTAAAAAAAAGGAAACTAAGAGCAAGACGCTCCAAGCATAGCACATAACGCATGAAGTGATAAAATTATAGTGGAACGAAAGATGAACTGATAATTCTTGATGGAGAAGGGGATGCATGGGGGCATCCCCAAGCTTAGACGCTTGAGTCTTCTTGAATATTTCTTGGGGGTGCACGGGGGCATCCCCAAGCTTGAGCGTTTGACCCTCCTGAATCTTCTTTTATCATCTTCCCTCGCATACTTGAAAACTCCCTTCATACATAACTCATCATAATCTGATTAGCGAGGTTAGTACCCACAATAAAATAATTTTCCCTACTGGAAATAAAGATAATCTTGAAGAGCTACTGTTTCTCAAGATTGCCAAAAGGTTTTTGTGAAGAAAAAGCTAGCTCAAGGTTTGCAAAACGAAGGAAAGGCAAAACAGGACATAATCTGTGAAAAACAGACGAGCAGGTAGTAAATAATTTTTTCGGGGCACTTCTGCAACTCAAATCAAAAAACTCAGAACAGACGCTCGAAAGCCAATTGTATAGAGCACGCTGCCAAAACAATTCAGATCAAAAAGATGATCTGGTGATTTTATTCGAATTTTTCTGTCCAAGGAAAGAATCTGTTTTCTGGACAGCACGTCACAACTTTTGAACTTTCTTGCAATCGGAGGCTAAACTTAAGCTGAAAAGAAAAGATACAATGATGATGCTACTGTAGTAACAAACATCAAGACACAACAAAAGCAAAATAAAACCTAATTCGTTGTGGGCTGCCTCCCAAAAGCGCTTTCTTTTATGCCTTTAAGCTAGGCATGATGCAAAAAGAGAAGATCAAGTTTTATCAAGAGTAAGAGAATAGCTAGCCCATGTAACGCACTCAAAAGGCAACTTAATCTTCTTTCTAGGGAAGTGTTCCATCCCTTTCTTGAGAGGCAATTGGATTTTTATATTCCCCTCTTTCATGTCAATGATAGCACCAACGGTGCGAAGAAAAGGACGTCCCAAAATAATTGGACATGAAGGTTCACATTCAATATCCACAATAGTAAAATCAACGGGAACATAATTGTCATTGACAATGATAAGAACATTGTCGATCTTCCCCAAAGGTTTCTTTACGGAAGAATCAACAAGACGAACACCAAAAGAACAAGGATCAAAAGGTTTCAATTCAAACATATCATACATTCTTTTGGGCATAACGGAGGTACTAGCTCAAACATCACATAAAGCATAGCAAGAGAAGTTATTCAACTTAATTTTAATCATAGGATCCCAACTATCTTCTAGCTTTCTAGGTATGGAGGCTTCTACCCTAAGTTTATCCTCCCTAGCTTTGATGAGAGCATTAGTGATATGCTCCATGAAGGCAAGATTAAGTGTGCTAGTGTGGGGGATCTCTAGACATCTTGTGATGAAAACCAATAACTTCAGAAAGGGTGCAATTATCAAAATCAAGGTCACTACTATCAAGTAAAGTGGTAGTGGTGTCCTTTAGGCTCACTTGTTTGGTAGCTTCTATGGTTATAGGAGTTTCTTCTTCTACGGTTGAGGTCATAGCATCACCATTAATAGGTCCAATGGGACTAGGAGTGCATTGGGTGCTAAGAGTTTGGATATCCTCAACAACTTGGATAGTAGCAACAGTGTGGTGGGTAGGAAGGCTCTTATTTCTATCTTCTTCCTCCTTTTCTCTAGCCCATCTCTCTTTAAGTTTAGCCATCATCCTAATGTTTTCATTAATTTGCACTTGAATAGCATTCATAGGAGTGGTCTTCCTCTCCTCAAGAGGAGACGTTCTAATTTTAAGCAACTCTACCTCATGGGCTAAATTTTCTACCTTTGAAGAGAGATTATCTAGTTTGTCTAGTTTTTCTTCTACACTCTTATTGAAGGCCTTTTGGGTAGTGATGAAGTCTTTAAGTATAATCTCTAGTTCAGAAGTGGAGTTCTTGGTGCTAGGATAAGTATTGTTGTTCCCATAGGAATTAGAGGGGAACGGTCTAGGGTTGCTACCAAAATTACTCCTATAAGCATTGTTATTGAAGTTGTTTCCAGAGATAAACTTCACATCTACTTGATCTTGAGCAATCAAAGAATTTAAAGGAACATCATGAGGATCAATAGAAGATTGCTTGGAAAGTAGAGACATGATCAAGTCAATTTTTTCATTTAGCGAGGAAATCTCCTCGACAGAGTTTACCTTCCTACATGTTGGAGCGCGTTTGGTGTGCCATTGGGAATAATTGGTCATCATCTCGTCGAGAAGTTTCGTGGCAGCACCAAGTGTAGTTGACATAAAGGTTCCTCCCGTGGCCGAATCTAACAAGTTTCGCGAGGTAAAGTTCAAGCATGCATAAAAAGTTTGGATAACCATCCAAGTAGTCAAACCATGAGTAGGGCAGTTCTTGACAAGAGATTTCATGCGTTCCCAAGCTTGGGCAACGTGTTCATTGTCCAATTGTTTAAAATTCATTATGTTACTCCTTAATTGGATAATTTTAGCAGGGGGATAGTACTTCCCAATAAAGGCATCCTTGCACTTGTCCCAAGAATCTATACTATTCCTAGGCAAGGATTGAAACCAGATTTTAGCTCCTCCTCTCAAGGAGAAAGGAAAAAGCTTAAGCTTAACAATATCAGCATCTACTTCTTTGTACTTTTGCATATCACAGAGCTCAACAAAAATATTTAAGTGCAAAGCAGCATCATCTCCAGCACCGGAGAATTGATCTTTCATAACTAGGTTCAGTAAAGCAGGTTTAATCTCATAAGAAGGTGCTGAAGTGGCAGGTGTAGCAATAGGCGTGCAGATAAAGCCATTGTTGTTATGACTAGTGAAGTCACACAACTTGGTGTTCTCGGTGGAACCCATAGCAGCAGCAAGCAAGATAACTATTTTTGTGATTTTTGGTAAGGGACACTAAAGCAAAAACTGAAAGGTAAACTAACAAGACTAAAAAGCAAAGATAAAATATAGCGTGCAACTCCCCTATCTTGAAGAGTGCCGTCCCCGGCAACGGCGCCAGAAACTTGCTTGATGGCTTCTCGCCCCTCGTTGGTTACCCCAAGTGGAAGGTTGAGATGTAGCGTAGCGGCAAATTTCCCTTGGAAAAGATACCAAGGATCGAATCCCGTGAGACTCCGAGGGTCGACAAGTAGGTGTCAACGACGCCAGAAACTTAGCGGTTGACGGGACCTGCACACAGATACAGATAACTTTGCTCCCAACGAGTACAAAGAGGTTGTCAATCCCTCCGGCCTTGTTGTTTACAAAGGATCAAACACAAGAGATAATAATGATAGCTATGACTACAACTAGGAAATAAAAACAGGAAGTAAATAGAAGGTGTGATCAGCGGTGGTAATATGGACCGGGGTCCCATGATGTTCACTAGTGATGTCTCTCTCCCAAAAGACGATAAAACAGCAAAGCGAGGTAAACAAATTACAGCTGGGCAATTGACAGGATTATGTGCGCAAACCAATGCTAACTATGCTGCAAAGAAAGGTAGAGGCTCAAAAGCATGGGCGGTACGCCAAGGCAAGTAGACCGAAATCCATCTGCATCTACTACTAATCATCCACCTTGAGATATCTATCCAGAACATCTCGCTGGTATTAAGTTGCGAATCCCACCCAAAGTGTAAACTCAAAGCAACAGACAACTGCATTAAAAGAACTTTGCGTAAAGTAAACAATCCTTGCACCCCGCAAGTACAAGCACCGTTGTTTTCTCCCTTGTGGCAACAGCACATCCCCTAGACTCATGTTTCTGTCACTCAAGCTAGTCATCAGGGGGCATGAACCCACAATCAAGCATAACACTCCCTCTTGGAGTTACTACCTACTACTTGGCCAAAGCAATAAACAGCAACGGAGAACATGCAAGAATTACTCAAGAACAAAGATATAAATGAGGTGAATCAAATATATTACTCAAACACAATCTGAACATAGTCTCATAATCCATCAGATCCCAGCAAACTCAGCAAAGCAACAGCAGGAAGATTACATATGTGCCTCGATCATGTAGGGCAGCTCACGAGGTCTAAACCATGAAGAGCAAAGAGCGGAGGAGAACATCACATAGCTACTGATCATGGACCCATGGTCCAAGGTGGACTACTCACGACTCATCCAGGAAGCGTCCATGGTGGTGGAGAAGCTCCCGGTGGTGGTTCTCCCCTCCGGCAGGGTGCCGGGAAGAGTTCTCCTGATGCTCCCGATCTTGGAAGCGCTGCGGCGGCGGAACAGAGGCGAGATCGCGAAAAAGGGTTCTGTCCTCGAGGGTTTCGGGACGAGAGGGATATATATGCAAAGGGGGCAGCCAGAGGCGGAGCAGGGGCCCCAGGCGCCCCCCAGGCGCGGCCAGGGATGTGGCCGCGCCAGGTGGCCGCCTGGGCCTCCCCTGGCTCCCCTCTGGCCCATCTTTGGTTCTTCGCGAAGCTTCCTGTACGCTGATTTTTCCTATATTTTTCCTTGAATTTTTGGAGCAGTTTTAATATGGGGGAAACCTGAAATAGAAAAACAGCAGAAAACAGGAACTGGCACTATGGTGCACTGAGTTAATAGGTTAGTCCAAATATGATCAAAGGTGCATGGAAGTGCATCAATATCATAGCAATATCGCACAAAAGAAGCATGGAGCAAGCAGAAATTATAGATACGTTTTGGACGTATCAACATCCCCAAGCTTAATTCCTGCTCGTCCTCGAGTAGGTAAATGATAACAAGCATAATTTCTGTGGTGACATGCTACCAACCATATAAGAACTTTTTAAGTAAAGCAATCAAGACATGTAATTCAATTCTAGTCATAACAAGGAAGAGTCTATATTAGCATTGTAACAAGCAACATAAGAACATAAAGGTACAAGAGCTCTCGCTGTCCGTGACTCGAATGTCTCCAAATGGTGTTTGCGTGCAAGAAAGGGGATAGGGATATACGAGAGAGTAAAACATAGTTTTTGTATTGTTGAGAACTTAATCTACTAAAGTTTCACACTTGGTCTTCTTTGGAATCTTATCTTGACTCATCCCCAGACCACTAGCCAGGTACAAGTCAAAATGATCCACTCCCTTTCGATATTTTGAGCACTCATGCAATGGATGAGCGTAAGCAAGAAAGTTGACACTTAGGATGGCAAAGAGTGAAAAATAATGAAGGGGGGAGACAAAAAAGATGTGAAAGGCTCACATCAATGAGGACAATCATAGGCGAGAGAAAGCCAAATGATAGATATGATGTGAGGAGTAGGGATTTCCATGCAACGGATGCACATATGAGCTAAGGTAAGCTCTCCAATGGAACTAGTGGGGGTGCATCCAACTTGCTCGCTCAAGAAGACCTAGAGCTCTTTTGAGGAGGCTCATCATTGGAATATACAAGCCAAGTTCTATAGTGTGAAGGTCCCCACATAGCTATATGCATGAATGATAATCTCTATGGAGTACAAGGTATAAGATGAAGTACGAGTGTGGATCTCTCAAAAGGAATAGTAGTGTGCCCCTTCTCTCTTTTTATTTCTTTTTCTCTTTTTTCTATTTTTTTATTTTTTGTGGCCTCAATGGCTCTTTCTATTTAACTCTCATTTGTCCTCTTTGGGATCTTTTGATTTTGTCCTCTTTGGGATCTTTTCCTCACTTTAGGGGCAACACTCTATGTATTACAAGAAGTATAGAAGATCTTTCACACTTTACAAAAGTACTCAACATAAAGAAAATGAAACTATCATGATGTATGCAAATGTATGCCTCTGCCGGTGTAGCAGGATATGCAATGATACTAGCGCGTCATGTAGCAATGATTAGGGCAAGGCCCAACTAGCATGCGGCTCATCGATCAAGCAAAAAGCATGTATGACATGAAGATCAAGTCATGAGAAGATGGATGTTGCATGACAATGTATCTCAGAAAGGCTATGGAAATGCCTTGATAGGTAGGTATGGTGGCTGTTTTGAAGAAGGATATAATGAGGCTTATGATGACAGAGCGTATCGTGTCAAGGATTTAGATGCACCGGCGAAGTATGCGCCAACTCTCGAGGTGAGAAAGGGCAATGCACGGTACCGAAGGGGCTAGAAAAGTATGGCTAGGTGGAAGTGTCAACTTTCGAATACTCACATTAGTCCGAAGAACTCATGCACTTATTATCGGTAACTCTCAATCTAATTAGGAGGTTCACAAAGAGACAAGTACCCCGAGGAGGAGTGTATGGGGGTTTGGTTATCCTTGCGCATCCTCGACTCATAGTACGTGAGTGTACTCTAATATTCGATCCCTCCAAAGATTAGTGATCCATCTAGCACTACTAGAAAAAAGCTCATTAGTGGCGCACCACTTTTGGGTATTAGTGGCGCACCTCTGGTGCGCCACTATTACCACGCCTCTAGTAATGGGTATTAGTGGCGCACCAGAGGTGCGCCATTACTAATCCAGATATCAGTGGCGCACCACCTGGTGCGCCACTACTAAGTATAAGGGTGCGCCACTGATATTTTTTCAAATTTTTTTTTTTCAATTTTTTTTTCAAATTTTATTTCAGAATTGCTACAGGTGCGCCACTAGTAACAATTTTTTTTTTCAAATTTTTTTCCAGAATTTTTTTTTTCAATTTTTTTTTTCAATTTTGGCGGGAATTTTTTTTCCTTAATCTCGGGTCACTATGGCTTAATCTCGGGTCAAATCGCACTCCGTGGTCAAACTTCCTAGAAGGTCACCCATCCTACACTACTCCAGCCCAAGCACGCTTAACTTCTGAGTTCTATCCAACCCCAGCACCAGCTCACTTAGCAGGCACTTGTTGATATATCTATCATATCAATCCTATTAAACCTTGTTAATGTCTGGGAGTTTGTTCATGTTCATGAGTGTGATGAAATTTTGAAAAAATATTTCAAACTTCCCGGTCATTTTACATATCACATTTTTCAAAAAAACTATTTTTTTTCAAAAAAACATTTTTTCAAAAAAAACATTTTTTCAAAAAAAAAACCATTTTTTTCCCAAAAAAACATTTTTTCAAAAAAAATATTTATTCCAAATAAATAGTTTTTCAAAAAAAAAACTATATTAGTGGCGCACCACACCCACGGTGCGCCACTACTATTTTTGAATTTTTTTGAATTTTTTTGAATCTAGATCTTAAAAGCCCCGTATCTTTTATTCGGTTAGGTTTTTGGGGATTCTAAGAATCTTCAACGGGGTTTCCCCGGTTGAATTCGGATGTAACTTTTCGAGTAGATGCTTTTTCATATAAAAAACTTTTTCATCGGAGTTCGTATGCAAAAGTTATGCCCATTTTACAAATTCTCGAGAGATTTTGCAAAAAAAGTCGAAATTCATGTTTGTAAATTTTGCTAACAACTAGACCACAAATCACATTGGAATCTTATTTTTTTTATTTTTTTGACATTTCTATCATTTTCTTTTATTTATTTTTTTAACTGAAAAGGCGGTCC
>LR738713.1:182617260-182642538 GCA_902687465.1 Secale cereale | reverse complement strand
TTTTTTTTGGACCACCATGCCCAGCCTTACCAGTGGCGCACCAGGGCAAGGTGCGCCACTACTATCAAAAATAGTAGTGGCGCACCTTGTCCTGGTGCGCCACTGGTAAGCCTGGGCATGGTTGGTTACTGTTCAAAAACATAGTAGTGGCGCACCCCACACCTGGTGCGCCACTAGTAATGTCACTATTAGTGGAGCACCTGTTTGTGGTGCGCCACTGCTATATAGTAGTGGCGCACCACATCTCTGGTGCGCCACTAATAGTGATATTACCTATAGCCTTTTTTCTAGTAGTGTAGTAGCTAAAGTTCTCAACTATTTTGTAGGTTTTCAAAAATAAACACGGATTGCCCAAAATACGACATCTATCACTAATAGGCTAAAGCTCTTGACACCAAAAGTTCAGACATTACTCATGGCAATACCTCAAAACTATTGCAAGTTACTACTAAAATTAAATAGCAACCTCAATTACCTACTTTAAGTTAAGACACACAACTCAATGCAACAGACAAACTCCCTTAACAAGATAAACATGAAAACTCAAGAGAGTTCAACAACCAACTAAACAAAAGCTCTTTAAAAAGAAAAGCATGAAAACTAAGAGCTAAACATGACAGCAGCTATGGAAAGACAAAGAACACACACATCAAAGATAAGCATGAAAATCCTATGTTGTGTTCTAGGTTGAAGTGGAGCGTGTTTCTCTCCCACACAAAGAAAGCTGGGTTCTAACTTGTTATGAACAGCAAGAAAAACTAAAGAAAACTAAAAAAAGGAAACTAAGAGCAAGATGCTCCAAGCATAGCACATAACGCATGAAGTGATAAAATTATAGTGGAATGAAAGACGAACTGATAATTCTTGATGGAGAAGGGGATGCATGGGGGCATCCCCAAGCTTAGACGCTTGAGTCTTCTTGAATATTTCTTTGATCATAGGGATCATCCAACCAGTATCTGTCACAGAGGTTCTGCGGCCTTAGTGCTTGACCCCATAATTGACGGATACCATCTTACTCGAGTCCTTATGGACATCGGCAGCAATCTCAATCTGATATACCCAGACACTGTCCGCAAAATGGGGATAGACCCGTCAACAATTAAGCCCAGTATAACTACCTTCAAAGGAGTAATACCAGGCGTAGAAGCCCGCTCCACATGATCATTAACATTGGAAGTCGTATTCGGCTCCCCCGATAACTTCTGAAGCAAAGAGTTAATCTTCGACATCCCTCCGTTCCGAAGTGGCTATCACACACTACTCGAAAGAACGGCCTTCGCCCGCTTCAATGCGGTCCCGCATTATGCCTACTTAAAGCTCAAAATGCCTGGACCACGCAGCGTCATCATGGTCAATGGAAACATGGAGTGCTCCCTCCTTACGGAGGAAGACACTGCGGCCATACTGGCCGAGGTTCAAAGCGG
This sequence comes from Secale cereale, assembly GCA_902687465.1. Taxonomy (NCBI): domain Eukaryota; kingdom Viridiplantae; phylum Streptophyta; class Magnoliopsida; order Poales; family Poaceae; genus Secale; species Secale cereale. The sequence continues at coordinate 182,641,111 of LR738713.1, read as the reverse complement.
CCTATTTAGGCCGAATAATTCATCGGTCATCAAGACCATAGACACGGCTAAACATGTCCGGTCCGCACTACAATGCGGCAGCTCAGATGAACTTGAGCTTGATTAGTAGTTGCACCCCTGTCGACTGCTCCATAAGGTGGTAGCATACGTACCTCGCGTACACAATTATGCCGTGAAAATACCTTGGGCGACACCGGGGGCACACAACATATAAATACTCCATAGTTTGGCTTGACCCTATTTGGACTCTAAAATACATCTTCTTTTTCAGAAGAACCTACATTGTTTACGGTCGTATCAGATGTTCTAGAATCCTGCTTTTTCCTTTTTTTTACAGGCGGCCATGATAATTCTCCTTCTCAAGGACACGTTACCAAGGAGAAAAAGGCGCAGACGTGCAGCAGGGCCACATGTTGAAATTTCTTTCTTTTAGATTCAGGCTCTGTGTAAACCTTTTTTTTCTCTTTTTCTCTTTTAATTTTTGGCATGTCAAATGGCCGAGGCTGTTATCGGCGTTATCTGTAACCTCATGGCTCACCGTATTAAACGGGATATAAAAGAAGCAGTCTGGTTCCAATTCGCTTGGACTTTTTATTTATTTTTACCACCTGTATTCTCCACCTCCAAGTCAAGATCAGCGCACATGCCTTAATACCTGGACTTAACACCAGGGGTTGTACTCAGCCTAGCACGCCTCCAAAAAAAAGTCCGAACACCTATAGGGAACTGTTTGGCGTCCCGGATATTGCATTATATGCATCGGCTCTGAATCATGTCTTTGGTCTATAGTTGGGTTTCCCGACTCCTGTGCTTGCCACCTCACGTTTCGCTTTGTTTGACTAAGGTAGTAAAGGAAGAACTACTACGATTGTACTTCTCGTTCGTCCAGTTAAGTACCTCATTAGAGAAAGCCAAAAACTGGCTGTCATGATGAGATGAGAGCCGGTAAGGCGATCCGATGACCTAGTGTTATACTATGACCGATAGCGATCCACCTCGTGTTATACGAGGGGCTGGTCTTCATCCAGCCGCGTCAGACAGGCACTATAGTTCGAAAAGCCTTGTACGCACCAGGGGCTAATACTTAGTCCCACTAGTCAAGCTCCTATGGCTAAGTGAAAGCAATAAAGCCGCATAGTCTTGTTGCCTGGTTCGCTTCGCATATACCTCCTATATGGACCAAGACGTTGGATAAAGAGTGCTTAGGCGTATTAACCGAACACCCCTGTAATATTTACATGGGGGCTGAAGCCGACGAATGGAAACTTTCAAATTTAAATAAACAACCGCACATGAGGAAAAAGTCGCTCATAAATATAGAAGCGCAAAATTTATATACATCAGCACATAGGCTTAGTCCTTCAAACCCGAATACAATCACTCAAAGATTATATCCATTGAGCACTGGCCCTCTACAAGGCGAGCTTCTTCTAGGATGTCGTCAAAGTACCTTTCTGGTTTGCGGTGATCCTTGCCTTCTGGAGGGCCAACAGTGGCAATTTTTGCGGCCTTCATTTTTGCCCAATGCACCTCCACGTGGGCAAAGGCTATCCGAGAACTCTCTATGCAGGCTGGACGCTTAATAGCGTTAACCCGTGGACTCACTTCGATGAGCTTCTTCACCAATCTGAAGTAACTACTCGGGATTGGATCAGCGAGCCATAGCCGAACTATCAAGTCCTTCATGGCCATACCCGCCATGTTGTGAAGCTCGACCAGCTGCTTCATCTAGTCATTGAGGGGCACCGGATGGTTTGGCGCAAGGAACTGCGACCAAAACAGCTTCTCCGTGTTGTTCCCCTCCTGAGCTCAGAAGTATTGGGCGGCGTCGGCGATGCTCCTCGGGAGATTCGCAAACACGCCTGGAGAACTCCACAATCGTGTCAGCCCAAAATACCTCTGACCTCCGAAGATTCTTTGCAAGAGAAAAACCTTACCAGCTGCTATTTGAAGCGCTTGGTTTATCTCCTCCTGAGCACTACGCGTTTCGGTTCGCCACCTCCTTGGCAGCATTAACTGCCGTAGTGAGTTCCGATGTTTGTTCTGAATTCGCCAGCTCCAATGCATCGCATTTGTGAATTGCATCTTGTAGCTCGGCCTCGACTTCGGTCACCCAAGCCTCATCCCGTTGACACAAGGCCTTCTCGACCTCCAGGTCAGCAACCACTTTATCAGTGGCTGCCTTGCTTGCTCTGGCCTCTTCCTTGGCCGTCGCAAGCTTGCCCTCCAGAGCCTCGACCGCTGCCACATCAGCTATTTCGCAAAAACATATAACACATGTTAGCTCATGTTCACACATATAATATGTTAAAATTTAAGATTTCTTAAACCCGCATAGCTTGCGTTTCATCAAAACACTTGTTGACACGGTCAAGATCTTCATCAGCTATTTTAAGCTTCCGATTTAACTTGGAAACTTCTGCGGCTTGGGCAGTCGCCGCCACTAAGGAAGCATGTTCAAGCACAAAACATAGTTCAACTCTATCATATACTACAACATGGATGCTTCGTCTGATTCTGTTTGAAGAAACATTACGTCGCATACCTCAAAGCTTGTTGAAAGCTTCGTTCAGTCCGCCTTTGACAGACTGAATCTTCTCCATGACCGCACTCATCAGAGTGCGGTGTTCCTCTATGATGGAAGCACTTTGCAGTGCTCCCTCCAAAGTGTTCGGCGCCTCCGGATTGACGGTAGGTGCCACAGGAGCAGTTGCTCCCTCCCCTATCACGGGGGGCTGGTCTCTTGATTCCGGAGCGACACTGGACTCTGGAACAGTGTTCGGCGGGGCCGCGAATTGTTTGTGCCCCTCGTCTTCGGTCACCATGGGGATCGCTCCCCCCTGGTCGACCGTGGCCGAGGGATTGACGTCGGCCTCCCTTTCGTCCACCCCACTCCCACCTGCTGGAACATGGGGAGTTTGTAGAGAGGATACCTCGGTATCCCCTACGGCGGGCGACGAGCCCCGCGGAGGCGTATCGCTCTCCGTCTCTCCGGACGCTAGAGAATTCCCCGAGGATAGTGAAGCCACGAGGATGTCGTGCGGAGGGCTATATAAAGGTAAAATAAATATTAGATGCTGAAAGGGAAAAATATCTGAATATAAGCAGTTTAAAAACATACGATTCGGCCAGGGGCTTGATCCTGGGCTAAATCCCGATAGCTGTGTTCGAACGATGAGTCCGAACTAACAGGAAGAGTCAGCTTCTTCCTGGACACGGCCTTGCCTGCGTTAGCAGGGGCCACACTTTTCCTCCCCTTTGCTAGGATGGGGGATTCTTCTTCCTCCTCCTCCTCCTCTTCTTCTTCGGGAGATAGTTGGGAGCCCGTTTCCTCGGACCTTGTGTCCACGGGACGAGCAAGGCGGGGGTCACTCTTGACCTCCTTTCCCTTCTTCTTGGCCTTCTTCGCCGGCGCCTTGTATGGTGCCGGGACTAGCATCGCTGTCACCTGAGGCGTCTATGGGTCTTCAGGCAAAGGAGCCGGACACTTAATCCACTCTGCCTTTTTCTCCTAGGCCTGGATAGAATGCAAAAACTCTAACTCGTGTTATAATTAAAGCGGGGAAGGAGTATATATTCGGCAGAAATCTCAGTTACCTCTGAGGCGGTGAGTGCGGTGCTGAAGCCCCTGTCCTCCATCTCCGTGGGCCATCCTTCTGGGCCTTCAAGAGGTGCTTCTAGATGTCTTCGTGCGTAGTGCCGAAGAGGTGCTTCAAGGGTTGGGACCCTTCCGAATTGAACTCCCATAGATAGGAGTCCCGACGTTGGCAGGGAAGGACGAGGCGGGCGAAACTTTTAGGTTTTAGCCACCGCTTCCTCGAGACAACAGCAGAATCATATCAATCACATAGGCTAGACTTTTAGGGTTTAGCCATTATGATCTCGAGGTAGATCAACTCTTGTAACCCATATTCATCAAGATCAATCAAGCTGGAAGCAGGGTATTACCTCGATCTAGAGGGCCCGAACCTGGGTAAACATCATGTCCCCAGTCTCCTGTTACCATCGATCCTTAGACGCATAGTTCGGGACACCTACCCGAGATCTGCCGATTTTGACACCGACACCGGGAGCTATTCTTGCAATCCTAGAAGGACCTTCCCAACTTGGAGACCACTTCCCGAATTTTCTATCTCTTGAACCACAATTGGATGAATCACTTTCCAGACGAGATCGCCAACTTGAAAATTCTTCAACTTAACTTTCTTATTGTAAGTTCTTGCCACCCTCAACTTGTCTCTCTCTATGGCCTTTAAAGTAGCCAAACGTTTATCTGCAGCCTCATCAATATTGCCCATCATCAAGTTATAAAAGTCTATTGCCGATAAATCATTTTGTTTGGCTATTCTCAAAGCATTCAAATTTACCTCCACTGGTAAAACAACCTCTTGACCATATACTAGCTCATATGGAGTCACCTTTGTAGCACCATGCCTTGAGATTCTATGTGCCCACAAAGCTTCAGACAAAAACTCATGCCATCTCCTTGGATTATCCTCAATCTTCTTCTTGATGAGTTTGATTAAAATTTTATTGCTAGACTCATCTTGTCCATTGGCTTGGCCATAATATGGAGAGGAATTGAGCAACTTTATATTATACGATTCAGCAAATTCTCTGACTTGGTGTGACATGAAAGATGAACCTCGATCTGTAGTTAACGTTTGAGGAATGCCGAATCTATGAATAATGTGCTCGGTTATGAATTTAATTACCTACGTATGTGTGATTTTCTTGAGAGGTACTGCTTCAGACCATTTAGTGAAATAATTGGTTGCCACCAATATGAATGCCGTGGTGGGCGCACGACAGATGCCAAGGAATGGCTTAAGATAGGAGGAGGCTCGAGGGCACTGGTGGGCTTCACAGGCGAGGTTGCATGAGCGAGCGTGAGACGCAAGACATACCCAGGTTCGGGGCTCTCCGGAGAGATAACATCCCTAATCCTGCCGAGTGTGGTTGATGTATACCAGTACAGAGTTGCTCCTTTAGCTGTATGGAGGAAGGAGGAAGACGGGCCAAGGCTTAGGCTGCTTCTCCTTGTGCTGTGTGTCTATCTCATCATTCTCTACTGCCTTCGCTATCTCTCATCGTGCCCGTATGCATGAGGGCTCCTGGGGGTTTTATAGGTCAACCCCCTAGGGATACAACGGTAATGTTACAAGGCCGTGGGGCCGGGTTGTCATTGTCTGGGAAGCCGGCGCTGGGACCCGCCAAGTACAGGGCTCGCCGGGTTCTCCGGGCGCGGGGCCCGCCGGGTACGGGGGCACTGTGTGTCGTCTTGTCGACCGCCAGGTAGTGGTCGGATTGAGTCGGGTATAGTGGCGTTCCATCATGTCGCCGTCTGCCGGCATCATGGGTGATGATGATTGCACTGTTGCCACGCCACGGCTGACTAGAGGCATGGGCGGGGCACTGTTGCCTTGGTCGTCGGTAGGTGGAGACTCGTCCCATCGTAAAGATGGGATGGGACGGGAGCTGACCCGTGGCCGGATTGGGGAACACGCCACGGGCTGGGCTGACTTGTTTGGGAAGTCTTGGCACGCCGAGTCCGGATTCCCTGAGTGGACTGTTGTAGTCGAATCGTGGGGTCCGGACGGGTTGGATAGTTTGGCCGGGTCGTGGGATTTGGCCGGGTCGAGCGACCCGGCCAAGCGAGAGCCGGATTGCGGGGCGATGCTGGCCCCGTTGTTTTTGAAAAGGATCCAGCTTCCATTCCTGCCTGGGGTTCATCCCGCCGACAGTAGTCCCCGAAGCTGTGAAGGTCCGACGTCTTTGGACGGGAGGGGCCTTCGCAGTTTCCTTTCCTTGGAGGCAAATTTGTGGCCGCCGGCTCCGGCAACACCCACTGTGTGCCGTCTTCCGGAAGCCGGATTGCAGCATCCCGGCAGTGGCGAGAAACCGAGGAGTCCGCCGAATGTTGAGCGATCTTTTGGTTTCTGCGCGGGCGCCATGTGGCGCCTAGAAGCCGGAGAGGCCTGATAGGCCACGCGCGCGACAGGACATGGTGACGCCCTGGGGCCCGTGGCCGCGCGGCCTCGGCCTACGCGCGCGGATTTATTGTGGCCTCCGCAAGCCGGTTGCCCTTCTAGGGGGCAGTTATTGCGCATGTACATGTGCAATTATTGCGGGGAAGCGGGAAAGGCGAGCGCAAACGATCGCACTCCCCCACGGTCGAACAGTGGCTTATAAATCGTCCGAGGAGATAATTCTCGCTCGCGCCTCCTGCCTTTTCCTTGCCTCCTCTGCTTCTAGCGACCGCCGTACGCTGCGACGCCTATTGTTTCGAGCAGAGTCCATCTTCTTCATTTTATTTTACGCGAGTTCTTGCCGATGGCGCTGCCGTCTGGCTCGTGGATGGGCTCAACCGTCACTGCCGACTACATCACCTACCTCCGCACCACCAAGCGCTTGCCCGGGGAGACAAAGGTTGCCGTGCGCTTGCCGCAGGACGAGCGGGAGCTGCGCCCCGAGGGCGCGGAGCACGTGGTCTTCTTCCCGCACTTCAAGCGCGGGTCTGGGCTGCCCGCGAGCGATTTCTTCCACGAGTTCTTAGATTTCTTCGGGCTCCAGCCCCACCATCTTGGGGCCGGCGTCATCGTGCAACTTTCGGGCTTCGTCACACTTTGCAAGGGGTACCTCGGGGTCAGGCCCACTATCGACCTCTAGGTGCGCCTCTTCTCCTTGAAGCAGCAGGGACCGAAGGCCGGGGAGATGTCTGAGTGTGGGGCCGCCGTCATCTGCAGGCGGCCGGGGTCTGACCGCCCCAAGGTGCCACTGGAGGATTCTGCCAAGAAGTGGCAGAATGCTTTCTTCTACGTCCACAGTCTTGGCGCGGACCGCTCAACCTGCCGCCGTTCGTCAACTTGCCACTGTGGGCGAAGCAGAACTGGGCGTACTACCCCAAGCGCCCGTCGTAGGTGGTTCTCAATTTATGCGAGCGGGTGTCGGTGATGAAGGAGCGGGAAGGGCTCATCGGCGCCGACCTCATCACCGCTTTCATCGCGCGGCGAGTGCTGCCGCTGCAGCAGTGCGTCCACCTCATCAGTGAGATGACCGGCCTCGAGGACCCCGACCGCATGTCAAACTTGTGGCTAAGGGCAGACCAGATCGCGTGCCGGGTCAACGACATCTCAAAGGCCAACCTGCCAGATGTCTGGCATTACGGGAAGGCCCCGTACAGTCGCGCGAACCCAGCACCGATGGTGAGTCCCTGGTCTCCGTATTTTGCTACCGCACATCTTCTCATCCGTCCAGACGCGACGCCATCCAGCATCCTTACGACCGAGCGCGGACGCAGGTGGTGCGCGCTGCCTCGGAGGAGCCCGAGGCCCACGGCGGAGGGGAGGGAGCGACAGCCGACGCGGGCGCGGGGCGTCAAGCAGGTGAGGCCGTCTTTCCTTCCATAGTCGCTGGCCATGGGATGGTGTTGGAGATGCTGATGTGAGTTGTTGATGTCGCAGCGCCGGGCGGACGAGGCGGCGGCACGACTGGAGCCGGGTCGTCTCGGGGGCGCAGGTGGCGAGCCGGCCGCACGGGAAGGACAGCGTCACGCCGCGGCCCTGACTGGGAAGCGCGTGGTGGACGCAGTCGGGGGCGCAAAGCCGCCTGCAAAGAAGGAGGCGCGTCGTCCCGCAGAAGAGGCGTGCCGTTCTGGTACTGCCGGGATGATTCCCTTTCTTGCTTGAGCCGAGTGGCCGAGTGGCTCCGTTGGGCTCTTATGTACTTATTTGTCTTGGATGTTCATGTCGCCGATCTCGTTGGCGCTGGCGGTAGCGGATGCCGCGTCCCCGGAGGGTGTCGGGTTTCGGAGGAGCCAGTCCGGCACCGTTAATCGGGGCGAGGAGGAGGGGCGGGCGGATCCGGACCTTGGTCTGGACCCATCCGACACTGAAGGCCGGGCCTGGCGGGACCTGGACCGGGCCGAGGCCGAGCTAGAGGTGGCGTCGACCCGGGCTTGGTCTAGCGCCATGGCGGTGTGGGCGTGAGCCGGCGAAGAGCCGGCATGGCCGGAGATGCCGGCCGGGACGACAGTGGCGGCGACGGCTTTCGTGCTGTCATTGGAGGAGGGGCACGGCCAAGGCGGCTGTGCGGATGCGATGGACCTCGACCGGGAGGTCGTGGTCATCGGGGACGGCACCCCGCTGCGGGTCGATGCCGTCGAGCGGGCGAGGGCCGATGGAGGCAGCAGTGACGCCATCTTGGAGCGGGTGCCGCGGACAGCGCCGCAAGGAGCGGCTCGGACGCCGTCGAGGGAGGCGCCGCCAACGGAGGAACCGCGGACTACTCCGCCCCTCGCGCCGTTGGTGGCACCGGAGAGGACGCCACCCGCAGGGGAGGCAGCCAGCGGTGAGCATGCGTTGGTGCTCAGGTCCGGGGTCGCCGGGCTGTTGGACCGCAGCCACCGTGGCGTAGGGCCGGTGAGGTCTTCTTCGGGCCTCCGACTCACGAGGTGGTGGCGATGGCTGTCGTGACTGTGCGCCTGCAAGGGCGGGCAGATCGGGTCCAGGCCTTCGCCCAGTCCGAGAGTAGACGCGGGAGCTGGAGAGCGCCGTGCTCGCGAGTCTTCTTTGCTTTCTTCTTCTCTTGTTGCTTGCTTCTTCTTAGTGGGGCGGCCAGCGCACCCACTAGGTGTAGTCCCCGAGATTTGGGCCAACTCCATAGCAGTTGGGTCGAATCTTAAATTGTTGTCTTTCACGCTAATCATTGCTTTTTGCAGCAACTGGAGTCCTGTCAGGTCAGCGTATTCAACCGGCTCCTTGAGGTGCACAAGCAGCTCAAGGAGCATCTTGCCGCCAAGGAGGAGGAGCTCCGCGTCGTGGCATGTACTTTCCTTGCGTGCTTTCCCCTTCCTTTCTTGTGAATCTTTGAGGTAGTGCTTGGTTCCTGAATCATTCTTCCGCAGCCGAGGTGGAGCGCGGCAGGCGCTCGATGAAGCCGGCCAGCTGCGGGAGCAGCTGGCGGGCGAAAAGAGTCGCCTTGAGGCCGAGGTGGAGCGCCTCCGGGTGGAAGCAGCCAAGGTCATGGAGACGCAGTAGGTCCTTGCCGAGGCGGACCTGCAGCGTGGCAAGCTGGCCGATGACAAGGGTCATCTCCAGGCCGAGGTGGAGCGCCTGAAGGTGCTGGTGGCCGCGGCGGAGGAGGCCCAGCAGGGGGAAACCCGACGCCGCAAGGGGGCCGAGAATGCGGCCAAGGACAAGGATGCCAAGCTGAAGGCGGCCCTTGCCATGGTCGCCCAACTGGAAGAGGCGGTCAAGGATCATGACTGTACCATCTACTGGGAGCGGTGTGGTACGTTGCTCGAAGTGCATCACCTGGAAGAGTCCTTCTCTAGTAAGTGCTTTCCTTGGGTCTTTTGCCAGGCTGGGGCTCCGGCTTCTCTTCCTTAGCGACTTTCTTCAGATTTGCCTCTTTTCTTGACAGGGGCCTTCCCGGAGACGCAACAGCTGGCGGAGGAGGCGGTCCACTTTCAGCGTGATCCGGAGGGCGTGGTCGGCTCCGGGACTGACCCACGTGTGGCCTGGACCTTCCCGGAGCTCATGGCCACCGCCAAGGCTCGCCTGCGAGTCTTGGGAGGGAAGATGGTGCGGCTCTGTGAGGCCGACATGACGATGACGGTGGCCCTCTGTCCGGGTTCCGCTGCGCCGAACAGCTTCTCGCGGCTGGCGCGGTGGCTGGAGGCGGGGCCGGATCGGCTCCATGACTGCATTTCCGCCACCCGTGCTAGCGGCGAGATGGCGCTTAGGTTCGCGATGTCCTGGCATCCGGACCCATCGCTGGAGGCGTTGATGGGCCAGCGAACCGGCTCGGAGAGCCAGCTGCAGGCGGAGGCCGACCAGATAGCCGCTCGGGCCAGCTACATCATCGGGTTTGCCTTCCACGACGAGTTCCGGCCTGAGTGGACGGAAGACGGCAGAGTCGTTCCTGTTGAGGACAACGTCCTGCTCCTGAATGATCCGGATGGCAACTCCGAGGAGACGGGCGTCTACCGCGACGTGGGCGTCGAGTATGGAGACACCGGCACCTCGGCGGGCCCGGTGGGCGCTGAGGAGGATGCCCGAGACTGCCTGTTTTGAACTTTGTAAAAATTTTCGTTAGGTAGCAGGTCCACCCCACCCACTAGGTGTATTTTTGTGTAATGAATTCTCGCCTTGGACCTGTTTGAATTTGAACTCATAATGTATAAATTTCATGAATGTTTGCACTCTTGCTTTTTGTCTTTTGAGCCATTTTTGTGCGTTTTCCCCCTCTAAGGCTTCCCCCCGCGAGTCTGACGGCCGAGGCTCCGGTCCGTGACAAAGGGTTTGGCCTTTGAGAGAAGCGTGCTGTACTTGAGCTGTCGAAACATTGAGCGCGAGCGAAACACCCACAGGGCCGGCTGGCGGCGATCCGGCGGAGCCGGTTGGCGAGTAGCCAGTCATGCGGTGGTGTTTACAAGTGATGGGGCCGGGTCGATCAACCCGATGCCATGTTATGTAATTCGTGGATGCCTGCGCCTTTGCTTTTCGTCTGTCGAGCCGCTTTCCTACGTTTCCCCCCCTCGGGCTTCCCATCCGCGAGTCTGACGGATGAGGCTCCGGTCCGTGACAAAGGGTTCAGCCTTTGAGAGGAGCGCGCAGTACTTAGGTGTTCGAAACGTTGGGCACGGGCGAAGCACCCATTGGGTCGGCCGGCGGCGAACCGGCGGGGCCGGTTGGTCGAGCAGCCGGCCGTGTGGTGACTTAACTGTTCGTGGCGTGGCCGGGTTGGGTGACCCGCGATCCTTGGCTTAGTGTTCGTGGCGTGCTGGTGCTCTAGCCTTTGTATGCTCGCCGGCCGACAGTCGAAGCCGGTTCTGTGGCTTAGGGCGGAGTGGGAGGCCGTGGCGATCCCAACACGTCAGGAACCACTAAGTAAGGTGGCGGGTAGTGACCGAGCCAGCCAGCCCTCGAGCTCCCGGGTCGAGCGAGTCGGACCGGTGGCCAGGTTTTGATGAAGAGATTTGTAAAGCATAAAATGCTGGAGACGCAATAATTTGGTCAGAAAGGGCGGCCCCTGAGCGTCGTTCGGGGACCCCCTAGTTTTCAACTGAGTACAAAAGGCAACAATACATACACGTACACGACTAACTGAAAAACGGACAGAGGAGTTCCGCGTTCCAGGGCCGGGTTGTTTCTTCTCCGGTGGTGTCCCTCTTGTGCTTGCTCGACTTGTGGGCGTCGATGAGGTAGTAAGCGTTGCAGTCGCACATAGCCTTGCTGATGATGAAGGGGCCCTCCCATGGGGAGGACAGCCTGTGCTGGCCGGCCTGCTGATGGATGCGTCACAGGATAAGGTCTCCCTCTCGGAAAGCGAGGGGCTTGATCTTCTTGATGTGGTAGTGCCTCAGGCCTTGCTGGTAGATGGCCGAGCGGCTGAGCGCTTGGAGACGTGCTTCTTCGAGCAGGTCGACGCCATCCTCGTGGGCTTCTTTGGCTTCGGCCTCGGTGTACATCATGACGCGCGGCGAGTCGAACTCGACGTCGGTCAGGATGACGGCTTCTGCTCCGTAGACGTGGAAGAACAGGGTGAATCCGGTCGACCAATTTGGCGTTGTTCGGAGGCTCCAGAGGATGGCCGGCAGCTCGTCGAGTCACCTGCCGGGTGAGCGGATGAGTGGCTCGACGAGCCACGACTTGATGCCGGACAGGATGAGGCCATTTTCCCGCTTGACCTGGGTGTTAGACTGCGGGTGTGCAACAGAAGCCAGGTCGAGGCGGATGCCGGAGACGGAGCATTACTGCGCGAGCGCGCCCTTGGCGAAGTTGGTGCCGTTGTCCATGATGATGTTGTTCAACATGTCATAGCGCACCGCGATGTCCTTGATGAATCGGACGACTGTTGGGCCGTCCAGCTTCTTGATCGGCCTCGCCTCGATCCATTTGGTGAACTTGTGGTTTGCTACCAGTAAATGCGTCATGCCACCTTGGTCGGTTTTGAAGGGTCCCACAATGTTGATTCCTCAGACCGTGAAGGGCCAGGCGATCGGGATGGTCCGGAGCACCGATGTTGGTTGGTGGGTGCGCTTGCTGAAGCGCTGGCACCCCTCACACTTGAGGACCAGCGACTCAATGTCTTGGAGGGCCGTGGGCCAGTAGAAACCATGGTGAAAAGCTTTGGCCACCAGGGATCGTGAGGTGGCATGATGCCCGCACTCGCCCTGGTGTATGTTGAGGAGGATCTCCACACCCTTGTCTTGCTCGACGCAGTGTTGGAAAATGCCGGTGGGGCTGCGCTTGACGAGCTCGCTGTTGATGATGTTGTAGGCGGACGCTCAGCGCTGCACCTGCCGAGCCTCGGTCTCGTCCATGGGGAGGGTCCCGCTCTCCAGAAACTCCGAGATGGGGACGACCCAAGATGGCACCGTCACCACGGCAAGAATGGCCACCATGGTAGGTTCAAGGGCGGCAGCCCCCGAGCTGGGTCCAGCAGTCCTCGGGTCGGGTGCGGGAGCGGCCGAATTGAGGGTTGCAGTCCCCGGGCCAGGTTCTGCAGTCCCCGGGCCAGGTTGAGGCGTGGCCGAGTCGTCCGGGACGTAGATGGACTCGTAGTCCGGAGACTGCTTGACGGACGGCTTGCGCAGGTGCTCTAGGGAGACGCCGGACGGAATGGACTGTCCGGATGAGGTGATCTTGGCGAGCACATCGGCCGCCTCATTCTCCGCATGCGGGACGTGGAGGAGCTCGCAGCCCGCAAAGAATCCGGATAGCTTCTGAATGAGGAAGCGGTAGCTTGCCATGTTGGGGTCACGGGCGTCCCACTCGCCGGAGCACTGCTGCACCACCAGGTCCGAATCGCCATAGCACAAGATTCGCCGGATGCCGAGTTCCTTGGCTAGCCGGAGGCCATGCACACGAGCCTCGTATTCGGCGACGTTGTTGGAGGCGGTGAAGTGGATATGGAGCGCGTACTTGAGTCGGTCGCCCTTCGGAGAGGACAGCACAATGTCGGCCCCCAAACTGAGGTGCATCTTCCAGCCGTCGAAGTGCATGCGCCAGTGCGTCGAGTCCGACAGCGGGGACAGGTACTGGGTCTTGGTCCAGTCGACGAGGAAGTCGGCCAAGGCTTGGGACTTGATTGTGGTGCGGGGCTCGTAGAGGATGGTGTGGCCGGCTAGCTCGAGCACCCACTTGGCGACCCGACCAAAGGCGTCACGGCACCCGATGATCTCGCCAAGGGGGCCGTGCTGACCACAGTGACCTCATGCTCTTGGAAGTACTGCTTAAGCTTCTTGGCGGTGAAGTACACGCCGTAACACATCTTCTGGTAATGCGGGTATATCTGTTTGGAGGCGGAGAGCACCTCGCTCAGGTAGTAGATGGGACGCTGGACGGCTTGGATCTTGCCCTTTTCTGGTCGCTCGACCACCAGCACCGTGTTGACCGAGCGCGAGGTTGTGACTATGTAGAGCAACAACGGCTCCTTCTCGGCCGGCGCAGCGGGGACGGGTGTGGTGGAGATCATGAGCTTGAGGTCCCAGAAAGCTTTGTCTGCCTGGTCGTTCCACTCGAACGGCATCGTCTTCTTCATCAGCTGGTATAGGGGCAAGGCCCTCTCGCTCAGCCGGCTAAGGAACCGGCTGACCGAGGCCAAGCAACCTGTGAACTTCTGGACATCGCGTAGCCGAGCCGGCTTGCGCATGTGCTCGATGGCCTTGATTTTCTCCGGGTTTGCCTCAATGCCGCGCTCCGAGACGAGGAAGCCGAGTAGCTTTCCGGCTGGGACGCCGAAAATGCATTTTTCTGGGTTGAGCTTGACCTTGTACTCACATAGGTTGGCGAAGGTTTCCTTCAGGTTGTCGAGGAGCGTGAGGTGCTGCTTTGTCTTCACCACGATGTCGTCCACGTAGACGTGGATATTGTGGCTGAGTTGCGGCAACAAGCACTTCTGCATGCACCGTTGGAAGGTGGCGCCGGCGTTCTTCAGGCCGAACGACATGGTGATGTAGCAATACGCCCCAAAGAGCATGATGAAGGATGTCTTCAGGGCGTCGGCCGGGTCCAGCTTGATCTGGTGATAGACGGAGTAAGCATCCAGGAAGTACAGGAGCTCGCACCCGGCGGTGGAGTCGATGACTTGGTCAATCCGCAGGAGGGTGAACGGATCCTTGGGGCAGGCCTTGTTCATGCTGGTGTAGTTGATACACATGCGCTAACTGTTGTTTTTCTTCAGGACGAGGACTGGGTTGGCCAGCCACTCGGGGTGAAATACTTCCATGATGAAGCCGGCCGCCAAAAGCTTGGCGATCTCTTCATCGATGGTACTTCTCTTCTCTTCGGAGAAACATCGTAGGGGTTGGCAAACAGGCTTGGCGTCCTTGCGGATGTGGAGTTTGTTCTCGGCGTACTTCCTCGCGATAGCCGGCATGTCCTTCGAGGTCCATGCGAAGATATCCCGATTCTCACGGAGGAAGTCAACGAGCTCGCCTTCCTATTTGTCGCCGAGGCGAGTGCGTACGACGACGTACTTGCTGCAGCTGGGGTCTTCTGGGTTCAACTTCACCTTCTTGGTCTCCTCGGAAGGCTTGAATGAGGCTTCGTTGGCCGGCCCCTCGACCGGGATCGGCGCAGCTGATGCCTCGTTGGCCAGAGCGATGATCTGGTCGAGCGAGCGCCGCTCCTCGGCTATGACTAGCGACTCGGCCAGCTTGGAGCCGTCTCGGGCACACTCCAGGGACTTGCGGTACTCGCCGATGACATTGATGAGGCCCCTCGGACCCGGCAGCTTCATCTTTAGGTAGGCGTAGTGGGGGACCGCCATGAACTTGGCGAGCGCGGGCCGACCGAGAAGCGCGTGGAATGCACTGGACAGGTCCACCACCTCGAACCAGATCGGCTCATGTCGCAAGTGGCTGCTGTCACTAAACATGATGTCGAGCTGGATCCGGCCAATCGAAGAGCAGGAGTGGTCGGGTATGATGCTGTGAAAGATAGTCCGGGTCAGCTCCAGGTCCTTGGCCTCGAGGCCGAGCTTGGTCATGGTGTCCCGGTAGAGGATGTTGATGCTGCTGGTGCCATCGATGAGGACCCGGGAAAACTTTCACGTGCGTCGAGGCTCGACAATGGTGGGGTTGAGGATGAGAGCGTAACCTCCCGGGTTTGGCATGACGGCCGGGTGATCCTCTCGTGTCCAGGTGACCGGACGCTCCGACCAATGCATGTATTCTGGCTTGGCCGGGATGACGGTGTTTACCTCCTGCCGGAGGAGGCGCTCGCCGCGATTGTCGTCGCTGAGGCTGGTGAAGACGACGTAGGCCGCATTCAGGTCCGGGTAGGCGTCATTGCGCATAGCGCCGCCAGCTGGAGGTGGTGGTGAGGGTCGAGGCGGCTGTCCCGCTCCTAGAGCCAGGGCCGAAGAAGGCGGGACGTCGCCCCTCATGATGCGTTTGGTGATGGCGCATTGCCGGAGCATGTGCGTTGACGGCCTCGCGCCGCTGTGGTGCTTGCAGGGAGCGTCGACCATCTCCTCGAAGCTCATGGCGGGCTGCCACATCGTCTTGCCGGTCTACCGACATTTGGCGGCCGGCTCGATTATGGGCGCCTACTCGGCGGCCGCGACGAGCCGGTTGTCATGGCGCTGGGCCTGCTGTTCGGCCTTGCGCTTGTCTTGCTGCTGGTTGTGCTGATGCTGCCGGCTTGCTTCCCCGGCCGGCTTCGGAGTGGGAATCGGCTACGCCTTGCCGGCTTCATGCAGTGCTACCTGGATCTTCATGGCGGAGTCGGCATTTGCGTATCTGTCCGCCGTCCCTATGAGCGCGGACATGGTGGTCGGCTCGGAGCATAGCAGCTTCTGCTTGAGGAGGGTGTCACCTCGGCACCAGTTGACGAAGTACTGGATTTCCTGGACCTCGTGGACACCCTCGCAGCTGTTCCGGAACTCGGTCCAGCGTGCCAGGTACTCCCGGCCGGTTTCCGCCGGGCCCTGCACGCACATGGCGAGTTGGCTGGGACGTTCGGGTCGCCGGTAGGTTCCGATGAAGTTGCGCACGAAGGCCTCCTCGAAATCAACCCACGCGTTGATGCTGCCCACCGCCAGACTGTTCAGCTACGTGCGGGTTGACCCCTTGACCATGAGTTGTGCGTAGCGGACGGTGAGACGGTGGTTGCCATCGGCGATGCCGATGGCGGTGGTGTAGTCGGTGAGCCAGTCCTCCGGCTTCATGGTGCCATTGTACTTGGGGGTGTCGCGGGGGAGCATGAACCCTTTAGCACAGGGCTCACTCCAGATGCGCGGGCCGAAGCACGCCGGTCCGACCGCGTCACTCTCCTCCAGCTCATGGGAGAGGGCGAGCCGGTTGAGGCGGTGGTGAGCGTCGGTGTTGTCGATGGCGCGCGGGCCCAGTCGGCCGGTGACCACGCCGCGGGGGGCCGGTGCTACCTCTTGAGCTTGCGTTGTATTCCCTCGAAGAGGAAAGGGAGATGCAGCACAAAGCGTAAGTATTTCCCTTAGTTTTTGAGAACCAAGGTATCAATCCAGTAGGAGACCACGCGCCAGTCCCTCGCACCTACACAAACAAATAAGAACTTCACAGCCAACGCGATAAGGGGTTATCAATCCCTTTACGGTCACTTACGATAGTGAGATCTGATAGAGATGATAATTATATTTTTGGTATTTTTGGTATAGAAACAGAAAGTAAAGAAAGCAAGTAAATGGAGATAGAAATTGGCTAGTTGATGGAAAAGTAATATGATAAAGATAGACCCGGGGGCCATAGTTTTCTATAGTGGCTTCTCTCATGATAGCGATATTCTACGGCGGGTAAACAAATTACTGTCCAGCAATTGATAGAAAAGCGAATAATTATGAGACTATCTAGGCATGATCATTGTATGTAGGCATCACGTCCGAGACAAGTAGACCGACTCCTGCCTCCATCTACTAGTATTACTCCACACATCGACCGCTATCCAGCATGCATCTAGTGTATTGAGTTCATACGAACAGAGTAACGCCTTAATCAATATGACATGATGTAGAGTGATAAACTCAAGCAATATGATGAAAACCCCATCTTTTTATACTCGATGGCAACAATACAATACATGCCTTGCTACCCGTACTGTCACTGGGAAAGGACACCGCAAGATTGAACCCAAAGCCAAGCACTTCTCCCATTGCAAGAACTATAGATCTAGTAGGCCAAACCTAACCAATAATTCGAAGAGACTTGCAAGGATATTATGAGAACACATACAAAGTTCATAGAAGAACCAAATATCTTTCATAGATATCCTTGATAATAAACTCACAATTCATCGGATCTCGACAAACACACTGCAAAAAGAGATTACATCGAATAGATCTCATCGAAGACCGAGGAGAACTTTGTATTGAGATCCGGAGAGAGAGAAGAAGCCATCTAGATACTAGCTATGGACCCAAAGGTCTGTGGTAAAGTACTCACAACTCATGGTGAGGGCGATGATGATGATGATATAGGCCTCCGTGATGGATCCCCCTCCTGGAACAGGCTCCAAGATGGGATCTCCACGGGAACAGCAGCTACGGCGGTGGAATTAGGGTTTTCTCTCTGTGTATGAAGTTTCTAGGGTACGTAGGCATATATAGGAGGAAGAGGGGCACCAGGGCCCACCGGGCCTGCCCTCGAGGCAGGGGGCGTGCCGTGGGAAGGGGGCGCGCCCCCACCCTCGAGGCGGGGCTCCCTGTCCTCTGTCTTAGCCCCGAAGTTTATCTCGCGTGACTTCCTCCAAAAATATCTGCTGCAAAGGTTTCATTCCATTTGGACTCCGTTTGATATTCCTTTTCTGCAAAACCCTGAAATAGGCAAAAAACAGCAATCTGGACTGGGCCTCTGGGTTAGTAGGTTAGTCCGAAAAATGATATAAAAGTGAATGATAAAGCCCATTAAATATCTAAGACTTCATAAATAATAGCATGGAACAATAAAAAATTATAGATACGTTGGAGACGTATCAAGCATCCCCAAGCTTAATTCCTGCTCGTCCTCGAGTAGGTAAATGATAAAGAAAAAAATTTTCATGTGGAATGCTAACCAATATAGTTTTTCAATGTAATTCTCTTAATTGTGGCATGAATGTTCAGATCTAAAAGATTCAAGATAAAAGTCTATATTGACATAAGAAATAACAATACTTCAAGCAATACTAACAAAGCAATCACGTTTTCTCAAAATACTATGGCTAAAGAAAGTTATCCCTACAAAATAATATAGTGTTGGCTATGCTACCTTGCTATCACACAAAATATTCATATCATGCACAACCCCGATTTCAGCCAAGCATTTGTTTTCATGCTCTATCTTTTCAAACTTTTCAACTTTCACGCAATACATGAGCGTGAACCATGGACATAACACTATGGGTAGAATAGAGGTGGTTGTGGAGAAGACAAAAAGAGGGAGATAGTCTCACATCGACTAGGTGTATCAACGGGCTATGGAGATGCCCATAAATAGATATCAATGTGAGTGAGTAGGGATTGCCTTGCAACGGATGCACTAGAGCTAAATATGAATGAAAGCTCAACAAAAGAAACTAGTGGGTGTGCATCCAACTTGCTTGCTCACGAAGACCTAGGGCATTTGAGGAAGCCCGTCGTTGGAATATACAAGCCAAGTTCTATAACGAAAATTCCCACTAGTATATGAAAGTGACTAAGCATGAGACTCTCTACAATGAAGAACATGGTGCTACTTTGAAGCACAAGTGTGGAAAAAGATAGTAGCAATTGTCCCTTTTTTTCTTTTCTTTTTTCTTTTTTTTGGGCCTTTCTTTTTTCTTTTCTTTGGCCTTTCTTCTTTTTTCTTCCTTTTTTTCTCTTTTTTTCTTCTTCTATTTTTTGCGGAAGGGCTTTATAGATTCAGCCTTTCCTCCCATGGGACAATGCTCTATAAATGATGATCATCACACTTTCATTACAACACAAGATTACAACTCAATACTACAACAACAAAGTATGACTCTATATGAATGTCTCCGGCAGTATACCGGTATGTGCAATGAAACAAGAGTGACATGTATAAAAATTATGCATTGTGGCTTTGCCACAAATACGATGTCAACTACATGATCATGCAATGGCAATATGACAATATGATGCGTGTCATATGAACGGAACGGTGGAAAGTTGCATGGCAATATATCTCGGAATGGCTATGGAAATGCCATGATAGGTAGGTATGGTGGCTGTTTTGAGGAACAATATGGTGGCTGTTTTGATGAATGATATATAATGGGTTTATGGTACCGGCGAAAGTTGCGCGGTACAAGAGAGGCTAGAGTGCGTATAATCCATGGACTCAACATTAGTCATAAGAACTCATATACTTATTGCAAAAATCTACGAGTCATCAAAAAAAAGCAATCAATGCATGCCCCTAGGGGGAGGTTGGTAGGAGTTAACCATCGCGCGCCCCCGACCTCCACACAAAGGTTGACACTCTACAAATACCTCATGCTTTAACTTAGTCATACAATGGTTCACCATACGTGCATGCTACGGGAATCACCAACCTTAACACAAATATTTCTCAATTTCATAATCACTCCACTAGCATGACTCTAATATCACTATCCTCATGTCTCAAAACAATTATTAAGCATCCAACATCTCTTTCTACTCAATGCACTTGATGTGAATTTTTTTACTACATTGACATTGGATGTTTATCATGTGAAGACTAGTTTCATTAGCCTAAACACTTTACCATGCTGTTTTAATAGACTCTCAAATATATCTAAGTGAAGCATGAGAGTTCAACAATTTCTACAAAATATTACCACCACCGTGATCTAAAAGATATAAGTGAAGCACTAGAGCAAAAACTATAAGATATAAGTGAAGCATATAGAGTGTTCTAACAATTTCTAGGGCATATTTAACTCTCTCAAATAGGTATCCAGCAAGGATGATTGTGGCAAACTAACAAGCAAAGACTCAAATTATACAAGACGCTCCAAGCAAAACACATAACAGGTTACGAATAAAAATATAGCTCCAAGTATAGTTACCGATGGATGAAGACGAAAGAGGGGATGCCTTCCCGGGGCATCCCCAAGCTTAGGCTTTTGATTATCTTGAATTTACTTGGGGTGCCATGGACATCCCCAAGCTTTGGCCTTTGCTACTCCTTGTTCCATAGTCCATCAAAGCAATACTCAAAACTTGAAAACTTCACAACACAAAACTTAGACAAAAATTCTCGTGAGCTCCGTTAGTAAGAGAAAGTAAACCACCACTCAAAGGTACAACAAGGAATTAATTAATTGTTTATACTGGTGTTAAACCTACTGTACTCCAAGTTCTCTATGGTTCATATCCTCCAATATTACTCATAGATGCATCGGAATAAGCAAACAACACACGATAAACAGAATACGCTGGGTTCGCCTACTTCTGGAACTCCAAAAAATTCAAACTAAATTGGTAAATTTGCGCAATTTGTCTACCAATCAGAAGCAAAAAGAATTAACTAAAAATCACGCTCTAGTAAAATCTTAAGACTACTTTAGCGAGAGCTAACGATTCTGTTTTTCACAGCAAGATCAAATAAACTTCACACAAGTCTTACCAAAGGTTCTACTTGGCACAAACACTAAACAAAACATGGAAACACATCTAATCAGAGGCTAGATGCAATATTTATTCTCTAACAGCAACAAAAACAAAAAAACAAAAAATTGGGTTGCCTCCCAACAAGCGCTATCGTTTTACGCCCCTAGCTAGGCACGATACAAGATAGATCTGTAACATCCCAAATTTTCAATTTGGAATGTTATACATAGATCATATTGCATTTGCATGTTTTTGCATTTTTGTTCGTGGCGATCCTCGAAATTCTAAGCAACTCAAGGACCTGCGGAGAGAGTTGGGAATTTTATCGTTTTCGTATTTGAGTTCGCTCGAATACCAGTACGAGGACAGTGTGATTCTAATAATTTTTCTCTCCTAAAAATATATTTCTAAATACAAAATATGAGCGGAGATAATATGACTTCTCCAAAATAACAGAAATATTGGAGGAAATATATTAAAATCACTTTTGGTATTTTTCTGGATTTATTCGCGGATTTATTTGCATAGGAAAAATACGCGTTTTTCCAAATTGCATTTAGGTCCGGGAAAAATGTTCACTTTGTCCTAAATATTATTAGAGGACAGTGAAAATTTATTTCGGGAATTTTGGAGTCTGTTTGGTATTTCTTTCATTAGTTTTTCTGCGCCGGGACTCTTTTTTTTAGAAAAATAAAAAAATAAAAATAGCAACCGACTTAGACTCGTAAAGGACCAGGAGACTGGGCTTTATAAGCCAGCCCCGCCGGCCCAAGTCGCCCAGCCGCCAGCCCCCGCTCGCCCGAACCCTAGCGCCAGCCCGCCGCCACCGCCGCGCTGCGCCGCGGCCGCCGCCCCGCGCCGCCGCGCCGGAGTTCTGCCGGAGTTGGTTGAGAAGAGGTAGTTTTTCTTTCGTTTAACCGATCGGTTTTGTTTAGGAAAACCTAGATCTGTTTTTTTAGAATAGATCGGTTCGGTTTTTTTTCTGCCGGTTTAGTTAATTAGCGGATGTTCGTCCGTACGTTCGTTTTAACGAACGGTTTCGTTAGTTAACCGCAGCCAGCGAACGTTCGTTCGTTAGCCTGTTCGTCGTTTTTCTTTTTCAGGGTATTTATCCGCGGTTATTCCGATCGCTATTTCTGCCCTGATCTTGTTTCACGTTTTTCTTTTCGCTCGAGAGTCGGAATCAGGTGATTCAAAATCCCAGATCTTCGTCTTGAAGCCCTCTTTACGTTTAATCAACTTGAACAAAGTTTTGGCTACTGTAAAATTTGACTTTAGGCCAACTAGTAAACCGAAACTCGTTTCTTTCGCAGTTTGAGTTTCGTTGCTTGTTTCGAGTTGATTCTGTTTGCAAACCGGAGTTCTTAAGTTGAACTTTCTGGTTAGATCTCTTATTTGAGTTTTACCCGTGCATTAGTTAAGTACTTATTGTATGCTTGTTTGATTGCGATAGAGTACCCGGAGTGCGCAGCTTGCTACTTTGAGTCTCTAGGTTTTGCGGATCATCAACAAGGCAAGTAACACATTTATCGTACTTTCCAATTACCCAGTTTTCATTGCATTTGTCAAACCCTCACACATTGCATGAGT
The DNA here is from genome assembly GCA_902687465.1 of Secale cereale. Lineage (NCBI taxonomy): Eukaryota > Viridiplantae > Streptophyta > Magnoliopsida > Poales > Poaceae > Secale > Secale cereale. The sequence goes on along the minus strand of LR738713.1, from coordinate 182,618,965 downwards.
AGGATCTAATAACTTGTGTGACTGGGAAGTAGATTGAGGTAGTACTTATTACCTGCATTACATTCAAACCTTTGGGAGTTACTTCTACGTTTGCTGTTAGGACATGCTATGCTCGTAGACGTGGATTGGGTGAGTGAAATCCATGACAGATGTGAGTTTGTTAATTAATGGTTCAACTTAAGGTGGCAACATTAATACACATCTGGGTGGATTGAGGCACCTGGGGTATTCCAGCGATTGCCTGTTTTTCTTTTGGACCGCCACCCAGGCTCAAATGGATCATCAGATTGTTCATACTAGAAACTTCCGTGTGCAGCCACAATGCTATTATGGGCTCTAGCATAGTATGAGTAAGTTGTGCGAACTCTTACAGTGGTGGACTAGCAGATGTAGGGAATGTAGGTTGGTACGGTCCGCCCGATCGTAAGGTGCTAGCGCTTCTGAAAGACTATGTCTCGGTCATCCGTTTCTCAAACACCATGCAGTGCGAGAAACCAAACGGGGGCGATCGAGTCTTGTGGGAAAAGTGCACAAACCTCTGCAGAGTGTACAAATGATCATGATTAGCCGTGTCCCCGGTTATGGACGTCTTGAGTATCTAGTACTTGGATTTTCATGTGCATCTCAACACGTTACTCTAATATAATATTGTTGGGTTTAATGATGAACTTTAATTGGGGTTGAGAGGATGTCTATCTTCTCAACAATGTTTCAACTACCATGATAGTTAATTAAAATGCATTCCTTTGAAGTAGAGAAAAATTGGCTTTACGCAAAAAAACTTAACCATAGAGCTTTCCACCAGCCATATTGCATATAGTATAGCTTACTTTCATTGCATTCTCTTGTGTTACCTTGCCAGCATATTCCATGTGCTGACCCGTTTTCGGGCTGCAACGTTTCATGTTGCAAACTTTTTAGATGACGAGTAAGATGCCCTTTTAGGTCGTGGTTCTATACTCAGTGATGCCGCTGGGGTTGATGGACTCACTTATCTTCCAAGCCTTCCACTGTTATCGTATTAGATGGCCTTCATCCATATAATTTGTAATAAATTCATCGTTGGACTATCGATGTAATAAGTGTGTGATTGCTACTCTATTATAAATCTTTCAAGTAGTGTGCGTGTCAGCATTACTGATCCAGGGATGACACTGATGCACAGAGATCAGACTGTTTGAGGTCTGGTCGCTACAAGATGGTATCAGAGCACACGCTGACTGTAGGACACGACCACTAAGACAAGCCCTAGAGCACTATTCACTCTTCTCTTTTCTGACTCCTCATCTTTTCTACTCTTTAGGATGGTGGAAGCAAAGCACAAGTTCATGCAACCGGATGAAGAAACACCCTTTGGACGACACCTGAAGGAAGTCACAAGATATCTCAACATTGGATTACCAAGTTTCACCAGAACCTACAATGCCACTCTACCTGAGGAGGAGTGTTGGTTGATTCAAGCTCAAGTTCCAGGAAGGACGTTCGCACCCGTCACCTCACTCATAGCATTTTCCTTTAATGCACCTACATGGAGCCTAGGAAGGAGCATGGCAGCCCACATTGCTATGGGAAGGATTGGAGAAGTCTACAAGCAGGAGCTAAAGGACACTATCTACCAGATTTGTGGACGCCGAGATGAGAATTGGGATATGATCAGCACCCGGAAGGGTAGATCCATTGCAGCATTCATCCAGGAGTTGAACCA
>LR738713.1:182602848-182615846 GCA_902687465.1 Secale cereale | reverse complement strand
CTGAGCTCACCTAGTTGATCTAGCAGCAGAACACCCTGATGCAACTTATTGTCCAGAACACTCAGAACAACTAGAACAACAACAACAACCCTCCACCACCACCACCCGTGGACAACCTGACACGTTTCTTAAGGTTGCAACCACCCGTGTTTGCTAGCAGCATCGAACCAATAGTGGTTGATGACTGGCTATGCAAGATTGGAAGGGATTTGACCACCGCCAATTGCTCGGATGCTGAGAAGGTGCGATTTGCCGCACACCAGTTGTCTGGACCAGCCGCAGCATGGTGGGAGAATTACACAGCCACTTACCCCGTAGCCAATGTCACTTGGGATCAGTTTCAGCAAGCTTTTCATACCGCCCATGTCTCAACCGGAGCAATGAGTATGAAGAAGCAAGAGTTTCGCAAATTGCGCCAAGGAAACCGTATTGTGGCTCAATACGTGGATGAGTATAGTACCCTATCTCGTTATGCCCCAGATGATGTGGCCACAGATGCCAAGAAGCAGGAGAGATTCATGGAAGGGATGAATGACGAGATGAGTGTACAGTTGATGGTGGCAACTTTCAATAAGTACCAGGAGTTGGTTGACCGCGCCCTAATGATTGAAAGGAAGCATCAACAGATTGAAAGTCGTAAGAGGAAGTATGGGCAAGGAAAGTATAATTCTGGAGCACAGCAGAAGCCCCGTTTTACCCCTAAAGCGGTAGGCCAGTTTCAGCATACCCATGGAGGAAGTAGCTCGCACAACCACAATGGCACCAAGAATGGCAATGGAAATGGGAATGGAGCCAATGGAAACCAGAACCGCCCTACACCGTCCACACCCACCAAGAGAGATTTCTGCCATGTCACTTGTTATAAGTGCAGGAAGAATGGACATTATGCCAATGAATGCCCAGAAGTTATGAATGGGAATGGCAATGGAAGCGCCGGGAAGAAGCCCAACCCGTTCAACAAAGGACAAGTGAACCATGTGACTGTGGAGGAAGTAGAAGAGCAACCAGATGCAGTTATAGGTAAGTTCTTAGTTAAGTCATTTACTGCACTCGTTCTTTTTGATACTGGTGCATCGCATTCATACATTTCAAGGGGATTCGTGGATAAGTATAAGCTGCCGACCCAAGCCCTTAGATCGCCCATGTTAGTAACCTCACCAGGAGCAGAGTATATGGCTAAGTCATGGTGTGATCAGTTGCCCTTAAGGATTGGTAATTACATTTTCCCTTCAGACCTAATAGTATTGGAATCTCAAGGACTGGATGTGATATTAGGCATGGATTGGTTATGTAAGTATGAAGGGAATATTGAATGTGCTAGTAAGACCATTTTGCTTACTACGCCGGAAGGAAGAAGGATCAAGTATGTATCCCGGCATGAGTCAAAGAGGAGTAGGTTAAATTCCTTGTCAGGAGTTGTTCAGGAGGAAGTGCCAGTAGTGAAGGATTATCCGGATGTGTTTCTAGAGGAGTTACCTGGCATGCCACCGGATAGAGATATAGAGTTTATTATTGAACTTTTGCCAGGCACCGGGCCAATTTCTAAGAGACCATATAGGATGCCCGCAAAGGATTTGGAGGAAATTAAGAAGCAGATTAAGGAGTTAATGGATAAAGGATTCATACGCCCAAGTTCTTCGCCTTGGGGTTCGCCAGTACTTCTAGTGGAGAAGAAGGATGGATCGTTAAGAATGGTTGTCGATTACCGAGGATTGAATGAAGTAACGATCAAGAACAAGTACCCACCGCCAATGATCAACGATCTGTTCGATAGATTGCAAGGAGCTAAGGTATTTTCCAAGATCGATCTGCGATCAGGGTACCATCAATTGAAGATCCGAGAGCAGGATATACCTAACACGGCCTTTACCACTAGGTATGGGTTGTACGAGTATACCGTTATGTCGTTTGGTCTGACAAACGCACCGGCATATTTTATGAACCTGATGAACAAAGTGTTTATGGAGTATTTGGATAAGTTCGTCGTAGTGTTCATAGATGATATATTGATCTTCTTGAAGGATGAAGAGGAGCATGAAGAGCATTTGCGTTTGGTATTGGAGAAGCTCAGAGAACATCAGTTATATGCCAAGTTTAGCAAATGTGAGTTTTGGTTGAAGGAAGTCGGATTCTTCGGACATGTTATATTCGGAGAAGGAATAGCAGTAGATCCCGCTAAGGTGGACACTGTGACCAATTGGGAAGCACCAACGATAGTTGGAGAGATCCGGAGTTTTCTTGGACTCGCGGGATACTACCGGAGATTTATCGAGAATTTCTCAAGGACTGCAAAACCAATGACGGAGTTGTTGAAGAAGGACACCAAGTTCAGTTGGACAGAAGAATGTGAGGCCAGTTTCCAGAAATTGAAGAAAAGGTTGGTATCATCCCTTGTGTTGATTCTGCCAGATCAACATAAGGATTATGAGGTGTACTGCGACGCTTCACGTCGAGGACTTGGAGCTGTTCTTATGCAGGAAGGAAGAGTTGTTTCGTATGCTTCATGACAACTGAAACCTCATGAGATGAACTATGCCACCCACGATTTGGAGTTAGCAGCCGTAGTGCATGCATTGAAGACGTGGAGACATTTTCTTATTGGAAACCATTGTGAGGTATATACGGATCACAAGAGTTTGAAGTATATATTCACTCAGAAGGAGCTAAATCTTAGGCAAAGGAGATGGCTGGAACTCATTAAGGATTATGACATGAGATTGCATTATCATCCCGGAAAGGCTAACGTAGTAGCCGATACGCTAAGCCGTAAGAGCCATGTCAATACCCTAATGATGGAAGAATTTCCAAAGGAGTTAGCCGAGGACCTACGAGAACTACGTTTGGAGATAGTTCCGAGAGGCTATGTAGCAACATTAGAAATCCAGTCTACCCTGATGGATAAAATCAGAGAAGTTCAGAAAGCTGACAAAGAGATTGCCTCTATAAAGGAGAGGATGAGCGAAGGAAAAGCTAAAGGATTTCGTGAGGATGAACACGACACATTATGGTTAGAAGACCGCGTTTATGTGCCCAATGACCCGGAGATCAGGAAGTTGATTTTACAGGAGACCCATGATTCACCATACTCGATTCACCCAGGAAATACTAAGATGTATTTGGATTTGAAGGATATTTTCTGGTCGACCGATATGAATAAGGATATTGCGGAGTATGTAGCAGTTTGTGATGTATGCCAAAGAGTGAAGGCAGAACATCAGAAGCCAGCAGGATTGTTACAACCTATTGCAATACCCGAATGGAAGTGGGAGAAGCTTGGCATGGATTTTATCACCGGATTGCCCAGGACCAAAGCAGGGTATGATTCAATCTAGGTAGTAGTAGACTGATTGACGAAGGTAGCACACTTTATCCCTGTGAAAACCACATATACCAGTGCAAAGTTGGCTAAGATATACATGACCAGAATTGTATGTCTGCATGGAGTTCCGAGGAGAATCGTATCAGATAGAGGAACCCAGTTTACCTCAAAGTTCTGGAATCAGTTACATGAAACTTTGGGTACCAGGCTAGAGTTTAGCACAGCGTTTCATCCGCAGACAAAGGGACAGACTGAAAGAGTCAATCAGATTTTGGAGGATATGCTAAGAGCCTGTGTATTAGATTATGGATCTAGTTGGGATGACAACTTGCCATACGCGGAGTCCTCATACAACAACAGTTACCAGGCCAGTTTGAAGATGGCACCATTCGAGGCATTGTATGGGAGGAGATGCCGAACACCGTTGTCATGGGATGAAGTTGGAGACCGACAGTTGTTTGGACCAGACTTAATCAAAGAGTCTGAGGAGAAGGTGAAGTTGATCCGAGATAGACTGAAAGTAGCTCAGTCCAGGCAGAAGAGTTATGCAGACTCAAAGCGCAAGGAGATAACCTATGAGATCGGAGATAGGGCGTATTTGAGAGTATCGCCTCTACAAGGAGTTAAACGTTTCGGAGTTAAAGGGAAGTTAGCCCCGAGATTTGTGTGACCTTACCATGTTTTGGAACGCATGGGAGAGGTTGCCTACAAGTTGGAATTGCCCGAAGGATTGTCAGGAGTGCACGACGTGTTTCACGTATCATAGCTTAAGAAGTGTCACGCGGAGATGGCCGATATACCGCTTAGAGACACAGTACCTCTGGAAGCAATTCAGTTAGACAATGATCTGACCTACGAGGAGAAGCCTGTTAAGATTCTCGAATTTTCGAGCAGAGTTACTCGCAGCATGGTTATCAAGTTTTGCAAAGTTCAGTGGAGTCACCACACCGAGGAAGAAGCCACCTGGGAGCGAGAAGATGATCTACGCAAGGACCACCCACACCTGTTCTCTAGCCAAGTCGAATCTCGAGGGCGAGATTCATTCTAAGGGGGGTAGGTTTTGTAACATCCCAAATTTTCAATTTGGAATGTTATACATATATCATATTGCATTTGCATGTTTTTGCATTTTTGTTTGTGGCGTTCCTCGAAATTCTAAGCAACTCAAGGACCTACGGAGAGAGTTGGGAATTTTACCGTTTTCGTATTTGAGTTCGCTCGAATACCGGTACGAGGACAGTGTGATTCTAATAATTTTTCTCTCCTAAAAATATATTTCTAAATACAAAATATGAGCGGAGATAATATGACTTCTCCAAAATAACAGAAATATTGGAGGAAAAATATTAAAATCACTTTTGGTATTTTTCTGGATTTATTCGCGGATTTATTTGCATAGGAAAAATACGCGTTTTTCCAAATTGCATTTAGATCCGGGAAAAATGTTCACTTTGTCCTAAATATTATTAGAGGACGCTGAAAATTTATTTCGGGAATTTTGGAGTCCGTTTGGTATTTCTTTCATTAGTTTTTCTGTGCCGCGACTCTTTTTTTAGAAAAATAAAAAAAAATAAAAATAGGAAACGACTTAGGCAGCGTTTGGATTCCCTCCGCTCCGCGGCTCCGCGCCGGAGCGGAGCGGTAATCCAGCCATAATTTGCGGAGTGGCTTAAAGCCCGCTCCGCTCCGCAGATAAGTGCCGAACGCGGCCTTAGACTCGTAAAGGACCAGGAGACTGGGCTTTATAAGCCAGCCCCGCCGGCCCAAGTCGCCCAGCCGCCAGCCCCCGCTCGCCCGAACCCTAGCGCCAGCCCGCCGCCGCCGCCTCGCGTGCCGCGCCGCCCCGCCGGAGTTCCGCCAGAGTTGGTTGAGAAGAGGTAGTTTTTTTTCGTTTAACCGATCGGTTTTGTTTAGGAAAACCTAGATCTGTTTTTTTAGAATAGATTGGTTTGGTTTTTTTTCCGTCGGTTTAGTTAATTAGCGGATGTTTGTCCGTACGTTCGTTTTAACGAACGGTTTTCGTTAGTTAACCGCAGACAGCGAACGTTCGTTCGTTAGCCCGTTCGTCGTTTTTCTTTTTCGGGGTATTTATCCGCGGTTATTCCGATCGCGATTTCTGCCCTGATCTTGTTTCGCGTTTTTCTTTTCGCTCGAGAGTCGGAATCAGGTGATTCAAAACCTCAGAACTTCGTCTCGGAGCCCTCTTTACGTTTAATCGACTTGAACAAAGTTTTGGCTACTGTAAAATTTGACTTTAGGCCAACTACTAAACCGAAGCTCGTTTCTTTCGCAGTTTGAGTTTCGTTGCTTCTTTCGAGTTGATTCTTTTTGCAAACCGGAGTTCTTAAGTTGAACTTTCTGGTTAGATCTCTTATTTGAGTTTTACCCGTGCATTATTTAAGTACTTATTGTACGCTTGTTTGATTGCGATAGAGTACCCAGAGTGCGCACCTTTCTACTTTGAGTCTCTAGGTTTTGCGGATCATCAGCAAGGCAAGTAACACTTTCATCATACTTTCCAATTACCCAGTTTTCATTGCATTAGTCAAACCCTCACACATTGCATGAGTAGGATGTAATAACTTGTGGGACTGGGAAGTAGATTGAGGTAGTACCTATTACCTGCATTACATTGAAACCTTTGGGAGTTACTTCTACGTTTGCTGTTAGGACATGCTATGCTCGTAGACGTGAATTGGGTGAGTGAAATCCATGACAGATGTGAGTTTGTTAATTAATGGTTCAACTTAAGGTGGCAACATTAATACACATCTGGGTGGATTGAGGCACCTGGGTATGCCAGCGATTGCCTGTTTTTCTTTTCGACCACCACCCAGGCTCAAAGGGATCATGAGATTGTTCATACTAGAAACTTCCGTGTGCAGCCACAATGCTATTATGGGCTCTAGCATAGTATGAGTAAGTTGTGCGAACTTTTACAGTGGTGGACTAGCAGATGTAGGGGATGTAGGTTGGTACGGTCCACCCGATCGTAAGGTGCTAGCTCTTCTGAAAGACTATGTCTCGGTCATCCGTTTCTCAAACACCATGCAGTGCGAGAAACCAAACGGAGGTGATTGAGTCTTGTGGGAAAAGTGCACAAACCTCTGCAGAGTGTACAAACTGATCATGATTAGCCGTGTCCCCGGTTATGGACGTCTTGAGTATCTAGTACTTGGATTTTCATGTGCATCTCAACACGTTACTCTAATTTAATATTATTGGGTTTAATGATGAACTTTAATTGGGGTTGAGAGGATGTCTATCTTCTCAACAATGTTTCAACTACCATGATAGTTAATTAAAATGCATTCCTTTGAAGTAGGGAAAATTGGCTTTACGCAAAAAAACTTAACCATAGAGCTTTCCACCAGCCATATTGCATATAGTATAGCTTACTTTCATTGCATTCTCTTGTGTTACCTTGCCAGCATATTCCATGTGCTGACCCGTTTTCGGGCTGTAACGTTTCATGTTGCAGACTTTTCAGACGACGAGTAAGATGCCCTTTTAGGTCGTGGTTCTATACTCAGTGATGCCGCTGGAGTTGATGGACCCACTTATCTTCCAAGCCTTCCGTTGTTATCGTATTAGATGGCCTTCAGCCATATTATTTGTAATAAATTCATCGTTGGACTATCGATGTAATAAGTGTGTGATTGCTACTCTGTTATAAATCCTTCAAGTACTGTGCATGTCAGCATTACTGATCCAGGGATGACACTGATGCACAGAGATCAGACTGTTTGAGGTCTGGTCGCTACAAGATCTAGGTATTCCATCTTTGATCTTTGCTCTTTTAATGGTGTCAAGCTCGAATCCGGGAGGTTCTTTGCGTTTCCCTTCATATTCAGAAATATTAAGATCTAAAGCGTCCAGCCGCTTATTACAATGGGTAATCAACATATTCATGCGGTGGAGATTCCCACTAACACTCTTAAGGGGTTCAATGGATTTTTGTAATATTTTTGTCACTTCGTAAATTTTCTCAAAAATTAACGTCCCTTCCGGGATTGAGTTTGACTCCTTTTGGGGAGGTAGTGTTCACTATTCCCTCTATGATTTCATGCGCGAAACTAGGATCAACTTTGATAAAATTTCATTTGGCAACGTAATCCAAGAGTTGTCTATGAGACATATTCAATCCAACATAAAAATTGCGCAGCAGGATTCTAAAATTCACTTCTAAGGTGCACTTATGATAAGATTCCATCATCCTAAACTAATCATCTTTTAAGTTTTCTCCTTGCCTTTGCTTGAAGTGAAGTACTTCAAACTCGGGAGACGAAGGAGCGGATAAGGGGATAGCCATAATGACAAGCAAGCAAGCAGCACACAAACAGACAGGAAGCAAGCGAACAAGAAACACACGGCGGAAGAAGGGCGAATAAAACGGCAAGGGTGAAGTGGGGGAGAGGAAAACGGGAGGCAAATAAATGTAATGCGAAGGATAAGAGTTTGTGATAGGTACTTGGTATATGACTTTTGCGTAACCCTCCCCGGCAACGGCGCCAGAAATTCTTCTTGCTACCTCTTGAGCTTGCGTTGTATTCCCTCGAAGAGGAAAGGGAGATGCAACACAGTAGTGTAAGTATTTCCCTCGGTTTTTGAGAACCAAGGAATCAATCCAGTAGGAGACCAGGCGCCAGTCCCTCGCACCTGCACAAACAAATAAGAACTTCGCAGCCAACGCGATAAGGGGTTGTCAATCCCTTTACGGTCACTTACGATAGTGAGATCTGATAGAGATGATAATTATATTTTTGGTATTTTTGGTATAGAAACAGAAAGTAAAGAAAGCAAATAAATGGAGATAGAAATTGGCTAGTTGATGGAAAAGTAATATGATAAAGATAGACCCGGGGGCCATAGTTTTCTCTAGTGGCTTCTCTCATGATAGCGATATTCTACGGCGGGTAAACAAATTACTGTCGAGCAATTGATAGAAAAGCGAATAATTATGAGACTAGCTAGGCATGATCATTGTATATAGGCATCACGTCTGAGACAAGTAGACCGACTCCTGCCTGCATCTACTACTATTACTCCAAACATCGACCGCTATCCAGCATGCATCTAGTGTATTGAGTTCATACGAACAGAGTAACGCCTTAAGCAAGATGACATGATGTAGACGGATAAACTCAAGAAATATGATGAAAACCCCATCTTTTTATCCTCGATGGCAACAATACAATACATGCCTTGCTACCCGTACTATCACTGGGAAAGGACACCGCAAGATTGAACCCAAAGCCAAGCACTTTCCCATTGCAAGAACTATAGATCTAGTAGGCCAAACCAAACCAATAATTCGAAGAGACTTGCAAGGATATTATGAGCACACATAAAAAGTTTAGAGAAGAACCAAATATCTTTCATAGATAACCTTGATCATAAACTCATAATTCATCGGATCTCGACAAACACACTGCAAAAAGAGATTACATCGAATAGATCTTCTCAAAGACTGAGGAGAACTTTGTATTGAGATCCGGAGAGAGAGAAGAAGCCATCTAGATACTAGCTATGGACCCGAAGGTCTATGGTAAACTACTCACAACTCATGGTGAGGGCGATGATGATGATGATGATGAAGGCCTCCGTGATGGATCCCCCTCCCGGAACAAGCTCCAAGATGGGATCTCCACGGGAACAGCAGCTACGCGGTGGAATTAGGGTTTTCTCTCTGCGTATGGAGTTTCTGGGGTACGTAGGCATATATAGGAGGAAGAGGGGCACTAGGGGCCATTGGGCTTGCCCTCGAGGTAGGGGTGCGCGCCCTGGGAAGGGGGGTGCGCCCCCCACCCTCTAGGGTGGGCCCCTTGTCCTCTGGATTGGCCCCGAAGTTTATCTCGCGTGATTTCCTCCAAAAATATCTCCTGCGAAGGTTTCATTCCGTTTGGACTCTGTTTGATATTCCTTTTCTGCAAAACCCTGAAATAGGCAAAAACAGCAATCTGGACTGGACCTTTGGGTTAGTAGGGTAGTACCAAAAATGATATAAAAGTGAATGATAAAGCCCATTAAACACCTAAGACTTCATAAATAATAGCATGGAACAATAAAAAATTATAGATACGTTGGAGATGTATCAGCCGGGTCGACCGCAGTCTGCTGCCGAGTCTGCTGAGGAGCAGAGTTGATCCGGTGCTGGGCTTCCGAGGGTGATTCATCGCCCAAGCCGCCTATGGTCACCGGGGCGGGATTGCGTCGGGTCTGGGTGCGTCTGGAGTGCGCCTCACCGGGTGGTGAAGACGCCGTGTGCTGGTTGTCGCCGGCCCCAGCTACGCGGGCGAATCTAGATCCGGCCGGCTTGACGAGTTGGTTGAGGCGGTACTGCTGCGCGTTGGCCGCTGTGAGGAGGTCGTTCACCCAGTTGAGGGCGATCCTGTAGCTCTTCGCCTGTGAGCTGCTCCAGGCCGACCGCGGCCGCCTGAGCAGCGCACATGTTCTTCACGGGAGTTTCGTAGATGGGAGGGAGTGCGCCGAGGGTGCGTCCGATTGTGCCGCCCCGGGCCCGCACGTCTGCGACCCGGCTTGGCTCGGGTACACCAAGCATAAACCCATAGGCGGCGTTGCGCTCCAGCAGAGCGGAATCGAGGCGACGCTGCGTAGCGGCGAGCATCTGGGTGAAGTCCAGCAGGCCCTGGTGGTACTCGTCGAGGCGAGTCCAGGCCTCGGTGATGTTGGAGGCGTCGATGGTGGTGCCGATGGGAACGCGGAGGCCCTGCATCATGGCACGCAGTGGGTTGGGCGAGCCGGCCCGTTCCGCCGCGGCCTCGGCTTCGGCGGCCTTTCTCGCTGCGGTCGTCGATGAGGTGGCGCCAGTGTCGGTGACGAAAACCTCTGCGCAGAGGTCCATCGCTCCATCGAGAATGATGCCGCCGGGAGAGATGGGGGAGTCGAAAAAGTTAAGTACCTCGCTGGGATACTCGTCAGCCGTAGGCGCATCGGTGATGTGTAGTGCGTCGAAGGAGGCGGCGAGGGTGTCGATGATGTCGTCCGCCAGCGCGACGGGCTCGTCGGAGTCATATGGGAGGCCCGTCTAAAGCATGCTCCCGACCAGGACCTCGTCCCGCCCCACGATGGGCCAACTGTCGTGGTGAGTGCACGGCAGATGCCAAATGATGGCTAAAGATAGGAGGAGGCTCTAGGGCACTGATGGGCTTCAGAGGCGAGGTTGGCATGAGCGAGCGTGGGATGCAAGACATACCCAGGTTCGGGGCTCTCCGGAGAGATAACACCCCTAATCATGCCGAGTGTGGTTGATGTATACCAGTACAGAGTTGCTCCTTGAGCTGTATGGAGGAAGGAGGAAGACGGGCCAAGGCTTAGGCTGCTTCTCCTTGTGATGTGTGTCTATCTCTGTTCGTTCTCTACTGCCTTCGCTATCTCTCGTCGTGCCCGTATGCATGAGGGCTCCTGGGGGGTTTTATAGGTCAACCTCCCAGGGATACAACGATAATGTTACAAGGCCATGGGGCCGGGTTGTCATTGTCCGGGAAGCCAGCACTGGGACCCACCGGGTACAGGGCACGCCGGGTTCTTCGGGCATGGGGCCCGCCGGGTACGGGGGCACTGTGTGCCGTCTTGTCGACCGTCACAGAGTGGCCGGGTTGAGTCGGGTACAATGGCGTTCTGTCATGTCGCCGTCTGCCGGCATCATGGGTGATGATGATTGCACTGTTGCCACGCCTCGGCTGACTAGAGGCATGCGCGGGGCACTGTTGCCTCGGTCATCGGTAGGTGCAGACTCGTCCCATCGTACGACTGGCATGGGATGGGAGCTGACGCGTGGCCGGATTGGGGAACACGCCACGGGCTGGGCTATCTTGTTGGGGAGGTCTTGGCGCGCTAAGTCCGGATTCCTTGAGCGGACTGTTGGGGCCAAATCGTGGGGTCCGGCCAGGTTGGAGAGTTTGGCCGGGTCCTGGGACTTGGCCGGGTCGAGCGACCCGGCCAAGCGAGAGCCGGATTGCGGGGCGATGCTGGCCCCGTTGTTTCTGAAAATGATCTGACTTCCGTTGCCTACCAGGGGTTCATCCCCCCGACAACGAACCAATGCCCCTTCGAGGAAAACGGATGAATTTTTCTAATAAAGTCTAAACCCCATTCTCTGAAAGGCCATGGCTTGATAATAGGATGTAACATAGCAGGAGGAGCCAATTGAATATCACAATTTTTTTGACAAGCTTCACACCCTTTATAATATCTGAAGCAATAATTTATCATAGTCGGCCAATAAAACCCAGCATGTCGCAATAACCATTTCATCTTGGGAGTCGACTGGTGAGTGCCAAAAATGCCTTCATGTACCTCTCCCATAGCAACTCTTGCTTGGTCCTCGTCCAAGCACTTTAAAAGAACATCATCAGATGTTCCACGTAAAGGTCATCATCCCTCATCATATATTTAAAAGCCATACGCCGAACAACCCTATCCACCCTTTCACTCGGATTGCGCAAGTAATTAACAACGGGCTTCCTCCAGTCATGATTGTCACCTGCACTAGATTCTTTGTTAATGGCCGAATCAGTGGGGTCTGGTTCAAACTCTGTATTGGCAAGGGTAGACATCGACCTTTGAGAAATATGAAACATGACATGATCAACATGCTAGTCGGATGCTTGTTGTGCCAACTCATTTGCTCTCCAATTTCATGCCTAGATATATGAGCAATGCTAACACAATCCAATGTAGAAATTATACCTAGACATTTTTCAAGTTAAACATTAAGTGATTCGTCCAAACACCGAAACACTTTGGACACTTGTTGCACTACTATTAAAAAATCACCAAAAGCCTCAATATGTGTAGCACCTATAGCAAGCAACATCTCTAGGCCGCATAACAAAGCTTCGTATTTGGCCTGATTATTTGTGCAAAAATATTCTAAGTGGCATGAGGCTTTAAAGATAGCACCATGAGGAGATATATAAACAATAGCAACACCTTGGCCATTGATACAAACTAACCATGAAAATATAATCTCCATGGTACTAATGAGACAAGGTTTATATCAATATCATGTTTGTCATCAATCTGATGCTCAACAATAAAATTAGCAACTAATTGGCCTTTCATGGATTTTAGAGATTCATAAGCCAAATCAAATTCAATCAAAGCATAAGCCCACTTGCCCATTCTACCACTAAGAATTACCCAATGCAACATGTATTTAATGACATCAGTTTGACAGCTACTATGCAAGAACTTGGTACTAAATAATGTCTCAACTTTGTGCAAGCATAATATAAGCACAAACATAGTTTTTCAATAAATGTATACCTTGTCTCGGCGCCAATAAGCGCCTGCTCAAATATGTAATGGCATGCTCTTTTCCTTTGGTATCTTGAGTCAAAACAGCACCAATAACACCTTCCCCAGCTGCAATGTAAAGCTTAAATGGCTCCCTATGCTTGGGTGCTTTCATCACTAGAGGAGTGCACAAATAATTATTGATCGTATCAAAGGCATCTTGCCACCCCCCCCCCCAAGTAAAATCAACATCATTCTTTAACTGAAGGATAGGAGTAAATGCATCAACTTTCCCTGACAGATTAGCTATGAACCTTCTCAAATAATTGACCGTGCCAAACTTTTGCATATCTCTTTTACATGTTGGAGCCTCTACTTTCTGTATGGCCTATATCTTTTTGGGATCAATCTCTATGTC